>OZ004707.1:52102530-52702530 GCA_963924515.1 Vespertilio murinus | reverse complement strand
AGAACAATTTGAATAAATATATTTAGAAGAAATAGGCAAGTGTGTGTAAAAAAAAGTATTTTACCATCTGTCCAAAATTATTTAAGTGACTATTCTAACCCCAGAAATATACGCTTTTAAAGCCCAGAAAATTTAAAAGTAACCCATGCTTAACTTTTCAATCATTTTCTTCATTCTAAATTGTTTGTGTTCATTAACACAGCATCATGGCTTTATAGATTTCTTAGACACAATTTTGAACCTGACTGAGACTGAGCTTATGTCATATTAGGAAACCAAGAGGTCTTTTGTCTTCTTATGGTGTAAAAGAAAAAAAAGAAAATAAAGAAGAGGAAACATTTAAGAATAAGGCCAAAGTACACACTCAGATATACTTCTGGACTCAGATGTACCTTTAGAGAACTGTAAAGATAAAATGCTAATTATAGTACATGTAAACATCTATTCAAATTGATAGAAGGCAAACATAAAATGATAATTATTGTAACAGTCGTTTCCAGACAGGAACAGATCTTGCTGTTGTAGTCACAAAGCTAAATTCAGGCAATGATGATCTCTCTCTGCCGGAAAAAGAGAAGACTATTAAAAAAAAACAAAAAACTCTGAAAATTGTAAATGAATATAAACATTGAATCACACCATAAATTGATCTCCAATTTTTCTAAACATAAAAAAGGTCTACTTGAGAAAGGATCAAAATCAAAGTTGTAGACAAATACATTTAAAAAAGCTTGACTTCTTAATGAAACCTCTGTGCATCATGCTTCCTTAACATATTAAGTTACGCCCTAATTGGTTTGGCTCAGTGGATAGAGCGTCAGTCTGTGGACACAAGGGTCCCAGGTTCGATTCTGGTCCGGGGCATGTACCTTGGTTGCGGGCACATCCCCAGGAGGGGGCATGCAGGAGGCAGCTGATGGATGTTTCTCTCTCATTGATGTTTCTAACTCTCCCTCTCCCTTCCTCTCTGTAAAATAAAATCAATAAAATACAATTTTTTTAAATTAAGCTGCAAAGATCACAGCTCTACATGTTTATTATCTCAAAATTATGGTTAGGAAATGTAGAAACTGACCAGATAGAAAATTTTATAGAGGTATAGGTAGGCAAAGTAATTTGAAAAAATCATGAGCAAGTTCCAAGGTATTACATATAAAAATGAAAGCAAAAACAATTATCTTAAGTTTCCCCAAAATTTCATAGTAGTTTCATGGTATATCTAATTACCTTAAACTCCATATGATAATGTCATTCTTTAGTCACACTATATGACATAAAATTCTATACTAAGCACAATGATTAACAAAAATAAGTAAAAGGAACACATCAAAATGCAGTGCTTGATATAAACAAGAAGGCTAATTTTGTATGATAGGGAGATGAGTAGGCAGATGAAATGAAGTAACAAGGAAGCAGGGATAGAAACAAGTATAATAAACTGGTACTAGAAAAGTAAAATAAAAAATGCTTTCAATTACACTAAGCAATGAATAACATAATACTTATAAACTGAAATAAAATTTACCAGATAAGAAAATTTTCAACTAAACAATATTTTCATTAGAAATTACTGAGCATGGCAGTCATATTCACCAAAATTTGTTTTGGGGACTTCTAGGCAGCTATTTTGGAAATTATATGCTGCCATCTAACAGGTATATAATAATTAGAGAGAGGAAAAAAACTACTCTTCTCTAAATGCCTGCATACATACCTTAGAGCAATTAGCCAGTTCACTAAGTTAACAAGAACAAGGTAGTTCCTGAGTCTGGGGTAAGGACATTTTTCTTTCTGCCTACAAATGTTGCACACTCCTAATTTAATACTAGGTTAAACTTCCATTTTTAATTTATAGGGTTTTAGAAGAGTAAGAAAAACCCTGAAAGACCAAAAAGTGAAATTACTTAATTACCCAGAACTTCATTCAGGACATTTTTTGTTTTAAAAGGTTAAAATACTTTTGTAAGAGATTTAAAAATAAAAAGCTTATATTTTTATATAAATTCTAGAAGTAGAAATAATTTTCTATTAAGTAATTCACATTGTAGGTAAGGGGAAAATGAAAATATAGGTAAGGTTTGTTTAATACTGTAAGATAGCCATTGATATTTTAACATACCAAACAAGCAACTGTTTGCTTCCTTCCTATAATCTTTAGAATCAATGATTAGTGTTCCATTTAAAATTGGAAATACACTCTTCATAAAACAGTTCTAGTAACAGGAAATTTCCTTCAATTAAACTCAGCCGTTCTTTCTACAAATAATCAGCTAAAACAGTGAAATCTTGTCTTCACAGAAAACTATCAACTGATACATTTGATCATATTACAATAAAACAAGCATTATGAAATACTTTTGCATTCCTACAACATGATTTCAATAAATGCTTGGGCATTGGTTAAATATTAAAATTAAATTTTAAAATGTTACAATTATCCTATAACATTTAAAACAACACTGCTTAGGCAGAGACATAAAATACTGAAATATGTAAAATGACAATTCAACCATCCCTTGAACTAATCCTAATCAATCTTTTATTCAATAATACATAATTCTCCTTAATTTTTTCGGGTAAGCAGTAGTTAACTACATTGTTCTCAATCCTTTTTCCACTCCAAATTCAGCCCAGATCTATACTTAATATGACAACTGTATTTAAAAATATGTTTCAAGTTTTAGGTAGCATATTGTAATAGGAAAGAGTTTTAAACATTGAATTCAGAAGTAAATGGAAGAGTTATAAGCAGAAAGGAAAAGTGCTAGCAAATACAGAATTAATGTGTACTTCCAGGGAAGCTATAAATGTGAAAGGAAACAAGAGACCATCTAGTCCAACCACTTTCATTTTACAGACAAGGAAACTGCCCTGGATAAGTTTAAGAGACAAGGCCACAGTGAGTTATAGAGCTGAGACCGAAAGCTACGTAAATCTCTTAACCCTTTTCCAGTACTCTTACACTAGGGAATGAACTAGATATAAAAAATAGTGGGATGGACTAGATTAGTGACCCTTTCCATTTCTATTCTTATATACTAACAGAAACCAAAGGGCCACTTTACTCCTGAAACTAACTACCATATTTAATTCCCTAAAAATATTAATGGCTTAGTTTATGAAAATTCCACTAAGACTACCTATGTATTCCCTCCATCAGCATTTGTAACCCCAGTGGCACAATACCTAACTGTAGCAATTTTTTAGCAAAACGGTCCCAATGACTGAGAAGAGCTTTAGGAGATATTCTGAAAAATTGATAAGAATTAACAAGGGAGGTAATTGTCACTCCATTATTGGAGATTCAATTGCGCATTCATTCATTAATTCATCATAACAAACATCTTAGTGCCCACTCTGACCAGGCTTTGTTTTAATTACTAGAGATAAAAAGATGAATAAGACATGGTCCCCTTTCTAAAGGAGCTTGTAATCTAATGGGGAAGACAGACATATAAACCAGATAAATTATATTGCAAATATAAGTACTTGTAACAGAGATATGAACAAAGCGCTGTATTAAAAGGGAGGGTAGTTATGACTGGCTAATGACCAAGAAGTCCACTAATATTGTGCAAAAATTACACATTTATTGTACACAATCTCATGCTTAATCAATCATAAGAAAGGAGGTAGCAATATAGTTTTTAAAAAACTATAGCTGGCACTGAAATCAGAATTAGTGCATTTAATTCTATTCACATGACTAGCAGTGACTTCGGGCAAGTCAATCTCTATTATCCCAAATTTCCTTAGCTGTAAAATGGAAATTTAACAACTGATTTAAAGGGATAGCTTCCGTTTTGAATGAGAATAGATGAAAGTACATGTAGACTACTAGTATTCATAAATATATTAATTTTTAAAAAACTCAATAGCAATGAAAATCTAAATGATATTTACAATTCAAATCATTGCTAAAAATATACTTGTGACTCTAATGAATGTTGCTAATATTTAATCCCCATATTTCTGGACCAAACTGACATATACTTGCCTTCTGATTCATTCACAGCAAAATGGCTTAAAACATTTTAATTTTATGTTACTAGAGAATGAAAAACTAGGAAGAGTAATTACCTATTTGTGAATTTAAATAATAGGTAATTTCAGTTACATAAGGGGTTTTACACTAATTTTTAAAATATCAGACTAAAATTTATTAATCAAATTATAAAGCCAAAAATCAGCATGGAGATTTAACTGGCCTTTGAAAGATTTTTTCTTTTTCTTTATAATACCTGTTTGGTGTAAAGAGAAGAAACGTGAGCCTCTGCCAATTTGGCACCTTTCACGACTACTAAAAGGAAAAGAAAACAAACTTACCTAACAAATCAGAATAGTATATAGCCAACATATAAGAGACTACATAAAAATCTTAGATCTAGGTATAATAAAGAAGTTTTTGAGTAAAGTCACTATTTGGACAAAAGAAATGATTTTGAAAATGTTAAATATAAATATATGCACTAATTACAAGTCAAAACATTCCTATGAAATAGTATTACCATCAAGAACATAATGTATCTTTAACCCTAAGTGTGGGAAAAAATCCACTAGTCACTCCACTAGTAGAAGCGTGTGGATAGTGGAGTTAGTTTGTGATTGTGAGAACCACAGTATGAAAAGAAAGTGATGTTTTTGATGTGACTTTTAATATAATCACTATAATCTCAGAAGGAGCAGAAACACTTATAAACAAAATGATGAATTTAAAAATATAAATATGTATCCTCTCACCCCCTCACTCTACAAAGAATGCATTTATTTCCTATGTCAACTTTAAGTGATCATGTTCACTTGTCAGAGAAATCCACTTAAAATCACAATATGTTGCAAATGTCAAATATTTTTATACAAGTATAGGAAACACACACTTAAAATATCAGACTGAAACACTTACCAAACAGTGTTTTCCTAAAGTAGTATCTATAGTACATTTCTTTATTCATACATCTTCAAATGGTCAAGTTTTCCTTCACATATCCAAAATGTAATGTGATGGTTTTCTTATTCACCAAATGTTAGCTCTACTTGAAGTCTGGTTCCAAACTAATCAGCCTGCTTTTAAATTTTAAGACATCTGTTGAAAATTTATAGGATCAAACCAAACTGAAGTGGTATAAATTTTAAACATTGGATTGTACATTATTATAAAGGTATCAGTAATCATTGTTACTAATAAGTTAGTGATTATAGCTCCTTTAGTGATAATTGGGGGAAAGGGTAGATCACCATCAGGAATGGTCTATTTTAACTTTTTTTTTCTTTCTTTTTATCTTTTTTTTTTTTTTAATCAAAGAACATTGTCTTGGTTGTGTGGTTTTTTTTTTCTGCCATTGCTTTTTTTTCTTTTCTTTTCTTTTTTCTTTTTAAAAGACCATTCCACTTTATTTTAAACATCTGAATGCATAAGGAGAGTCATATGCAAAGCAGTCATACACCATTATCATTGAAACCCATATGGTAAAATACATACACAAGTCCAACAAAAGGCTAATACATAGTAAAGCCTAAGCATACTACTATGTAATATTATGAATACATACTTGGAGACTTTAGTCAGAGTACTATGTTATCTATTCATTTTTGAAAACATTCATTAAGATTTTAAATGCAAATTCATTCCTTATTTGGAGTAAAACAAATTCCTCTAAGTTATTACAAGTATTGGTCATAAGTTTTTAGACCTATTCATTAAATTACAAAGAACCCAAAGAATTCTGTATTGTTCAGAAGTATGTAATAAAAACATTTCATGTTTCTAGTGTGATGTCTTTAGCAATTGTTTACTGAAATAAAATGCAAACATCAATCTTTCAAAATACAGGATCAGAAGGTAGTTTTCTTTTCTTCAAATTGTGAAATCCATCTTCTCACATTTACCAAAAAATTGTTTTTACAAATATGTAAAAGTACATTAGGTAATACTAATGAAACACAGGTAGAGTTCTAGCATGTGCAGATCAATGATCAGTCAAATCATCTTCTCCAAGAACGAGATTCATTGTCCTCTTCTTCTTCATCATCATCTTGAAGTAATGAGTCATCCACCATAGACTCTTCCTGAAACTTTAGGTTAAAATGCATTTAGGAATTTACCCAAAAAAAAAAGAAAAGAAAAAAGGTGACACTTTTAAACACTGGTTTCTCTCAACAGAGTCGAATACAAAAGGCATTGCTATAGCTAGAACATTCAAGAAAAAAAAAAGCAACCTTTACTGACTCAGTGGTTTCTCTACAGTATCTATTCTATTGCTTTCATCAAATAGGCACTAAAGAATTATCAAAGTAAGCTTTTCTACATGCCGTTCTCCTGCCTCTCTACAAATAATGCTATCTTCTCTATACCTACAAAACATTGTTTAGTACCTTTTTTTTTTTTTTAAAGAAAACATCAGTAAGTCTTCTCTGACTTACCCTAAGGCTGGACACTAAATCAACCAATAAGTTGTATAAAAGTCTATCCAGATTTTCTACTGTACGTAAACAAACATTTTCTTTATAGCATTTCTTTTCTCCATTCCTTTCATAAAAGCTTCTCAGACTGCTTTTCAAGCTTTTCAAAATACCTAATACCAGGAGCTCTCCTGCTTTTCTCCCCATTCAATTCAAACTCATGGAAGGACAAAGGTATAATCTAAAATATAAAATGACAAATCATGTATATGAGTTTCAAAACACACAATTTATTCTTGCATTTGACTATGGATATGTGTTAACAGCCTTGAAAGCTCTTCAAACAAAATGATGTGACACTGATAATCTAACAGAGGTAAACATGGGTTTGTTTAGTGTCCCTCTCTTTATTTTTTAACTTCAACTTTTTTCCTACAGCTTCCTTCATGATTAAACAAAATAGAGTTGATTAATTTTAAGCTTGGAGTTGTTCAAAGGGCTCACTTGTGTTTATGCTCACAACTCTCAGACTAATTGCTGTTACTCAAGAAATATGTAATCTCCACAATTATCTCTCTGCTCATATATGCCTCTCAACTATATTCCCCATCCAAGCTCTTGGTTTATGGGAAGCTTAGGGTTCAGTTCCACTGTCACCAACTCCTTAAAGATTCTTATGGACAGATATAATCACTCTTTCCTTTGAATTCCAACAGCATATTGTTCAAATCTTTATTCAGCATATCAGTCTTTGATTATAATTTGTTTCTTATGTGTCTGTTAGCACCACCTCCATTTCCAAATTATAAGCTCCTTGATGATAGGGACCGTGTCTTATTCATTTTTATGCCTATCACAGTGTCTACCATATACCAGGCATTCATTCTAATGAGCTAAAACAATATGAATTAAAATAAAAAGTACCTGAAATATTAATAAAGCAATTGAGAATATATACTTTAAAACTTGAAATATTACAAGATTTCCTATTGATTAAAAAAATCTAATAAATAATTATTCTTTTAAGAGTAAATGAAAAGTGTGTGTGTGTGTGTGTGTGTGTGTGTGTGTGTGTGTATAATTTGCATATATTCTCTTTGGATTAGCAATCCACAGATGTCATTAATCTAGAAAATTTAAATGTCTGCATTTATCTGATATTCCATTCCTGAAATATGGCTCAGGAATAAAAATTTTATGTTAAAAACTATAGCCATAAAATCACAATTTATATAAAAATGTGAACATTTAAGGGCAAAACCAAGTGAAAAAAACAAACATACTTCCTCTTCATCAGGTTCAACTTCTTCTGTTTCTACAGCTGAAATATTAGTTATTGGTTTATTCCATGCCAGTTTTAGATCCTGCCCTTTAAAACGAGCTCCATGAACTGCAGCCTAAAATAATTAAGAACATTGGAATACAGAACATTAATAAATTCTGAAGAAAAAAATATAGGACCTAATATTTGAATCAAATCACCTAAACACAATGAAGACAGCTGTCTATTAATTTGATTTGTGTTTATTTAATTGTAAGTATTTATTACTTATAATAATTTGCTTTATATGGTTATTTCTAAAATTAGCGTAGGGATTGGAAATTCCTTTAAAAAGAAAACAAGAACAATTTCTCACAATTGATTAGAGTTAATTCAGTACTGGCCATTATTTGACTACAAAAACTATGTTTACAATACAATAATTGCCATTTAAGGCAATAGCCTCAAAATACTTCAAGATCCTGGATCAAAATCTAAGTTAGAATTAACAGGCTAAATGTATTTCTCTGCATTTTAATTCTTACTAATTTACAAATGACATACATAGTAACTATAAACTAGAAATTTTTAATAGAATTAGAATAATTTTGCATACATAAAATATCACATTTTTATATTATATCACATGATCACAAATTGATATATCACTATTATATAAATATCTCAATGAAAGAAAAATACTGAACTTTTCTATTATAAAGTACTTTCTACAAAGCTTCCAGAATTGAATATAAAACTTAACCTTAGTAAACAGTAAAGTCTAAATGCTTGCTGCATTAAATGGCTGCTTTGGAAATAGTGGATTCAAATTAAAGTAACATGAGCTAACATAAATCAATGAAAGAAACATACCAAAATAACTCATGGTCACAAAAGATTTATAGCACAATCTCAAAGTATAGTACAATGTAAAATGTAGAAACAATTATATGTTCAATGATATCTGACTATAAGTTGTGTAACATTAAAAGTCCCCAGGTGTAAATTTTAAATCTGTACATATAAATTAGGATTCCATGCCTAATAAAATGCAGCTCAGAAGTTTTTAGTCCATGACCTCCTCACAATGTCAAATAACTAAAAACTTTTAAAAGTACTTACTAGGTGTACCGGTTAATAATTGCAGATTTTGTAATCAAAGAAAACATGACAATTTCAAGAGAAACATCAAAAGTGCTT
Organism: Vespertilio murinus; assembly: GCA_963924515.1. Classification (NCBI taxonomy): domain Eukaryota; kingdom Metazoa; phylum Chordata; class Mammalia; order Chiroptera; family Vespertilionidae; genus Vespertilio; species Vespertilio murinus. The sequence goes on along the minus strand of OZ004707.1, from coordinate 52,693,670 downwards.
TATTTAAAGCAATGTCCATCGCTAACTACATATTTCTCCCATCTTTCAGATAATTTGTAGATACTGTCCCAATAGAACTTTTCTTGTTTTAAGGCAAACCATTCAGAGACCCAATTTTCCACTTCTTCATACGTTTTGAAGTGCTGCTCAGAAAGTGCAAGTGCTACTGTTCATAACAAGTGGTAATCTGGAGGAGAAAGGTCTGGTGAATACAGGGGGTGGGTTAATACTTCTCAGGCAGTATCTTTTAACATGTCTTTAACTGGTTTTGGAGTGTGTGATGGTGCATCAACATGAAGCAAAATTACTTTGCCATGTCTTCTGGGACATTCTGGTCCTTTCAAGATCAAAGTGTGGTTCAAATTGATTATTTGTTGTTGGTAGCAATCAGTATTAATGGTTCACCTGGTTTTAGAAGCTCATAATACATCACACCTTCCTAATCCCACCAAAACAGAGCATTGTCTTCTTTCCAAAGTGATTTTGGAAATTTGTAGTTGTTGATGTTTGACCTGGATCAACCCATGATTTTGTGCATTTGGGATTCTCAAAATAAATCCACTTTTCATTGCCAGTCACAATTAGATGCAAAAAAAAACTTTCTTTTGTGCCATTGAATAAATATTTTACTGATGACTTTTTGGTTTTCCATTTGTCTTTTGTTCAGTTGATGTGCTACCCATTCTCCTTCCTTTAAAAATCTTTCCCACTGCTTATAAATGATCAGAAATTGTTTGCTGAGCAACATTTAATCTTTCTGCAAGTTATTTTTGAGTTTGGCACGCATCTTCATCCAATAATGCTTCTAATTGTTGGTCTTCAAACTCTGTTGACCTGGACATTCTTTGTCTTTCACATAGAAATCATCACTTTTAAAGCATTTAAACTAATGTCCATAAGTATCTTGATATGCAGCATGTTCACCATAAGCTTCCTGCAGTATACGATAACTTTCAGCAGCACTTTTCTTCAAAATAAAGTAATAACACTTCCCCTCTTTATTTTGGCATAAAATTCGACATTTTTAAGTGTAAAAATATCTGATGTTATGACCTTCAGCAAATTTGACATGTGAAGTTTTTGAAGTCTACTGTCAATACAACAAAATAGCATACATATCAAATTGTATGGATATCAACATATGTGTAACTCCATCTATTAAAAAAAACTTCATTATTAACTGGTACACCTAGTATATATGAGATTTAAATCCAGAAACAATTTGTAATTTTTCAAGTTGTAGTTATTACATCCTATATAAAAAAGGCTAATATGCAAATTGAGCAAACAACAGAACCAGTTGCTATGACATATACTGACCACCAGGGGGTAGATACTCAACACAGGAGCTGCACAGTCAGTGCACTCCCCTTCAGCCAGAAGCCAGGCTCACAGCTGGCGAGCACAGGAGCAGTGGCAGGAGCCTCTACCACCTCCGTGGCAGCACTAAAGATGTTCAACTGCTGGCTTAGGCCCACTTAGTCAGACATCAGCTGAGGGCTCCCGGACTGTGAGAGGGCACAGGCCGGGCTGAGAACCCAGCCCCACCCCCCTCCTGAATCCACGAATTTCATGCACCAGGCCTCTAGTATACTATCAGGTAAAAAGAACTAAAAAATATTAAACTTTTATTCCCAGAAATATATTATTTGTGGTAAAGGTGATATTTTTTATTTTCAGACTTACATATAGAGCACATAACTAATTATGTTTATGTCAGTGAAATGTTGAGTTTTCAGCATGAAAAAAGATACTTTGCCTATTTATTCCTGCACATGATCATTAAAAATTTGCAGTCATATACAGAACAGAAGGGAAAAAATAAAAAGGCTGAAGATTTGACAAATGATGGAGGAAGAAAAAAGCATGGAAAGTAGTTATGTGATGGGTTCAATATCTTACCTGGAAAATGGTTCTGGAAATAATTAACATTTTTAAAAAATGGGGTTAAACAAAATTAAACAGAAGTGTTTACCTTCTGTCTTTACAAGTCACTTTAGATTGTGAATCTAAATAAAGTATACAAAATGCAGCTTTTCACAAACGTATCTGACAAAAGAATTCTTTGTTAGGGGAGCTCTTGTAGAATCAGCGTTCTGTAAAAACAGTGTGGGAAAACTGACCTAAGGTCATAAGACTTAAAGCTGCAATCCTATCCTAGCGTACCTTACATACCATAATGATTAAAGCTAATTTTTAAAAGAAGGCTAAAACCAAGCTTATTAATGTTTGTAATAACCACAGTATACAGTGTTAATGCAAGAGTTACATTAAAGGACCACAAATTTAAAAAGAAAGTAAATTCTAATTTTTAGAACTTACAGGGAAAGAATTTTTTCATTCCTTTAATTCTAGAGTTTAAGCTGCATGCCACTTTCCAACAAGTTTTCGACTGAGATTTACTAATTCTGGTAGCTCACTGCCCATCATATGACAGTACTTGGTAAATGTTAAGTAAATCAGTAAAAAACATACACAAAAGATTCTTCTATACACATGATTTTATGTCTCTTAATTGAATCCACTTAAATATATTGTTCTTGATATTAATTTAGGATTTATTCAGTCAGCCCCATCAACTATTAACTGATTACATTGCATTATCTTCTATGAACTCAATTTTATATTTCCACCTTCAAGTCTAAAGAATGAGAGTTTTGAAGTAATTTACTCTTTCTTGTCTCTATTCAGTTTCCTATCATTTCTCATTCTGAAAACAAAAACAAAACCCACAATGATTTTAATAATAGCTAACATTATAGCCAGAATTAAGGTTTACTATGTCCCCAGGCATTATTCTAGGTTCTCTGTAAGTTTCGAATTAGTAAATCCTCACCATTCTCTAGAGAAAAATTTCTTTAATGCTATCTTACCAAACCACACAATGCCAAACTGTATGATTAAATAAAGACTGAAACAATAACTTTAAGGAAACACAAGATAACCTGATGAAAACAGTTTGAGGCATGGGTGTAAAAAATGCACTCACAGAACAAGATTCACTTTCCTTTTAATAGAAAAAGTTATACACCTCTTTGTGTTTAAAACTGAGTCTTATAAAATAGGAACTTAACTGCTCCTTTACTAAAATTAGATCCTCATATCTTACAGAAGTATAGGAATAATTCAGAGTAGTAAAAATAACATTCTCATCAGTCATGGAAAGAGACTATGTTTTTCTGTCCTGTTTGGGTACTTATCCAATTTTAATACATAGGGTGGTGATAGGAAAAGATAAAATAAAGCAGTGGAACCATCTTCTAACTAAATCAAATCATAATCATCTTAGCCTAAAGCTAAAAGTGCTCTATTTATATTATTCCATAAAATATTTTGATCTTTTTTTCCTAGGGAAAACTTCTCCCTTTTCAGTTGTTATATTTGAACTAGAGGCCCAGTGCATGAAATCTGTGCGCAGGTGGGGTCCCTAGGCCTGGCCTGCGATCAGGGCTGATTGGGGGTAGGCCAATCAGGGCAGGGCTGAAGAGAAGGCAATGGTCGCCAGGGCCAGATGCAGAAGGAGCGAATAATGGCACTGCCATCATTAATAACCCACCTCTGTGGGATTCCCCACCTCCCACCTTCTTCCTTCCCTCGCTGCCACACCACCACTGGGGCAGGCTGATCAGGGCTTGCCAGCCAGGGGGGAGGGACGGGAACCAGGAGGTTGGTCGCTGGCCCTGAGAAAGGAGCCAGCCCTCAGACTGCCTGGGAAAGGGGCCACGTCCACTGCCACCCACCCCCCCGTTTTCTGTCCCAGACCGGGGACCAGCCCCAATCAAGCAATTGGGCCTGCTGGGAGTTTGGCCAGCTAGAGGAAGTTGGCTGTGGCCATGCACTGACCACCAGGGGCAGCTCCTTGCATAGAGAGTCTGCCCCTGGTGGTCAGTGCACTTCAAAGCGACTAGTCGTTCAGGCTTTTATATATCTCAATTACCTTATTCCTGTACTTTCACTTTGAAATAGTATACATCTGCTCTCTTCTGCCATGCTGTCAGCGTGAGTGGGACAGAAATCAGGCTACTTAGGTTGGAATCAGCACAACCAGTAAGTGCTGAATTAAGACTGTTACTTAGAGAGACCGAAACAAGATGGCAGCCTAGGTAGTCTCCTAAGCTGCCACCTCACCAACAATTTGGAAAAAAACAACAGCAAAAATCGAAAGGGATCGCACCAGACCCAGAGGAAAGCTGGCGGATTGGGAAGGCTACAACTAGACACCAAGCAGGGCGCCGCTGCTGCCATGTGGAGTTTAAAACTACGGCGAAGTCGGACCTGCCAGAGCCGATGCCGCCGGGAAAGAGGGAAGCCAGACCTTGCTCTGCCCTGGGTCCCGGGGAGTGGGCCAGCCCTGCTGGCCGCCGTGGGAGCCAGGGAGCTGATGCGGGGCCTCCGCCGCACCTTCGGCTCCTCCCCGGACAAGAAGCCTTTGAGTGCGGTCTCCCCGCCCGCAACCATCCCAGCCCGCAGCTGTCCCAGCCCGCCCGCCATGCTGGTGAGGAGAAGGCGCAGCGTCTCCCTGCCCGCAGCCAGCTTGGCCCAGCCTCCGCACACACTGTACTGGTGAGGAGCTGGCGCAGCGCCTTCTGTTCTCGGCCCCAGCGAGTCCTTCCTCCACCGCCACGTAGCGGAGCCGAAGCTTCCGCCACTACCGCCATGTGGATTTTAAAACTACAGGGAAAATTGAGCCACAGGAGCTACCATCACTGCTGCACCCACCGCCACACCCGCCGCCGCTGCGAATAAGGGAAATCCACCGAAAACAGAGCTCACTCCGCCCCAGGCTCAGGGAGTGGGCGGTTTCAGAACTTAGCTTCTGCGTCCACAGCAGCTCCGCTTCCGCACTGAACGAGACACCTTTGAGGGCGGTCTCCCTGCCTGCAGCCATCTCAGCCTGCCTGCAGCCGTCCCAGCCTGCCCACCGTGCTGGTGAGGAGATGGTGCAGTGCCTTCCGTTCGCGGACCCGGCGAGCCCTTCACCCTTCAGGCCCACCGCCGCAGGGCCGAGCCGGAGCCTCGGCCGGAACCCCAAGGAGGGGCGCCGCTGCTGCCATGTGGATTTTAAAAATACAGTGGAAATTGAGCCACAAAAGCCACCGCCTCCGCCGCACCCGCCACCACTAGTGAGGGAAGCCCACCGAGAACAGAGCTCACACCACCCCGGGCCCAGGGAGTGGGCGGCTTCGGAGCCTGGCCTCCGCATCAGCAGCCGTTCTGCTGAGACTCCTTGGAGCGCAGTCTCCCCGCCCACAGTCATCCCAGCCTGCCCGCCGTGCTAGCGAGGAGCTACGCGGCACCCCCACTTCAAGACCCCAGCTCCCCAGAGGGGCCATGTTCCCCGGGTGAGCTGTGTGTACCCGGGGACCTTGTGCCCCGGGTGAGCCATGTGTCCCAGGTGAGCTGTGTGTACCAGGGGACCGTGTGCCCGGGGTGAGCCGTGTGCCCCAAGGGGGCCGGGTGTCCCAGGAGAGCTGTGTGTCCCAGGGGTCGTGTGTCCCAGGAGAGCCGTGTGCCCCAGGGGAGACATGTGCCCCGGAGAAGCAGTGGGACCCGGGAGGAGGGGCGGTGTGAACCAGAGGAGGAGCGGACTCAAGATAGTCACCATAAAACAAGCAGACTAACAAAAGAGGAGCAGATTCTATTCATGTGGTTCTGAGATAGTCACCATAAAACAAGCAGACTGCCAAATGACAGAGGGGATGGGAAGGAGACCTGGGGGGAGAAAAGTGAACAACCGAAGGACTGGTATGCATGAATATAAGTACAACCAACGAACACAGAACTCTGGGAAGGGAGGGCATGAATGGGAGATTGGGGGGGCGGGGGGGAGAACGACACCATGGTAAGCTATGTACACAAATAATACCTTAATAAATTTTTAAAAAATAGTATGCATGTATTGATTATAGGAAATAAAAAGACATTCATTCATAAATCTATGACAAGAGTTGAGAAAATAAGAAAAATGAATAAACATTAGCAAAAGTTAACAAATTTCTTGAGATGGTGATGATAAATGCAATCTTTTGTACTTTTTAAGCATTCTTCCTTGACAAAATTAAAAATTGGCATCTTTATGTCAAACACACTAATTTTTAAATTACTAAGCCTAATATTTACTGAAATCCAGATACCTTAACCTATACCTTGCCTGTGTAAGATAAAACTTCAACTTAATTTTCAAGTCTCTTCTAAAATAGAATGTTACAAAATTTAAAGAAATTTTATGGCTTAAGGCAGTGTTTCCCAAAGTGTAGTATGCGTACCCCTAGGGGTACGTGTTGCACAGGAGTTTGGTGGGGATATGCACTGCAACATGCTTAGCTGCGCCTAATTCTACATTCTCATGAGTCAAGTCGAGACAGTCTTGTGAAGTGTGAGATGGTCCAGTGTGGAAATTAAATGTTATAACTTTTATTTATATTTTATTATGAATAATTTTATTTTTCGTTTATTATTTTGTGTATGTACCAAAAAAAGAAGAAAATAAATATATTTTGATTGGCATTAAAATACATCTTTTTTTTGGGGGGGGGGGAACTAGGGGTACTCAGCATTGCGAAAATTATAGAAGAGGTACACATATGTCAAAAGTTTGGGAAACAATAAGGAATAGTTTAACAACTTCTATATCTTAATTCTAAATGTTTATCACAGCAATAGTATTTACCCTGAAAAGGTAACTCTCATTACATCTAACTTGACCTAAGTTATTTTATCACTTATTCAGTGCTAAAATAACTTAGCACTGAATAAGTTATTTTAGCAAAGTCTTTCGTACACATTAATCCCTAATCTTTTTAATTCACTACTATACATTTGGGAGGAAGGGATACACATACATACACACACACACACACACACACACACACACACACACACACACAATGGAAAAATCAAGACTCAAGAAAGAAGTCAGATGTCAAAAGTCTTAGCAAGGGCAAAACTACTAAAACTTAGGTCTTTTTCCCCACTCAGCCACATAGGTAAGCAGAAAAAAGTGGTACATATTTTTTAAATTGTTACTAAAATCCACAAACTTCATAAAACAGTATTGTAATCATCTGTACAATAACCTGTGACTACTTCCTGGAAAGCAAATAGTACTCAGCTACTTACCTAACATTACATCAAAAATTATCACTGAAGGCCGAAACCGGTTTGGCTCAGTGGATAGAGCGTTGGCCTGTGGACTGAAAGGTCCCGGGTTCGATTCCGATAAAGGGCATGTACCTTGGTTGCGGGCACATCCCCAGTAGGGGGTGTGCAAGAGGCAGCTGATTGATGATTCTCTCTCATCAATGTTTCTAACTCTCTATCCCTCTCTCTTCCTCTCTGCAAAAAATCAATAAAATATATTTTTTTAAAAATTATCACTGAAGCCATTATTTAATGGAAAATGATTAAATAAAAGATTGCTCAAAACCCATTTTATAAAAATAGAACTCTATGATGAGGAATTCCCACCCCACTAACCTAGAAACTAGATTATTGCAGGGCTCACTCAGCTGAATACTTTTTTGCTACTTACCAGACCCACAGTCTCTTATTGGGTACAATGCCCCAAGAGCAACCCCTATCAGGTAAGCCCCAATAATGGACCATTTTGCTGGCAGGAAATATTTACTACAAAAATGATAAATCAATATTTAGAAGCCATTTCACAACTTTTTAGACCACAATCAACTTAAAACTTCTGGAAACTATCCAAAAATTCATTCACATTAAATTAACTGTCTAGAACATTTAACGCCATTTTTCCTAAGGACAAAATGGTGCATCTATTTCTCTGCAAGTCTGAACAAAAAACACACAACGTTCCTATAAATCCCCCACATCTCATACCCATTTTTGTTTTATAGTCTTTTAAACCCATAAGAAAGACAAGGTTGCATAGACTTCTGGTCATTCATTGAAAAGACAATTCAAAATAGTCTATGACAACTGTACTAAAAGAACCTAAAAGCTAGAACTTTGTATCACGTCTTGGGCAAAAAGTTGCAGAGGTCTAGTTGGGCATATATTGATTATGGAAACTTCTTTAGGATTCAGTCAAAAGGTACTAGAAAGCAGCAGATGAAGGATGATTAAGACAGGCAGCCATGAGAATTATATCTGTCTGCCAAAGACTTTGTTCTAGGCCAGCTGTGGGCAAACTACGGCCCGCGGGCTGGATCTGGCCCGTTCAGCTGTTCTATCCGGCCTGCGGAGCCAAAAGAGCAGAGGGTTCTCTTGCTCTCCCCTCCGCTCCTTCACCAGCAGCCCAAGATGAGAGTGCCAGCATGGTCAGGTTGCTTTTGTTCCGGCCCTCCGGTCCAGTTTAAGAACCCACTATGGCCCTCGAGTCAAAAAGTTTGCCCACCCCTGTTCTAGGCCATCTGAGGAAAAGGATAATGGCAAGTGAAGTGAAAGAGAAAAGAAACACAATTCCTGATGTCACAAAAGAATATAACTTGATATCCAACTTGTTGAGTATATATTCTAATTATAACATGTTACATACTAGAGGCCTGGTGCATGTAATTCATGCACAGGTAGGATCCCTAGGCCTGGCCAGCCATCAGGGCCCATCAGGACATTCTGGCTGCCATCTGGGGCCTTCCTTCGTCCTGCGTCACCTCCTGGTGGTCAGCACACGTCATAGCAAGTAATCAAATTCCTAGTCTCCTGGCTGAACTCTCAAGGAGACACTTTGCATATTAGCCTTTTATGTGTATGTGTATGTGTGTGTGTGTGTGTGTGTGTGTGTATAGTTGACATTTTTTGTGGCCTTGAATTCTACTGATTTATTCTATCGATTGCCAAAGTGTAGTTATGTAGTAAGTTTTAAAAATTCATTTATATTAAAACTTAAAAGCAAGATTTATAAAATATTTAAATCTGAATCTTTAGTAAATCAGATCATTTATAATACTTACTGCTTCAGCTTCTGCTCTTGTCTTGAATGTAATTATTGCATGAAGTGAAGAGTCATCAATCTGACAATCTTCAATTTCACCATATTGCTTTAAATTAAAAACAAGTATTTCCTCCAAATAAATATTTTGAAATATCTAAAATCCTAATGATTATGTACAATGTTAAAATATCAAAATATAACCCAGAATACAAAACAATTAACGGTAACAGAAAAAATGGTGAATAATTCATTTTTATACTCAATATTGTAAGATAGTGGTCCTATCTTCCAAATACAATTTATAATTTTACACTTTCTAAATAGTCACTGAACTATTCTTTAAATAAAGGAAACAATGACCAAAATTGAGCTTCCTTATTGTCTTTCCTTTCATACTTATTATTTTCATCCTAGAAAATGCTAAATTCTTTCTAAAGCAGAATATTCAATCCTCAGAATATTCTTAGTGTTTGTTTTTAGTTTCACCCAATTTAAAAATGGGGCAAAAAAGTCTAAGGGAACTTAAGTAATCCCCCCAAAAAATAATTAAGTTAATTACTAGCATAAGAGTCCAACTCTTTTGATCCTGCTTTCACTCTTACTTCGATGCCTGTGGACCACACACTATCTTTTTCAGGCATTTAAAAGCTAAACATATGAAATTATGCTTGTTTCATATGCTGGGTTTTATTTTTTACCTGTGAAGGAAGATTTTTCTATAAACAGCAACTTTTATCATATAAAATCTTGTCCATGGTCTGGCTGGTGTTGCTCAGTGATCAAAGTGTTAGCCCACACACTGAAGGTTGCAGGCTTAACTCATGGTCAAGGGCACATACCTGAGTTGCAGGTTCACTCCCCAGCTCTAGTTGGGGCATATGTGGGAGGCAATCAATTGATATGTCTCTCTCACACATTGACATTTCTGTCTCCCTCTCTCCCTTTCTCTCTTTCCCTCTTTACTCTATCTCCCTTCTACTCTCTCTAAAAATCAATGCAAAAAATATCCTTAGGTAAGGATTTAAAAAAATTCTAGTCCTTTTTATACCATTACTAATACCTTCCTTCTTTATTACATAAAAATAAAATTATAAACACGATTTCATTAATGCACACAATCCAAGCTCTGTCAGTTAAAAGCTGTATAAATTTGATTGTTACTTAATTTCTTCATGCTTCATTTTCCTCATCTCTAAGATGAGGTACAATAAAGGTACCTACCTCTTAGAGTTGTCAAGATAATTCAAAAGATAGTAAGTTATATAAGGCACTCAAAATAACACCCCCCCCCCCCCCGAAAAAAAGTGCTTATAAGTTTTAAGCTATAATTTTTATCCACTGGGACCAGTAGCAGTTTCCTTTCTAGGTTGGCTAGACCTAGAATACAATATTAACAAATAAAATTCCATCTTAATTATAAAAATCTGGATGACTCATGCAACATGCTAAATTTTTCCTTAAAAGTATCAAACAAAAGTAAACTACAGGACTTCCCTCTCTAAAGCAATAGTTTAAATCACAATACTTCAAGGCTCACTAAGACTAAGAATAATTAAATAAACAAAAAACCCCTACAGCTTATTTTTAAAATAATAAGACAATTATAAAGTAATCAAACTCTTTGGTCAAATTAATGGGTTTAAATTACTCATGTCATTTTCATAATTTCCCCTTTAATATATCTATTAATCCCCAACAATGATTATCAATATTTGTTTTGTTGCTCAGTAAGAAAGTACCGCAAAATGAGGAAGAAGATCTTCTCTATCACTCTCTGTAAATGCAGAAATCTCCAATGCCCTGGGACGGTGATCCACCACAGCATGACCAGGTACACTTCGACCTCGACCTCGACCTCGACCCCGACCCCTGCCTCTGCCATGAGCTGCACCTCGACCTCTTGAATGAATTCCTCTGCCCCGACCAGATGAAAGAATCCCTCGTTTGGCAGCCTAGAGGAAATTAGACACACAAGTTAAAGATCACAATAACCAACACAAGCCAAGTGTTATACTTTGTCAGATGAGTCAAACTTTTATATAATTTGATATCTTATTCAAATAATGCCCTAAGAAAAAATCTCATAATTTAAAGTTGAGATTTTAGTTTTTAAAGTGAAAGCAAATGGATGTAGCTAATATTAGAAAACAAAATAACATTAATTTAAGCAATGTTTTGAAATTATTGAATGTACTTTTTTCTAAATTCTTACTCTCCACATAAAGACTAGTAATTGACTTCCAAGTAATAGTGTTGTTAATTTAGAAGCCAGTTTAATACAAAAATATGAAATACCTACATATACAATAAATGTATTTTCCTACTTGTGACTTTTAAAATACAGTGTTTCTATTTGTTTCCCTGTTGACTTCTGTAGGTAGTTATCTCAAATTCATCACTTTAATCACTTACAGTAACATTATACAACCAATGTTTCATAGTAACTTATAGTCCACCGCATCACTTATATGAAGAGCACACCATTTTTTTATTCCACAAATATTTAATGAATACTTCCTATGTACAAGTCTTTATCCTCATGAAACTCAAATCATAGGGGGTAAAAGGATATTAAACAACTAAGTTTATATTATGTATTACTGAAGTGACTAAAAAAAAAGAAAAGAAAGTTTTAAGAATTTTATTCTCTACTTTATCCCCTGCATATATATTAGTAGCTGGTAGATTATAGATACTTAATATTTGTTCAATGAATCAAAGAAAGAACAAAAAATAAGCAAGACAAGAATAAGGAGTGGGGGTTATAGCATGAACAAGGGAACCACAGCTGAAAGGAACATAGTATTTCAAAGAACAAATAAAATCTAGTGCAGCTGGACCACATGAGATGGAGAGATGAGTCTAGGGAACTAGGCAGAGCCATATCATGAATAACTTTAAAGACTACATTAAGGATTTTGAATCCCAAGAACCATGAAAAACAATTAAAATACTTAAAACAGAGTCCTGGCAGGTGTGGCTCAGTTAGTAGAGCATCCTAGTTGGGGCACATGCCCAGGTTGGGGCTTGATCCCCAATAGAGAGCAGCCAATCAATGTTTCTCTCTCTCTCTCTCTACCCTCCCCTCTATCTAAAAATCAATGAAAACATGTTATTTTTAAAACACAAGAATTATCTTTAAAAATATATATTTAAAGCAGAGCATTAGAGTGATGTAATCAAATCAGGGTGCAAATTGTTATTCTGGCTAGAATCTTAAGAACAGAGAAGAAGGAAGAAGAGAACAAGCTCAGATACCAGTCAGTAGTCTATTACAGTAATCCCAGCTACTGAAGACAGCTGGTATACAGTGGTGACAATGGAGATAAAGAAGTAAACAGATATAAGATATCTTTGGATATAACATATAAAACATAGTAATTAATTAGATATGAATACTGAAGGAAAGGAAGGAGTCAGTGAAGACGTTCAGATTTTTGGTTCAATTGTGCAGATGGATTTTAGGGGCAAAATAAGCACAATTTTGAACTTGTTGAGTCTGAGCATGTAAAACATTCAAATGGTAATGTCAAGAAGGGACCATTGCCAAATCTCTGCAAGTATAAATATTTCAGTTTTTCACCTTAAGACAGTAAATCTTAACATTAGCTAAAATAATCCAAAATACAAATAATTTTCCAAGATCAAGGTTTAATGTTAATAATAGAGCAGCATATACAAAAGTATATTCTGAAGAAAAAAGTGCTCCCTGAAAAAGTGAGGCCTTGGACAAATGAATTTAAGCACTTCTGAATATTTAATATATTTGGGGGTTTTATAAATTAAAATACCCTCTAAAAAAACCCAATAGCTAAAAATCATGTTTAATATAACATTTTCTAAATTTATCTGGATTTGGAGTTTTTTTCACTAATATCTGTTAACAAAAAATTGAATTGGTACAGTGAATGACCACACTCTGGGAAACACTACATTACTGCATATACTAACTGCGAACTAAAGTTTAGCCGTTATAAGAAACAAAACAAAAAACCCAGAAAACATTATTCAGTATTTAGCCATGTTAGCATACGAACTAAAACATAGACTAATAAAAATACTGATACAAGTATCACATGATCTCACTCAGATTTGAAATCTAATGAAAATAAACTGATGAGAAAAAATACATTCAGAGACATAGAAGCATTCAACAGACTGTCTAATCTGAGAGGAAAGGGTAGGAAAAGATTAACCAAAGAATTTGTATGCATATATGCATAACCCATGGACACAAACAATAGTGCTGATGGCCTGGTCACGGAGGTGGCCTAGAAGGGGCAAAAGGTGGAAGAAAGGTAACATATGTAATACTTTTAATAATAAAGAGTTTTAAAAAATAATGAAAATATGCCTAGCCGGTGTGGCTCAATGGTTGAATATCAACCCATGAACCAGGAGATAGAGGTTCAATGAGGTCAAGGTTCAATGTCCAGTGAGAGCACATGCCTGGGTTTCAGGCTCAATCCCCAGTAGGGGGTGTGCAAGAGGCATATCTCTCATCATTGATGTTTCTAGCTCTCCCTCCCCCTTCCTCTCTCTGAAATAAAAAACATATCTAGAAAAATACTGATAATTTACTAAAATTATGAGCCAAAACTTTTGAAATGATAATTTGGTTTTAAAAATCTCATCAACACAGGCATCAAGCTCTAGAATGGAGAAAACACAATTTCTATATTAACATAAAGAAATCTATCTTCTCCAAAACCTGTTACTTTGGGCAGGTCACACAGGTAACCATATCAAGTTTCCAGAGAATGAAAAGTATGCAAGTTTAAGACATCATCTTATATGGCTTCTTATGACTGTTAAATAAGACAGCACCTTAAAACAAACACAGTGGCTGCTAAATACCGTATCTCCCTGAAAATAAGACATCCTCCAAAAATAAGAGTTATTTACAGTTTTCCTTCTGAGTGAAATATAAGGCATCCCCCCTCCCAAAAATAAGGCCCCCAGGATTCACAGTTTGTCTGGTTTGTGTTAACAACTACCGTACTACCGTACCGTATACAAGTAATAAATTTCCTTTATTTTCATTTAACAATAAATGTGTACCGTATTCTTCTTCATGGAAAAATAAGACATCCTCTGAAAATAAGACCTAGCGCATCCATGGGAACAAAAATTAATATAAGCCACTGTCTTATTTTGGGGGAAACAGGGTATTAAGTTTTAATACCTGGATGCCAGTACTCAACACAGATTTATACTGTGTCAGAAAAAGATCAAATTGCTAACAAATTTGGGGAAAAAGTATTATTTGACCAAAAGTAATAATCAAAAAAAAATAAAAATTAAATTGTGGCATTAAACAATAAATATAGACAAGTATTAATGACATTAACGTCTCCATACTTAAAATGTAATTGATTTTTAAACATCATTTTGCTAAATGTTAAAAATTCTCATACACAGAAATCAATTTCATTTAATTTTCATTATATAATCATATGACTATTAAGAAAGTAGTTTACTTTCTTTTATAAACATCCACAGCACCATCTACAGGCAAAACTTAAGTAAGCATGTTCTTAGATATAGTTCGACCACTACCCCGTTTCCCTGAAAATAAGAGTGTCTTATATTCATTTTTGCTCCCAAAGATGCACTACACTAGGTCTTATTTTTCCATGAAGAAGAATACGGTACACATTTATTGTTAAATGAAAATAAAGGAAATTTATTACCTGTATATGGTACGGTAGTACGGTAGTTGTCAACACAAACCAGACAAACTGTGAATCCTACAGTATCAAGAATTTACTTTTATTCAATGACAATCATGCCATCATCTTCTGGAACATCATCATAACAACACAATTCCTGAATTTCCTGGTGAATTTCTTGTGACTCCATTCTTTCAGAATCAGTGGACCAAATCTCTCATGTTTAGCAATAGCACTGTCTTTAAATGGGTACTTCTTGTCAAGGTAGCCTGCTCGCAGTGCATTTGCAATGCAACTGTCAGTGATTTTCTCCCATGAATTCTTCACCCAAGTCACAACTTATTGCAGTTTAGGTTTCACAAAGTTTCCACGCTGATTTCTCTCCATTCACACAGCAGTGACGTCAGGACTCCGCGTAACGTCACTGGTTGCTAGACGCCAGTCGGGGCAGTCCTAGCGACCAGATTAAGGTAAATTAATTTTCATTCTGAGACAGCCTAGGGGCCTTATTTTCGGGGGGATGCCTTATATTTCACTCAGAAGGAAACCTGTAAGTAGGTCTTATTTTCGGAGGATGTCTTATTTTCGGGGAAACATGGTAGAAGTTTAATCTGTATAGAACTTAATATTATACATAGGATAACTCTGAATGAATGCCTGAAACCCAAAAATAGAAAAGTAATAAAATTCAATAGAAGTGGAAGGTACGTAGGTAGAACTGTTGCCATTCCTCACTTATTATATGACAGATTTCTCTACTAGCTCTGAAAATTTTGTTAACTTTTTCCCTCTTTCCTATATCAACTCCCAATATGTATGTCAGAGAAAACCCACAATTGTTGACTAGAATGAGGGAATTGTGTTTTCAAATTAACCACCATAACTACATCAACTCCTCTTTAGCACACTGTGTAGCTATGATGAAACATACTTCCAGCTGTAATTCTGTATACTTTCTCCTAAGTTCAGTGACTTCTTCTCCAGCTTGCATCTTCTTATACAAATCCAGCTCTGTGTCAAGTAATTCTTTCTGCATCTAGAAAATAATAATTAATATTTTGGGTGACAATTACATACCCTGCATTTAAACAAAACATTTTACAAAGAACCTGTACACATTCCCACTTAATCTGTACATTTCTTTTCTATCACCAGTCTTACTAACCTAGTTCAAGCCATCAATCACCTCTAGTCTACAATACTGCTAGCTCTCTAACTTGTTCCTATTTCCAACAATTTCCCTATAATTTGCTTTCTATAAAAAACCCTGGGATTTAAATGGACTAATATTAAGTAATTTTCAGGAAACAACTGAAAGAAAAGCAAAATACCAAGGTATTAACAAGCAATATATAGTATGCTTTCATGTAAGAAAGAACCCATTAACACACACACACACACACACACACACACACACACACCCACCCACCCACCAAGGAGAGAAGAGTATAGTGTTAGGAATCAATGGGGAAAGTGCCTTCTATATATACCTTTTCATAGTTTATCTTTTGAATCATGTTAATGTTTCACATATTCAAAAAATAAAATTAAGTCAGCAAAAATGAGGGGGATCCAAACTGAATACATATAGAAATACACCCAACTGTATCAAATTAATAACAGAATCACACAAAAAAGAAAAAGTAATCTTCCACCATTCTGATTTTATACTTTAGTGGAATATATTGTGAAGTTATAAAGAATGTAAATAAATTCTAAATTTTAGATTTAGTTAGTTGTTGGAAATGGTATTGTTGTAACAATTCTGAGACTATTTGGAATGTATTACAGGACTGAGCAAATGAGTGCAGTGTTGACGTTAGTGGAAACCAAGTTGTCATTATGGGAACAGGGAGAAAAAATAAGAAAATGAAGAAAGGAAGAACCCCATTATGTTGGATTAGAATCAGAAATTTCAATAGGAACTAATGATTTTATACATGTATACACATACCAAATATAAATATTGTATATAACACTGTTTTAAAACAATTTTCTTAAGCACTTATTATCAACTGAAATTAGCTTGCTCACTTATTTGTTATCTAATAAATTTTCTCCTGGTTCAATAAATACATTCTGTAGAGTGCGGTCAAAATGTTACTTCTCTGTTCGTTAATGTTTTATAATACAAACACCTTACAAAATAAAGCTCAAACTCCTCAGTCAAGCATTTAAGTACCTATTATCATTTTGTCTTCAAGTTACCTTTTCAGGATTATCCATAACTATTTTCCTAATTACTAACTTTCCCACTGTAATCCACAGAATTCAAAAGATTAGTAGAGTTTTCTTGTTTATATTTATTTACTTATTAATGGAGAAAGAGGAGAATAGTAGCATACAATGGTCAGATTTTTGAGCAAAGGATATAACCTAAAAGGAAAATGAACCTTTAAACAATGTGTTTTCTGATCCCCCGCCTAATGTAGTCACCAATAACACCAAACACCTTGGTCATCCAGGAGGACCACGGGAGGGGCAGGAAAGTGTGATTGCACAGGGGTCTCCACCCAGCTTCCCTTTTGTATGACACAAAATCAAAGCACTGCCCCTTTGTGTGTAAAGTTAAAGAGCGGTTTCTGGCTTGAGTGGACACCAAAGAAAGGGTGTCACTACTATCACCCTGGGAGAGGTGCAGAAAAGGTAACTAAGACCTGGTCCATAGAAAAGGAAATGGACAGCCAGTATGAAATGGAATTGCCATGGTCTAGAACAAAGAATATCCTTACATGAAATTATTCTACAACGTCACTAAAATTTTTCCCAGATTTGTGTTACCCCAATTACTTCAAATAGTATCTTGAACCCTTAGGGATCAATAAAAAAATCATCTTTTTGGTGCTTGGAGACAAAGGTAACACATCTCTTGATATTCTAAAATTACAACAGCATAATATACAATTATCCCAAGCAAACTTACAAATTAATGCTCTGAATGTCTGGCAACAATTTAAAAAGGACATGAAAGGATTTAACCCCTCCCATTGTGTAGAAGGCCTCCTGGGAAGGCACCTAAGCATTCTATATTGGCCCCTCTTGCTCTTTTGGCCAAGAGGGACCCTCTTCTCACAATCCAATTGCCCACAGCTGCTGCCTGAGCTTTCTGTTCATGTCGAGGTTGAAGTCTCATGATGACTGGTACCATGGATCTGTCTCTCACCCAGTAGGGTGAGCTGGGCCCTCCCTGGAGAAAAAACCCAGGTTCGCCCAGATATGTGATCAGTGCTGGGGCCCCGCCAGCAGGCGAGGGAATCCTAACGCAGAAGCTGGACATGGAGGCCACGGGGGCATAGGATACCAAGGAGACAGAACTGAATTTCACATCACCCTGAGGATGGCTGGTTAGCCAGTGACAGGTATGATTCCTCAGGGAAGGAACAATCTAAGACGGGCATAGTCGAAGAGGGGCCATCAGGAGAGAACTTGGAGGTCAACTGAGGTGGGGCACAGACCCTCACCCCAACTTTGCAGGGGCCTGAACCCTCACCCCTGTTGAAGGAGTCTCCTGCCCCCATGGCTGCTTAACTTCCCATGCCCAGCTCAAATCGGGACCCGAGTAAAAGACAGAGACTTGGCTGACAGCAACTGTCCTCACACTACAACAAGACTGGTGTGGGGAAGTGGGTTTTTGATATCTAAATCCAGCCTAGCACCTAGAATGCTCAGGGCCTACTCAAGAAGGCAAATAATCCTTTCCCCTAATATTTACACGGTAAAATAAGATAGTTTTAGAGTAATAAATTTGACAGTAAAATAGTAGACAAGTTGTCAGGCTAATTTAAATTGACTAATTGAAATAAGTGAATATTCTAGAAAAACTATTTGCACTAGACAAAAAGCTCTTTCTTAAGTGTTAACTAAAATTTTTATTGGTAGTTCATCTCAGGATAAAATCTCATAACAGAAAATGAACCTAAAGCAGTCATATTATAGTGCAAAAAATTAAAATTTAAAAGACTACATTATAAAATTTTCAAAAGCCTCCTAATATTTAAATAAAAAAAGAGGTAAAGTAGAAGAATATCATGTAAGGAAAAATATCCTGTAAGTAAATTACATATAGAAAATTTGTACTTTAGAAAATTAATTGCAATGCTAACAGCAAGACACCCATGAAAAATACACACGGTGTCAAAACAAGCCAGAGGAAAATCATTTGGGCAAAAAATGAAAAAGGATCTCAAATCAAATTTATAGAAAATATTCCTTTATTAACTTTTGATTGAGAATATGTTTGTATATTTTCAGAAAACAACTCAGAGACCATGTAGATTCTGGCAACAGAGAGGAATTGACAAGACTACTCCAACCATGAAGACAGGAGAGAAGCAGTTAAGAGATGGAAGACGCTAATGACGCCTTGTCATAATAGTAGTCAGCAGCTGTGTATTACTGCAGGTTGCCCAGGACCAAACCAGAGAGGGTTGGACCTGCATTATCACCATTTGTCCACCATCCAGAAATGAAATACCATGGCTGACATATTCACATAAGGAACTGTTTGACATTGAAATTGAATCTCAAAAGAACTGTTGGCCCAGAAAGAAACTCTCTACAGACTGATTTATATGCCTTTCAGCATAATGATTATTGCTTGTCTCATTTTTTATTCTTATAAGTATATTTCCAGTAGGACATGAACTCACTCATCTAGTGGAAATGGTGAACAACATAGACTGATGAACAAGAACAGACCCAGAGATAAGGAGCCATCAGTCAGACTGTTGGACCTCAAAGGGAGGGTGGGGATAAAAGGGAGAGATCAACTAAAGGACTTAAGTGCACACATATGAGCCTAACCAGAGGTCAAGGACAATTGGGGGGTGGAGACCTAAGTGGGGAGGGGTGCGGGATTGGAATGGAGGAGGGTTGAGGACAAATATGTGATTCCTTAATCAATAAAAAAAAATGTGTTTTAATGTTTTCTTAAAGAATATAAAAAACAACACAAATAAAAATACCTGAGTCTTGGTTTTTATACTTTTTGAAAGACAGCGTCCAGGAGAAGTAGCTTTGACCTCATCTTTCAACTTGGTAATATTTTTTGTCAAAACCTCTAAAGTTTTCATTATTTCTGCTTTATCTTCAGACTTCATTGCTTTGTTTTTCTCCAGTTTTGAAATTAATATCTACAGTTTTTTTAAAAGAGAAAAAAAAATACTTAATCCTACTATTATTAACAAAACAAACATAGCAAACTAAATATAAAAATAAGTATTTACTACTTTTAGTTTATGTATTCATAACAAGGATTATAACCACTAAAATACCAGATTGGTTATGCTAACTATCTCAATGCAAGCCTTACTCTTGGTTTACTTTGTGAAGATCTATAGTATTACTCTTTGGGTCTGAGTCTTAGAACACAAGAAATTCAATTCAATCCCTGAAAAGCTGTCAATTTGTAGTATTAACAATTTTTACTTTCTAATCAATTTGTTAATATTACTGACTCTAAGTATTCCTGATCCAAATGAAATCTGTAACTCACAATGCATCACAAGAAAAATTCTGCTTTCCCTTCATATAATAAAGTTTAAGAAAATTAAAAGTGTAATTACTTTATCATGATAAAGAAACATGGACATGATAACACCCCCATGGACAGGTAACAAGAAGAGAAACAGGGTATTATGGGATAGAAGATACCACACATTATAGGTTCTCTGAGTCAAAATGGTTTCAGTTTTTGGTATAAAGTACCATGATTTCTCTTTATCAAGCATATCCAAACTTAAATTATAAAAGACACACATTTCAGACTAAAATGTATACTTTTTGTATTTTCAATATTTGGAAATGTCATAACCTTTATTACTAGTAATAATTTAAGAACTTACACTAACGTAATGTCATAAACTAGAGACATAAAGAAATACTGTAAAGCCATAGAAGTAATTTTTAATTTTCCAGCAGTCACTTTAAAAAGATGAAAGAGATATAGTAAAATTAATTTAATAACATATTCTATTTAACAAAAAATATTCAAAATATTACATTTCAACAAAAATTATTGAGAGGTTTTTGCTTTTTTTTTCATACTACAACTACACTCATACCATATCTCAACTTGGACTAGACACATTTCAAGTAAATAATAGTCAGATGTGGCAATTAAAATAAAGGTCCATCTCAATATTGAGAAAAATATTTCATTTCACTATCTGTTGAATAAAGGACTATGCAGCAGTATATTTGGATAAATACTCCTTATTTTCATTTCAAATTTGATAACCATAATTCCATTCAAACTACTTCAATTCCCAGTCTACAATTCAATGTATGCTCTTCATGTCCAATATACTAATATATCAATTGATAATATATTTTATCACTGATAATATCTTAGTTTTACCATGTCAGTTACAGTAATTATGTTTCTCAATAATATATATGTAATGTAAGATTAATTTCACTCAAAGCTGTAACATTTATAAATATATATTGCCAAATCTAGTTGTTAATATTTTACCTTCTGTGTTTCAATGTGCTTTTCTAAAATTTCTTGTTTTCTTTTCCTTACATCCTGCTGAAGTTTCAGTGCCTCCTAGAGAAAGGGACCAAAAATATCATTACAATACTGACCGTTTATTAGGAACAAAATGATTTAAGAGGACAGAAATGGTAGTAACTGCAGAGGCTTGGCAGCAATTAAATGCAAACGTTTCCTATGTCACACTGAAATATGTATGCAAGTTTTAAAAGATCAGGAGAACCTTTCATTCCAAGAAAAATATTAACATTTACTGCTACACTATGGGAAATAAAAGTTCAGTGGCAGCTAACATAGTCCTTTTAAATTTCATTTTGTTATGAGCACTGAAAAATATATATACATGCAGAAGAGCTTTTCTACATGCAAATTTTGTACAATAATAGTTATACTTACCTGCTTTTTTTTCTGTGCTTCATTATTATCAACTGCAGAGGGGGAAACAAGTAAGGATTTTTGTGCAGCCTTCAAAGCAGCTGGATTATACACTGTTTTTGTTAGGCCAGTAGATGTAGATAACACCTACCAATAAAAATTCAATTTTGTGAAAAAAATGTATCAGGCATTCATGATTTTTTTAGTCCCGTTTTCTTATAAAATAACATTAAATCACTTCTGTTAAAATTTAGTACAGTGAACTGAATGTATTGATTTGAAAGAAGGGAATGAATAACGAATAAACTATGAAGTAAAAAAATTAATTAATGTATCTATAGGAAAAAAAGTAAAAACAAACATAAAAACTTCAAGAAAAATACTGTCAATAGTATATTTGAGAAAATATTAGTTGCTGAATACCTGTGCTAGTATTCCTACTAACTAAAATAAAATCTGTACATAAGAGCATGGCATAGGAAAAAACTGGATGTTGTCCTTCAAACAATTTGCAACTGTTTGTCCCTTAGGATCACTTGCAATTTAGTTTGTAAATTAACTTTGTTGATTTCTTTCTCCAAATCTTTGCTGGCATTTGCTCCTTCTGCTTTGAGTGACCATATACTTTTAAACCCAGCTCAAGTTCAACACAACCAGCCAAAACCTCCACAAAGTCCTAATCATTTTTTTTCTTACCTAGGTCCTTCTATGAAATTTAATCCTACAGCTATTAAATTATTTAGTAAAAATGATCTGATGATATATTGTTTCTCACTCTGTCTATGCTGTAAGGGCTTTGAAACAAAAAGCATGTCTTTCTCTTCTTTGTTCTTCTTTCAAATACCCAATTCATGCTAATAATCCTATATAATAAAAGGCTAATATGAAAATTGTCCCCTCAACCTGGGGTTCGACAGGGAGTTCGTCCAGGAGGTAGGGCCAGCCAGCCAACAGCCCGCGGCCCCTCCCCCAGCCAGCTTGATGGGGCAGACCAGCTGCACCCCACCCATGCACAAATCCGTGCACTGAGCCTCTAGTTAATTACAAGACCCGGGTAAGTTCAAGTACTTTTTAGGCCTCAATTTGTTTTTCTATAAAATGAGGACGTTCATTTTGATAATACCTAATGTCCTAACTAGGAGAGTACAGAGTTTTTTGACTTGCCTCATTGCTATATCTTCAGTGCCAAGAACAGTTCCAGCACACATTCTAAATATTCAATAAACACGTTGCACTAAATTAAACTGAAATGATGATAAATCCAAGTGGACAACCTTTTCTACACAAAAGTCAAGTTAAGAAAAGTGTATGGGCTACTTTTTTATCATTCAAAAGCAAAAAGTTGCAAGTTCCATGGAGTGGTTCGTTACAGGGTCTTGGAAAGGAGTCTATGAATCACTTCAGATCTGTGACTGCTATATAAAAACAAAACATTGAACCATACATATGAAGAATGTAACTTTCCAGAGGAAAAAAAACATAGCTTCCCAAGTCTTAAAAGAGTTCATGATCTAAAAAGACATTTAAAAACTACACTGAGTGGCCAGATTATTATGATATCTGAACACATAATAATCTGGCCACTCAGTATATATTCTATATAATAAAAGGCTAATATGCAAATTGTCCCCTCAACTAAGAGTTCGACTAGCAGGCAAGCCAGCTGGACCCCACCCATGCACGAATTCATGCAACTGGGCTTCTAACACACACACAAAACACACACACTCTCACACACTTAGTGGCCAGATTATTGTTTTCAGAGATCATAATAATCTGGCCACTCAGTGTATATAAGTAAGAGTATATCAATGAGTAAAAAAAACCTAATCTCTAGCTACTAAAATGTAAATATCTGGAAACCAGAGAAGTAGCAATCTGGACACTCTATTATAATCTTTTATCATGAAATAGATTAGGGAACTTCACAAAATTTAGGTAACTCATCACTATGCCTATTATTTAAGAATGCTAGCTTCTAAATAAAATAAAATAAAACCGCAGAATACTGTAACTTACAACACACACACTCACACTAGTAGCCTGGTACACGAAATTCATGCACAGGGGTGGGAGGGGGAAGTGGGGTGGTCCTTCAGCTCGGCATGCACCCTCTCGCAATTTAGGACTTGCTGACTCCTAATCGCTCTCCTACCTACCTGCCTGCCTGATCGCCACCAACTGCCCCCAACTGCTGCCCCACCAGCCTGCTCACCCCCAACTGCCACCCTTGCTGGCCTGATCACCACCAACTGCCCCCCACACCAGCCTGCTCACCCCCAAATGGCCCCCCTGCCGGCCTGCTTGCCCCCAACTGTCCTCCCCTCCTGGCCTGATTACCCCTAACCGCCTCTACCTTGGGCCCACCGCCATGGCTTTGTCTGAAATAACATCCGGAAGGTCTCCTGGTCTAATTAGCATATTACCCTTTTATTAGTGTGTGTGTACACATACATATACATACTAGGGACGCAGTGCACGAAATTTGTGCACTGGGAAAAAGGGGTCCCCTCAGCCCAGCCTGCACCTTTTTCACAGACTGGGAGCCCTCAGGGGATGTCCTACTGACGCCTTGGGGGAGCGAGCCTAAGCTGCAATCTGGCTTCCCTCTGCGGGAGGCAACCTCAGAGGAAGGTACCAGCCCCATCACCCCATTGCTGCAGCCACTGCCAGCCACCACAGCCGCCAAGGTGTTTTCATAACATGGACTCCAGTCCCTTCACTATTAAAAAATGACAATTTTCTTTAGGCATTTTCAAGATGTATCTTTCATAAGATATAACATTTTTCTTTAATCCTCACCTCAGGATATGTTTCCATTGATTTTTAGAGAGTGTGGAAGAGAAAGGAAGAGACCGAGAAAAACATCAATGTGAGGGGGACACTTTGATTCATTGCCTCCTGACCTAGGCCCCGTCAGGAAGGAGCCTGTAACCTAGGTACATGCCCTTGATCACAACCAAACCTGGACCCTGCAGTCAGCAGTCAGAGGCTCTATCCACTGAACCAAATCAGCTAGGGCAGGATATGACATTTCTTAGCCCCTCCAGCAGCAGACCTTCATTTTTTCCTCCAGGAATGTGGTGGAAAAATCCTAGATCACCTTCTTGGATTCTTATAACTCATTACCAAGAACACTGCAAGTGGTAGCATATAGGGAGTTTAGCCAATGAGATGTCAGAAAAGGTGTTTATGCTGGAACTGGTTTGGCTCAGTGGATAGAGTGTCGGCCTACCGACTGTAGGGTCCCAGGTTTGATTACTGTTAAAGGCATGTACCTTGATTGGAGGCACATCCCCAGTGGGAAGTGTGCAGCATGAGGCAGCTGGATGATGCTTCTCTCTCCTTGATGTTCCAACTATCTATCCCTCTCCCCTCTTCTCTGTAAAAAAAAAAATCAATAAAATGTGTCTGTTTGTTTTTTAAAGAAAAGTTGTTTCCTCTGCAGTTCATGTGCAGAGGACACCCTGCGTTGTGTCCACTGGGCTAGGAGCGTGTCTCCGCTACCCTGGGGGCCCAACCCCCATACCGGCAGCCCCACAATGTGGGCACTGGGCTGGGGGCGTGCACCTGGGCTGCCACTTGGTGCCGGCCAAGTTGCCATGAGGCGGGAACATCTGCTTGGTGCCTGCGCCCCTAGGCCTGGACTGGCCATAGGCGTTCTGGGACCCCAGCCACTAAGGACCTACATGCGGGTTTACAGGCTGGGCGTGGCCTGGGTCCCAAGGATGTTCCAGGACCCAGGCCACTCAGTGCCTATGTATGCAAACCAACCCACCATCTTTGTTGGGTTAATGTGCATACTCACACCTGATTGGCTGGTGAGCATAGCGGAGGTATAGTCAATTTACATGTGTCTTTTTTTTAATTATATTGGATATATGCATTCAGAGATCATAATAATCTGGCCACTCAGTGTATATCCTATATAATAAAAGGCTTACATGCAAACTGTCCCCTCAACCAGGAGTTCGACCAGCAGGCAGGTCGGCCAACTGCCCATGTCCCCTCCCCCTGGCCAGGCTGGCCGGATCCCACCCATACACAAATTCATGCATCAGGCTTCTAATATATATATATGCACACACACCGAGAGAACAGATTATTATGCATTCAAAAATCATAATAATCTTGCCCCTCAGTGTGTGAGTGTGTGTGTGTGTGTGTGTGTAAAGCATTTATAAGTTTTAAGGAGATAATGAGAACAGCCTAAATCTTTTTTTAAAAAACTAACCAGAATGGTATATGCAGATGCCTTTATTCTTCATAAATCTCCCTAAGGTAAGCAGAAACACTCAAATATCATCTGACTGATCACTCTACTCAAATAATACCTATTTAATAGCTATTGCAATATCTTAATATTTAGCTGTATCAATCAGGTTTTAAGTTTCCTTTCTATTAGTTCTCTCACAAAAATGGAAGCTTAGAAGAAGAATCATTAAAGGGTTTACTCAATGTTATTTATAAAAAAATAAATAAAATTTTATATTTATGTATTTATTTGCTTTAAAAATGACAGAAGATACTGGATGGATACTAGTATTGAGATTTTCCCTGCCTACAATAAAAAAAATTGCTTTAATAATATGTGATGATGAAAAATCATCTTTTTCCTAAGACTTCACTGAATCACTGACCTCTGCAGCAAAAATCATTATGAACTAGGCAGAGAAAACAAAACTAAAATGCTATTCTTTATACAGTTTCACTGAAATTGACTGAAAGTTATATTTTGGAAATAATTGCTTTCCAGAAAATATTCTTTACAAGTAATTTCCTCCATAAATAGCCCACTGCCATTACTGATTTTTCATAAATTAAATTAATGGTAACTAATTAATAAATTATATTATAATTTTCAAGAATGTCCCCCTTTTATCCTAAAGCTATATAAAACATGCTAAAGAAATTAAAACAGAAGCAAAAAAATACTAGAAAAGTTTTGTAAAAGCTTTAATTAGTACACTTCAAATTTATACAATCCCAAATGTCAACATAAACAGATCCTAACATCATCAGCTTTGTATACCTCCCCAGAACTGCTAAAAATAAAAGACTTATATTGTTCATTTATTCCTCAGCTACTTATCAAGGAAAATAAATCTAATCAAAGTAAATATTTATATACTTCTAAATTTAATAGCATAGACTAAGGGATACAAATTTAGAGTAAAGGGGGTATCATATGAAAAAATGTGGAGGTTTCATAGAAGAGGTTAGTGATTTTTTTCAATCTTTAAAGAATGACTAGAATTCAGTTAAGCAGAGGGAAATGCACTCCAGAAAAAATCACCACTAAAAAATTAAAAAATTAAAGAGAGGCGGGAAATAGCAGAAAAAAGATTCCTTAGAAAAGAAAGGTCTAACGCAGACATAGTAACAGAATCAGAATAATTGAGATATAATAACCTGTGAACCAAACTAAGTCATTTAGCTGAGGAAATGAAGGTTACTTTAAGTAATTAACATTAAAATAAGTCTAAAAGTAGGATGGTGGCAGAGTACACTAGATGAAGGTATGGCAGCTCTGAACTGCATCCATAGGCCAGAGGCCTGAAGGTGGTAGAGAGAGATGTGGACTGCAAACACAAGCAATGAGTCTAAAGGCTTTTCGACTATACAAACTGAAAATTGGTGGTATTACTTTTAGATTTAAGGCTAGGAGAAATTAATTTCTGTAGGAAATAATGAATCATGTTAGGCATGTTATGCCTGAAGTAATGCTGAGGTGTCCAAGAGGGAAATCTGATATAGTGAATGAAATTCATATTCAAATATCTAGAACTGCCAAGTTTTACACAGGAAATAAGGAAAACAATATACTGAAGAAGCAGTAAAGAAAGCAAGTCAGCTATCTCATGGGGTGTTCATGAAGTCAATAATCTTCATAATGGACTAAAATAAGAGATCCAGATTCAAGTAACTAAAGTGTATAGGTAGCCAAAACACTATTTGGGGCTTATCTTCCTTTAAGGTGAGGGTACAGAAATGGGAAACATTATCTAATTCTGATATACTGTATTTCCATACCTCAAATTAGACTAAAGATCAGGACATTCACTCATACCTAACCAGAAAAGGGGGGGAGGGGGGCACATCTACACAAAACTAGATTAGTCCATAAATGATCTTAATTTAATCAGCATTTGTCTATTTTTTTAAAAAATGGCTAGATGTACTGACAGGCTATAAACAATAGCTATTATAAATAAAAATTCTACGTTTACATCATCTTTACAGTTTATAAAATACTTTTAAAATAAAATTTATTTAATCCCTCACAAAACGTTATGAGCAATATAAATATTACCATCACCATTTTATGATGAAGAAAAAGGTTCATAAAGATTAATAGCACTGCCCAATATCATGCAGTTAGTAAATAGAGAGTCAAAGCTCACACTCAAGTACAATTCCTAGTTCATGGCCCTTTCTTTTAGACTGCCAGTTTTCAAAATAAAATGTAAAAAAATGTCTCTAAAGAAAATATGGTAAATACAAAGACAAAGAAAGAATGAAGCACGTGGAATCTACAATGAGCAGCAAGTATTAAAATGCTGATGCAAAAAGTAAAAAAAGGTAAGCAAATATTTTTCTTTTCAGCAAATGGAAAGCAAAATGGTAGGAATAAGAGATACAAATACTATTAAGAAGCAAAAGTTTGAAACTATGAAAAAATTAAAAAATTAAGATGCCATCTGAAAACATTTATGAAGCCAAGACAAACACATCATGCTGCTTCTTACCTTTTCAGTTGCTGAAACAGATGGCTTTGATACAAAACCCAACCTGTCCTTCACAGATAATTTAGTTACATTCTAAAAAAATTAAAATGGACATATTCAGTGTTTCCCTAAACATATATGTCTGATGGGATTATGAACATTCTGATTCTACTAGCATATACTGACTTTGTAAGTATACTGATGTTAATCACAAAACTTGGATCTTTTTTCAAAGAGAGACAGAAAGAAAATGTGTATGGAAAAACTAACAGTATCTAATAGTTATCATGAAAAACTATGATGTAAAATAAGATGTCTAAGCCAGGTGGTTGCTAAAGTCCCCTCCAGTGATTCAGAACCATAAATTCTTAAAATCCTATGTTGGCCAATAGAAAGTTTGAACATTGTAAATATTAGGTTTGAATAAGTAAAGATGTGCCTGCTTCTTGAGATTAAAAATAAAAGTAATTCTTTCCTAAAGTAAGTTTTATTTTATAGCCAAATACATTGCATTTGCTGATGATTTAGAATAATAGGATTGGGTGGGGTTTATTAAGTAACTAATAATTTTCCAGTTTACATTCTCTATGTTTATTTTAACAAAATCTCAATCTATTACTTTTTAAATAGAATCTTAATATATTACATTTCAGGAAGACTACTGGAATAAGGTGTTATCTATTAGCTAAGTAGATAGTATATCCTAACTTTATTTTATACAAATGCTGAGACATCTGGAGACAAAGAAAAGCTAAGTTTTAGAGACTGAAGGTATAGAAATAAGAAACTGCCACTCAAGTATGCAAGGGAGTGGGAAGGGAATGACATATGGAAAAGAAAATCCAAGAGTCAGGAATAAGTGATGCAAAGTTCTGAGAGTGTAATGAGTAACCTGAATCAGTACATTAAGCATGTTACAACCTGATGGTTTAAGCCTTCCTGTTCCAATAGCTTTCAGTTCAGGCTACTGCATAATTACTTCTGAAATAGAATTCTAGTTAAGGCAAAGATGATGGGAAAAATAAGATTTAGTACATTGAACTTCACTTTTCAGGCAGATTTGCTAGAAAATACCTCCTCTACAAAGTGAAAGAGAGTTCTTTCTTATAAATAAGTATACTAGAGAGAAGAATTTAATATTCAAATAGTATAGAAAAAGTAGAATGTGAAAATGTTATAATAGTAACAAAAATATGTGTACACTATCCTATTTCTATATAAAATACATAGCTAACTATAATTCAAATCACCAAGGGAAACTAAATTACTCAGAACCTACTATGCGACAGACACAGTAAGACGACTTTCCATTTACCTGAGGAAGGTCTGCACTGGCACTCTGGGCTTCTGTCGGTTCAATAGTACTTGTAGGTACTGGACCCAACCGCTCTTTGACGGACTGCTTCACAACAGGCAAAATGGGCTGCTGGACTAAAGGCTGCATTACCTCAGAATAAGAAAAAAATGTTAAATGTTCATGAGCATCGAAAATAACCTTTGTTATTTTGTTACTAAATTGCCCATGCAGAAAAAGTCTTAAGAGTGCAGCTTGTAATCAAAACCTAGCCACCTTCCAATTCTTCACGTTTTCTTTGCACATAAAAACTCATTTGTAGAGAAAAAAATAAATCTTTATTTCACTACCTTCTTTCTTCTATTTTAATGAACAGTATACAAAAAGTTAAAGAAACAATCTGCTGTAAGACACCTCTACGAGCAATTAATTTAACATTACATATTGACTGATCCACTGATTGAAAGTGAGATGGAGGAAAGGAGAAAGGGAGGGAGGGAGGGAGGGAAAAGAGGACTTCCAAAATGAACCCATAATGTGACTTTGTGGAATATGTAAAGCTATCATGTACTGAATGTCTCTGATATACCTGGGACTTTTTTCTATATATTTTACACATATCTTGTAATTGTCTAATAAACTAGGGCTTAACTTCATAATAAAATGAAAGAAGAGAGATTAAATAACTTCCTCGAGTCTATATATTTAAAAGTGGTTGAGGCAGGATCTAAACTCAAAAAGTCTACCTGACTGCAATGCCTCTGCTCTTAAAAACAATGCTTTCTAAGCGCTTTCTATGAGGATTTAATTTCACACAAATTTCTCTTACCTTTGGAGAAGTAGTTTGTAATTGCTGGGTGCCTCCTTCTCTGTGCCAATAAACCTTAATAAAGCGGTTGTTTAGGACTGCTTCTGTACTTGATATTGCTTTCTTTGCTTCTTCATATGTTGCAAATTGGATAAGGGCACCTTCAGGATCACCATTATAGGCAACCTAAGGTGTCAAATATTAAGAACAGTGAATTTCCAAATGAATCTGTTTTTTCATACAAATTCCTCAACAAATAAAATATGGGTCCTCCTATGTAAGATTCTATCTTTATACTTCCTTAAATCTAAACTATTACCATAATCTTCTTTCATTCCAGAGAGTGTAAGAAGCAACCAATCAATGTGTCTCTCTCACATTGATGCTTCTCTCTCTCTCTCTCTCTCTCTCTCTCTCTCTCTGTCTTTCCCCCTCTCTTCCACTCTCTCTAAATATCAATGGAAAAATATCTTGGGTGAGGATTAACAAAACAAACAAAAAGAGTGCAAGAAAATTTAAGAAAAAAATAAATTTTACACATAACTGAATTCAAAGAGCATATGATTCTGCAGACTCATAATAGTAAGTAGTAGATACCAGGCTTTTCGTTTCCAATTTTTTGTTCTTTTGGTTTTGAAAATTCTCTTAAATTGAATAGTAGTTAGTTGTCTGAGAAAAAATATTCCAGAAACTTTTTTGTCTAAATCTAAATGTGATATATCAATTAAATAGCCATAAAAAGATATTCACAAGTAACTATAGGGTAATGTGTAAAGATGGGTCCATATCTTTTAAATATATACATTTTTAGGGGTGTGCTTTAACTGATCAGCCAATAGATATAGAAATGCAAAAAAAAAAATCTAGAATAATGCATGGTAAATTGTTAACAATGATATAACTATATTATGGGGATATATGGAAAGAGAAATGTAAGGGACACAAATAATTAATGTAGAAACATTTTTTTAATTCTATATAAATTTCTATTGCCTTGCCACAACCAAGCATGCAATTTTCATCTATTACTTTTATATTATTTTAAATGGCAGCAAGACAAAATTTATTTTTATTGAGGTGATGACAAATAATTTTGATTAAAAAGAACTGAAAAAAGAAAGCCCAATATTATTTCAACGCTTACATAACACACAATGTAAGCTCAATACTAAATAACCTTACAAGATATAGCCACCAAAGCCAAGGTCTAACTTTAGGTGAAGTCAAATACAAACTACACTGATATTTACCTTGAAAAATATTCAAAAATGGTACTGGAAAAAGCAAATGTTTCAGCTAATTATGGATTACATGGTATCTGGGCCCCATCTGTTAAATGTATCCCATCACAGAGGCAGCAAAAATAATTTAACTAAAGCATCTTGTTGTAATGACTTATCTCCCTAATAATTAAGCAAAGACAAGATAATCACTTCAGACCTCTTACCTGTAAGTTAACCAAAGTTCCAAATCGACTAAAATGTTCATTAAGTTTGCTGATATTATTTAATTCTGGTGGAACTTTTCTAAGTTCAAGTTTGGTGTTTTCATTTCCAAACTGAACTTTTTTCTGGAAGCCTGGGCTGTTTGTTCTATTAAAATTTGGTCTGTAACAAAAATCAAGTTAATTAATACATTCATTTATATATCCTATCCATTATCAAGTACAAAGAAATAACATTTTACTATTTAAGTTCTATTTTTTAAAATTGAAATTACTGGTTGATCATGGACATTTACATTTTCTTTAAAAAAAAAGTGAAGTCTCCAAATTAGTACATGTTCGCATCTTTCATGGAAGCCAACTAAGAAAGGCTCTTTCATATCACTTTTGTGTTTGGCATTTTCAATCTACTCCTACGTAAAATTCTTATAAGGAAAGGTCCTAGCACCCCATTCCAGTCAATTTGCACATATAACCTTTGTTCCATTTCTGCAAAAGCTAGCTTACTAAAATTATCCTATTTTAAAACCTTGATTAAAAAGGTAAGGATGACTGTCTCACCTGCTTCTCAACCTAAAAAAAACACACAAATTTTCAGAACTATAGACCATACATTTGACACTTGGAAAAAAAGGATAAAACAATGGCCCTGAGAGGTTACAATGCTTGCCTTAAATCACAGAATTAAAGCCAGAGCCAGAACTAGAAATTATCCACCTTTAAGTGATGTTACAAAGCTCTAAAAATGTGTGATCCTAGTCTCTCCTCAAACATGAAAGTTTATAAATGAATCATCAAAAAAACACCCCAACATTCTGATTCCTTACCTCTTTCACTGAAGCCCCTTTACAACTTCAGTCCCTATCCAGCCCTCCTCCTAGTGCCCACTGCCAAGCCCCTACCCAAAATCCCTTTCTAGTTCTTAACAGGAACTAGAGGCTAATACCTCTTCTCAGACATGACCAACACTTTCCTCCCTAATAACAAGCTCATAGCTATCCTTTATATGGGTAACTAGAGGCCCGGTGCATAAAATTCATGCATGCGGGATGGGGAGGGTGTCTTCTCAGCCCAGCTTTCACCCTCTCCAATCTAGGACTCAAGGGATATTCAACTGCCCATTTAGGCCCATTCAGGTAGGATCGGGCCTAAACAGGCAGTCAAACATCCCTCTCACAATCCAGGATTGCTGGCTCCCAACTGCTCACCTGCCTGCCTTCCTGATTGCCCCTAACTGTTTCTGCCTGCCAGCCTGATCACCCCCTAACCACTCCCCTGCCACCTGTTTACCTCTAACTTCCCTCCCTTGCAGGCCTGGGTCACCCCTAACTACCCTTCCCTGCAGACCTGGTCCTCCCCCCAACTGCTCTCCCTGCAGGCCTGGTCCCTCCCAACTGCCCTCCCTGCTGGCCCTCTTGTGGCAGTCATCTTGTGACCATATGGGGGCAGACACGTTGTATGTTGGAGTGACGGTCAATTTGCATATTACCCTTTTATTAGATAGGACATTCAATGATATCTCTAACATAAGGAGTATTTTATAGGTGGGGAGGTAGAAAAATTTTGTCCTTAACCACTATATCATTCCTATATGCAAATGCCTTTTTAGAAAATTTACATTTTAGTGGGGTAATGCCTACAGAACAAAATTATATATAAATTTTATTTTGGAAAATAATACTATACTGTCATAATATTCCAATTACCCTAAAAATTACTGTGTAAAAAAATTCTTCAATTTTCCCTGACAGCTTACTTATCAAACCAAGTCTTCTTTGTAGTAACTCCAGGCTCCCCAGAACCAATCGTTCTTTTCCTTGACTCTGAATCCACTACTATCCTCATACTGCTTTTATTAGGAGGCTTTTCTGTTTGAAAAGAAAATAAAAGAAAAAATTAATATTTTCTGTTTATCAGAGCTACACTTCCTTACATTCATATTGAAAACAAAGTTCTGGCACTTTGTCCAATTATATATTTTAGAAGAAATAGAAATAAATGTACATTCAAATATAGTAGTAATCTAAGAGATTTTAATTTATTTCTAATTCACTTCAACCTAACTACAGAACCAGTGCTCAACCTGCCTTCCCCTTGGGAAACCACCAGTTCTATGAGAGTCTGTTTCCGTTTTGTTTGTTCATTTTGTTCTTCAGATTTCACATATAAGTGAAATCATATGGTGTTTGCCTTTCTCTGACTGACTTATTTTACTGAGCATAATAATGGCGAGGTCCATCCATGCTGTCGCAAATGGTTAAGATTTCATTCTTTTTTAATATTCCATTGTATGTATGAACTACAGCTTTTTTACCCAGTTGTCTACTGATGACACTTGGGTTGCTTCCATAGTTTGGCCATCATAAATAATAGTGCAATGAAAATAAGGGTGCATATATTCTTTTGAATTGTTTTGGGATTTCTTCAAATAAATCCCCTGAAGTAGAATCACTGTGTCAGAAGGCAGGTCCATATTTTATCTTCTGAGGAAACTTCATACTGATGTCTCCAATCAACATTATTCCATTTTAAAAAGAAACCTCTTAATACTTTCCCTCCAGCTCCAGCATTCTCTTTCCTTATCCTAACTGCTATTTCCTAAGAGAGGTCTACACTTACTAACTTTGCTTTCTTACAACCCAAGCATTCACTAAGTCTCTGAAAACTGGAAGCTGCTTCCACTATTGCAATTAATTTGCTCTTGCTAAAATTGCTGATGTCCTCACTTGTTGCTTAAGCTTATGAATACATTCCAATCTTTCTCTTACTTGACCTCTTGAGAGCATTTAATGCTGCTGATCATCTTCTCCTTTTTATTCTTCTCCCTTGATTTTCTTGTCTCCACACTTTCTGCTTTCTTCTCTGCCTTTTTGAATTTTCTCCAAGCCTTATGTAAGCTCCTTTTTCTTTGCCCACTGTTTCAGTGTAGGCATCATACTTCAGGTTACTTACTGGGACTTCTTATCTCACTATACACAACCTCCCTAAAACATCTTATCTCCTGCCATGGCTTCATTCATCAATGTAGTGATTCTCAAGAAGGAAGGGGAATGAATTTGGAACCTATGTCAGTCAGGCTCTCAGACTTGAGTACGCCTCCTTCCATCTTTCTTTGCTTCTCACTACTACTAATGACACAGAAGATTGTTGTACATGCTTTTTTCTTTTTTTTTTTCCTTTTTTATGTTTCTAATTATCTCTTTCCCTTCCTCTCTGTAAAAAAAATCAGTATCTACATGTTTTTTTCATCTGTCCAATTTCCAGAGCAGAAACCTGGTGTCTTTAATTTCACCTTCTCCATTAATCCGATTCTAAGTCCAGTAAGTTACATGTGTTGTCAACTCTTTCCACTAACCTTAAATATTTCACTTCCTGCTGTTACTACCCTAGTCCAGCTACTATCATCTTTTCTCTAGAATTCTTCCAATGCCTTGAATTGGCCTCTTAATTCCCTTACTTCCTTCTCTCCCAGTCACAAAATTCTTCCTGGTTCTAAAAAGTATTTTAGGGTGTATACACTTTATCTAGAAGACCCTTTCACTGGCTACCTTTGACTTAGCCTACATGTCTGCAGCAGATTAGGTAGCAATATCCAGGTTCTAGCATGGGTGATGTTCACAGTGCAAGCTGTAGTTTCTTTGGCCAGTGTATCTTCGCAGGATCAGTCCTGCAACGGGGTTTTTGGCTTTATTCCTGCCTCACAAGCCTGGTTCACTGGCTCTTTTGAAGAGGTCTTAAGCTATCCGATATTTTTTTCCCCTTTAATATGTTATTTACCTAAAGGTTCACTAAGAGGCAATGATGTGTTTTTCCTCAGTATTTGTCATGTGTTTGCTCCAATTCATCTGTATCCTCTCATATTTATTATTTATTTTAAAAAGAGAGTTAAAAAAAAAAAAAAGAAGCAAGTTCCTCTGGGTATACAATTACCAAATGTGCATATTAGCTATATGTACTGTGTTTTACCCCAATATCCATTTTAATAAATTATTTTTCTGCTTAAAATTTTCAGCACTGGTTTTGTTGACAGCAAATGAAAACTTAGCCCTTCTTCCTACCTATATTCAATGAAGTAGCATCTATCAAATTTCCCACTTCCTTAGCAATATGGGAAAAACAATTATCAAGGCCTCCAAGTTACATTAATATTCAGAATGCTAAGGCATCAAAGGACCTACATTTTTTTCATTTGTAAATTTAAAGTATAAAGCATAAAAATATGATTATCACATAACAGTCTTTGACAAATTTAAGTTAAGGCCATCTATAGGCTATTAGAAATATATAATAATTATATAATAAACAGTATCATAGGCTTTTAATTACCTATCACAATCCAGGACATTAAGTTTTAAACTAAACAGGCAACAGATGAAAAGATTTTGGGGGTTGAGGGACCAAAGAAAGGAAATAGAAGTATAGGTAATACTCAGTATAAATGGGTTGCTAAATCAGTTTTGTGATGCAT
This sequence comes from Vespertilio murinus, assembly GCA_963924515.1. Taxonomy (NCBI): domain Eukaryota; kingdom Metazoa; phylum Chordata; class Mammalia; order Chiroptera; family Vespertilionidae; genus Vespertilio; species Vespertilio murinus. Next base: position 52,657,486 of record OZ004707.1, on the reverse strand, counting down.
AAATGCAATGTTATTAATAAAGAGTATATTCTTAAACCAGCTCACCAAAATAGTACATAATGTTTCTAAAGAAAAGTATTAAAGCAATCACTATGTATGATTCCATGAGAAAAGGCGTTCAAATTTCTAGGCACATAAGAGATTTATCTCTCAATAAGTCCATTTCTGTAACTTACATGCATGTGGAGCTGAAATTACCACCACTCCAACTTCTACATGGTTAAGATTTTTATGTAAGAGGTTGATCCCTCTTCCTTCTCTCATCACCAACAAAAAATTGACCTGGCATTGGAATGAGCCTAATAAACACTGATCTGTAGCAGCGTATAGTTATGCCACTCCAAAAGAGCAAGATAAGAGATGACTTGATGTTGGAGTTCTAGCAAGAGCAATGAATATGTACATTATAAAAAGAAAATAAGTACTAAATAGTAACCTAAAGAAGTTTTCTCTGAACTGGCCAGGTAGAAGAGACTTGGGGGATAAACAGCCACAAGTGGCTACTTTTCAATTACAAGAAACGGTTAAAAAATTTTTTTGCAGCCGAGGCTGGTTTGGCTCAGTGGATAGAGCATCGGTCTGCGGACTGAAGGGTCCCGGGTTCGATTCCGGTCAAGGGCATGTACATTGGTTGTGGGCACATCCCCAGTAGGGGGTGTGCAAGAGGCAGCTGGTCGATGTTTCTCTCTCATCAACGTTTCTGGCTCTCTATCTCTCTCCCTTCCTCTCTGTAAAATATCAATAAAATATATTTTTAAAAAAAAAATTTTGCAAACTAATCTTTTTTTCTGCTGTTTTTGTTAATGAGTTATTAGAATGCTGCAAAAAGAATTTAAAAGGTGGGCATCCACATGAAATGTTGTCCTGTGATCTCAAATTAAATTGGGTAAATATTAAAATGATCTTCGCATCTTCATCACAAAAAGGTCTTTGAATACTCAAGGTATCTAGATGCTCAGGATCTGAGAGTTTTCAGTAAACAATAACAACAAAATAAATCAAAGTATAAATAATCACAAGTTTACTAAACCACAATAGTTATTCACTGTTAATTAAGTTGGAGTTTATTCACACTTGATGAGGCATGACATGCTAGGAAAAAAAAGATATTTGGGAAAAGCTGGAAAGAAAACAGCATTTAAAAACTAGTTGAAATAGGGGAAAAGACACTTTTATTGGTGTACATAATATTTTCTATTATGTCTAACAATTCTTCACTTCCCTGTATCAATTATCTGTAGCAAATCTTTCAAATTAATGTAAGCTCTACACCTCCTCTGACTCTCCATATCCATTTGTACCTCTAGAATGGGAGTCTTGCTGCCTCAGCTTGTGACTATCAGTCAAACTCTATCTTCTGTCATTTAGAAATTTTATTTAAAAAAATCTGACTCTGCTGAGAAAAATTTTAAAAGCTAATTAGTCACTTTCTAAAACATAATTCCTTTTGCTTAAAACATTATAAGCAAACCAATTTCAAATTCTAACATCAAAAGTAAAATATACACCAAGCACAATTTGTACAGCTAATTTCATTATTAACTGTGACAGAATCTATCTTTAGGAATTAAAGCATTACTCTAAAGAGTTTAAATAAACCTATTAAGACTGCAAATGATAGAAAATACCCAACAAAAGCTACATTAGAAAATATGTACTTTTGTAAAATTTATTTCCTCTTGGAAGCACCGTAAATAGAGAAATACACTATCACGTTTTCTCTCATGGGAGACCAAAGGTTGAAGAAACAAACAAACATTATCCTTTACTCAACCTATAAATACAGGACCAATTGTTCTTTATAAATGTTTGTCATACTCGATATTACAAAAATTATGAAAAAAAGATTAATCATAGTACCTCTAGGTGGCAAATCCATATCCCCCGATGTCAGTCCTATCAAGTTAGGCCTTTGTGCATGCACTCTGTGTCTATACATAGGTCTGGAAGTGTTTGTTATGCTTGGGGCCTCAGGATTATAGCCATCTGTGTCATATGTATCTGGTAATACAAAAACTGTAATTAAAAAACAATTGTAAAACTCCATTTTATAATTTTTCTATATTGATAACAGAAAAAGTAAATTACAATGTTACTAATACAAAGCTAACATATTTCATATGTATTAAAAAGAAAATTTAGTTTTATAAAAATAAAAATGTTATTTAAAAGAAAATGTAAGTTTTTAAAAACATAATTGAAGACTTATATTTAATGTACATTCAACTTGTCTCATTTTTATTTTATACCATTATAGTGAGAAAAATAGACCTGCTAGAGCAGTGGTCAGCAAACTCATTAGTCAACGGAGCCAAATATCAACAGTACAACAATTGAAATTTCTTTTGAGAACTGAAAACTGACTTCTGCGCACGGGCCATGAAGTTTTAATCGCAGTATACGTGCGCACCTGCACATGGTATTTTGCAGAAGAGCCACACTCAAGGGACCAAAGAGCCACGTGTGGCTTGCGAGCCGCGGTTTGCTGACCACTGTGCTAGATTAATATTTAAAAATTCCTCATCTAAAGCTATATTCATAAATATAGAGGGCCAAAACTGCACCTGCAGTAAAAAGAGAGGGTGGAGCAGGAGGAGGCTGGTGATGAATGCCAGTTGTTACTACGGTAGGAACAGAACTGGTTGCAGAGTTTGGGGGAGCATCCATGCCAGATGGCTGCAAAGGAGGAAGTGGAGGTGGTGGTCCTGTCAAAACCAAAGAATAAGAAATATCATCTGAAAGCAAACAAATAAAATAAGTTATTTGTATATCCAAACATGATATTCTCATTCATCAAACTATAATATCTACAAACATCAAGCTTTTACAACTCTTATAGTTTTCTAGGGTAAATAGCCTTTTAATGTTTTCTCAAAGGAGAAACCTCTTTTAGAAAACATTAAAAGGCTATTTACTATTAAGCTATTTTATTAAGCTATAAAATATTACAGGCAGCTGGGATTTATCAGGGATTGTGCATAATTCAGAGCTTCTCCAAACCATAGTAAATCACAGGTTTGGCATAGTCAAGCAAAGTAGGAACATACTAGTCTAAATGGGGATATTTTGCTCTTGGTTTCCCAGCATCTACAAAATTACTTTAGATACTTTTAATAAAAGCAAGCATCAAACTATTAACTTTTTAAAAAGATTACAAGTACAGACAAGATAACATATTTACTGACCTGTGACAGGTGGTAGACTGGGTGGTAATGGGCCTGGTGGTGGCACTGGGGGTCTCAGATTCACAGGTGGGGGTGTGAGAATTGGTGGGGGTGGGGGGAGTCCAGGAGGAGGTGGTCCTTCAACGACAGGAGGCTGTGCTGGGAAAGGCAGCATGCCAGGAAGATTCACATCTTCTACAACTACTGGGTCACTTCCATGATCAAAAGGGCACATGTCTCCTCTCATACAGAAACCCTTTTCTGTGAGGAAAAAGAGAAATATGAAATGTGCTGGCATTGGTGGTCTGACATATGAGTTAACAAAAGTAATATATTTAAAAACAGAAGTATTTTTTAATATAGGGCAAGTATAATTAACCATATACAAGAGCTACCCTATTAATTCCAGTAATTTAAAAATACTTAGTAAGCAATAATAAAGATAACACATACACTAGAAAATATATCACCAAATTAAAGTGAGTATACTTAACTAGTAAGATGGTATAAAACTTATATATTTGTCATTAGAAATATTTCCTGTATTTAAATCTCACATAAAACTTTATAAACACTGCAACTATAGCTTTCATAAGTTTATAAAACTTTCACAATAAAATCTTAAAAGTCTTCATTTATAAATTCTTATATAGGTGATATTCACATTTCTGGTTCTATTTACACGACAATAACCATTCTTTTTTTTTAAATGTAAACTTTGAAGAAAATGTTTCAGTAGCACATTCCCTCACAAGTAACTCTATAAATATTAGTCTTGTTTGATAAATTCCAAATATATCTTAAGACTTACATCAAATAAATATTTAAATTGATATTCAATAGTCAGTAGTGATTAATGAGGTTTTCAATAATATTGAGCAATTCATGAATGCTTAAGATTAATTTCCCACTATTTCCAATAGGTTAAGTCTTTGAAGAATTGTGTGTAAACTAAACTTACAGAATTTAGTCAGCTGGAATATATTTATTCAGTATTTCATGAAACAGTTGAAAGGCTTACTTACCATCATAGTCTCTACACCTCTTTTTTGGCATCGGTGGTCTGACATATGAGTTATGATCCACTTGGTCTTCATGAAATTCAGACCAACTTTCGGTAGTGTTATTACCATGATGTGTAGGAGCAATTACTGTTATGGTGCTGCTCAAAGTAGGTACAGGGTAGTGACCAGATGAAATGTTAGGTACCGAAGAAACTGGAGTATAATTGTTTTCTAGTGGATCTGCTCTATCCAGGTCATATTTAGGTTTTACCAGATCTCTTTCTGCAACAAAATATAAATGACTTATAAAACTTAAAAAACAAACAAACAAAAAACAGGTCCCAGATGCAGAAATAGTACTATTTTCACTAAACAGAAAATGTTCCGATTTTAGGTAATCCTCTTTTTCTTTTTGAAAACAATGAATATACCATTGTCCCAAGAAAAACTATTTATTTTCAGTGTGACCTAAAATATAAAACCACAAATAAATTTGCTGTACTTAATGAGTTTAAAATTTCTTGAAGCTCTATTTACAGAAAATAGATTTTTAAATTTTCTTCACTGTAATCTTAGTATACATAATTTCAGCCCACCAAAAAATAAATTATGTGATAAAATATAAAATATGGTTATTTTTTATGCGATGAATATTTGTCATCCTTCTAAAAGTGAGAATAGATGAGCAGAGAAAGAAAATGGAGTTCATATTAAACATAAACAAAGAAATTAACTGGGCTGTTCATGGACCCAAGGAAAAAGAAAAGGTATTAAGGAGATTCGTTAAGTGAAGCAATGTGCCAAGAGGCCTCATATATGTAGATCAAAGGGGGGAAACTCTAAAAGATGAGAAACAGAGAAGTGCAGGGTTTATACAAAGGCTACAAAATCATTTCCTAGACTTAATAAAGATGGCTGAACAATAAAGTTTGCAAGGGTAGCTAATATCAAAGCTTAAGTAAAGGTGTTTTACTAAAAGATATTTGTTTTATTGGTCATATCTCCTGTTTAATGCATATTGCAAGAAAAATAATACATGTTGGAAATGATATGGTCTTGCAATTACACGCATCTGAAATGAAAACTTTTAACTGTTTTCATAGTTTTGAAGTATAACTGACATATAATTAATACAAATTTTACGGCCCTTAAATAAGAAGTATTTTCCCAGTAAGAGAATGCCAACGAAAATTTACGCATATATGATTTACCCCTGCTTCGTGTTCTGCTCCTGCTTCTGGTCCTGCTTCTATCCCTATCCCTGTCACGAAGCCTCTCTTTACTCCAACTTCGACTCCGACTCCTGCTGTAACTGCGGCTTCGCCCTCGTCTTCGATTGTACCGGTCTCTGTATGAGTCTCTTCGAGGAGGGTTTCGATCATAATCTCTTTTTCTAGAACGATCATCCTTTTTCCTCTCATCACGACTTCTAAAGAAATATATGATCCTTTCATGTAAATAACTTTTAAGTAGATAAAGGGAAACTCTAAATGCAAAAGTCATATTTAATTCTTATTTCATGATTATTTATTGTACCATCAAAATACAAGCATAGGGAAATGAAACAATAAATAACTAGAATAAAAAATTGAACATGATCTGCAGAACAAGTACTCTAAAACTTTTTTTAAAATATATTTTATTGATATTTTACAGAGGGGAAGGGAGAGAGATAGAGAGCTAGAAACGTCAATGAGAGAGAAACATCGACCAGCTGCCTCTTGCACATGTGCCCACAACCAATGTACATGCCCCCGACCGGAATCGAACCAGGGACCTTTCAGTCCGCAGACCGATGCTCTACCACTGAGCCAAACCAATTTCAGCTACTCTAAAACTTTTTAAAGAAAAAATATCTTAAAGTCTCAATTCTTAGTCTTACACAAAAAGGCATATATACATTTAGGTATCTATACATATGTCTTAGAATACATATTTTTTATATATATATATATATATATATATATATATATATATATACACACACACACACACACACATATACACACACACACACACACACACACACACACACACACACATCTTATCTCATAGGCATGTATCACATGCACTGCATTATAAATGCCTTTGAAGCCTTAATGAAAAAAAATCATAAATTCTTATTAAAGGGAAACTTCAGGCAAGAAAAGATCTTATTAAGATTTAACTGGGATTTGAAGTTAAGAATAAAAATAACTAATAAATGGTAGAAAAGGACTGAGTTACACTTTCTTAAACCAGTAACAAAATAGACAGTACTTGCCCACCTGTAAAAGATAAACAAGTCTAAACAGCTGTGTAAAAGATAACCAATGTCTAATCACTAAACATGGTTCAATGAATTAATCACCTATTTTCTCTATATCGGGAGCTTGACTGGGGAGGACTGTGATTTAGCCTTCTGGAAAACTTCTCTCGTTCTTCTTCTTTTATAACCTGACATACAAAAAATAAAATAAAAAAGGTGTGGAAGATTTAGCAACAGTCATTCTTTAACATGTTACTATTTTATGACTTAATTGATATTAAAATATAAAAGCAAAATTGCCATTTAAACAAAATACATTTAGTTTAATCACTAAAGACAGGCATGCTGAAAGTTAAAGTGAACCTAAAGAAACTCATAAATGCTTATCTTAGATAATAATTAGTGGAGAGAAAACATTTTAAGCAAGTGTCCTCATCTAAAAATTATCAGTAAAAATCCAACTTTATTCCTCTTTCAAAAGTCCAACATGCATTCATGTTTTTGGTTCATAAATTTGGTTTGGCACTGAACACATTAGGGAATATATGAACATGCATTAGAACTAACCAAGTCATAAAAAAATAGAACATTTGAGAAAATAAAATATAAAATAAAATAGTGCTTCAGTTTCTCATGGTAGTATGGCAGCAATATATTCCTCTTTCCTACAAAATACCTTCATTCACATTATATAATTAATAGAAAGCAGCCCTGAAAAACATTCCCTTGTTCAATGCTACTTTGTTTAGGATAGAATTTTCCATGCTGTACTGCCCAGAACACTGTTTTCATAGCACATTAATAGGTGTTACTAAAAAGAAAAGGATTTAGAGGATAAATTCAGAAAATAATGAACATGTGGCTTCTAGAAATATGATAGGCATCAATATTTGCATTTTTTACAAGAACCCTAAGATATTCTGATATAGGTAGTCTACAGATAATATAAACATGTTCTAGTTTATGCCAGTTGCTCCAGCATCCCTTTGGGCGAAAGCCACTCACTGTCAAAAGTGTTCTCAATCCTAAATAACAAAAGGGTAATATTCAAATTGACCAAAAGGCAAAATGACCTGTCACTATGACATGCACTGACCACCAGGGGGCAGACGTTCAACACCCTGATGGTCAGTGTGCTCCCACTGGGGGAGCACTGCTAAGCCAGAAACCAGAAGCCAGGCTCATGGCTGGTGAGCCCAGCAGCGATAGCGGAGCCTCTCACACCTCTATGGCAGCGCTGCTGGCTTACACCCACTCCCCGTGGACAGTGTCAGTTGGACATCCCCCAAGGGCTCCCAGACTGTGAGAGGGCACAGGCTGGGCAGAGGGACACTCTCACCCGCTCCCGAGTGCACAATTTTCATGCACTGGGCCTCTAGTTGGATGATAAGTTAAATATGGATGATATTCTATCAACAGACCAAACTCTGACACTGCTTAAAAATTTTATGTCTTTCCTTTCCCCCGCCTTATTAACACTTTTATTCTCTTGCCACTCATATCAATCCTCCTCTGCCAAAAATACTGGGTACAAATAAAACTCTCCTGAGGCACTTTTTCCTTTTTATTTGTCTCAATGCACACTTGCAAGTAATTTGTGTTGACGGGTCATCATATCCCATAATACATAATCAATGTGAACTTTTACTACATCCACAGCATTTTTTATCTAGATTGCTATCTGACATTCTGACAGTTCGGAAAGAGATAAATATCTTTAACAAGGTGTTTTATTTGTGCCTGTCTGTGTAATTGTGTACAAATACATGTGTATAAAAATGTTTAGATATAGAGGCATAAAAATATATTTAAGAATTATTATGTAACATTATATATGTATATTATTGCATAAGCATGTTTTAGTTATATAACCTGAAGGAAGAAAAGGTTTATGAGGGGTAAAAAACCCAAAGGTCACAACTACATCTTTCACACAACAATCTCTCAATACTAATAGTAATTACCATTTACTAAAACTACTATGTGCCACATATATACTGGGTTCTTTCTAGATATTACTTAACTAGTCCTCACAACAACCTCATAATATTTCCATTTCACAGCTGAGTAAACTATGGCTTGAAAAAGCAATGTTTTCAGGGTCACAAAGCAATGACTGTTAAAGGCAACTTTTAATTGTCAATTTCTTAAATGGAATTACAATCCTTAAATATCAAACTGAGGAGTTGTGAATTATTATATGATTATTAAAGAATGGTAATTGTGTATAAAAGATGAAATTTTCCATTAAACCTCTTAAATTATGAGGTCATTTCTATTGCCCTGTGAATGTCATTTTATTTAACTACCTTAAAAATAGTTCCCTACAAAATGCTTGTGGAACAGAAACTGTCAATCTAATTATTTTTACAGAACATAGGTAATAAACGTCCATAGCTATAAATACTATGCAGAAAAGTTAAAGGCCTCCTTGTAAGATAGATCCTTGGCTGGCACCTGTGAACTATGATTTCTGGAGGGTTCCCATCATTGCCTGATAATAACAGCTCATTTATGCCTAAATTGTCTGTGTATGCAATATGATTTATGGCAAACACCTGCTTTCCTCATGGGAATCTAGAACATATTAGGCAGAAGGTACCCAGGTGACCAAATCTAAGTAAAAGTCCTGGATACTGAGTCTTTAACAAGCTTCCCTGGTTCACATATACTGTCACTACTCCTTAAGCACATCTTAGGTGACTCCACTGGGAGAGAACTCTGAAAGCTCGCACCTGCTTCCCCCTAGACTTTGCACCATACACTGTTTTCCCTTGGTGATTTTGTTTTGTATTCTTTCACTGTAAGAAATCATAACTGTGAGAATGATTGATTGAGTCCTGTGAGTATTCCTAGTGAAATCATTGAACTTGGGGGTGGTCTTAAAGACTCCTAACACAGATACAGAAAATGCAACTTAGTTTAATTATCCCTTATATGTTTTCAAATAAAATATATAACACAAATCATTACCTCGTCTTTTTTTATATCTTTTTCTTGGTGCTGAAAAAATTCCACCTTTAAGCTTCCTGATGAAGGCTGCTCTGGAGGAGGTAGGTAACTCTTTGTATTCACAGCATCAAAAAGTTTTTCCACAAATATCTGTGTCTCTAAAAACAAAACAAACCAAAAAAATCTCACATATTGAAAGCCATTTGCTAAGATATTATTCTCCACTTAAAACCTCCCTAACCAGTGTGCCATGGCACAGTCCCATGGTAACACCAATATATTCAGTTTTCAGAGTGATGAGGGCTGGAATAGCCAGAGTTTCTGGGCCAGTCACTTCCAGCCATACCAGTCTCCATGTACCCTATCAGTGCACAAACACAAATACTACCATCATCTAGATGTTGGCGAATGGAAAAGCTAAACAGCACTGCACTAGACAACATTCAAAGTAGATCCCTAAGAAGTACTATCCTATATAATAAAGAGATGATATGCAAATTAACCCTCACTCCCTCACAAGATGGCTGCCTATGACCAGGCCAGCAGAGGGGTTAGTGAGGGAAAACCAATCAAGTGAAAAGCAGGGTGTGTGGGGCAACCAGGTTGGCAGGGTGGTGAAGAGAGGGAAGACCACATGACTGAACAAGCAGGCTGTGTGGGTCAAATATATTGGGAGGAGGGGGGGTGCATGAGAGGGAATCAGACTGGCAGGGGGGGGGGGCGGTTAGGGGTGATCAGGCCAACATGCAGAGGCAGTTAGAGATGACCAGTTAGGGGCAACCAAGCAGGCAGGCAGGCGAGCTATTAGGAGCCAGCAGTCCAGGATTGTGAGAGGGATGTCCGACGGCCGGTTTAGGCCCGATCCCTGGACATCCCCTAAGGGGTCCCACATTGGAGAGGTGTGCAAGCTAGACTGAGAGGACTGCCCCCCCTCCCCCGTGCACAAAGTTTGTGCACCAGGCCTCTAGTCTTTAAATAAACAAGCATCAGTCATTTTCTTAATCTTCAAAGAAAAAAATATCAGCATGATTTAAGAAAAAGCATAAGAATGGTAATAAGAAAAAACTTTCTTTATAAATAAACTATGGATATAATCAGAAATAAGCTATGGATATAAATCAGCAAAAATATTGTTTGTTCACCTTCGTTACAATTAAAACCTGTCTTTTACTGAGTTCCTTTAATACTGTGGATACTTTAGTGTTTATGTTCATTTTACTCCTAGGCCACAGGAGTAAATTTAAAGAGAAATTCTTTAGAGAGAAAGGAAGGGAGAGGGATAGAAAGAAACATCAATGACAGAGAGACATCAATAAGCTGCCTCATGCACACGCACTACTGGGGATCTAGCCAGCAAACAGACATGTGCTCTAATATAAAATCAAACTGGTGACCTCTTGGTTAATGGATTGATACTCAACCACTGAGCCACACTGGCTGGGATGGAATAATCTGCTCTTTTTCCATAAGGATCATGTCAGTGTGGAAATGTACTGGTTAATCTGCCCATGAGCTCTGTAAATTCTGCACTACAGAATTTACAGAGCTCTGTAAATTCAGACATCTTGGAAGCTTTGTTCACTTGGATATGCTCAATGAGAAGAGAATCTACGTTACATCTAAGCCCTTAAGTTCAGCATTACCCTGCATTTTTAAGCATGGGCAGCAAAATTCAGCACTCTTTTTGGGCCACTGACCCTATATCCAGCCCACTGTTAGGCCTGGGCACATGTACCAATTCCAATACTATAACAATGGAATGGCACACATTGCTAGTGTAAAGTGACACCCTTCAGATATCTGGTAGCTTTTCGGATATGCATACCCTTGGTGGCCTGGACAGTTTCACAAGTCTTCTTAAAGTGAACATGAGGATCTGAACCTCTTGATTTGCATGGTCTTCTGGTCAAGTAATATTGAACCATTTTCAGAGGTCACCTCAGACTTCTTTCAAGAACAGCTTGATAATCTTATTTTAAATGACATAAAATAAAGTAGTATTTTTAAAACAAAGATCTTACCTTTTTGAAGAAATACATCCAGTTGATCAATACATAATGCCTTTAATTCTTTTTCACTTTTGTCTTTTTTTACCAAAGCAAGAACATATTTTGCTAGGGCTGATGGATCTGCATCACAGCTGAAGAAAAAAAACAGTGTTGAAGGAAATTTAGCCATAAATAATTGCATATTCTACAAATTTCAGTTACAAATGGACTTAGTCGTCATAATTAATAGTGACATGAATTAACATAGGTAAAAAAACACCTGGCTCGTGGAAGACAATAAAGACATATAAGTTCTGCTTTGAGGTAATATACATTATAATATTTGTACAGTCATCATTCAGTATCCTTCCAAATATATACTAATATATGTATTGAAAACTCAGTAGGCTTTATTACTATCAAAAAAGATAAATTATAAAAAAGTAAAAATAATTTAAAAATATTAAAAACTAATATAATTAGTATGGTATGATAAAAATATCAAAAGGCTTTTCCCCCTCAGATGTAGATAAATAATAGCTAAGAAAACACAGGGAGAGTATAATAAAGAAAAACTTAAGTATATACTACTCAATATATTATTTTAACAAAAGACAAGTCTAGAAACGGGTCCAAATATACATAGAATTTTAGATTTAATAATGGTGGCATTAAAATGCACATGCGTGACCATCTAAGAGGGTCATTCTCTTCCAGTTGTTAGTACACACACTAAGTAAGTTGGAGAAGCAAAAGCAATGCAAAAATCAAACGCTATCTCTCCCCCAAAATAAATTTTCTTAATATTTAACACAAATCAAATAAGCCCTAATATAAATGTTATAATTACTCCTCACACACTCATACTAACTTTTACTTTTTAATTTAGAACTTCCAAAATAGTAAAACAGTAAAGTAAAAAAAAAAAGTAAAAAGCTAACACGCCAGTATAATATTTCAAAAAGCTATTTTGTTTTGCTCAAGTTTTAGAAATTCAGTGGAAGACAAAATTTAACCCAAGCATCTATTTTCAGTAATCTTGAGAGAAGGAGCTGGAGGTGGCAGTGGGAATTTAAAATTAAATTTAAATATGTTAACTCAGTAACTTTAGAACATGAATACACCCACGTCTGTTCCAACAAAATTTTCACTTTATATTCAGGAAAAATACCTCATTTGCATCAGCCATGGTTCTATTATTTTGTACTTAAACTACTCTTTTGAAAATCTAAATCTTGTCCCAACAAATATACATTGAAAAATGCTTGCCATAGTTTATTATAACTTCATTCAATTCAAATTAGGAGGCAAAAATACAGTATTTGTATGTAGCAGTTATAGCAGAGGATTACTTACTCATTGAAAATAATCACACCCACTTAATTTCACAAAATAAAATCACCACCACAAAATGAGCATATCAATCCATGAGAATCACACAAACCAGTTATCACTGAAAAAGTTATCACAATATATCTATAATAATAAAAGCATAGTATGGAAATTGATCAAATGACCGAACAACAGAATGACCATCTGGATGACCTTTTCGGATGACCATGCTATGACACACACTGGCACCAGGCCAGCCAAGGCAGGTGCAATGTGACTGGTATGGGGGCCAGCCATCGCCCCACAATCATCCTGCAGAGGGAGGCCCAGGCCACCAGCTGGCAGGGTGACCGTTAGGAGGAGGGGGGGTTCCATGATCACCCAAAGAGAGGGCTCAGGCCTCTCTCTTGCTATGTGATTGATCCCGGAGCCCCTCCATTGCTTGCTCCAAAAAGGGAGGCCCAGGCTACTGACCAGCAGTGCTGCAGCAGGTGAGTGGGGCCTCCCTCTGCACTGCAATCAATTGCGGAGCCCTGGCCAGGTGGGTTGGGCCTCGTTCTGCAGGACTATAGATCTGCCCTGCTATCAATCACCCCATAGAAAGGATAGCCAGACCAACAGCTAGCGATGCTGTGACGGGTGTGTGGGGCTGGCCAACGATTATCCCAGAGAGGGAGGCCAAGGCCAGCCAAACAATCGCACCCCACGCCCTGTCACCCTCAGAGGGAGGTGATTGGTGGTAGGGGGGTGGGGGCAGCACTGCACAGATGGCAAACAGTGGCAATGGCAGGGCCAGCTGCCGGCAGCTGGAGGAAAACCCCAATAGGACCTGATTGCTGGCCAGGCCTAGGAACCCTACCCAAGGAGTCCCAGATTTCAAGAGGGAGCAGGCCAGGCTGAGGGACATCCTCCCTCCCCCACCCTCCCCCACTGGTGCACAAATTTCGTGCACTGGGCCTCTAGTATAACACTGAAACTATTCAGTCAGTTCCTTCATTTCTCTGCATTACCCCAAGAAATAACAGCACTTCTTTCCTACCTTGAGAACAGTGGTTTGCAAATTCTTTGGTCTCAGGAAGCCTTTACACATTAACAATTATAGCGAGCTACAAGGAGCTTTTATTTAAAGAACTAGAGGGCCAGTACACAAAATTCATGCATGGATAGGATCCTTAGGACTGGCCAATAATCAGGACTGATCAGGTTCCCCGTCTCCTCCTTCCCTTGCCCCCTCAGTGCCCAGCTGCTGCTGCTGCTGGTCACCCACAATATTCTGAGCCGTACCTTGGTGGTCAGCACATGTCATAGCGAGCAATTAAACTCCAGGTCTCCTGGTTGAACTCCCGAGGGGACACTTTGCATATTAGCTTTGTTTACCATATGTTTACCATATTAAGCTTTAAAACTGGAAAACTTCAAAATTAATTTAATTTAAAATAACAAATCTGTTACAACTTAACATAAATATCCCCACTTTGGACAGACACTAATAAAAAAAGAGGAGCACTAGCTGGTTTGGCTCAATGGATATAGCGTTGTCCTGCAAACTGAAGGGTCCTGGGTTCAATTCCAGTCAAGAGCGCATGCCCAGGGTTGCAGGCTGTCCCCAGTAGGGGGCGTGCAGGAGGCAGCCGATCAATGATTCTCTCTCATCGTTGATGTTTTCTCTCTCTCTCTCTCTCTCCCCCCACCCTCTCCTTTCCTCTATAAAATCAATAAAAATATATTTTTAAAAATGACGAATTTACTGGTACAAATAAATGTGAAGTCCATGGTGGGGCTAACTTTAGGTATACCTGGGTCCAAGAGTTCAAATAATGGCACCACATGCAAGGAGAAAAGGCCTTGTGAGCACAACTCCAGAAGGCCACCAATCTGCAAGCTGTGAAGAAAGACCTCAACAGAAAGCTAATTGTTGGGCACCTTGGTCTTGGGCTGTTCAGCCTCCAGAAAGCCATACAGGCCTAGCAGCTGCCTGGAGGCCCCAGCAGACAGCCCCTGCCTGGGCCCAGAGCCAGCCAGAGCACAGCCAGGAATTCAAACAGAGAATGGACTGAACCTATGGCACAAAATATCTGCACATTAGCCCTATTCTGGGTCATGGTGAAGACAAGGCTGAGGGTCAGAGATGAGACTGGGAATCTGGGGGGCATCCTATTTCTACCCAAACAAACCTTACCACACCACACTCTCCTATAGGCAGATCCCTGGAATGCTTTTCTTATGATTTTGTGAAAGAACTGTGAGAATAAACAAGTAATTTTTTCTGTCAAAGAACAAATTTAGCAGTCGCCATTTTGGCCGCATGACTTGCAGCTCCCTGGGGGACACCATCTTGAAATAGTAAAGATCAACCTCTTCTTTTGAATTAGCCAATCTCGAAAGACTGTGAGCTTGAACTCCAAACAAGAGTGAGGGACAGGTCATGTGTGTCAAGCCAAGCTGACCACCGCCCAGTGTGCGTATGCTCCCAAACCATGTACTGTACACCCTCCTACAGGAGTGAAGACATTTGCCTTGTGGCCTGGCTCTCGAGTATGCTTTGAGTTCTATTGGGACCCCTAAATTTTGGAGTTCACCTTATTTCTAACAGGACCCATTTCTACTGGAGATATATGGCAAGCCAAGAGGGGAGAAGCCATGGCTTTTGGTAAGAAAAAATTGCTCAGCGATCCTCTTTTTTTTTTTTTGTCTCTCCCCTTCCTGGCTACTGCCAGTGTTTCTCTGGTTCATCTTGCTCCCTCCCTGCTGTTGGTCTCAGACCATGTGTGCCTGCCTCCTCATCTCGACACTGCAGCAGCTCACAATATGGCTTGGAAATTTCCCTTTCAGCAGTAGCAATCTTTCGCCACCTCTGGGCTTAGGGCTCGACAAGCAGCACAGCAGACTACTGACAGTGTGCACCTCACAGCCTCACCTGTCACTCCATCCCCACACAGACTGTTCTGTTAATTCTCAGCAGCCCCACGCCCTGGGCCTCTTACTCCCCACCGCCTCCACCATGGCAATGCACCCATCCACTGAGCCGATGTACCAGGCTACTAGCCCAGTGCAATCTGAGGTCCATCACTATAGGTAAGTGGTCCTCCTGCTGGAAGTTGCTAGTCTTGCACATGCAGCAAGCAGCGCAGCTTGCACAGCCTGGGTGCAGAAGCTGCCAGCCAGAGCTTCCTGTTCCATTGTGGGCATAGATGCTGTGTTCATGTCCATTGCCCCAGGTAAACATGGGAAATCTGCATCCAAAGCTGAAAATTCCCAGGTCCCAGGCCTCATTAATGCTCCCACAGGTATATAAGTAAAAAGCCTCAGATGCAAAGACAAAAATGGGAAATTTTATATTAAACTAATCTGAAAACTGACTGAATGCTTATTAATCTCTCCCAAAACTTTTGGACTTCTCACACCCCGGGTGCCCAGAAATTTATGATCGTCCTAAAGGGCAGCTTTAGGCCTTCCTAAAGGCCTGGCCAGTGGCCTTCCCCTTCCCTCGCCACTAACACACAGCCACCAGGCATTCCCTCCCATCTCCACCTCCCCACTTCCTCCTTCCCTCGCTCCCTCAGCACCACACTGCCACCACTGGTAGTTCACCATATTCCACATTGCCCCCAGGTGGTCAGTGCACGTCACAGTGAGTGATGGAACTTCCAGTCTCAGTAGAACGCCCAAGGGGAAATTTGCATATTAGCCTTTTATATATAGATAAGAATGCTGTAAACATCTTGATCACACCCTTTCTTTGGCTCGTAGCATCTTCTCTAAAATAAAGACAGCTTATGGACACGGTCGCTGTCTCGAGGGAAGCAGCGTCCCATCAAGACCCAGCTTTCATTCTCATCTGTCTTTTCTAAGCCTTTCACCACCCCCACTCAGGTCATGGCACCCTTAGCAGTGCCAGAACGGAACATGCAGATATGCAGGTGAATCGGATTCCTAGCTGGCAGGCCCCAAATAGCAAGCTGACCACCTTTTGATTCCGTGAGGAATGGGGCTCCTCCTTCCTCCTGTCAGGGTCCAGAATACAGGTGAACGGGGTTCCTGGCTGGCAGGCCACTGACAACAAGCTAGCCAACAGCAGATTCTGTGACAAATGGGGCTCCCTCCTCCCACCTGTCAGGGTCTGGTTTGAAGACCGGCCATGCCCCCTGTTGGGCCAGACCCAGTTCTACCACGCCAGGGCCTCTGCCTCAGCAACCCAGAACTAACGGCCGCTGGGCACTCCTGGCCCTACAAAGGTGGGGTCTTCTGTCAGGCCTCGAGGGAAACAGCAACTGGGAGAGTGCACCCCGTGCCTCCATGCTCCGAGGGCCGGTTCCTGCCTCAAACCTCACCCTTAGCAGGAACAGCTTGGGGAGGGTGCAACCAATGCCAAGGCGACCCCTGCAGGACTGATTTCCTTCTGGTTGGTCGAACTTCTACTGTGACCATGATACAACCAAGGTTTTTATATAGAGATTCCTTCAGGGTGAGGATGTCCAGTAAGGCTAGTTAAGGCCAGAGACCATCAAAAACACCTTGTTAAGTTAAATATGCACAACCAGCAATGCCTGGTCACCACTGTGAGTGTTATTAATGCTCCACACCTGAAAATCTTCGAGAAGATGGTCTCCTCTTCAGGTGAGAGGTAAGGGAAGGGCCTTGGTCATGTGACATGGGGCTAGGAAGCACCAAGGTCACTCAGGCCTCCCTTGGATAACCAATTTCTCCCTCTTTTACAAGGAAGAAAATGTCTCTCCTCAAAGAAAATAGAATGTACCCCTGGCCTGCCCGACGTGGGAGCAAGGAAGCCAGCGCCGGGCCTCGGCCACACCTTCTGCTCACAGCCTGAGTGAGCCACCTCGGAGCACAGCCTCCATGCCTGCAGCCTTCCCGACCTGCCCGCCAGGCAAGCGAGGGAGCCAGTGCCGGGCTGCGGCCGCACCTACCATTCGCGGCCCGAGCAAGCCCGTCACCTGTCCATCCCCCCGCCACCGGGCCTGGCCGGAGCCTCCACTGAGCCCCGCCGAGCCCCCAAGAGCATCAAGATGGAGCAGACCTACTAGTAGAGCATGACAGAGGACCGAGAGGTTGTACCCAGAACACTCTGTGGCCTGGGACTCTAAACACCTAAACCCAGGGGACTCAGAAAGCCTGAACGTGTGAAATGAGAGAGGCAGCAGTTACTATGGCGGAGTCGGCCGGAGCCCCCCTGTTCTTCCCCCTCATCATCCTCCTGCTCGCCGGCAGCAGCGGGCCCGGGGCCCCAGGGGATCCAAGATAAGAAAACATCAATCAATGGACCTGGAGAAGCCATGTGACCAGAGGGAGCGATATGTCTCGGGGGATCGGTGTGACCCAGGGGAGTAGTATGACCGGGGGGAGCTGTGTGACCCGGAGGAGCAGTGTGACCTGGGGGGGGGGGGGGGAGACGTGTTACAGCTACTACAACTTAGTAACAAAATCACAGTATTTTGTGACATCAAAAATATGAAAAGGAGAGAGCACCTAATTCAGGTAATCAAAGAGACTGTGCCACTGCATCCTGCAGGACACCTACTACATAAGGACACCCTACCAAAAGTGGGAGTCACAGCAGACCCATCTAATATCTATCAATATAATAGAGGAATATACAAATTAGCCGGGACACCATAACATCACAATGGAACAGCAGGGGCCTGAGGCAGCATGGAGCCTGACTGGGATGAGGGACCTCGGGACGCACCTCCCACCCTGTGGGGCTTGACAGGGAACCTCAGGCTATGGCCCCCACTGGTGGGGCTTGATGGGGGACCTCAGGCTGTGCCCACTGCCCTGGCACTGGGCCAGGGAACCTGAGGCTGCACCCCCCACCCAGCAGGGCTTAATGGGGGACCTGAGACTGTACCCCCCACCCAGCACCGGGCTGGGGGAACTGAGGCTGCACCCCCCCTATCCAGCGCTGGGCTGGGGGACCTAAGGCTGTGACCCCCACCTGGAGGGACTTGACAGGGGTGGGGCTCTTAGGGGTGCGACCCAAGGGGGTGGGGCCAGCCAGGTCTAGGTGTCCTGCGTTTTCGAAGCACGTAAGGGTGGTGGACGGGAGCTTGACTCTAGGTGCCGCAGAATGCCCCAGACTCTGACAGAAGAAAGATTTTCATATACATTTTACTAATTTTCTTTCATCTCTGACACTTCTATTATAGAGAAAGGGCAAATAACAATATTAAAATATTTCCTCTAATTGATTTCCTTTTAATGTGCACGAATTTCATGCACTGGGCCACTAGTATAGAATAAAACACTAAGAGGCAGCCAAATTGGGAACACAAAGAAACATGCCTAATGAAAAAAGGAGAGAAATCTCTAAAAAAAGAAATGAAATGAAAGCAAGCAATTTATGAGATATAGAATTCAAAAATATGGTTATAAGGATGCTCAAGGAGCTTAGTGAGACAACAGAATGGGGGGAAAAAAACCAAACCCTTCACATGAGAGCAATCAAAAAGAACCAGTCAGAAATCAAGAATACAATATCTGAAATGAAAAACAGACTAGAAGAATAAACATCATATCAGCAATTTAGGAGAAATGGTAGCAGAAAACACCTAATCAAAGCAACAAAAATTAAAAAGTATTTAAATAAATGAGACAGTTTAAAGGACCTATGGGACAACATAAAGCATAACAACATCCTCAACATAAGGGAAGAGCAAGAACAAGGGATCAACCACCAATTTGAAAAAATAATGACTGAAAACTTCCCTAACATAGTGAAGGAAAAAGTCACACAAGTTCAGAAACCATAGAAAGCCCCAACATAGAAAGAGGCCAACACCATAATTAAAATGGCACAAGTTAAAGATAGAGAATCGCAAAAGCAACAAGAGATAGTTACCTACAAGGGAACTACCATAAGAAGAACAGCTGATTTTTCAACAGAAGCAAGAATGAAATCATATCAAGTATACATCTTTTCTCACTATAATGGTATGAAACTAAAAACCAATCACAAAGAAAAAACTGAAAAACACACAAGACATGGAAGTAAATAAATGTTTGTAAACAATGAAAGAGTTAACAATTAAATCAAGGAAGAAAGAAAAAGATACCCTGAAACTAATAGAAATGAGAACACAACAACCC
This sequence comes from Vespertilio murinus, assembly GCA_963924515.1. Taxonomy (NCBI): domain Eukaryota; kingdom Metazoa; phylum Chordata; class Mammalia; order Chiroptera; family Vespertilionidae; genus Vespertilio; species Vespertilio murinus. The sequence goes on along the minus strand of OZ004707.1, from coordinate 52,637,694 downwards.
GAAATCTATGGAACATAGCAAAAGCAGTCCTAAGAGGGAAATTCATAGCATTACAGGCCTATCTCAAAAAAAAAACAAAACAAAAAAAAAACCCTAGGAAAAAAAAAAACTCAAACAATCTAACTTTATACTTAAAACAAGAATAAGAACTAAAAATCAAGTTCAAAGTGAATGAAAGAAATAAAATAATAAAGATCAGAGCAGAAATAATTGAAACAGAGTATAGCCCTACTTGGTTTTGCTCAGTGGACAGAGCACTGGCTGGCAGACCAAAGGGTTCAATTCTGGTTAAAGGCAGGTACCTAGTTGCAGGCTCCTCCCAGCCTGGGCCCTGGTTCAGGGCACATGCAGGAGGCAACCAATCTATGTGTTTCTCTCATATCAATATTTCTTGCTTTCTCTCCCTTTCTCTTCCAATCTCTTTTAAAAAAATCAATGGACAAATATCCTCAGGTGAGGATTAAAAATATTACAAACAACAAATGTCAACATTGCTTATAGACAACCTGGATTAAATAAATTCCTAGAAACCATATAATCTTCCAGAATTGAATCAGGAAGAATCAGAAAACCTGAATAGACATATTGACAGATTATAACTAGTATAATTAAAACAGTATTTAAAAAAAAAAAAAAAAACTACCCAAAAAACAGAAGTCCTGACCTGGATGGCTTCAGAGGTGCATCTTACCAACATTCAAAGAACACCTATTCTAAACTACTCCAAAAAACCCCAAGAGCAGAGAACACTCCCAAGCTCATTTTATGAAGCCAGCATTATACTGATTCCAACAGCAGATAAAAACACTACAATCTCTCAACAAACAACAGCTAGTATCTTCATACTCCATACCTCTCAATAAGTGGCCCCAGGCTAGGCACTAGCAGCAGCCAGCCTTGGTTCACAGGTTGGCCTCTCCTGGGTACATTCAAGCTCAACACAAGTAGCAGCCATGTGCAGATTGCTTATAGCTCATGCTTATAGCTCATGTAGTCCCAGGCAGGGCACAGACAAAGGCTGACTTTGCACCTCCCAGGAGGCCCAACTTCAATCACGATGGAAGGTGGTACAACTCTACCACCTCCATGAGTAACACACTCACGAGGACTCGTTGAGCACCAAAGCCTCATTGAAGCAAGTCCTGCTCCATAGGGTGGGCTCCTGCTCTTTAGTTGTAGCTGCAGCTGATCCTAGCAACCAACTGACTTGGGGTTAATCCCTCTCAAAGGCACCAACATAAATCAAGGCTCAACTACATGGGGAGGCTGAGCCATGGAGGACACCTACTACCAAGTTCAGGAGATATAGCAAATCTACCTAATACATAGAAACAAATACAGGGAAGCAGCTAAAATGCAGAGACAAAGACACATGTCATAAATGAAAGAACAGGAGAAAAAGAACTAAATGAAAGATGCAAGAAAACTACCAGATACAGAATTCAAAACAATGGTTATAAGGATGCTCAAAGAACTTAATGAGAACTTAGTAATAACATCAACATAAAAAAGGACCAGTCAGAAATGAAGCATATACTAACTGAAATAAATAATAATTTACAGGGGCTTAACTTTAGAATAGAGGATGTGAAGAACCAAATCAAGAATTTTGAATATAAGGAAGCAATAAACATCCAATCAGAACAGCAGCAAAAAAAAAAAAAAAAAAAAAAAAGGAATCTAAAAATATGAAGGTAGTGTAAGGAGCCTCTGGGTACCAATTTCAAGGGTACCAACTTTGCATCATGGGGGTGCTGGAAGAAGAGAGGAAGATATCAAAAACCTGTCCGAGCCCTGGCTGGTTTTGCTCAGTGCTTAGAGTGTCAGCCTACAAACCAAAGGGTAGCAAGTTTGATTTTGATAAAGGGCACATACCTTGGTTGCAGGTTCAATCTCCAGCCCTGGTCAAGGGTGCATCTGGGAGGCAACCAACTGATGTGTCTTTCTCACACCAATGTTTCTCTCTCTGTCTCTCCCTCTCCCTTCCACTCTTTCTAAAAATCAATAGATAGGATTAACACACACACACAGTCATTTTCTACCACCTGAAGATTTTATTGGAAGGACATCAAAGACTCTCTAACCTTTGGATAGGACCTTACCAAGGACCTAATCATGAATGGACATCTACCCCTGTCTCTAACACTCATCTCTGCCTACAATGAATATAAAAAACTCCTCTAAGATGCAAGCCACTGACATTAGAGGTAGACAGATATCCCAAAGTATCAATAAGCATGTATACGTACAGACTGATGTTGAACTCTGAAACCATTTTGCTTGATTGCCTTTACCTGTCTGCTAATAACATTAGTAATAATAATAGTTACAGTTATCCTTTGGGTTTTTCTATATATTCTAACTGTTCATGATTACCAAAGATGTAGAAAATAATTTTAATAGTCTTTTTATGGCTTATGTAAATGTTATACTAGATGCAAAATACAGAAAAATGAGACAGATGGCAAAAATCCAGATCATTACACAGGACAGAAATATTGCAGGGTGTTTTCCACAACAAAGGCCAAAAGACCTGACTGCCTTCCATGTACCTGCCCTTCTGAGAAAATTCAGCCTCAACTCACATCCCATGCTTAGAGTATTGCCCCATCCCCAACGATTCACCATTTCAATAAGACAACGTAGATACTGAGACTTACTTAGGAATGAGCCTTCCTAGTACTGTGAAACTACACAATCTGACCAAAAGGCTGGTCATCAACACATCCTTTGATAACTAAATGGGGAAACTGTGGACAAAAGAAGGGTTCTAAAATAAAATAGACAAGTTCAGTGATGAAAAGTAAATTAACAGATTTATCTAGTCATAAATTCCTAACTGGGCAGGTCATGGTGGGTACTCACATCTGAACACAGAATTTCATTATCAAAGGTTTTTAAGCAAGCCGTGTTCATTATTCTTGTGCATCTAGGTTAACACACCTTAATCCTCTTTTCCAGGCTCCTGATAAACCACCCTCAAGGGAGCACAGAATCTTTACTACCTCACACCTTGCTTTTGCCCACTTTTATGTTACCTTCCTTCCATTCTCTAATTCCTAATGTATAAAAGAAACTGCAAAACTGTTATCCTCAGAGCATTTCAGATCTTGCTTCCTGGCACTGTCATTGGCTTGATTCAAACTCTTTTAAAACTAAAAATTATCTAGAGGTTTGAACCTTCCTTATGTCAACACCTGAGTAATTTGGGAAAATGAAATGAAAATAATTTAATCCAGATAACATTTATTTTCAGAAATATTGTTTAAAGTTCAGATAAGAAAACTAGGTAGATAAACAGCTAAAATTGAAAATAAGAGCTTAAGGCTTTGAAGAGTGGTCAGTGGTTAAGTCAAACATAAATATGAGAAATAACTGCATAAAGTAGAGGATCTCTTGGAAAAGCTCAGACATTCAAGGTAAATGCATATGAAACATATGCAACATCCTAAAGGAACTTTTTAATTAAACTTTCAAAGAATGTATTTTAAGAACAACTGCCACAAATTATAATAGAAACCATCCATGGGAATGAATATGAATGAGGTAATAGGAGCAGAAATGATTGAGAGAAAAAAAAGTCATGAAAACAGAACTTGCAAAATACAAATAAAAGGCAAGAAAAGAACTAAAGGGACTAGAACTGATTTGAGAAAAAAGAGAACCAAAGTATTAGGGAGTCAATACCTCAAAAGTTAAAAAAAAAAAAAAAATACAGCAGCATCAACATTTTCTAATGTTATAAATACAGGTCAAAGAACAAAGTTTATATAAAATCTTTACATTTAGTCAATATATACCATTGTTAACACCAAGGTTAGCAATTCTGGTTGAATATAAATAGAAAGAAGCTATATTGAAAAGCATTAAGAAATAAATGGTTGGAGGTAAACAAGTGGAAAATTAAAGACTACTATTTCTCAAGGTTCACCACTGAAAAGAAAAGAAAGCGAGAATACAAATGACTAGAGGAAAAGTATGATTTATTTTTTGTTTTGTTTTTGCTGCTATTGTTGCTGAGTTTTTCTTCCTTAAAGAATGAAAGATTGATTTTCTATGCCAAAAGGAGTCTGTAGAAAGGGAAAGATCAAAGGAAGGTAAGGGTTAAAGTTCATGAGTAAAAGATCATCTTTCAGTTCTTCCTGTAAAACAGGAACAAAAATATATTTTAATGTGGTGAGAAAGGTACTGTAACAAGTGTGGGTAAAGCCAAAACCGGTTTGGTTCTGTGGATAGAGTGTCGGCCTGAGGACTGAAAGGTCCCGGGTTCGATTCCGGTCAAGGGCATGTACCTTGGTTGCAGGCACATCCCCAGTAGGGGGGTGTACAAGGGGCAGTTGATCCATGGTTCTCTCTCATCATGTTTCTAACTTTCTATCCCTTTCTCTTCCTCTCTGTGAAAACATCAATAAAATATATTTTTTTAAAAACACACACAAAAAAAACAAATGTGGGTGAAGGGGGGAAAGACTACAAAAATTCCTAAAAGGTTTATTTCTTAAAACTGTAAAGCACTGATAACCATGACGCCTCAGAACTTGTTCCCTTACAATAGCAGCTATCATTATAAAAATGATATAATAAAAAATAGAAAACAGTTAATAGGAAAGTACAGTATAGTAGTAAAAAAACATGACTCAAGTCTAAAAGCTTTAGTTTAAATCATTGCTTAGTCACATGCCATAGCTAACTCTGTGACTCTAGGCAAATTATCCTGACTTTGTGCTTCAGAGCCTCAAATGGAGGTAAAATGTTTACCTAAGAGAACTCGTAGTAATAGAAAACTTATCAACGAATACAAATGTTAGATGGTAGTGGCAGTAGCAACTATAGTGATAATAGTAACAGTAGCAATAGAAATGTAACCTATTTGTGTTTAATCAACCAGTATTTAAGGAAAAAGGAAAGGAGGATTAGGTTCTAAAAAAATGTGCCACATTCAATCCTTTCAACCACAGAAAGAAACAAGTATAATTCTCCCTATTATACTAACAAAGAAATCAGTTAGTAAGTGACAAAACTAACATTTGAACACTGGTACATGTGGACTCAAAACTTACTTTCTTTTCACCACACAATATACTATCTTCAGAGGAGTACTTAGCATTAGCAGCAGAAGCACAAATTTAGACATTCTGTTCTTTACTACTAAACTCACAAAATATGGGTACATAATTAAATGTCTGCCTTTTAATTTTATCTTATGAAAAATTGAGTTTGATTATATCTTGAGGTTTCTCTTCAGCAAAGAAGTTCATGATTTTATAAAAGTGCCACATTTAGTGATATATAAACTCTCAAAACGTTTTAAACAGCATAAAACCTTTTCGGTTTAAAAACAAAAACAGTCCAATAAGGCTGTCTCCCAGCATAGACAGGTGATCCTCACAGCCAATTGGCCTGGAGGTCAGTTCCTCCCAGTGATACCAACAACAATCAAGACTTAAGTACAATAAGGCTGTACACACAGTCCACAAAGGAGTGCACCAAGAGTGTCCACCTCAGGTAACTGGGAGGCTGACCCACTGAACCATATAGGACACCTTAACACACAAAGCCACCCTACCAACTCAGGGAAACTGTGAAAATGCTGAGACAAGGAAACAGATCACAAACGAAAGAAATGGAGGACAACAAGCAACTGGATATAGAGTTCAAAACCACGGTTATAAGGTTTTTCAAGAATTTCTTAGAAAAGGCCAATAAAATAAACGAGACCTATGAGGATGTGAAAAGGGATCAACTAGAAATAAAGAATACATTGTCTGAAATAAAAAAATATTATACAGAGTCCTAAAAACAGAATGGAAGATCGCAAGAATCAAGTCAAAGATTTGGAACATAAAAAACCAGACAGAGGACACTCCTCCACAGAAGCAAGAAGACAAGAGAATCCAGAAAGTTGAAGATAGTGTAAGAAACCTCTGGGACAACATCAAGAGAACCAACATCAGAATTATGGGGGTCCCAAAAGAAGAGAGAGAGCAAGATACCGAAAACATACTGGAAGAAATAGTGACAGAAAACTTCCCCCACCTGGGGAAAGAAATAGACTTACACGTACAGGAAGCACACAGAACCCCAAACAAAAGGAACCCAAAGAGGACCACACCAAGACACATCATAATTAAAATTCCAAGAGCTAAAGACAAAGAGAGAATATTAAAAGCAGCAAGACAAAGCAGGTAGTTACCTATAAAGGAGCACCCATATGATTGTCAGCTGATTTCTCAACAGAAACCATGCAGGCCAGACAGAAATGGCAAGAAATATTCAAGGTGATGAATAGCAAGAACCTACAGCCAAAAATACTCTACCCAGCAAAGCTATCACTCAGAATCGCTAAAGGAGTTCATCATCGCCAAACCAGAATTATATGAATTGTTGAAGGGGGTTCTTTAGGAAGAGGAAGAAAATAAAGATAAAAATTATGAACAACAAATATGTAACTATCAACAAATGAATCTAAAAACCAAGGGAATTAAAAAATCTGATGAACAATATTAACTGGTGACTATAATAGAATCAGAGATATAGAAGGGGAGTGAACTGACGATTTTTTTTAAATATATATATATTTTATTGATTTTCCACAGAGAGGAAGGAAGAGGGGTAGACAGCTAGAAACGTCGATGAGAGAGAAACATCGACCAGCTGCCTCCTGCACACCCCCCACCGGGGATGTGCCCACAACCAATGTACATGCCCTTGACCTGAATCAAACCCGGGACCTTTCAGTCCGAAGACTGAGGCTCTACCACTGAGCCAAACAGGTTTCGGCGAACTGACAATTCTTGGGGAAAAGGGACAGAAACTTGGATAAAGACTTAATTTTACCACACCAATGTACATCATAGAAGGACCAATCCCAATTCCTACTACTGCAGTGCCTTATTTATTCCAAAAGTAACGACTGCAGTGCTAGTCATCTGAGTAGGCTACATGATACTTGGAATACACTTTGTTAAGACTAAAGAAAAATTATAGCCTTGGCTGGATTGGCTCAGTGGACAGAGCGTGGGACTGTGGACTGAAGGGTCCCAGGTTCAATTCCTGTCAAGGGCACATCCCCACTAGGGCGCATGCAGGAGGCAGCATATCAATTATTCTCTCATCATTAATGTTTCTCTCTCTCTCTCTCCCTTTCTCTCTGAAATCAATAAAAATATATTTTTTAAAAAGAAAAATTATAAGCATAAACACTAAGTAACTATATTTAGCTTAATGGGGGGAAAAGGGAAATGGCATTAAAGTTGTTAAGTAATTCAAAAACTGAAGGCTTAAAAAGAATGCTATTTTGACTCATAACATTTCTTAAAGTTTTTCTGTTCACCTAAAACAGTGTTATTTATAAACAAGGCAGCATTCAAAGATTTGCTTAACACATATTCATTATTTTCTCCAATTTAGAGATGAAGAAACAGAGGCAATGAGTTAAGCAACTTAATGTTATACAGCTGGTAAGTGCCAGAGGCAGAACTCAAATCCAGCTATTCTAACTCCACAGATCTCCCTCTCAACCACTACACAACAGTGATGCTCACTCTCCTTCCAAACCCCTGAGAGAGGGCTTCGATCTGTAGCACCCCACTCCAGTAAAACTATTTTTGCCAAGGTCAACAATGACGTCTATCTTGCCAAATCAAAGGGTCACATATCTGCTGCCATCTTTTTCACTCATTCTGCAGCATCCCATCAAGTTCACAACTTGCCTCTTGTCATATATTCCTTTAGTGACAAATACCCCACTTTCTTCCTACCACAGACCTGGGCTCTCTTCTCTTGCACACTTACCCATTTTTCTAGGAAGTCTCCCACAATTCCATGGCTTTAAATATCATCTACATGACTCCAAATTTCTCTAGTCCTGGCCTAAGCTCTAGAGTCATATACCTAACTACTTATGTGACATCTCACTTGGATGTAACCAACCATCTTACCCTTCTTCCCTCAACCTTTTTTCTCCCAGCCTTCTCTATCATCACCCATCCAGTTGCTTAGGATAACTTCTTAGTCATCATCCTGTCTTTCCTTTCACACATCTCCCACATAAAATCCAGCAGCAAGTCCTATCAAATCTACTTATACAATATATTTAATTCTGTCTCCAATATCACTCTAATGCAAATTAGGTCTACATCTCTGCCTACAATGCCTTTCACAATGGTCTCCTTGCTTCCATTTTTGCCCCCTTAATCTCTACAAAGCAGCCTAAGTTAAAACAAAATCAAATCAGTCTTGCTTGCTTTACATTTTCTAATGTATTCCACAATAATTTAAATAAAATCCCAGCTCTTGAACATGTCCTCAAAGTTGCTACATGACTTGGCCCCTATTTCAACTTCATGTCCCTCCAATCTTTCCCCGCCCCCCACAAGGGTCCTTGGAGCCACAACTACCTTCTTTCTCTTCCTAGAACACACCGTGATCATTTCTGCTACAGAGCCATTGCACTTGCTGTTCCTTCCACAAGAAACATTCTTTTTCAGACTTTCACACAGATGGTTCCTTCTTCCAAGGTGTTGCTCAAATGTCACCTCCCCTGAGAAGCCTTCTACTCAGTCTTTTACACGATCCTCTATTATTACAACCGTCGCTATTCTTATTATTACCTGAAGTTACCTTATTTGCTTACTCTGCCTTGTCAACTTTGGAAGTTGAAAGCTCCATTCCCCAACTCTCACCATAATACCAAGCAGGTGCTTAATAAATTTATTGAATGAGTGAATTTTCCCCAATGCACTTAAGTTTATTGCAAATCAACCACTTTTACAAAGCACGTGGCCCGTCATATATGTTTTTTTGTGTAAAGACAAATCCTTAAAACACTCCTTCATTTTTGCAACCCAAAGCGTTGCAGCACCCTGAATCCCCTCCCCCCAAAGACACACACAATCCCTCTACAACACCCCCACTCGATACCGCTAAGTATTCCACACGGGCCGACGGCCTTTCTTCCTCCTCTGCAAGCGAACGGCCGACCGTGCAGGTGGGGAGAAGGGAATTTCACTGAGCAGCTCAGCACCTGTTACATCTTGAGCCAGCGAGAAGAGGTGCTGGGGAGCCGGCCGGCACGGGGGAGACGTGGCTTTTCTTTCAGGGATAGCGTTTAGGTAAAACCTAAGGGGCTTGGACTACAACTATCCAAATCTTTCATAAGGACCACTCAATTCGTTTAAATAAGCATGGCAGTCTATAGGCAGGAGATTATGCTCGTATTCACTAAAAAATAATAATAATAATAATAATAATAAAGAAGCCGATTTGGGGATCTTTAGGAAACACGGAGTGAGCGAGTGAGTGAGTGAGGGAGTGAGTAAGCGAGTGTGTGAGCAGGTTGGGGACCGAGCTACCTATAACGTGAAGACAAGAAGAGGAGACAGCGGTTCAGGGACCAACTTAGCGATACGGTTAAGTGCCCTCCGGGACACGCAGACCCCGGGGACGAGGGCAGAAGCCGAGGGGAGACCCCACAAGAGCGCGGAGCCTTCCAAGGCTCACCGCTTCGGCCTCCACCGCAAGCAATTGGGGCAACTGCACTGATGTGTGCCCGCCAATCCACCCCCCCCCCCCCGCCTCCCTCCCTCCCTGCAAGGGGCCGGGAGACAGCCCCGGATACTCACATGGGCTCGAGGGTCTTGCTGAGCCAGGACTTCAGTGCCTCGAAGTTTTCAATGATCATTTTAGAAACCATCCACGGCGGCCCCCGGGCCCGTCACTCTCCGCCGCCCGCCCGCCCCGGTCGCGGCCGCTACAGCCGCCGCTGCCCCCGCCCCCTCCTCCGCGCGCCGCCCGCGTGGGCCGCGGTGGGAGGTGCCGGTGGCAGGCTCCCGCGAGCCGGGTCGGCGGACAGCGCCGCGGGGGCCGCCGCAGGCCGCGCGTCCACGGGGTGCCAGGAGCTTCCCGCCCCCTCCCGGGACCCCGGCCCGGGCTGAGGCAGCAACGGCTTGCCGGAGCCCTCCCCCTTCCCTCCGCCTCAGCTACTCTTTTTCGGAGCCGAGAGCGCGACGCGCGCCTAGGCCCGGGCTTTCTCTCAGCCTCGGGGCCGGCTGCTCGTCGGAGGCGCAGAAGCGGCAAAATGAAGAAAAGCGAAGGCGAAGAAGGCAGCTCAATGGGAACGATTCGGGGGGTCTCCCCCGGCTCCCAGCACCCCCAAGAAGATGGCTGCCTGCAACTCTCGCGAGAATTGGGGAAGTCTCGCGATGACCCCGCAGCCTGCTGGGAAGACACGTCGGACGGACTCGCGGAGAGCGAAACTTGTAGGGAGTTTCAGCAGCTCGAGCTTTTGCGTATTTGCAGCTTTTGTGCCTTTTTTTTTTTTTTTACACGTTAGTCCTCATAAGGAATAAAGATTTTTACTTTTTTTTTTTACTAGGAGGAAAAGATCGATAATTTCAGAAACAGCAGGAGCCCCAGTTCGTCTTCTGAAACTGGCCGTGGCGCGCCGGCGGGAGCTGACTCGGGGCCGGAGCGCTCCCGGGGCCTCCGCGCCGGGGGTGGGTGCCGGTGCGTCCCCTCCGGCCGCGCCGTTCCTCTCCTCGGGTTACGTGTGCCGTGTGCTGTGGTTGGGGAAGCGCAGGCCGGTCTAATTAACCCGCTGAGACTTCCGGAGGATTAGCGTCGGGTCCAAAATGACCCGACTTGCGGGCAGAGCCCTAATAACCTAGGGATGCTTCAAATGAAAGGTGAGAAAAACCTTGACACAGTTCTCCACTAGTTCCCAACCATCTGACACTGTAGGGCTTATCCCTAGCTGACGATAAGAAAAGTGTGTGTGTGTTTTTGATTATTTTCATTTAGAGCGATTCAGGCCCCCATGACGTGGCTTCAGAAAAAGAGAGCCTTCGTATCAGCACATCCCCTTCCCCTGAGGGGTCAAATAAGTTTGATTTTTGCCCGAGTTGTCCTACTGCTGTGGCATACTACCGTTAATGCGCTAGGTGGGATTTTGCAGAAGGTCAAGTGCCCATAAACAAAACAATTCACAATATAGACCAATTAAAACAGAGTAAGGAGACCAATAAAAAGTTATTTATGACGGGCCCTAAATTGTCGTGAAGAATGCTAAGTTTCTAATTTCCTGGAGTGACATGTCCTAAAACAGTAAGTGGAAAACATTATCAAGTAAGGAAAGCTAGGTATTTGTTTTCTAATACAGCATATAGTATAGGACACAAATTAAAATCCAGCTGCGGGATAACTAGGGTGTTGAGTAAAGCAATTTAGCTAAGTGAAGTAAGCCAAACACAAAAGAACAAATATTGTATGACTCCTAATGTGAGGTACCGCCTAGAGGAGCCAAACTCCTAGAGACAAAAGGAATAGTCGTTGCTAGGGGTGGGCGAGGAAGGGGAGAATTGGGGAGTTATTTTTTAATTGGTAAAAAGTTTAATTTGGGTTAATGAAAAAGATCTGGAGATAGGCTAGGTTGATGATTCACAGCAATATGAATGTACTTAATGTCGTTGAACTGCACACTCAAAAATAGTTAAAATGATACATTTTATATGTATATTTTACTGCAATAAAAATAATTTATAAATTTGATGTTACAAGAGAAAGTGTAATATCCTTTTTGTTTAATAACATTGTCATTGGATGAATCCACCAGTGTTTTCAGCCTCATCACTGTTCTGTAACTCTGGCCATTCATTCCAGACGGCCAAAGCTGCTAATTCCACTGTCAAATACTGTACACTCCAGGTAAACACATATGCTTATCCTCCACTTTTCCAAAGATTTATTCACATCATTTCCACAGGGAATGTTTTTACTTCTTTCTCTGGTAGCTCAAACCTTACACATACTTCTCTCTTAATACCACTGCTAGTGTTTGTTTGAAATCTTCTCTTATTTTCTCTAAACAATAGCAACAACCTTTTAATCTCTCTCTGTCTCTTAGGTTGCTCCCATATCAGTTCATATTCAATTACCTTCAACATCATTGCCTTTTTTAAAAAAAATTATGTTTTTATTTTAGAGAGAGAGAAAGGAAGAGGGAAAGAGCAAGAGAAACATCATTCATTTGCCTTCTGTATGCAGAGAGAGAGAGAAACATCGCTCATTTGCCTCCTTTATGCACCCTGACCAGGGACCCGAATCAACCCCAGCATGTGTCCTGAACTGGGAATTGAGCTGGTGATCTTTTATTTTATATTTTATTAGAGGCCCGATGCACGAAATTCGTGCAAGAGTAGGCCTTCCTCCCCAAGGCTGCTGGCACCGGCTTCCCTCCAGCACCCGGGACTCGGGCTTCCCTCTTCTGGCTTCCCTCACAGCCCCGGCTTCATCCAGATGGTCCTCCGGAAGGACATCTGGCTAATTAGCATATTACACTTTTATTACAGATTTCGTTTTGTTTTGTACCTTCTTAAATATCTTTAACTAGAGGTTCCTCAGCATGGCCTGCGGGAATTGGGCTGAAACTCATCTCTAGGCCCGGGGTGCAGGTGAAGCAGATTTGGGGCCAACAGTGCCCCAGCAGCAACCTAACCAATGGCGGATTCCACAAGGTAATGATGGGCTCCCTCCTCTGCTGGTCGGAACGTCTGCCTCCTGGTGGTCATTGCACACCATAGCTACCGGTTGAATGGTCACTTAGGCTTTTACATATATATAGATAGTTTACAATTAAAAATTGGGAGTGACCTCATCGAGTGGTTCATTTGGTTGGAGTGTCATCTTACACTATGGAGCGTCAGGTTCCATATCTGGTCAGGCTGCATACGGAAGACTGAACTGGTGACCTTTTAGTGCATGCATGGAACAGCACTAAAACAACTGAGTCACACTGGCCAGGACCATCATCATTGCTTTTAACATCTTTGTGAAACTTGAATCTAAAACATGTCACATCCCTGATTAAAATCTTCATCAACTTCCACATTGTCTCCAGGATAAAAATCCAAATTCTTTAACATCCTGTAAAAGGCTTTTCACAATCAAAACCCTTCCTGTTTGCCTTAGAGACTTCTTTCAGTGCCTTCCAGCCTTTGATCCAGCCATCCTGAACTATTTCATGTTCCTTTAAAGAAGTGTATTCTCGCCGAAACCGGTTTGGCTCAGTGGTAGAGAGTTGGTCTGCAGACTACAAGGTCCCAGGTTCAATTCCGGTCAAGGGCATGTACATTGGTTGCGGGCATATCCCCGGTAGGGGGTGTGCAAAGAGGCAGCTGGTCGATGTTTCTCTCTCATCAGCGTTTCTAGCTCTCTCTCTCTCCCTTTCTCTCTGTAAAAATATCAATAAAATATATTTTAAAAAAATAAAAGAAGTGTATTCTCTTTAAACTGAGGCATTGCAAAATGTGTTTCCCTCCTCTTGACGGAATCCTACTAATCCATCAAAGTTACAAAGTCAGTGCAGTTCCTTTTTTTTTTTTTTTTATTAGGGCAGTACCTTTGGACATCCATTTCTGACCTCCCTGCTCTAAAGCAAAAGCCTCTCTGAGGTTTTCTCATATCACCAGTGCTAGCTTCTATTATAGCATCCATTACTTTATTTTTGCAATTATCTAATTATCTGTTCCTTAGTAAACAATAGTTTTGAATCTGCTGCTCCAAGCACAGTCAGCTCTCATGATCAAATGAAGCCCTACCACTTCTATGAAATCTTCCCTGACCAGTGAAGCTGATTGCAATCTCTTACTCTAAATCCATGAAACAGTGTTATCACTCCAAGGTTAGTCATCAGTGCTGCCTAGCATACTTCTCTTCCTCTACCATTAACATGTATCCTTCATCATTTCAGTGATTCATCTTTGATTTTACCTTCAAGGGTAATAATTAGTAAACATAATCAGTGCTATTAAGGAAAGACTAAAATAACCCCAATAAGCTACTTTCTCTATTCAGTACCAAACCTTTCCGAATGGCCCGTTTTAGGTTACTGACTTAACATTTTCCAACACACCATGCCCTTTTGAAGCCCTGTGACTTTGTTAGGGCTGTTCCTTGGCCTGGAATGACTTTCTTCAAATACCTGAGCAATGAAGGTAGTTGCCTCTTGGTTACTACCTATAGAATGGGAATTAAGACATTTTATTTAGTTTCTCATCTATTTCCCTAACTAGATTATGAGCTCTTTAGAGACCAGGAACCAACCTTATTTCTCTTCATACTTTCTTCACTGAGTACAGTGCCTGGAACTAAAATATATATATATATGTTGAAGGATATGTACTTCATTTTAAATGAAGGGAAGTAGACAGGAAATATTTTGGGTAGCTAAGTCATAATGATATAGCTCCTAACAAACCTATATATATCCTTATGGTTTACTTAGCTGCCCTGATCCTAAGAATATTCTTCAGAATGTATTTAATTCCTTAGGTTCTTTCATTTATCTCTCCTAGCTGATGGATACAATCTTTCTTTCTCTCTCTCTCTCTCTCTCTCTCTCTCTCTCTCTCTCTCTCTCTCTCTCCACCCCTTTAAATATATTTTTATTGATTTCAGAGAGGAAGGGAGAAGGAGAGATAGAAACATCAATGATGAGGGAGAATCATAGATCGGCTGCCTACTGCACACTCACTACTGGGAATCAAGCCTGCAACCCGGGCATGTGCCCTTGACCAGAATGGAAGCCAAACCCAGGACCCATCAGTTTGCAGGCTGATGCTCTGTCCACTGAGCAAAACCTTATGGGTTACTCTCAATGGTGCTTTGAGGGTCTTGTTTAAAAATTAAGTTTGCGGAGAAACCAAGATGGCGGCATAGGTAAACAACTGGTCTGCCACCTCGCACAACAATTTCAAAACTACAACTAATATATAAGACGTCTATCACCCAAAAACATGGGAAGGCTGGCTGAAAGAAAAAGGAGTGCAAGTGCTGAAAAGGTGAGGAGCCTAGGTACATAGGCACTTGAATCTGGCTGGTGGCGGGCGACTGGGCAGGAGGTGTTTTTTCAACCCGAAGGGAAACAAGCTCTGGATCACTTTGAAATCCAATTTCTGGGGTCATGCGGGGAACCCAGACACTTACCGGGAGAAGCTGGTCTGTCGGCCATCGGGTCCGAAAGTGAGGGTGACTCTCTTGCAGAGGTGCATGCAGTAATCATTGTTTACTGCGCCTGGTCACAGGAACGTGTAGACTTGAAAATTCGGAGACTTAGAAATACGGAAGGACAGAGAAGGCTGAAGGCAGCCATCGCTGTTTGCAACGCCCCAGCCTAGTGAAGTCCTAAGACCCCACCCTGCCCTAAAGACCCGCCCCAAGGACCCGCCCCACACACTCTACAGACCTGCCCAGGAACCACACAGCTGCTTTTGCATATAAATGGCCTGTATTGTGGCAGCTTAATGAAAGAAATTGCAGCTCCAGCAACAAAACCGCCAAGTCCCAAGCAAAGAAGACAAAACTGTAGTTCTTGCGGTAGCTCGGACAGTAGTTGAATTGCACCCCCATTGGAGATCCGGAAACTAGTATATCTAGTGGTAGGTGTGAGATGACACCAGATTTCAACTACTCTCATAAGGGACACGTTCAAGAGACAGACTCAGTGAGCACCAAAGTCCTATGGGAACAAGTCCTCCCCCATAAACGCATCTCCAGCACAGTAATTCTTCCTTTATATACACAGTGGGTCCCCACAGCCAATTGGCCTGGAGGTCAATTCCTCTCAGTGACACCAACAACAATCAAGACTTAACTACAACAAGGCTGTACACACAGTCCACAAAGGGGTGAACTAAGAGTGTCCAGATCAGGCAACTGTGAGGCTGACCTATTGAACCATTTAGAACACCCAGTCCCACAAAGTGACCCTACCAACTCAGGGAAACAGCGAAAATGCTGAGAAAAGGAAAAATCTCAAACAAAAGAAATGGAGGAAATAAAAGACTGGATATAGAGTTCAAAACCATGGTTATAAGGTTTTTCAAGAATTTTCTAGAAAAAGACAATAAATTTAAGGAGACCCTCAAGGATATGAAAAAGGACCAACTAGAAATTAAACATACACTGACTGAAATTATTATACAGAGACCCAACAGCAGACTAGAACACAAGAAACAAGTCAAAGAGCTGGAATATAAAGAGGAAAGGGGCACTCCTCCACAGAAGCAAGAAGAGAAGAGAATCCAGAAAGTTGAAGATGTGTAAGAAACCTCTGGGACATCTTCAAGTGAACCAACATCAGAATAATGGGGGTGCCAGAAGAAGAGAGAGAGCAAGACACTGAAAACCTATTTGAAGAAATAATGACAGAAAACTTCCCCCATCTGGTGAAAGAAATAGACTTACAAGTCCAAGAAGCGCACAGAACCTCAAACAAAAGGAATCCAAAGAGATCACACCAAGACACATCATAATTAAAATGCCAAGAGCAAAAGACAGAATCTTACAAGCAGCAAGAGAAAAAGAGTTACCTACAAGGGAGCACCCATACGACTATCAGCTGATTTCTCAACAGAAACCATGCAGGCCAGAAGGGAGTGGCAAGAAATATTCAAAGTGATGAATAGCAAGAACCTACAACCAAGATTACTCTACCCAGCAAAATTATCATTCAGAATTGATCCATAAAAAGCTTCATGGATCAGAAAAAGCTAAAGGAGTACGTCACCACCAAACCAGTATTATATGAAATGCTAAAAGGTGTTCTTTAAAAAAAGGAAAAAGAAGAAAAAAAGTAAAGACAAAAATTATGAACAAGAAATACATATCTATCAACAAGTGAATCTAAAAGTCAAGTGAATTAAAAATCTGAGGAACAGAATAAACTGATGAATATAATAGAATCAAGTGCATAGAATGGGAGGGGATTGATAATTCTCAAGGGTGAAAGGAGTGTCTGTGTAGGGGGTACGGGAAGAGACTGGACAAAAATACACCTATGGATGAGGACAGCAAGGGGGGGGGGTGGAAATAGGGGCAAAGGGTAGGGTGGGGACCAGGTGGAGGGGAGCTATGGGGGGGGGGAAACAATTGTAATAATCTGAACAATAAAGATTTATTAAGATTAAAAAAATAAAAATTCAGTTTGCATTTCAGCATCACAAAGATACTCTATGTTTTCTCTTTGTTTTACAGCTTATTGCTCTCTCCAGAGAATCACATTTAGGTCTTTATTTTCTTTGGAATACATTCATATTTATGGTGTAAGGTGGGAATATAGCTTACTTTTTCTCCAAGTGACAAACTAATTTTTCTTTATAATTCTACTTCTGTCTCCCCTTGATATTTGATGGATGTCACCATTATCATATCATCATATTTTCATTTATATGTGGCTCTAGTTCTGACCACTTTAATTGGTCTTTCTATCACTATACCAGTGCCATGTTTTTATATACCATCATCTTATAGACTATCTTAATCCTAAATAATAAAAGCGTAATATGCTAAGTATCCAAACCAATCAGTTGACCTCTTGACCAGTCACTATGACATGCACTGACCACCAGAGGACAGACGCTCTGACTGGTAGGTTAGCTTGCTGCTGGGTGGGCAGATTGGGACTGGGTGAGAGTACGAACATGCCCTGGAGCCTTCCTATGGTCCCTCCTGGGCCAGCAGCCAGTCTCCTCCCCCACCCCTCATCCTTCCTCTGCTGGCTGGCCCTAATTGGGACTGGGCAAGATGGCCCCAATTGGCCCTGATCATTGGCCAGGCCAAGGGACCCCACTCATGCATGAATTTGTGCACTAGGCCTCTAGTATATAATTGAGCAAATCCTTGACTTAGCTAAATGTGAAACTTTACAAATAATTAGAAAAAGTTTGTTGAGTTTCTCAAAAAATCATTCATTAAATCTATGGGTTAATTTGGATTAAGTTGACATAATGTATGGCAGTCACCAAGGTGCACTGCTCAGACATACCTATAAGAAAGAACTCTTTGCTCAACTGCAAGGCATGTAATTAGCTGACAGCCTTTAGCTATAATCTCCTTCTGGGCTCTCTCAGCTTTCAAGCTGAAGTTACGCTATTTTCTGGGCAATCTCTTTCCCTTCTTCTCCAACACCCCCAAACGCCCCCAATCCTTCCTCAGCCAAGAATGAGCAAGGAATGATATAAGGATCTACTTAACACTGGAATGATAGAAGCTTTGTCAAACCTGCAAACTGATGGCTTCCCCTACTAAATACTTCTTTTTTCCCTTTTCCTTTCACCAGTGTTACTCTCCAGTAAATCTTTTATACTTCTAACTCTATCTCAACATCTGCTCTCCAGAGCAACCCACCTATATCACAAGTTAAATTCATGATTCCTTCTATTTTTATGGATTTAAAAAGTTGTAGTTAATAGTTAAATTTAGCCATCCCTTCTGGCTCAATTACTTATTAATCTTCACCCAAGGCTATTTTTTCCATTCATTTTTAGAAAGAATGGAAGGGAGAGGAGGGGGCGGGGAGAGAGAGAGAGAGAGAGAGAGAGAGAGAGAGAGAGAGAGAGAGAGAGAAATATCGATGCACTTGCCCCAGGATCAAAGCCGCAATCCACAACCGAGGTACATGCCCTTGACCAGGAATTGAACCCAAGACTCCTAGGTCAATGGGCCAGCACTCTAACCACAAGTTAACCAGCCACACATCAATTAGTGTACTTCTTTGAAATCATTCTTTGCCACCTCAATTTAATATACTCTCAAGACATACATTCTAACAAGTCTTTGACTTTCTATAGCTACGATGTAATCACCTATCATTTTAGTTTTTAATATAGATACACTTTACCTTCTAATGCTCTGAATTTAATCCCCTAAGGCCTCCTTTCATAGTTATTCCCTTATCTTCTATTTTCAACTCTTGCACTTTATTCAATCTTTCCAATTCATTGTTTAACAAATATTTTACTGAAGGTCTGCTCTGTTTTGGACATACTTGCTGAGAATACAGTGGTGGCCAAAAATGACATAATATCTGCCATGGAATTTATAGCATAATATACAAGGAGGGCATTTAACAAATAATATGTAGGGGAAATGTATAATTACAAGTATTATGAAAGAAAATAGAGGAAAATATGAATCTTTGTAATAATTTAGAAAGGTCCAAACATGGCTTTTCTATGGATATGATATTTAAATGATTAAGAAGAGTGAGTAGCCGAAACCGGTTTGGCTCAGTGGTAGAGCATCGGTCTTCAGACTGAAGGGTCCCAGGTTCGATTCCGGTCAAGGGCATGTACATTGGTTGCAGGCGCATCCCCGGTAGGAGGTGTGCAGGAGGCAGCTGGTTGATGTTTCTCTCTCATCGACGTTTCTATCTCTCTATCTCTCTCCCTTCCTCTCTGTAAAATATCAATAAAATATATATATTTTTAAAAAGCTTATTAAAAAAAAAAGAAAGACATCACTGATGTCCTTAAAAAAAAAAAAAAGAAGAAGAAGAAGAAGAAAAGAAGAGTGAATAATAAGTAGAAGTTAGCCATGTGAAACGAAAGAGACAAGAACATTCCAGGCCAACATAATAGCGTGTGGGTTGTTCTGAGGGAAGAGCACACTGGGATCTTAAAGAAGAACAAAAGGTGACAAGGGGTATGAAATTAGGTTAAATTAGGCAAACAGAGGCCATATTAAGAATTTGGAACTACTTTTTATTTCATATATAATGCACAGTCATGAAAGGTTTTCAGTATGTAAGGATTAATTGAAAACATGAACACGCATGTACTTCTTTTAAGAAAAAGCTTAAAATTTGGGGATCTATATATATATATATATAAGCCTAATGGCCAGCTGACCAGCTGGTAGCTATGATGCACACTGACCACCAGGGGGAAGATGCTCAATGCAGGAGAAGTCCTTGGGTGATGCCTCCTGAACCAGAGAGGAGGGAGCTCGATTCCAGGATGTATCATCTAAGAACCACCCTCTCATAATCTGGGACCCCTCCGTGAATATTGGAGAGCCAGTTTCAGCCAGATTCCTGAAGACCAGGCCGAGGGATCCCACTGGTGCATAAATCTGTGCACCAGGCCTCTAGTTTATATATAAAAACAGAAGAGATACAAATCACTTTAACATAATAAATGCCAGGTTTTTAGTTCTCTAGAAGTAGAATTAGGAGAATCTTAAAGGGACTATAGTGTTATCATTTGAGACTAGACACATAACTAAAAGAAAAAAGTAATGCTTGCTGTAATGAAGTAAGTCCTTAGGTAATTCAAAAGGAAATACTTCAGTAATAGCCAATAGTATAAGCTGAGATCAGAGAACAGACTCATTTTCCCTTAAGATCAGAGTACTTCTGGTAAAAAAAGAGTTTAATGGGCAATCACCAATTCTTTGGTGAACACTCCATTTATACCAATAATCTATATAAATGCCTTAGCGACCATTACAACAGGTCAACCAAACTACCAGTCGACTGATCACTATGATGTGCACTGACTACTAGGGAGCAGACGCTCAATGCAGGAGCTGCCCCCTGGTGGTCAGTGCATTCCCACAGCAGGAGTGCTACCGAGCTCACAGCCGGTGAGTGCAGTTGAAGCGGCATGAACTGCTTCTGCCTCTGCAGCAGTGCTACTGAGCAGTAGCAGTGGCAGGCGCAGCAGGCTGGATTGAGCAGGAGTATCATGGTACCCTGCCTGTGCGCAGGCTCCTCCCCAGTTGCCTGTGGCTTTGCACACTGCTACATCCCTCAGGGGATGTCAGACTGCCACTTTCAGCCCTATCCTTGCCTCACTTGTGGAGATCAGGCCAAAACTGGCAGTTTGACATCCCCCATGGTGCAAGCCAGGCTAAGGGACCCCACCAGTGCACAAATCTGTTCACCAGGACTCTAGTCCTATATAATGAAGAGAGAATATGCAAATTAACCCTCACTCCATCACAGATATGCAGCACCCACAGCTGAGGCCAAGTTCTCATAAGGAACCTTAACGAGCAATCATCAGGGACTTGAGGCTATGCCCTCACCCTACCCTGTGGGGCTAAATAGGGGACCTCAGGCCATGTCCCCCACCCAGCAGGGTTTGATGGGGGAACCTCAAGGTGCAACCCCAGTGCTGGGTCAGGAACTCGTGCTGTGCCCCCACCCAGTGGGGCTTGATGGGGGACCTAAGGCTGCACCCCCTTCCCTGTGTTGGGCCAGGGGACCTGAGGCTGCCCCCCCCACCTGGCAGGGCTTGACAGGGGACCTCAGGCCATGCCCCCCCAACCAGTGGGGCTGGACAGGGGTCTCAGGTTGTGTCCCCCAGTTGGCAGGGCTTGATGGAGGATCTCAAGGCATGGCCCCATCCCAGTCTGG
Organism: Vespertilio murinus; assembly: GCA_963924515.1. Classification (NCBI taxonomy): domain Eukaryota; kingdom Metazoa; phylum Chordata; class Mammalia; order Chiroptera; family Vespertilionidae; genus Vespertilio; species Vespertilio murinus. The sequence goes on along the minus strand of OZ004707.1, from coordinate 52,616,498 downwards.
CTGGGGAGACTTCAGGCCACACCCCCTGTCCTGGCACCAGGCTAGGGGACCTATGCTATGCCCCCTGCCTGGCAGGACTTGACAAGGGTGGGACTGGCTGGGTCTGGATCTAGCCCAATGGGGGAGGAATGAGGTGGCCGGGTCTGGGTCTCATGTAATTTTGTGGTGCATGTGAGTGGGCAGGGCCTTGACTCTGGGTCCTGTGGTGATCCCCAGACTCTGACAGGAGGAGGGTTTTCATATACATTTTATTAATTTTCTTTCATTTCTGACACTTCTATTATATAAAGGGCAAAGAGCAATATTAAATTATTTCCTCTAATTAATCCCATTTTAATGTGCATGAATTTTGTGCACTGGGTCACTATTTATTATAATGATTTCGTGTAGCAGTATCCAAAATATACTAAAACATGCCCTGACCAAGTAGCTTACCTGGTTAGAGCATTGTCGCTATACACCAAGTTTGATCTCCAGTCGGGCACATACAAGAATCAACTAATGAATGCATAATAAATGGAAAAACAAACCTCTCTCTTTCTCTCTATCTCTGACTAAGTCAATAAAAATGTAAATGCCAAAATAGTACAGAATAAGGAGACTAGGAATTGTGCTGTTAATACAATAACAGCACAATTTCTAGTTCGTTCACAATAGAAGAAAAGTCCTTACATTTTCAAAAAGCAGTACCTAAGGGAGAACCAAGATGGTGGCATAGGTAAACGCCTGTACTTGCTGCCTCTCACAGCCACATCAAAACTACAACTAAAAGACAAAACAGCTACCATCCAGAACCACAGGAAAGCTGGCTGAGTGGAAGTTCTACAACTAGAAGGGAAGAAAAAAGGACATTGAGACTGGTAGGAGGTGTGGAGGCACAGAGGCACACATGGAATGGGCTGGCAACCAGGTGCACTGTTATTGATTTTTTTCAATCGGGAGGAAGATGCAAGTTCCTGATTTCTCTGAACTCCAGTTCCAGGTGAGATTATGGGGACCCAGACTCATACGGGGAGAAACTGGACTGTCTGGCATTAGGCTGGAACACGTGGGCAACTTTCTCTCAGAGGCACCCCCAGCAATCATTGTTCTTATGCGGGGGCCTCAGACATGGAGACTCGGGGACCTCTCTGGTGCAGGGCTGACTGGCAGCCATTGCTGTTTGCTCCACCCTGTTGATTCCCTGAGACCCAACCCCACCCAATTTAAAACCCCACCCATGCTGTGCACAGTGGCTCTTGCATATGAATGACCTGTCCTTTCTCCACCTAAAACCTACCAAACTGCAGTTAGATCAGTGAGCCCCCGAGCTTCCAAAAGAAGGCCCAAAGCCCGGCACCAGCAGTCTGCCTTGCTTCACAGCTGGGTCTCATCTGGGCACTTCCAAACCTCATGCAAAGAGGAGGAATCTGCAGATCTCTCTGTAGCTCCTACTGGGTGGCCCCAGATAGAGGCTGACTTTACCCCTTCTTGGAGATCCAAGAGCCAGTGTACCCAGTGGTCAGTGTGAGACCATACCAGATTATAACTCCTCACATCTATAAGCAACACACTCAAGGAGCAGACTCAGTGAGCACCAAAGCCCCAATGAAGCAAGTTCTGCTCCATAAGGGTATCTCCAGCATACACGTTCTCCCATTGTAGACACAGCTAATCCTCACAGCCAATTGACCTGGAAGTCAATTCCTCCCAGTGATACCAACAGCAATCAAGACTTAACTACAAGACTGTTCACACAGCCCACAAAGGGGTGCACCAAGAGTGCCCACCTCAAGTGATTGGGGAGGCTGAGCCACTGGACCCTAGAGTCACCTACCACATAAGGCCACTGTATCGACACAGGGAAGCAGCTAAAATGCGGAGACCAAGAAACATATCATAAATGAAATGGAGGAAAGCAAACTACTTGATATATAGTTCAAAACCACAGTTATAAGGTTACTCAAGAATTTCCTAGAAACCTCTGAGGAATTTAGTGAGACCTTCAAGAATCTTAGAATGCCAAAAAATGGAAAAGGACCAATCAGAAATTAATCATACACTTACTGAAATAAAGACTAATATATAGAGATTCAACAGTAGACTAGAGAATCCCAAGAATCAAATCAAAGATTTGAAATACGAGGAAGCAAAAAACACCCAACTGGAAGAGGAAAAGAAAGAATCCAAAAATATGAAGATAGTGTAAGGAGCCTCTGGGACAACTTCAAACATACCAACATCTGAATTATGTCAGAAGAAGAGAGAGAGCAAGATATTTACAACCTATTTGAAGAAATAATGACAGAAAACTTCCCATACCTAGTGAAAAAATACTTATAATTCCAAGTAGCACAGAGAACCCAAAAAAAGAGGAATCCACAGAGAACCACACAAAGACACATCATAATATGCCAAGGGCAAAAGACAAAGAGAGAATCTTAAAAGAAGCCAGAGCAAAACAGGTAACTTCTCAACAGAAACTATGCATGCCAGAAGGGAGTAGCACGAAATATTCAAAGTAATGAATAGCAAGAAACTACAACCAAGATTACCCAGCAAAGCTATAATTTAGAATTGAAGGTCATATAAAGAGCTTCACAGACAAGAAAAAGCAAAAAGAGTTCATTACCACCAAACCAATATTATATGAAATGCTGAAGGGTATTCTTTAAGAAAAGGAAGAAGAAGAAAAAGGTAAAGATAAAAAATTATGAACAACAAAGTGACAATAAATACATATCTATCAATAAGTGAATCTAAAAATCAAAGGAACAAAAAACCTGATGAACAGAATAAACCGGTGAGTGTAATAGAATCATGGGCATGGGAAGAGAGCAGACTGACAATTCTCTGGGGTAAGGGGGTATGGGAGTGTGGGAGTGCGGGGGTTCAGGAAGAGACTGGAAAAAAAATCTTACACCTATCGATGAGGATGGTGGGTGGTGAGGGCATGGGGTGGGTTGGGAACCTGGAAGAGGGGAGCTGTGGGGGGGGGGGGGGAAAGGAACATCTGTAATAATCTGAACAATAAAGATTTTTTTAAAGTATTATCCAATAAAATTATGATGTGAGACATGTAATTTTAAATTTCTTAGTGGCCACATTTTTAAAAAGTAAAAAACAAAACAAAAAAGGGTGAAATTAACTTTAATAATTTGTTTAGCCCAATATATCTAAAATAGTATTAGTTCAATGTGCAATTAATATAAAAATTATTGAGATATTTTATTTATTGGTTTATTTATTTTTGGTTACTAAGTCTTTGAAATCTGGTGTGTACTTTGACTTATAGCACATCTCAATTCACGCAAGCTGCATCACAAAGGCTCAATAACCATGCATTGGTAGTGGCCATGGTGTTGGGCAGCATAGCTTTAAACTTCATAAAATATCTTATGTGGACATTTAATTGTGCCTGATGTCTGTTGTTTTAGTGTTGTTGGTCATTTTCCTGTGCTGTAAAGTGGACTTGAATTTCAAGAGCCTTAATTAAGGTTCTGCATGATTTCTTTTGTAACAGACAGTTTTGTCCTAAGGCTCCTAAGCAAACAACAAATTTAGAGATGAACCTTCTCCAAAAGATTGTTTATTCCTCCCCTCACTAATATTAACCAGAGAATAAAAGAGGGAAGGGAGAATAGTTTTTGTTTTTATTCCCTGATTACACAGTTTTTGTTTTTATTCCCTGATTCTTGACTAGAAAGAAAGAGACATCTTTATAATAAATATTTGTTGGATAAAAGCAATGAGATGATATGGCATAGTCTCCACAGAAGGCCTCTAAGGATTAAAAGCATATAAGCATGTAAATACCTACTTCTGATGGAATTCCAAAATGAAATCTTTGAATCTGCTCTGCTGTTTCTTTGGGTGGTTTTCTTAAAATATTTATCCTTAGAATTATTTTATGAAAAAGCCTTGTAAATCTAATACCATTACTTCCACCACATTCTATTAATTAAAGTCAAGAATAGTCCACATTCAGGGAGGGGCAAATTAGGCCTCACCCTTAGAAAGGAAGTATATAAAATAATTTGTAGACATATTTTAAAATCACTGCACTGCCCTTGAGGCTAGGTGAGTACTAGGAGTATCAGTGATTCCTCCAGGAGCCTCAGCAGAGAATTGACTACTTGCCTCCCTCTAGTACTTTTGGGGATAGATTCTTTGGTGGTATGCTGGTTAATATTTAGCAACTGGCTTTCTAGAAAACAAAATGTATGGATATATATGTATGTAAGCTTACTGATATAAAGAATGCATAGCATACAATTTACAAATAATAACAAAATATAAAATACTCTTTATTTTTTATTTGTATTTATTTATTTATTAAATATATTTTTATTGATTTTTTACAGGGAGGAAGAGAGAGGGATAGAGAGCTAGAAACATTGATGAGAGAGAATCATCGATCAGCCGCCTCCTGCACATCCCCTACCGGGGATGTGCCTGCAACTAAGGCACATGCCTTTGATGGGAGTTGAACCTGGGACCTTTCAGTCCGCAGGCCGAAGCTCTATCCACTAAGCCAAACCAGTTTCGGCTACAATACTCTTTATTTTAAATTCATGTAACAAACTGGTTCACACAAAATGGTTTAGTTGATTTTTTTTTTTTTTTTTTGCCAAATGCTTGTACCTGTAGCATTTGTTGCATCACTTTGTTATGTCTAGAGACAATCAACAAAACAATAAACCAAGCCCCAGCTCTGTAGCATTTGCCAGTTTCTATAGTGTAAATGCTCACACCATAGTTAATCTCAAGTTGCCAACCTGTTATTACTGAATGCAGAGTTGGAAAGAGATTCACAGTAATACACCATTATACATTATTTACACCATAGAGATACAATAGATGTAAATAACCTGAAGAGCATAAACAATAATAAAATAAAGTAGAGCACTTAGGAAATGGTGAGTTTTGAGTATTTATTGCCTTTTTAATATAATTAATGTAATTTAAGTTGAGATAATTTAGTTTTTATAAAATCTGTGTTTAACAACTAGTCTAAAAAATTCTTGAAAAATGAACAATCAGCTCTCATAGGGTGCTAATAGCTATCTCCTGCAAAACATTTATTAAAAACACTTCCTATACCATCCACCACATGAATCAAAATTAAACACAAACTAACTAAGGAAAACATGTAAGAAGCATCAGTAATTGGAGAGAGAAATATCAGTCAGAACAAACAAGGTGAAAATAACACTGATCAGAGAGATGAAACCTGAATTTTTAAAAAAGAGACATTCTTAAAGAGATTAAAGTACACAAAAAATTAAAGAATTTAGTAGATAAAAAGAAAGAAAAGATGGTCACCACTGAGACACTAATCAATGATCTGCAGGATAAAATAGAAATCAGAAAAAGAGAAAAGAGATAGCTGGTGAATTTTTGAAGGACATTGCAAATTAATATATTATAGATTATACTATGATGACAAAGAACAAAACAATATATATACTCAGACTTATAATGTAAATCATTGCTTAGCTATGTGAATATTTTATAGTAGAGGCCCAGTGCATGAAATTCACGCACAGGATTGGGGTGTCCCTCAGCCTGGCCTGCATCCTCTACAACCCGGCACCTCTCGGGGATTGTCCAACCCCCAGTTTAGGCCCTGTGGAACCAGGCCTAAACAGGTGGTTGGATATCCCTCTCACAATCCAGGACTGCTGGCTCTAAACAGCTCGCCTACCTCTGCCTGATTGCTCCTAAAGGCTTCTGCCTGCCAGCCTGATCACCCCCCATCCCTGCCAGTCTGATTGATGCCTAACTGCTCCCCAGCTGGCCCTAATGCCCTAACTGCCCTCCCTGCAGGCCTGATTGCCCCCAACTGCCCTCCTCTGCTGGGCCTGTTACCCCTAACTGCCCTCCCCTGCAGGCTTGGTTACCCCTAAATGCCCTCCCTTGCCAGCCTGGTCACCCCTAACTGCCCTCCCCTGCTGGTCTGGTCACCGCCAACTGCCCTCCCCTGCAGACTTGGTCTCCCCCAACTACCCTACTCTGCTGGCCTGATCACCCCTAACTGCCCTCCCTGCTGGCCTGATCGCCCACAACTGCCCTCTTCTGTAGGCCTGGTCCTCCCCAACTGCCTTCCCCTGAAGGCCTGTGTCCCCCCCAACTGTCCTCCTCTGCCGACCTGGTCACTCCCAACTGCCCTCCTCTACTGGCCTGCTCACCCCTAACTGCATACAATTGCCCTTCCCTGCAGGCCATCTGTGGCTGCCATCTTGTGTCCACATGGGGGTGGCCATCTTGTGTGTTGGAATGATGTTCAATTTGCATATCACTTTTTTATTAGATAGGATTCCTTCTAGCTTGTAAATATGCATATGGTATTTTTAATCAATTGAAACAATATATTAAGACAATATGTAGCTTTTATCCTTACTATAATTTGAAAGCCATAATAGATTTAAAAACTAAAACTCTTCAATACATATTGTGGTGCATGTAGAAATTTTTTCTTGTACAACCCACTTAAGTGGTACCATACTTAGGGATGTATTATATGGAACAGGTACTTTAATATTTATATTCAAATGCTCCTTTTACCAATATTAGTAATATATTAGCAAAACTTAACATTTATAAGAGTATGAAAAACAGTTTAAAACTCTATTTCTCAATAAAAATCAAAATACACTGATATGCTGCAGCAACCCAGCAGAGGGAGCTCAAACTTTTTTTTTTGTTTTTAATTTACTAAAGACAATTGTTTTACCTTTTATAAGCTGTTGGATTCTGAAGAATACTGTTGTTATTTAAATAATAAAAATGTATTAGTAAAAATTACTGTACTTAAAATAATAAATACATTCCAAAACAAAAAGGTATCACTATCACTTATTTAAAAATGGCAAGAAGTTAAAAATTTACATTTTCAATAGCTTTTACTTCCAAAAAAATTTTTGCCAAGATTTCTTGTTTCATTAAGGTGGACTAAACTAAAATAGATACATTCTAGCTACAAACATAAAACATGACAGTTAAAATATGACATATTTTAAATTTAATTATTACATCTATAATAATAAAAGGGTAATATGTTAATTAGACCAAATGTCCTTCTGGACATCATTCCCGAGTCCTTCCAGATGAAGCTAGGGCCAGAGGGCTTCCTGGGTCCTGGGTCCTGGAGGGAGCCCGTGCCAGAGCTGGGGGAAGGAAGGTTTACCCTTGCACGAAATTTTGTGCATTGGGCCTCAAGTATGTAATAAAATAATATAAACATATTCCCATCCACTCAATTCGCAGCCATTCCACATACATAGATAAAATACTATTCATTATTAGGTTTTTAAAATATATTCTTCCAAAATTTCTTCATGAATATACAGACATGCAAATATAAATTTTTATTCCAATCTGTTTTTCTTATGCAAAAAATAGCATATCATATATTCTATTCTGTATCTTGCTTTTATAACTAAACGTCTTGGAAATATTTCTGTAAATCTATAGTGTAGATCTTACTCATTTTTTTAAATTTTTGTGCAGTGGATAGCAAGTGTATTTTAAGACTATATAATGGGGCTCTGCCAGAGTAATTCAGTTGGTTAAACTGATGTTCCAATACATCAAGATTGCAGGTCCATCCCTGGTAAGGGCACATACAAGAATCAACCAATGAGTGTATGAATGGGTGAAACAACAAATTGATCTCTCTCTCTCTCTCTTTCTCAAATCAGTTTTTAAAAATATATATATCATAATTTATTTACCTGTTCTTAGTTCAATTTTTTTGAGTTGTATTGAGCATGTGCAGGAGGCAACTGACCAATGCTCGATGTTTTTTACATCAATGTTTCTTTATCTCTCAAAAACAAGCAAAAAACTTTGAAGGGAAAAAAAGTTAGACACTTTTAGTTCAAGAAATGAGAAAAAATAGGGCAAAGTACTGGTGATCTATAAATCCCTGGCATAATTCTTACTGTCTTCAATGATATTCATTAATACAATGTCCACAAGGAAAAAGCACAGACTGCAAGCCAATGCTGGTAATACTGTGAGCATTATGAAAAGATTTTACAGTTCTAAAACTACTAAAATACCAAGAAGTGGATTTTTACAGGTGTGTTAATTTTAGGGATTTTGTGTGTGTGTGTGTGTGTGGTAAATCTCTTAATACCTAAATCATGGAGATTCAAAGTGATGCACAATCAGGAGTTAATCCTTTCAACACTCTGTAATAAAAAAGATTATAAAAAAGAATAGGGCACAAAGCAATGACGTGGGTTATTCCAAAGTCACCAATTAAATCAGCCGCCAAGCAAAGCTGCTGACTCCAAATGTATGACTCATTCTGCTTCATATTGCCAAACCTTATTTTAGTTTATCACAATGATAGATCTTTTTTGACATTTTTTGTTGGTGGTGGTGATTGGCAGAAAATAAAAATGGGCCATGTTTGAAATTCAGAATAACCTATTCTAGGGAAATAATAAACAAAAAATGACAGCTCAAATACTCAGATGAAAGAAGTAAATGGGAACAGCAAGAAATCCAGGGAGAAATTTGCTGATAGCTAAAAATAACTAGTACTGAAGTATAAATTGAGCTATCAAAACGTTCAATATTTGGCACAACAGTGAGTACACTTAGAATTGTCTTTCAATTAGCTTTTTTAAAAAACATAATGTCATACTTATATAAAAGTTTCAAAAATAACACAAAGATTTAATTCCAGAATAACTTCCAAATTTTCCAATTGTTAACTTTTATTGTCCTCACAATCTTCTTCAGTCTCTCTACACATGTGCGTATGCACACAAATACATACACACACAATTTCTGAACCACTTAAGAATAAGTTTCATATATGATACTTATTTTGTGCTATACTCTACACTGTGCATTTCCTAAAAAACCAAGGATATTTTATTATGTAACCACAGTTCATTTTCAAAATTAAGAAATTAATACTAATAAAACACTTATTTACAGCCCTTATTCAAATTCCACTAATTGTCCCAATGATATCAATTTTAACTAAAGAAATTTAGGATCATGCATTACATTCAGTTGTATTTCTTTACTTTCCTTCAATATATGGAAGCCCCAGGACTTCCTTTGCATTTCATGAGACTGATATTTTTTTAAGAGTATGGGATAATTGCTTTATAGAGTATCCCTCAAATTAAGGTTTGTCTGATGTTTTCTTATGATTAGATTCAAATTATGTACTTTTGGTAGGAATATAACAGAAATGATGCCATGTTATTTTCAGTGCATATGCTGTTTGATTTATCTCATTATGGGTGAAAATCAACCTTGATCATTTGGCTAAGGTGGTGTCTGTCATGTTTCTCCACTGTAGTATTATTATGTTACCTCTGATAATTAATAAATGCCTTTAGAAAACATACTTTGAACGTATGTAACTATTCTATTAGTCTTCAAGCATTTACCCATTAGTGTCAGCATCAATTGATGACTACTGCCTGAATCAATTAAAATTAGTATATTTTAATTAAACTTGTTTCTAAAATGTATACTAGGATGGAGGCAGGTTAGAAGAGGTCAATGGGGGGAAAAAGGAGGACATATGTAATACCTTCAACAGTAAAAAAATTTTAAATGTATACTAGTCATATTATACTAAATGTTAGAATAGTCGTAGGAGTTTCCTTATAGATAAATTCTTACAACCTAAAAACGCTATAATCACTGATAAAGAGGTGGCATACAATTTCAATTAAGCTAAGGACTGTCAATAGGCATGGGGAAGGGGAGATGAAAATGTTCTAAAACTGACTTATGATGATGGTCAGTTACTAACTGAATTATTGAATCATACATCTGAAATGGGTGAATTTTATGTTATGTAAAAATCTCATAAAATTAAAGGTATCAAAATAGGAAAAAATTAAGTAAGGATGTAATAAAAATTATTTGAGTCAGAACACAGAAGCAAAAGCCAGCAACAACATCAAGATTTATATAAATAACAAATAACATGTCTAAATCAAGGGTTCTTCACTTTATAATTTTTTTATTGACTTCAGAGAGGAAGGGAGAGAGAGAAAGTGAGAGAGAGAAACATCAATAACGAGAGAGAATAATTGATTGGCTACCTCCTGCATGCCCCACACTGGGGAGGGAACCCGAAACACAGGCGCATGCCCCAACCAAGAATTGAACCATGACCTCCTGGTTCATAGGTCGACACTCAGCCACTAAACAACGCCAGCCAGGCTCTTAATCTCCTTTTATGTCATGAGCCTCTTTGTCAGGCTGATAAAGCCTGGACTCCTATTAAGAATAATATTTAGAATACATGGAATGGATAGGATTACAAAGAAAGTAAATTATATTGAAATAATTATAAAATATTTTTGTGATATAATAATATACAAGCTTTTAAAAATATGCTAAATAGCAATAGATTTTGTAGGGAGCGGTTATAGGGTTAAGCCTGGAACTGAACTGCTGGCAAAGCCGAAAACAAGTCCCAGCTTAGAGGGCACAGCCCTCTTAGCATAATTAAGCTTGATCTTATGACTGCTCCCTAGATCTTTCCTGGGTAGCTAATGGGCTGTGGGAGGTGCAGCACGTGCTGCCAAAACAAGTGAAACTTACAAGAACATTGTAAATTATCTTGTTTACCTCTGACTATAAAATAAAGGCTCAGCTTGCAGTATGGATCTGTTCTGTGGTCTCAGTTACGCACAGAAGATCCACCCAGCTTATTCTCTTTGTCTTCATCCTTTGCCAGCCCTCCCTCAGACTTGCCAAATCCTTGGTTGTGCTGGCGTGGTACAAGATTTAAAATATAGGCAAGGCAAAGTTAAATATTATTTTTATAACACTTAATCAATGTGGTGGCTTTTGTTGCTTAGCATGAATAAGAATGATAAATGTTTTTTGATGGCTTTGTACATATCATGTAAGATATCCAATTGACTTCCAGTTTTTTTTTTTTGGTTACAAGTGTTGGCAATCCATATTCTCCAAAATATATTATCATAAATTTTACTAAAGTTCCCTGAGATTGCTTAACAAGAAATGGATAGATTCTCTCAAGGAACACCATACTTCTCTAAAGCTGATTGAGTTAAATTTCTATTATCCTATTTAATAAAGAGGGAACATGCTAATTGACACCATGCCTTCACTAAGGTGGAGGCACCCACAACCAATAAGGAAAGAATATGCTAATTGACTGTCACATCCTCAAATACGGCAGCACCCACAGCCACAAGATGGTGGCACTCAGTTCCCGCAGACCTGCTGGGGCGGCAGGCACGCAGCACGGCTGGGCCTGCCCCAGGCAGGTCCGGCTGCTCCACAGGCCTGCTTCTGGAGTCTCCTAGTCTCCTCAGCCCCGCAGCAGCCCAGGGCTGGCCTGAGGCTCAGGTAACCAGGGTGGGCCGAGGCTTGTGCTGCCAGCAGTGGCAGCAGCAGAGGTGTGGTGGGGGTGTCACCTTTCCCTGATTCCCTGAGGGCTCCCGGACTATGAGAGGGGGAAAGCCTGGCTGAAGGACCACCCCCCCCCCTCCAGGGCATGAATTTTCATGCACTGAGCCTCTAGTGAGGTTATATAGACCTACCATTTGAAGGTCCAGAGTTGCATTAAAGTTGGCTAGCTCTAGTGCAAGAGTGTCTGTAGAAAGAGAGGCTAAGAACTGATACTGGAGTATTTTTGAGAGATTGATGAACATTAATGATATTTTACAATATCTGCCACAACTTCACTGTGATTTGAAAATATCTGGGATTTCTACAAGGTCACAAGTACTAAGATTTTTGCTAACATTTATACTCAAAGAATTTTCCAAATTTCATTTAAATGTTACTGAAAAAAATGCATATTGTTTTACCCATCACATACAAGGACCCTGTGAATTCTATCCATGGACACTTTTGGCATCCAAAAATTCCAGGTCAAGAACTTATAATATAAACAGATAAATAAATTAAACAGAATTTATAACTCTCACATTTTGCCTATTTGGTATAGTTACAGAATGTCTAAAGACAACATAAATACATCTATAAAGCTGGGATGTTTTAGGAGAAAAGGACAATTCTGGTTTTGTCTATATTGAGTCTAAAGACTCAAAAATAGAATTCTAATTCAGTTTCTTTCAAGGTTCTTCCTCTCAAAATGTGGTCAAAATACTTAGTGCTGTTAAAATAATTTCTGGTGACAAGATACCTGTTTCTGCTCTTTCATTTCTAGGCATTAGTCCAGCCCAAGGTTTTTCTGCCTCGTCGTCACTTGTGATATGCAGAAATTGATCTTTTCTTTCTTATTTTTATCTCCAGTTTGGAGCTGCCTTTTAATTTTTTTATTCTCATCTAAATTTAGATGCCAGATTCTTTTTCTTATATCACTGCAAGCAGGAAAAGTCCAGTTATGTGTTTGGGAGCAGTTATCTCTTTCCTAGTATGAAAACTCATTAAGTCCTAAAATGGTATCAGGATCATCAGTTTTCTGAAAGAAAAATATTAGAGATAAGGTTTCAGTTACCTAGAAAAATTTATGCAATTAGGAATTATGATATGTTGGGTGCATATCCTTCTCTGCTAAGGGCTATACCCCTGTGGACACCTGATTTAGACAAAGAAGACAATATGAGCAATCATAGGCATATAGAAGAGTCTTTATTGCAGGCTGAGTAGCCATTGCTAACAAAACAGTTCTTCAAAGTAGCTGCACAAAGCAGGCCTTGCTAATATGGTAGTAAACACAGGAGCCAGCCTCCTGCTGGTAAGTAACACATCTTTACACTAACTTAGACAAAAGAGGCTTCTTGCCAAATAGTGACATCACTATTTGGGTTATAGAAAGATACACCTGCACAGTGCATACAGTAAGATTGCTGTGTCTTTGCTTTTGCACATGTGTAAGGCAAATTGGCCTTGAACATTCGGCGTACTCTGACTAGGGTTCCTACAGGATATAATAAAAGGTAACACTGCTAGAAGTCAGATTTGTGCTTTAATCCATAGTATGCCAACCTGGGCACTTCTAACATTATTTCTGAGCCTCAGTTTTCTTTAGGTGGAAAATTAGTGGCAATTTGATATCTAATCTCTAAGTTACTTTCTATCTCAAAAATTAAATAAGTTATGACTATATCAAAAACAGTCATCTGCTGTACTATGTTGATGCCCATTCCCCCATCTGGCTGGTCTGTCCATCCCCTAGATCTAATGAGTATCTGTTGTTAGCAACTCATAGCTGTCCCATTTAGGAGAATTGCTCTCTTCCCTCAGCAGGACAGGACACTGGATCAGCCACATCCTGAGGTTTACAGCCTCTATCCAATTACTGACATGGGGCACAAAAGTTGGTCCCCTTTCCTCAAGATGGACCAGAATTTCCTGTGGGATTAGACTAAAGCTGGTGGCCTTGCTAAGTTTCTTTCTTCTGTACTATCCCTGCCTCCCTCACTCTTTCTTGTTCTGCAATCACTCCCCCAATTAATCCTTTCAACAAGAATCAACATCAAGAGCTCTGTTTCTAGCCGAAACCGGTTTGGCTCAGTGGTAGAGCGTCGGTCTGCGGACTGAAAGGTCCCAGGTTCGATTCTGGTCAAGGGCATGTACATTGGTTGCGGGCACATCCTGATAGGGGGTGTGCAAGAGGCGGCTGGTCGATGTTTCTCTCTCATCGACGTTTCTAGCTCTCTATCTCTCTCCCTTCCTCTCTGTAAAATATCAATAAAATATATATATTTTTTAAAAGAGCTCTATTTCTAGGGAACTTAAACATAGACTCTTACAGTAGGCATTCCGCAAGTCTGAATGAATGAATGAAGTTAATCTGGTTAATGTTAATCATAAAAATTATAGACAAAACCTAAGAACACTTCATATCATTTTCAGCAATACCTCTGTCTTGGGAATATTTCTTAGCAAGTACTATACACATGTAAATTTGTTTCTGTCCCTTTATAATAAAATTAATTAACTCATTCCCAGAAAGACTTTCCCCCAAATGCTTATCAAATGTCCAGCAGAGGATGGGATATCCCCAGCTACTGTTCCAAGTGACCTGAGTAATGAACTCAATATTTCGGGAGGAAAAGAAAGCCGACAGCTCATATTCCAGAGTTCAGCACCTTTGATTCATTATTTATTTCTATCATAAGGGAGTACATTATAAACTTATTAGCCATAACAGTATTAAGAATGCATGAGAAAACAATGCGGTAAGTGCTTAAATGTGAGGATAACTTTCAATTATTCAGTGATAGAGATGGGTTATGTAGATTTGTGGGTTGGAACAGATCATACAGTCTGTACCAAACCACAGAAAAACAGACAAAACTCTTCATTTATCAACAGATCTTTTTTAAGCTAATGATACAGTGGGGTTTGTTTGTTTGTTTAGTGAAAAGGCAGTCGTGTAAGTTTTGAAACTCCTTGCAGGAGAGAAATACTCTTAATTACTCCTCAGAACAATCACAAACACAAGAGCCACGCCTATTTTGTAAGAACAGTAGACTCCGGGACAACACAGTTTGGATTCTAGCTCCATTGGCGTGTGGACCCTGTTCTCTGCTCAGTTCCATTAATCAGTCCTCTGGCCTCAAATTATTTTCTTTCAGTGAGTAGTCAGTTGTTAATGAGCACCCGTTTGGAGATCATTAGGACATTCAGTTAAATGCAGTATGTTTTACTATTTTTGCTTTTGTACTTGCAATGGTGCTGTTGAACATAAAAAATGTTTTCCATTGATAAATTTTCTTGATTAAACTGCTTTTACATGTTATTGTGGGATTTTATGTATTATTGTCCAAAAAAACCCTACCCACTATAAGATTTTAGACATTATGAAGAGAATGCTCAATTTTCTCCTTTGTTTACTGAACAATTTATGTACATATATTGTTCTACTTACTAGAGAATATAAGATCTATCATAGTTGTATTGAACCTGTATATTCTACACTTCTTTAATGAAACAGCTGTTTCTTAAAACAATGTCTAGCACACAGCAGGCATTTCTCAACACACGTTGAAAAATATATTAAAAACTCCTTGCAACAAAGTAACACAGAATGGGTGACTTAACGTAATTTTATTTTTCATAGTTCTGAAGGTTAGAAGTCCAAGATCAGGGTGTCAGCAGATTTAATTTCCTCTGAAGCCTATCTCCTTGGCTTGCAGATGTCTGCCCTCTCTCTCTAGCCTCAGATGGTTTTTCTTCTGTATGCATGTCTATGTCTTAATCTCTTATAAGGGACACCAGTCATATTAGATTAGGACCCACCATATGACCTCAGTTACCTATTTGTGTGTTCTATCTCCAATAAAGTACTAGAGGTTAGGACTTCAACATGAATTTTGGAGGCACACAATTCAGCCCATAACACTCCTTCATATTGGTCTTATCAATTTTAATCCTTATCAAGTTTACATACTTAAATGACTAGAAAAAGAGTGATTCTATAATTCTTACTTTAAAATTAAGTACTCATTTTTGTTTCCTTTGTTTGGAAATGTAATTACCTATGCTAATTATAATTTAGTAGTTGTTATAAGCTATGTTAACATTCCATCTAGGCAGAAGCAAATATTAGTGAGGCTGTCAGATAAATTGAGCTTCCATTTCCCAAACTCTTTAATAAATGCAATATAGGCTCTCTGATGAAAATAAATATGAACCTTTTCATTGATATCCCTTTTATAAGGGGAACATTTAACAATGTTTCAGGTAAGAATTTGGAATTATAGTACATCATACGTTGTAAGATAATTATATTATCTTTCAAGTATACAAACTAAATTATAAAATCACTTTGAATGCAATATAAATAAGAAAAAAACCTGAGGATGTTTTCAGCAGGACTACTTGTCTTTGTTATAATTATAATTAAAGCCATTTCACTTTTACAATAAACTTCTGCCTTGTAAAAGATAAAAAGGTAGAACATACTACAATTTAGAACTCTGGCTTCTTTCAAATCAAAAAACATTAGGATCACCAGAAGAAAATAAGATTGTCAGCTGGTTATTTGAAGATGTTATGCCACTAAACCAACAGAAAGAAAAAAAAATATTACTCTACTGGTTGGTTACTTAGGGGAAAGTGGCTTGCTACTATGCGTGGAGGTAAGGAGTACTATGTTTAGAACCTAGGGATCTCTGGGCTACATCTTAGTACTTTTATGCTCTAAAATTAATGGAATGTTAAGCAACCAAAAATAACTAAATAAAAGACAAGATTATTAGTGCAGGGGGCCTGAGGCGGTGGGAGCCAAACATGGCGGGGATCTCCCTTTTCCGTGTCCCGCATGGAAAGAGAGATGAATGAACCGGTTCTAAGTGGAGGCAGCCAGGGATTGAGAAATATTAGAAATAAAGAGAGATGACACAGAGATAGATTTTAAGCTGGGAACTGGGTGGGCCACCATCCTGTCTACTGGAGAGGCAGGAAGATGATGATGACGACCCCTCCCTGTGCATTTATTTTATACACCCAATACCAGGAAGTTATCACCAACTTATTTGCATTCTTAAGTAGGCCCTAGGATGCCTGGATTTACATATCTAGTCCCGCCCCTGACGACACCTGGGCTGATATGAAGGCTGAGCTGACAACATGTCCTCCATCTTGGGGAAACATGTTTCCAAGGTGTGGCTCTGCCTTCACCTTGAGTCCAGCTGACAATAATTAAAGAAAATTGCCCATGTGCCTCCCGAGGCGGCCTTCTACAATTAGGAATACAGACTCTTCAGAAATTAGTTTTGAAACATTCTATAAGGTAAAGAGCCCTAACTGGCTGATGTTTTTTTTCTGAGAACAAGGAAAATATGGAAAGAGTAGTAGAAGAAAAAAAAGTCATAAATATCAACTACAACCTCATGGCCAACTACAGAAACAAGGACTGTAGTAACTTTGTACATTTTCTATTTGCTTGCTTTGTGTATTCATTTATTTGTATATATTGATGATATTCTTCTCTCTTTCATTTTTTATTTTACATACAAGTTTTTGAAGGCTAAATTTATAATTTAGCCTTTAGATAACAGAGTATTCAATGGGTCTATGGCTGAATTACAATACAGTGATTACAATAACCCTTAGAACTGTGTGGCTCCCATTTTGGGAAGAGGGTGAGCTATTTTGTGAAGTATAAATTCATGTAGAAAAGTGTATATGGAGGCTGAATAGCCAAAGAGTGGACTATATCATTGTCAATCTATTGTCTTCTCAGCTTCAAACCCACAATTCTTTGTCCTGCTTTGTGATACCACATCTGTACTCTCAAAACATGTCTTATTCTTCCATTAGGCCCGAATGATTAGGGGAATATTAGACTTGGCCAGTAGGGGGCACTGGTGTGACCCTTCAGGTAATAGCAGTAGAAAGACACTTCTCTTCCAGATTCTAGTTATTAGATATTATTATTCAGAGCAGGAGATTAGCATATGAGCTCCAGCCATGGCCCTGAGGCCATGGTCTCCCTACCAGAAGCCAAATCTGACTGGCTCTGGCCTGCCTACACCTTCTTGCAATGGTGTGCCACTTCTAAAGACCAACTCCAGCCCACTCACAGCCTCCAGCTATGGAGGGCCTCTTCTACTGACTATTACCAACCTGTACTCATGAAAACTTCTTCAGCCACCCATAGTCTGTGGGTTACTATGGTAGCTGCTTCCTCTTTGAAGAGGTCAGACTCTCTGGGGGAAAGGGGGAGAGAAAGGCAGCCTTCTCCTGGTATTTAGATTCTTTATGTCTCTGTTTTCACAGCCTACATACAGATAGTAGCTGCTTTTTAAAAATAACTGACATTTCTGGACTTGTTTTGGTAAATGATCACCTTCTACTATTTAATAATTTTTTTATATTAAACTTTTCCTTTTCAAATAACTGGTGTGGTTTCCGTCTACTGGACCTTTCACAAACCCTTTGAGAAGGAAATAATTCGTTTTTTTATCAATTAAATATCAGTTTTCTCATTGGATTTACCAGGAGGGGAATCAGTGTCCTAAATCAGATTGTATTTTGTTTTATAGTGTGCTTTCTGCTCCCAAAAAAGAAGAGGATGTGCTATGGAACCTGATATTATCTATTATGAAATACACCATAGGAACCTTTGTACTTGAGTGTGTTAAGATTTTGTGAAGCATTATTGTAAATAATTGCCTAAAGTCATGATATAATAGCTACAGTGAAATTTACAATGGTTCATAAATTTTATCACTTGTTACAAATGAATTAGCAGTAAGTTCACTAAGTTTTCCCTTTTTGGACTTTTATTTTCAGAGCTATAAAAAGCTCATTGTAACTCTTGGTGGTTAGAAAAAAATTACATTATTTTCTGCAGCAGATCTTTTTAAACAAAAGGGTTTATGACTGACCCCTGAAATCGAAACACTGCAAAAATTGGGGATGGCTTTTTAAATAACTCTTAGCATGTAATAATCAAGATAGAATTTACCCCTTGGAGTTAGACAGAGCTTCCTATTCCCATTAAAGCAAGCTGCAAACTCTAGCTGACCTACTAGGGAAGCGGTTCTCAAACGTCAGCATTTGCCAGAGTCACCTGGTGGGCTTGTTAAAACAAAGATTGCTGGATCCCACCTACGTGTTTCTGATTCACTAGGTCTAGGGCAGTGCCTGAGAATCTGTATTTCTAATAAATCCTTATGCCATCTTCATCTGGGGTCCACAACTTAAGAATCAATGTTTTTGGCAGCCATTCAGGACCTACTTCCTCTATCATCTTCCGGTTCTCTCCCTTTCCTCCTATTTAATCCCAAACTGTTTGCACCTGCTATTATTATCTTGGGAGCCATATTATTGGCACTGTATTCTGCTTCAGTTTCTATAACTACTTTTCTAATATTCTTTAAACTTGGCACATTTTAAATTTTTTTCCTTCCTCAAATATCTGGCCTTAACATCCCCCATTGCTATGCCTCTCCCTAGGCTGCTTTCATCCCCAGTGTAATGTTATATTAATTTTCACTTCAGCCCCTTAGTCAATGCCCTTCTTCTCCTTGCCTTTCATCCCTCTCTTTAAAGCACACAGACACTCTTTGCTACTACCCATAATGAATTAGGCTTTGGCATCTGGAGAGGTAAGTGTAGAATGTGTTGATCTTTTCAAGTTAGTCCATGCTGGGAACTAAAAAGACATGAAGCATTCTTTAGTAATCCAATTTAGAATTCTCCTTGGGATCAACTGTTTTAGAATTTGTGGCATTGTCTTATCTCTTCTGAATGTTGTATACTCTTTCTTTTATGCCTGCCCAGAATCCATCTTTCACAGCTACTCAAGCATCACTGATACCCATGCAAGTTCTCATTCACACAACTTTGCCTTTCTTACCTAGTCTTGTCTACCTGCAGTGTTCTGTTCATCTGAGATTCATCCCAAACATAGCCCTTCCGCCCCCCTCCCATTTTATTTATTGATTTGAGAGAAAGAGAGAACCATCAATTTGTTGTTTCACTTATCTATACATTTATTGGTTGATTCGCACAAGTGCCCTGACCTGAGATCAAACCTGCAACCTTGGTGTATCTGGATGATACTCTCACCAACTGAGCTAACTGGTCAGGGCTCAAGCATTACCTTTTTTTAGAGTCCTTCTCAGATGAGTGCTCCCACAGCATAGTTAATATATAACTACTGGAGGCCTAGTGCACAAATCTGTGCATGGGTGAGGTCCGGCCAGCCCATCCCGATCGGGGTCAATTGGGCCAGGCCGGCTGGAGTGGGGGGACACAGGAGGTTGGCCGGCCAGCCCTACCTCTGATTGGGGTTTGGGGGGACGGTCAAGGATGGGGCCCACTGGGGGGAGGGGCCCTGGGCGGTTAGCAGGCCAGCCCCATGCCCTGGTCAAACTCTAGGTCGAGGGGACAATTTGCATATTACCCATTTATTTTATAGGATGCCTTATGTCCTACAATTGATATGGACCTTAAGAAACTTCATCTCATTTATAAGATGTTATTTGAAAACTTTTCTTTAATTGTAGTTTCCTGTTGTTTACTAATATTCATTTCATGATTACCCATCAAAAGATTGTTCTCAGGAGAATCTAAGATGGTGGCATAGGCAAATGCCTGTACTTGCTGCTTCTCACAACCACATCAAAATCACAACTAAAATACAGAACAACCATCATCCAGAACTGCTGGAAAGCTGGCTGAATGGAAGTACTAGAACTAGAGAAGTAAAGAAGAAAGCACACTGAGACTAGTAGAAGTTGCAGAGGCATGGAATGGGCTGGTCCGACACCCACATGTGCCGCTTTTTTAATTGTGAGGGATATCACCTCTGTGGATGAGCACAGGGTCCCACCCCCACATCAGATGCCCAGTCCCAGAGCTAGGCAAAGAAGTCCCAATGGGCAGTAAGAACTACAGGCTGTAAAAACCAGTATGTATTGGGGCTCAGTGACACAGAGGCTGCTGGAGACCAGCTATTCCTCTTAAAACTGAATTTACAAGCTCCCACTTCTTCTGAGCTCCAGCACCAGGGCGAGGCTCTGAGGAACACATATGAGAAGAAACTAGACTGTCTGGCATTGGGGCTGGAACTCAGGGGAAGCTTTCCTCCAGATGGAAGTGCTCCCAGTGGTCATTGTTCCTTGTGCTGGGACCTTCCTGGTGCAGAACTGACTGGCAGCCATTTCTCTTTGCCCTGCCCTGGTGATTCCGAGACCCCACCCCACCCAATTTATAACCCACCCAACCTGTGTGCAGCAGCTTTTGCATATGAATGGTCTGCCCTTTATCAGGCTAAAAGCCTATCAAACAAGCTGTACCTGGGTCAGGGAG
Source organism: Vespertilio murinus (assembly GCA_963924515.1). Lineage (NCBI taxonomy): Eukaryota > Metazoa > Chordata > Mammalia > Chiroptera > Vespertilionidae > Vespertilio > Vespertilio murinus. The sequence goes on along the minus strand of OZ004707.1, from coordinate 52,595,756 downwards.
CCCCGAACCTGTCAATAAAAGGCTCAAGACCCGGCACCAGCAGCCCACCTTGCTTCACAGCTGGGCCTCGTCTAGGCACTTCCAAAACCGATACAAAGAGGAAGAATCTGCAAATCTCTCGGTAGCTCGTGCTGGGTGGCCTCAGGCAGTGGCTGACTTTGGACCTCCTTGGAGATCCAAGAGCCAGTGTACCCAGTGGTCAGTGTGAGACCATACCAGGTTACAACTCTTCACATCCATAAGCAACACACTCAAGGGGCAGACTCAGTGAGCACCAAAGCCCTAATGAAGCAAGTTCTGCTCCATAAAGGTGTCTCCTGCACAGCAGCTCTCCCACTGTAGTCACAGCCAATTGGCCTGGAGGTCAATTCATTCAAGTGACACCAACAGCAACCAAAGCTTAACTACAACATGACTGTTCACACAGCCCACAAAGGGGTGCACCTAGAGTGTCCACCTCAGGTGATTGGGGAGGTTGAGCTACTGGGCCCTATAGGACACCTATTACATAAGGACACTTTATCTACTCAAGACTTAAAAGCTCTACCCAATACAGAGAAACAAACACAGAAGCAACCAAAATGTGGAGACAAAGAAAAATGTCACAAATAAAAGAAATGGAAGAAAGCAAACTACTGGATATAGAGTTCAAAACTATGGTTATAAGGTTATTCAAGAATCTTCTAGAACCTCCAAGGGACTTAGTGAGACTTTCAAGGATCTTAGTGAGAATGTAAAAAAAAAAAAAAAAAAAAAAAAAGGAAAAGGAAAAGGACCAGTCAGAAATTAGGAATACACTGACTGAAATAAAGAATAATATACAGGGATTCAACAGTAGACTAGAGGATCCTGAGCATGAAATCAATGATTTGAAATATGAGGAAGCTTAAAACACCCAAACAGAAGAGCAAAAAGAAAAAATAATCCAAAAATATGAAGATAGTATAAGGAGCCTCTGGGACAACTTCAAGCATAGCAACATCCGAATTATGGGGGTTCCAGAAGAAGAGAAAGAGAGCAAGATATTGAAAACCTATTTGAAGAAATAATGACAGAAACCTTCCCCCACCTGGTGAAAGAATTAGAGTTACAAGTCCAGAAAGCACAGAGAACTCCAAATAAGAGGAACACAAAGAGGACCACACCAAGACACATCATAATTAATATGCCATGGGCAAAAGACAAAAAGAGAATATTAAAGCAGCAAGAGAAAAGCTGTTAGTTACCTACAAGGGAGTGCCCATATGACTGTCAGCTGATTTCTCAACAGAAACTATGCAGGCCAGAAGGGAGTGACAAGAAAAGCTATTATTTAGAGTTGAAGGTCAGATAAAGAGCCTCACAGATAAGAAAAAGCTAAAGGAGTTCATCACCACCAAACCAGTATTATATGAAGTGCTTTATTCGTTAAGAAGAGGAAGAAGAAGAAAAAGGTAAAGATTAAAAAAATATGAACAACAAAGAGGCAATATATATCTATCAATAATTGAATCTAAAAATCAAACGAATAAAAAGTCCAACGAACAAAATAAACTGGCGAATGGAATAGAAGCAGAGGCACACAAATTGAATAGACTGACGATTTTCAGAGGGAAGGAGTTGTGGGGGATGCGGGAAGAGATTAGACAAAGATCTTATGTGCATGATGTATGCATTTCCTATGGACACAGACATTAGGGTGTAGAGGGCCTGGGGCAGTGTGGGAACTGGATGGAGGGAAGCTATGGGGGGAAAAGAGGGGCCTCTGTAATAATCTCAACAATAAATATTAATTAAAAAAAGATTGTTTTCCTTGAGGGAAAATATTAGAACAGCATAGGATGAGTATGCTTTCACTGTGTTGTTAGCACACCAGTTGTGTTTAGATTTCATATCTCCTTTCTGACCACCATGATTCCTGATGCTTTTCCTCACTTTCTTTTTATGAACTCAACTTTGACTCTTGGACTTAATTATTGATATTACTTCTCTGATAATAACCAGAGGAGCACAACTGCCTATATGTGTCCACTCTGAGTAATCTCTATTCCTGGAATCATAATCTAGAGTGATAATTTAGTCTCATTGAAATTAGCCTTGAAGAGACCAAAAGTGAGCACTCTGACATATTTATCTTATCAACTTTATTGTGTAACTTCCAGTGATACATTTTCAGCAAACAATAACAGAAGAGCCCTAGGTGGTTTTTCTCACCGTTAGTGTTGGGCTGAGAACTGAGGGGTTGCAGTTTCAATTCCAGTCAGGGCACTTAACTCGGTTGCAGGCTTAATCACTAGCCCCGGTCAGGGTGTGTGCAGGAGGCAACCAATGAATGAATCTGTCTCATATTGATATTCCTTTCTCTGTGACTTTCCCCCTTCCTTCTACTCTCTCTCTAAAAATCAATGGAAAACATATCCTTAGGTGAGGATTAAAAAACAAAACAAAAACACATCCTATGCCCCGGGTGAGCCGTGTGTCCCAGGGGGCCGTGTGCCCCGGGTGAGCCATATGTCCCAGGGGTCCGTGTGCCCCGGGTGAGCCATGTGTCCCAGGGGGCCGTGTGCTCCAGGTGAGCCCTGTGTCCCAGGGGAAGCAGTGGGACCCAGGGGGAGGGGCGGTGAGAACCAGAGGAGAAGCGGACTCTATTCGTGTGGTCCTGAGATAGTCACCATAAAACAAGCAGACTGCCAAATGAGGAGTGGATTCTATTCATGTGATCCTGAGATAATCACCATAAAACAAGCAGATTGTCAAATGACAGCAGGGAGGGGAAGGAGACCTGGGGGGAGATAAGAGAACAACCGAAGGACTGGTATGCATGAGTACAACCAATGAACACAGAACTCTGGGGAGGGAGGGCATGGATGGGAGGTGGGGGTCGGGGGGCAAGGGTAAGCTATGTATACATATAATACCTTAATAATAATTTTTAAAAAAACACAAAAAATAACAAGATATGAAGCTAGGGCAGCCTTTCTCAACTGAGAGAGAAGTAGGTTTTATTATAGTAAGGTAGCTATTGTATCTTTCCTGTGTATCTAGATAGAGTAGTACTAATTATGTAATCACCTTTGGAGAATTGAGAAAAATGTCACTCAAATTATTTTTCCATGTGCTGTGACTCAGATGAGCAGAGAATGTGGCTTCTTGAGATACTCAGAGATTGTGTTTGGGTGGTGACGGTGGCTTTGTGATTGTCTTGACATGACAAAGTAAGTTCCCCAATGGAGCAAAGACAAATTTAAGCTTAAGCTTTAGGGTCCCTCACATGCACAGACCCTTCCCAATGCCTTGGGAGAGACCATCGAAATTTTGAAAAGGAAACAGAAAAGGAAGGAAGAAAAGAATGGAGGAGGGAGGGAAGCAAGGAGGAAAAAAAGAAAAAGAAAACAACTTGCTATGAATAGTATTTAAAAAACAATCTCAGTTCATTCTTTAGGAATAGTGCTGTCCCTTGAGACTGTCCTTTGTTATTTGCTTTTAATTTCCAGTATATGTATATACATTCAAACATATATATGCGTGTATGGATAATATCACATTCAGAAGCTATCTATATAAATAAAAACCTAGGTGACCAGATGACAGGATGGTAGCTATGATGCACACTGATTACCAGGAGGCAGATGCTCAACACAGGAGCTGCCTGTCCCCTGGTGGTCAGTGCGCTGTCACAGTGGGAACGCTGCTCAACTCAGAAACCCGGCTCACAGCTGGTGAGTGCAGTGGCAGTGGGAGGAGTCTCTCTGCAGGTGGGTGGTAAGGAGCAAGGGGCCCTTGACTTCGAGAGCCCCAGACTGCAAGAGGGATGTCTGACTACTGGCTTAGGCCCAATCACTTGGACTGTGAGAGGGCACAGGCCGGGCTGGGGAACTCCTATACCCAGTGCATGAATCTCGTGCACCGGGCCTCTAGTCTTATATAATAAAGAGCTAATATGCTAATGGTCATCATGTCATCACACCATAACAACCAATCAGCGGGAGGCTGCATGCACAGTGAGGGGCATGAGGGTGGCCAAGCGAGGTAGCAGAAGAGGGGAGGCGGGGTGCCTTCTCATGTGATTTCAATCACGCACTGGGCCTCTAGTACAAAAATAATTTAAATGTGAGATTACCAGAAAATTCCCTGTGAATCATTTTATTTCTTTTGATATCTCCCATTCACTCATTCATATGCTAAAACAATAACACTACAGTGTAGAGCGAGCATGTCAAACTCACGGCCTGCAGACTGCATGCCTCGTTTATTTGCCCTGTGTTAGCCTTTGAGTTTGACATGCTTGGTGTAGAGTATCTACATAGTGTAAGTATGATTACTAGTGTCCTTTGAATTATGTAATGAGAAATATATTTTTTTAGGTTTTTAAGCCCTCTTGAACTATAGAGGAGCCTTATTTTTTTTCCTCTACATTTTTAAAAATATTGTTTATTGACTTTAGGAAAATTGCTGTAATTTAGATTTGCTAAAATTAGATTACACCCAGTCTTTTTCTCCAAACCTATGACATACTCTAAAATAACAAAATTTTAGCTCTTTAACACTTCTCTCTTACATCATCTCCTGCCATTCCCACCTTCACACCTTATGTTCCAACAAAATTAGGCTGCTTAAAATTTTCTAGTCCAGTTGACTCCAGAGCTAGTGATAGAAATTAAGCACATATACAAAACATATCTTCCACATGGGTTTCTCCACTTTATAGGAGAATAAATGGCTAATGAGCATGCCAAAAAATTTAACAAAATATTGGTAAGGGGATTTTTAACTCCAAGGGGAAAAAAAAGAAGAAGGAGGAGGCATGGCTTGGTAGCTTGGCTGATTAAAGCATCTTCTCAATATGCCAAGGTTGAGTGTTTGACCCCTTGTCATGTCACATACAAAAATCAACCAATGAATGCATAAGTGAATGGAATAACAAATAGATATTTCTCTCTCTTTCTCTTCCTCTTCCTCTTTCAAATAAAAAAAATGAAAATTTAAAAACAAATAAAGAAGTGAAGAATATTTAATTATAACAGTTTTAAACCATAACAAAAAACAAAGAAATATATAAAATATATACACTGGAATTAAGATTTTTTAAAAACCATCACTTGACACTACAGACTAATGCAAAGATTAGTGGCTTCAACTCTGTTTGCACTGACAATACTTGTCATTCCAATAGAGGTATTGTATGTGAAGCTAAAAGTAAACAGACCCTAAGTAGAACTTCCAAGATTGCAGTTCTATATCTTAATTTGGACAATTATTGATTATACTTAACAGGAACTATAGTTGACTTCCCGTAAGAAATAAGCTCCTCCCGCACCATTTCTCCTCCCACCGGAAAGAAAATGTTTTGACTGAGAAAATAGAGTAGAAAGCCAGTTATATAAATGGTGTTCCAAACAAAGTTATTGATTTTAGACTTCATTATTGCTTGTGTTCAAATAAATAAAAAGAGGCTTACGAGAGGAATGATTAAAATAAAATACAAATAGGGGTTATTCCTGTCTCTTTAAAAGGTCACTAAAGAAAAAAAAGAGGATGAGTCACAAACCACCTCAGCAGAGCTGAAAATTGGGGCAATTCCCCAGAACTCTGCGTGGGGACGTGGGGGTGTTGTGTGTTACTACTTAGCAAACAAGCAAGCACCTGGCAACAGCAGGCAGTGACTCAGGGCAGCGAGGGCTCCAGAGCAGGAGGAAGTGGCTCAGCCACTGCTGGAGGCTGGCCTGGGAGCTGTGCCTGAATAGTCAGTACATGCCAGCCTCCATTGTCTCAGAAGAAAAGGTCAGGCTGTTTATCCTTCATTCCTCTTGAACAACACTCCAGTCACTTCTGATTTTTTGCATTAAAGGCAATTCTATTGTATGCTGTGATGTTAATCCCGATCCAAACTGTTCTAGAACTTCATAAAGGGAAGTTAATAGAGTTAGATTATTTAAGAATAATGAGAGAGAGAGAGAGAGAGAGAGAGAGAGAGAGAGAGAGAGATTAATCTGAGGCTAATTTGACAGTTAGATAATGTGCCAAGATTTTTGGCTTCTTGGTTGGTCTTTTAGGAAAGACCTAAAAAGCCAAAAAAAAAAAAAAAAAGTCAGAAAACTACAAAATGTAAGTTCAGCCCAGTTACAAGTAAGGCTCATAAACAAGAAAGAAACTAAGGGAAATCATTCCAAAAGATAAATGTGTGGACCTCAATTATTATTGTGCATAATATCAAAACAAGCTGAGCAAATACCTACCGGTATCATCTCTGTGAAGCACTCTGAGTTACTTCTGAACCTAAGGAATCCTGTAAGCCAGAAAATTGGAAGGCAAAATGAAATATGAATTTATCTTTTGGTATTGGTGAGAGTTCAATAATAAGAAAGACTTATTTTGCTCAAAATCACTCTCTATCCATTAGATTGTCTAATGCCTGCTGTGACCTATTTGAGTTGTATCTGAATTTTAAAAATCATTGTTCTCTATATTTAAATATATATTTTATTGATATTTCACAGAGAGGAAGGAAGAGAGATAGAGAGCTAGAAACATTGACCTCTTGCACACCCCCTACCGGGGATGTGCCCGCAACCAACGTACATGCCCTTGACTGTAATCAAACCTGAGACCTTTCAGTCCACAGACCGACGCTCTACCACTGAGCCAAACCGGTTTCGGCTGTTCTCTATATTTAAACAGGGCAGCCCTGAAACTTCTTTAAGATGTAACAAGTCTAGCCGAAACCGGTTTGGCTCAGTGGATAGAGCGTCAGCCTGCGGGCTGAAAGGTCCCAGGTTCAATTCTGGTCAAGGGCAGCTGATCGATGATCCTCTCTCATTGATGTTTCTAACTCTCTACCCCTCTCTTCCTCTGTGTAAATAATCAATAAAAATATATATTTTTAAAAAGTAAGCATTGTTATTTTTAAAAAATATATTTTATCGATTTTCCACAGAGAGGAAGGGAGAGGAATAGAGAGCTAGAAACATCGATGAGAGAGAAACATTGACCAGCTGCCTCTTGCACACCTCCTACAGGGGATGTGCCTGCAACCAATGTACATGCCCTTGACTGGAATCGAACCTGGGACCTTTCAGTCCGCAGACTGACGCTCTATCCACTGAGCAAAACCGGTTTCAGCTAAGCATTGTTATTTTAAAAAAAAAAAAAAAAAAAAAAAAAAAAGATGTAAGAAGTCTGATCCTACCTTATTCCCGGCGATCTTCTTTGAAAGCATGTAAGTGTATTCGTTCTTCATATTTCTCCAAGGGAAGTTGCCAACCATCTTTTCTTGACCTGATCCCCAAATACTAATATCTTGGTGCAGAACTAACCTCCTGTAAAATATTGTGTCTCTATGTTAAATGAACTAAGAAGAAAAAAAAGTCTGGAAGCTTTGTTGGAAATGAATAATAGAGATTTGCAAATGGGATAGCCAGAGAGGCAAAACCTCAGATGTTTTCCAAAGAAAAAAGAAAAGTTTAAAACTTTTTATAATAAAAGGTACTACATTCTTGAGAATTATCAGTCCTGCATTCTTAGCCCTAGGATTGGTCCAAGATAGTTATCAGTCAGATGTTAGGCAGCCAGAATGATTCATTTCAGGTGTTCTGGAAGATGGGTGCCAGTAAGTCTGGTCAGTCCCAGACTGGTCTGGATAATGGATATCTAATTGGATGTATATGTGAATATTTCAGAGGGTAAATGAAAGGTTATCTCCCCCTCCGAAACTGGTGGGCGGAGTTTGACACATGACCCCTTAGGGCTCCCCCCCTCCCAAACTGGTGGGTGGAGCTAACAACATGACTGGCACCTGCCAAAGGGACATCTCCAAGACAGTGAGCCACCAATTAACACGGGCCAAGGTGCCCTTGGGGCCCATCCCTTCCTGTTCCACCCTGGGCCCAACCCCCTCCCTTTCCGTCCTTTAAGAGGGACTCCAGGCCGGACACGTGCGCTCTTTGGAGGCAACCTCCATTGGCCCGGTTGGGTTCCGATTTCCTGTCCCCTCTCCCCCTAATTCTGATCTCTCTACCTCGGTGATGGCTCCCGCCCATTACCGGGGAATAAACTCTCTTTAAAACTCCCTGTTGTTCTGTTTCCTGTTTCCTTTCAAACCTAACAGTAATCACTGGGTACATGAGTCCTTCAGGGGATAATTAGAAAATTACCTAGAGGTCCAGATGTATATCCAGGCATCGACACAGGACTAGAAAGTTCAAAAAAGCTGAAGTTCCCAGGTTAGTTAAATAAGGGTGAAGTCTTTCCAAAAGCCTCAAATGTCATATGTTGATTATTTTAGCAGCTCGATGAAAATGACTCTATTTTAAAAAATATATATTTTTTTTTTCAGAGAGGAAGGGGAAGGGATAGAGAGCTAGAAGCATCAATGAGAGAGAAACATCAGTCAGCTGCTTCCTGCACACCTCCCACAGAGGGTGTACCTGCAATCAATGCACATGGCCTTGACCAGAATTGAACCCAGGACACCCCCCCCCCCCCAGTCCACAGGTCAACACTATCCACAGAACCAAACCAATTTTGGCACAACTCCATTTTATATGTTCCATATCTTCACTTTTTCCTCACCTAAAAAATAAGAACAAAAACAGGATGAAATGACAAAGAAGAGCTTTTGAAAATCAACAATATGGCCCTGTTAGCTTGGCTCAGTGCTTGAGCATTGACCTCTGAACCAAGAGGTCACAGATTGATTCCTGGTCAGGGCACATGCCTTGGCTGTGGACTCAATCCCCAGTGGGGGGCATGTAGGAGGCAGTCAATCGATTAATAATTCTCATCATTGATGTTTCTATCTCTCTCTCCCTCCCCTTTCCTCTCTGAAATTAATAAAAATAAAAATTAAAAAAAAAACCATGTTGGATAAAAAGAGATGAAAAAATTCTCAGAAAATAAAAGGACAAAGAAAAGACAAGTAAAGAAAATGTAATATAGATTCTCGGGATTAATGTAGGAGAACATTTGAAGAAAGAGGAGTTGTAGAAAAAGAGAACAATAAAATTTCCTGGAACTGAAGCAATGAGTCTTCAGATTGAAAGGACCCCATTAAGTGTCGGCAGAATAAATGAAAAGAGATCCACACCAAGGCATATAGCCATAATATTACAGAACATGAGGGATGAGCTGAAACTGGCTTGGCTCAGTGGATAGAGCGTCAGTCTGCAGACTGAAAGGTCCTGGGTTCGATTCCAGTCAAGGGCATGTGCCTTGCCTACAGGCTCATCCCCAGTAGGGGGTGTGCAGGAGGTGGCTGATCGATGTTTCTCTCACATCAATGTTTCTAACTCTCTATATCTCTCCTTTCCTCTCTGTAAAAAAATCAATAAAATATATTTTTAAAAAGTACATGAGGGATGAAGAATATAGCAGTGTCTTTCAAATCAGTTCACATGTGGGGAATAGAAACTGCATGGCATCCAACTGGTTAGAAGCAATTTAGCATCCTTGAAGAAAAGGAAGCCATTCTTCAAACATTTTTAAGACAACAATTTTCTATTATTTTTTCCCCTTTTATTGAATTTACTGGGTGACACTAGTTAATGAAATTATACAGTTTTGGTGTACAAGTTTGTTAACACATCATCTGTACACTATATTGTGTGTTTACCACCCCAAGACAAGTCTCCTTTCACCACCATTTATCCCCCATTTCCAAATTTCCTCCTACACCTCCCATCCCAGACAATGACTTCTCTTAGATGAATTAATGGTTAAGTATGAAGGTAAAGAAAAATATTGGGAGACAAATGATAAGTCAAATGTATAACTTTTGTAGGAAACTACTGAAGAATTTACTGCAACAGATAAGAGAGTAGTACCTCTGATGGCAAACTTCAGGGACTACAGAAAGGAAGTGATTTGACATAGGTAGGAGGCAAAGGAAAGTCCCAGAGTAATAGTGAAAGAACACCCTAAGTGATAGCTGTGCAACAAATCCACAATCAATCAATCAAGATTTAAGCAGAAGTTGGGGGCAGCTTCTGGGGGAAAAAATAGAATTGATAAATTATCTGATATGCTTGAACACTGAAAAATACTGGTATTTAAGAGATACGATGGAACATGTATAAAAACTTTTATGAGAAATAAAATGAGGCTGTTATTAATGTTAAGAAATGACAAAATGGCCGAAACCGGTTTGGCTCAGTGGTAGAGCGTCGGTCTGTGGACTGAAAGGTCCCGGGTTCGATTCCAGTCAAGGGCATGTACCTTGGTTGCGGGCACATCCCTGATAGGGGGTGTGCAAGAGGCAGCTGGTTGATGTTACTCTCTCATCGACGTTTCTGGCTCTCTATCTCTCTCCCTTCCTCTCTGTAAAATATCAATAAAATATATTAAATAAAAAAAAAGAAATGACAAAATGTGGCAATTATTAATTCTAGGAAAATAATGTTTTACAGGAAAGAACGTGACTCTAAAGTGTCAACATTTACACAGCCATGCAAACGTAACTCTGTATACCAATTTAACAAAAAATCCTATATAATAAAAGACTAATATGCAAATTGTCCTCTGGACTAGGAGTTCAACCACAGGGCGGGGTTGACTGGCCATCTGCTCACAGTCCCTCCCCCTGTCAGCCCTGCCCCTCCCCCCTGTCAGCCCTGCCCTACTGGTGGTGGCAGGTGGCCAGGCGGCAAGGGAGGCCCTGGCTGACAGCCAGCAGGTGGTAGGGACCTTACCTTGCATGAATTTTGTACACTAGGCATCTAGTTGCATCATAACTATCTTGGGAGAGTGACAGATATTATGAAAGTGGGATTGGTAGTAGAAGAAATATAAATCTTAATTTACCATCATAGGACATCCTATCTAATAAAAGAGTAATATGCAAATTGACTGTCACTCCAACACAGAAAGATAGCTGCCCTCATGTGGTCAAAGATGGCTGCCTCCACATGGACACAAGATGGTTACCACAAGATGGCCAGCAGGGAAAGTCAGTTGGGGAGGGGACCTAAGCCTTCAGGGGAGGGCAGTTAGGGTGACCAGGCCTGCAGGGGAGGGCAGTTAGGGGCAATCAGGCTGGCAGGGGAGCAGTTAGGCATCAATCAGGCTGGCAGGGGAGTGGTTAGGGGGTGATCAGGCTGGCAGGCAGAATCAGTTAGGGGCAATCAGAAAGATAGGCAGGCGAGCAGTTGGGAGCCAGCAGTCTACTGGATTGTAAGAGTGGTATTCGACTGCCTAGGATTGAGCCTAAACAGGCAGTTGGACATCCCTCTAGAGGTCCCAGATTGGAGAGGGTGCAGGCTGGGCTAAGGGACACCCCTTCCCTCTGTGCATGAATTTTGCGCACCAGGCCTCTAGTTTATCTAATAAAAGAGTAACATGCTAATTGACCATAGCTTTGTGATGCCCACCAGCCAATCAGGAGTGATTATGCAAATTAACCCAATAAAGATGGTGGGTTAATTTGCATATGTGGGCACAGAGTGGCCTGGGCAGGGTAGATGCTCTGGGCCTTTGAGCAGTGTAGGAAGGCAGAAAGGTGGCTTCAGGGGACTAGAAAAGCATGTCTGGCCAGATCAAAGGCAGTGTGGGCAGCCAGGGAAAGGAAGGCCCATTCTGGCACAATTCTTTGTGCATCGGCCTTCTAGTTGGTTATAACATTATATAAATTTTAGGTGTACAATATTATAATTGAATATATCTATATACTCTATTGCAGCCATGGGCAAACTACGGCCCACAGGCCAGATCCGGCCCATTCGGCTGTTCTATCCAGCCCAAGGAGCCGAAAGAGCGGAGGGTTCTCTTGCTCTCCCCTCTGCTCCTTCACCAGTAGCCCAAGATGAGAGTGCCAGCATGGTCAGGTTGCTTTTGTTCCGGCCCTCTGGTCCAGTTTAAGAACCCATTGTGGCCCTCAAGTCAAAAAGTTTGCCCACCCCTGCTCTATTGCATGCTCACCACCCAAAGTCTAACTTGGAGTCCCAATACAACCACTTTCTGTTTGTGACCTTGAGTAAGTAGCAACATTCCTGAGCTCAGTTTCTTTATGTGAAAAATGGAGTGTATACAATTCCTACTTCATAAAGTTTTAATGAGGATTAAATAACATAAAATTTAGAAAGTATTTCATAAATTGGCACATAGTAAGCAGTCAATAACTTTTACTTTTACTGCTAATCCAATAAATACCTTGTTTGATGTCCCAGCAAGAAGCAAAAGAAAGTACAAAGGGTTCATGCAAGCTGGCTGTCCCTTTCACCAGGAGTCTTTCTAAATTCCATATCTAGCTGCAATGGAGTCTGTGAAAAACAGACTTTTAACTGGTCATATTGCTACCTGAAATAAAATTAAACTTTTGTTATTAAGTAAGAAGAAGAGAATCCTGGGCGAAAAGGGCAAAGGGATTACATAATAAGTAAATTAATTTAAATAATCAAGTTAATGCTCCTACTCAGAGGCAAAAAATAATAAAAATAAAGAGAACCAATATTAGTTTGGCAGCTAGCTAGCCTCTTTTATAACTATAAATTAGGACCCTAACATTGCCATTATAGTGAAAGTTTTAATTGATCTAAGCACTATCAACAAATTATTGTTGTCATTATTTTTGCCCTGTGGTAAGGATTTGCTTTGCCAGTAGAATACAAGGTTTCTTGAAATTTGTATGAGGATAATTCATTTTAAGGCACAAAACTAAGATTTTGAGTTTTGGAAAGTAAAACAGGTTGCCAGTCATTTTTATTTTGCATTTCCTTCTGCCTTCAGGACAAATAACAAACACATACATGTGTTGTGTCATTCTGTATTATTCATGGATCACAGGATATTTCTAAATTGGCATATAAGAGATAAAGTCAGACTGTATATAAGGATCAACTATTTTCTTGATCCAGTCTTTTAACAATGGTATCACAGCCTGGGCCAGTAGCTCAGTTGATGAGTTGCAGATTCAAGCCTCAATCAGGACACATACAAGAATCAACCGAGGAATGCATAAATAAGATGAACAGCAAAATGATGTTTCTCTCCCTCTCAAATAAATAAGATTAATTAATTAAAAAATAGTATCACTAATAATTAGCCTAGAAAAGAACATGATCTTGTAATTGACATACTTTTCCAGTGAAAATATTCTAAGAACTAAAGTGTGATATGTCCTAAGATATGAAAAATGTACCCTTTTTTTTAATAAATTATTACCTTTTATATAAAAGAGATATAATTTAAGTAATGAAGAGATTTTTTTGAGGAGAAAAATTATAATTTTCCTAGGAGAATTAAAGCTTAATAAACAACATAGAGACATCCCTGGCTTAAAAGAATCTACCATGGTCAAGACAGAGGACCAACCATCCTGGTTTGTGTGGGACAGTCCCAGTGTTAGAACTGAAAAATCCCAAATCCTGGGAAATCTTCAGTTTTGGCCAAACAGGGACAGTTATTTACCATATTTTTAATTAATAACATTATCATTAGGTAAATCATTAGCTAAAAATATGGTTCAATGCAGTGTTTCCCAAACTTTTGACATATGTGTACCCCTTCTATAATTTTCGTAATGCTGAGTACCCCTCGTCAAAAAAAAAAAAAGAATGTATTTATTCTATTTTATTGATTTTTTAACAGAGAGGAAGGGAGAGAGATAGAGAGTCAGAAACATCGATGAGAGAGAGAGTCATCGATCAGCTGCCTCCTGCACACCCCCCACTGGGGATATGCCCGCAACCAAGGTTCATGGCCTTGACGGGAATCAAACCTGGGACCCTTCAGTCCACAGGCCTATGCTCTATCCACTGAGCCAAACCGGTTTCGGCAAAATGAATGCATTTTAATAACAATCAAAATATATTTATTTTTTCTTTTTTTGGTACATACACAAAATAATAATAAACGAAAAATAAAATTATTCACAATAAAATATAAATAAAAGTTATATTATAAATAACATTTATTTGCACACCGGACCATCTCACGCCTCACAAGACTGTCTTGACTTGACTCATGAGAACTTAGAATTAGGAGCAGCTAAGCCCGGTGCAGTGCATATCCCCAGCAAACTCTGGTGCAACTCGTACCTCCACCAAACTCTTCCCGTATCCCTGGGGGTATGAGTACCACACTTTGGGAAACACTGGTTTTGGGTAATGTAAGAGAAACATTTAAGATTTTTCAGATCTGGATAACAAAAACTAATGTATGACTCACTACTAGAAAATACTGAAACTGAGTCAGGTGAAGGGGAATGTCTCTGGAAATGGGGTAGAAGAAGACATAGGGAAGAAGCAGTTTGGCAGTTACATACTAATCAGTCTTGCTTGTTGTTTTTGTTATGTATCAGCATGTATTCACTGCTCTGTTTGTTGCTGATATAAGTCTTGCTTACAAATAAATATTAATAAATGAAGAGCATTTTCATAGTAAACTTCAACCTTAACTTTAAGTATTAGGTCATAAGCCACATATATAAATACCTCATGTAAGTGGAATCATATAGTATTTGTCTTTTTTTGTGGCTGGCTTATTTCACTTAACACAATGTCCTCAATGTCCATACATGTTGTAGCCAACGTTAGAATTTCCTTTTTTTTTTAAGGCATATAATATTCCATTGTATTTATATACCACATTTTGCTTATCTATTCCTCTTTCCATGGACACTTGAGTTGCTTCCACGTTTGAGCTATTTGAAATAATGCTGCCTGAGCATTGGTGTACCGGTCTTTTTGAGACCCTGCTTTCAATTCTTTTGAGTATGTACCCAGAAATGGAATTGCTGAATCATATGGTAGTTCTATTTTTAATTTTTTGAAGAACTGTCATACTGCTTTCCACAGTGGCTGTGCCATTTTACATGTCCATCAAAGGTGCAGAAGGGTTCCAATTTCTCTATATCCTCACCAACACTTATTTCCTGGTTTTGGATAGAAGCCACTTTAATGGGTATGAGGTAGTAGCTTGTTTCTATAATTAGAATTATTTGGCCTACTTTGAATAGTTTGTTAACCTAAGTACTTTTGTTTCTATTGATTATTTTTTAGTCTATTTTATAAAGCTTTGGGTTTTTTTTGTTAGCAATTAATAGATAAAACATACTGCTCTCATTTTCTGAATATTGATCTTTAGCATTTCTGACACAAAATAATCAGTGACCTTGAATTGATGACATTTCCACGTGTGCTTTCCAACCTTGAAATTTGATGTAAAAGTCAGAAAAACAAACTAGTTTCTTTTTTTTGTTTAAGGATTATATATTTTATAAGAATTACTGATAGGTAGATTTTTTTTTAGCTATGATAATGGATATTGTGATTATATTTTAAAAAGTGTTCTTATCTTTTATAGACACCTACTAAAATGTTTAAAGACAAAATACCATAATATTTATGTCTAAGATTTGCTTCAAACTAATCCAGTGGAGGGTAGAGGGTAAGAGAAGATAAGTTATAGACGAAAAACAAGATTGGCTATCAATTGATAATTGTTGAAACTGGGTGATGGATTCATGGAGGTTTATTATATTAGTTTCTATTTCTGAGCAAATTGTGGATTTTTTCTTTATAAAAGGTTTTAAAGCTGTGTGAAACCTAAACTGCAAGAAGTTGTGACTTGGGTGAAGAATTCATGGGAGAAAATCACTGACAGTTGCATTGAAACTACCCTTAAGAGCACATAATTTTTGTTAACTATCTTATAATCCAAACTCCATTTTGCTTTCCCCATATCTTCATGTAATCTTTCTTTTTTTTTTCTTTCTTGTTTTGTTATTTAATTCAAAATGCATTTTAAAAGCTGCAAACTGCCATTCTGAGAAACATTTTCTCAGTCTGTTGAAGTCTTGCTCTGGGCCTATCCATTGTTTGACTCAAATAAATTTTTATAAAAATTCTCTACAGGTTTGTCAGATGTTTTTTTTTGGGGGGGGGGCAGAGATGTGAACATAGAGACTAATTCTCTATATTTGATTGTATAACCTTTTTTTCATTTAACCTTATAATACAATACGCTACATTGGTTTATTTCCAATGTAGCATATTGTCAGATGTTCTTACCTTAGCACTGCTTATTGGACATTGATCTTATTACTACAGGATTCTTTGTGACTGAGCTGTAAAGAATTTCATCTTAGCCCTGGCTGGGTGACTCAGTTGGCTGGAGCAAGGAACTGTACACCAGAAAGATTTCAGGTTCAATTCAGGTTGAGGCAAGTAGGAGAGGCAACTGATTGGTTTTTTTTTCCTCTTAAATAGATCTCTCTCTCTCTCTCTCTCTCTCTCTCTCTCTCTCTCTCTTTCTTTCTCCTCCTCCTCCTCCTCCTTCTCCTCCTCCTCCTCCTCCTCCTCCTCCTCCTCCTCCTCCTCCTCCTCCTCCTTCTTCTTCTTCTTCTTCTTCTTCTTCTTCTTCTTTCCCTCTCTCTTCCACTCCTTATCTCTCTAAAAAATGTCAATAAAAACATGCAAAACAAACAAACAAACAAAAACAAACAAATTTGCAAGCCTCCCCTGATTTGTCAAGTTTAGTATGTAGCCTCTTTTTCTATTCACAACCCTCATGAGAGCACATAATCTTGTTAACTATCCCATCATCCAATCTCCTTCCCTTTTTCTTCCCCTTTAATGTAATCTTCCTTCTGCAAAACTGTTCTTCTCTGATGCATTTGAGATCTCACTTCCAGCCAATTATCATTAGTTTGAGTCAAGTAAACTCCTAAATTCTTTACAGTAACAATATTGTTTAACAAATTAGGACTGATTCCTATTATGGGGAAAAAAGATGGCAAATGGTCATTAACATGTTAAAAAAAAAAAACAAACCTTGACAGTATAGGAGATATTTTTTTCTCTTAGTATTTTATACATATAGCCACACCCATATGCACACGTGTTTGTTTCCTTGCCTGATGATCATACACTAGTTAGTCAAGAGAAACCTGTTCTAATAGGCAGTACACTCAGTGCCAGCCCTGCCCTTTTGTGACAGAAAAAAGGAGACGTAACACCACATAATGTTCTGCTTTAGAATGGTCAAAGGGCCCGCTCTCCCTCCTGGAGCACTCCCTGCCTTTCCCTCTCTATTCCTACAGGCCTACATCTCATAAACCCAAAGGGACCCCACAGGATATGCAACCTGGAGACCAAAGGACAGCGACAGCTCATCTCAGGCTAATCCCCTGAACCTGTCTCCAAGGCTCCCTTTTCCCTGATTCTACCCACCTCGTCTCTCTCCTGTTGCTTCTTCTATGCGAGGCCCTTCCTTGTTTCGCTGTTCCCAGGTTTAATAAATGTACTTTCAAATTAAAAAACAAACAAAAATAAATAAATGAAAATAGCCTTCTGTACTCAAGGTAAAGCAAAGCCATTTCAATAACTAATGATTAGCCCAGTTTACAATATGTAGTTCCTAAAGCAAAATAGCTATTGATTTGCTCACATTTGTTACTCATTACCAAACAAAGGAATAATTAAAATGTAATTAAAAACGTTGTTAGGACTGAGATATGGTTTTTTAGATTTCAGGTATTTTCTAATTGTTGCCCTGTGATGGTCCTCTATATAAATGTACATATAAACTACAAAGCCTTGGCCAGTGTGACTCAGTGGCTAGAACATCAGCCCACACACTGAAGGGTCTTGGTTTGATTTCCGGTCAAGGGCACATACATACCTGTGTTGCAGGTTCTATCCCCAGTTGGGGCATGTGCTGGCATGTGCAACCAATAGATCTGTTCTCTCTCTCTCTCTTCCCTTCCAGTCCCTCTAAAAATCAATGGAAAAAATATCCTCAGGTAAGGATTAATTATAAATATATACTAGAAGCTCATGCAAGAATGGGCCTTCCTTCCCCTGGCAGCCGGCACTGTCTTCACTCAGGCTGGAGTTGCCTTTCCACCTTCCCACACTGCCCAGAGACCCAGAGTGGCTGGGGCGGTGCAGAACACCTGTTGCCTGCCGTGGCATTGACACAAGCCTCCCACCCTTTGCCTCTGGGCGCCTGTATATGCAAATTAACTTAAAAAAAAAATCTTTGTTGGATTAATTTGCATACCCACTCTGATTGGCTGGTGGGCCTTGCAAAAGTATGGTCAATTTGCATCTTTCTCTTTTATTTGTGTAGATACACATACACACACTTTGAATAATTATAAAGGCAGTGTTTATTAAATGCATTTCATTTTTTATGCATTTCATTTTCAAAATGTAATCAAATCTACAGACATTGTATGTATTTTCAGTTTGCAGTATTTAAATAAGCATATGATAGTTTTCTCTGTCAGCTTGGTTAGCTATAGCCCCAGTTATTCAATCCTGCACTAATAGAAGGGTTGCTATGATGATATAGTTTTCCCTTTATTTTCTTTTATTTTTTCCCCATCACCATTTACCCTCCCATACCCTCTTCCACCTCCCTTCACCTCCACAATCACTACACTGTTGTCTGTGAACATGAACTCTCTTTTTTTTCTCAATCTCCCCCTTCTTCTCTCCACTCCCTTCCCCACCTCCCACCCCCAGGGGTGAAGATATCTTGTAGGTGTGATACATAATGTCACATAAGAAAATAGTAACAATGGAAGATACTGAGGACTTTTCTGAAGATGTGAAAAAACAGTTGTAGTCATTTAACGCAATTTTGACAATATTAACAATGTTCTATCACTTTACATCTTGGTACTTGTCTAGGTTGGATTCTCTAGGAAGCAGATGCTGATATAAAGTTATGAATCTGAGATATTTATAGTGGAGTTGACATTTGTGAAAGTCAAAAGGTTTGGGCAGGAAAAATTGTCCCAATATACTGCCGAGCTGACAAAGCATCTGCCAGTTCAGCAGGGAGATCTGAAGAGAAGGTTGGCCCTTACAGAGGTCCAGCGTCAGGCAAGAGTAGCTAGGCCTATACCGCCACCTGTTCGGTCAATGGCCAAGTGCCACCCTGAAAATAGCATGACCTCTATTGAAGGCTCCAGGAAACCCCTACAAAAGAGCTGGAGTTCCTTGGTTATCACATCCTGGCTGCTGGGCAAGAGAGTGCTTTCTTGATAAGGAATCCACGCTGCTTATCTCCATATCTACCCCAGTACTGTAGTAAGGCACTAGTGATATTTGGAGATGAAAATTAATTAGTCTAGAATAAGAGCTGTTAGCGAAGTGCACTAGAATTCTAAAATTCCACCTGGGTAATTTATAGTGGTACACGACCATCCTTAGGTAACTAGAACCACCAGATTAGGGATTTAAATATTGGATGTCGCTTAAGGCCTCTAAAATGATAAGAATATTGTTACTCCCATTTCATCCCAAATAAGTTTGCTCCCAGTGGGACAACTCAGGGCCTGTGCCTGTGATGGCTCGTAACAGGTCAAACTGCCTTTGTTGTGAAATGGGCAAAGTGAGCTCAGAGTGGCTCTTGGGGATGATGAGAATCATTTATTTCTTGATAAAAATCAAGAAGGATTAAAGAAAGCCAGATGGGCTCTTTCTGGTGCCCCACAAGTTTCACAGTAGTGATGGACAGAAAAACAAGGGTACCCGTATTTGTGGGGGAGGATAAGGGGGAGTGTATTATAGCATAGTGCTCAACATAGTGAAGGTTCTGGAGTGTCAGCAATTACTAGAGATTGGGCTTTGGACAGATTTCTGAACTCTCAGTGCCTCAGTTTTCTGACTTGTTAGACAAGGATTGCAAGTGTGCCAACATCATGGAGTTGTTATGAGGATGAAATGTTGCCACACATGCAATCTCTGACTTGGGAAGGGCTCAGTACCTGCTAGCTGTTATTCTACTTCTCTTTCTCCTTCTTCTTCCTTCTCCCATTGAATTTTGTCACCTGCTCTCCAGATGAGCAAAACATTCACCCTAACAGGATTCAGCATGTCTGCTTTGGGCCACGTCTGTTTTTCACCACTATGTTCTCAGCACCGTTCTGTATGAGGAGCTAGGTGTAAAAAAATGGCCGCTACCCTGAGCAGCAGTTTATTTGAAAAACAAATGGACATATAAATGATTAATGAAAATGAAAGTACACATAAAAGTAAGTTCTAAATGTACTGTTTTAGACCATAACCAATGTAGGAATCTAGTTTCATTTTGCTGAAATTGGCTGGTGTGGATTTTTTTTTCCAAAATAATATATGCTCTTTTTTATTTTTCTTAATATATTTTTTATCAGCGGCTATTGTTTTGATCATTGAAAGATGATACTATTTGGGGTGAAATTGTGAGGGTGAGCTCTTGAATGTAATACAAGGAAATGTCCTATGTTTATCTTAGAATTTAAAATACATTGTTAGCTCAAAAGAAAGCAAGCTTAAATTTAAATATGGTCTCTTAATATTGGTAGCTTATTAATGTTCTCAACCACCACATGTGTTAAGATGGCGAACACAGAAAGAACTGATCTGATGAAAGCTTTGAAAAAAACTACTAGGAAGGCTTACATTTTTTTAGTTGTTGATTTCTCAATAAGTTTGTCTTTAATGTATTTTTGCTATTTTACCTAGCCAATCAGGCTCATCCACTGGCCTTCTGTATTCCAGGAATCCCCTTTGGTCATTTAGTAGTTACTATAAGTAAAAAAGATAGTTGGGCCAGATCATGTAGGACCACAGTTTTCAGACTACAGAAAGCAGGTCTTCGGGTTAAAAGGTACTTTACATTGCCCATCATGCTCTTCTCTGTGGAGGAACATGCTCTGTGCCCTGTGGGAGATACATACACAGGGGGGCGGGAGGGGGCGTTCATTGATGTTTCTGTCTCTCTTCCTTCCTCTGAAATCAACAAAATATGCTTAAAACAAATCATTAGTGAGGTAAGAGATATCTTAAAAATATCTTGGTGTGGATGAAAAAAAGAGGTTCTATGGAAAGTAACCTCACAGAGTGATCTGATCATAAATTCCTAACTGGCAGGTCATGTGGGGTAGTCATGCCCCTGGCATATATTTTAGCGTAAGGTTTTAAGCCAGCCTTGTCCATTGTTCTTGTGAATCTAGGTTAACACACCTGTTTAATACCCTTCAGCCCTAGCCGGTTTGGCTCAGTGGATAGAGCCTCTGCCCAGATCCCAGGTTTGATTCCAGTCAAGAGCAAGCTTATCAATGATGTGTCTGACACAGCCTTGTTTCTCTCTACCATTTCCCTCCCTTCCACTCTCTTTAAAAATCAATGGAAAAATATCCTTAGGTGAGGATTAACAACAACAACAAAAAGCAATACCCTTTAAAGGGGGTATTAACCTTCAATAGAGCATATATTTTTGTTAAATATCCTATAATCCAATCCCCACCTTGCTTTCTCCAACCTTCTTTATGCCCCCTCCTTAAGGCCTGGGTGAGGCGGAGGAAGGGGGCAGGCTAGAAGGGGTCAATGGGGGAAAAAGGGGACATATGTAATACTTTCAACAATAAAGATTTAATGTTAAAAAAAAAAAAACCCACACTATTATTTTCCAGAGCATTTGAGATCTTGCTCCCCAGCATATGTTGTCAGGCCTGCTCAGATAAACTTATAAAAATTCTCCACAAGTTTGGACATTTCTTATGTTGACATAGACCATGTTTTTTTGTTTTTTAAAAAATATATATTTTATTGATTTTACACAGAGAGGAATTGAGAGGGATAGAAAGTTAGAAACGTCGATGAGAGAGAAACATCGACTAGCTGCCTCTTGCACAACCCCCATCGGGGATGTGCCCGCAATCAAGGTACGTGCCCTTGACTGGAATCAAACCCAGGACCTTTCAGTCCACAGGCCGACACTCTATCCACTGAGCCAAACCAGTTTTGGCTCATAGACCATGTTTTGTTAATGTGATACTGAGAGCATCTCACAGTGTTACAAAGTGATTCCTTGCTGTTAAACTCTTGGGAACTGTTGATGTGTGACCACAAAATAATCCCCTTATTTTAATACTAGAGGCTCAGTGTACGTACGAAATTCATGCACCGGGGAGGGGATGTCCCTCAGCCCAGCCTACACCTTCTCCAATCTGGGACATCCCTCTCATAATCCAGGACTGCTGGCTCCCAACTGCTCACTTGCCTGAATTCCTGATTTCCCCTAACCACTTCTGCTTGCCAGCCTGATCACCTCCTAACCACTCCCCTGCCAGGCTGTTTGATGCCTAACTGCTCCCTTGTCAGCCCAATTGCCCCTAACTGCCCTCCCCTGCCAACCTGGTTCCCCCCCCCCAGCTGCCCTCTCCTGCCAACCTCATTGCCACTAACTGCTTTTCCCTGCTGGTCTGATCCCCCCCACTCCCAACTGCCCTGCTTGCAGGCCTGGTCCCTCCCAACTGCACTCCCCTGCTGGCCATCTTGTGGTGGCCATCTTATGTCCACATGAGTGCAGCCATCTTATGTGTTGGAGCGACAGTCAATTTGCATATCGCTTTTACCAGATAGGATTGCCTCATATTTAGGACTCTCGAGGCCTCTTTCCTTGGTGAGTTATGTGAATATGGCTGAAGAATTCTTGCTAGATTCTTAAAAAAAATCTTTTCCTACCAAAAAAAAAATAACCAAGATATTTTTAAGGTATCTCTTATCTCACTAATGATTTGTTTAAGCATATTTTTTATTGACTTCCTAGGAAGGGAGACAGAGACGTCAATGAACGACCCCCAACTGGGAACCCGGCGGGCAACCTGGACATGTGTCCTACATGGGAATCCAACCGTGACAAGCCACGCCGGTGGGGGCCTCACCCGTCGTGACTCTGAATAAGTGCTCAGCTATCCCGGGGCTGGACCTCCCCGCCCTCTCCCAGGCCGGGTGAGCCATAAGAGGAGGGCGCGCGGGCAAAGGGGCGGCGGCGCGTCCTCAGGTGCGGCCGGCGCGCGTCCCCTCCCTTCCCGCCGCCGCCTGAGGGTGCCCCAGCCTGCGCCAGGAGACCAATCAGGGGCGGCGACACCTGCCCCGCCTCTCCCCACCCGCTCCTCCTGCCATCGTCGCCCACTCGGGGACCAGGCTGACAACCTAGACAGCGCCCGGGCTTGGGCTTGTCTTACTTTCCACCTCCGCCCACCCGGCCAACGCCCCCGCCGCTGGCCCGCTGGCTCGCGCGCGCGCGCGGCCGGGCTGCCGCAGTGCCCAGCGAGCATGCGCGGCCGGCGGAGCATGCTCAGTAGCGCGCGCGGCGCCGGGGAGCCCCGCCGAGCGGCTGCTGCTGACGCGGAGGTCGCCTCGGCGGCGGCGGCGGCGGCGGCGGCGGCAGCGACAGGAAGTGAGGCGGCCCGACCGGGTGACCGCGGCGGCGGCAGCGACCGAGGCGGAAGGGTCCCTGCGGCGACGCCGTGTGCCGGGTGGGCCGCCGAGGGGGCTGAGCACCGAGGGCACCCGCCGGCTCCGAAGCCGGCTCCGGAACCGAGCAGGATGGACCACCACCAGCTCGGGACCGGCCGCTACCAGGTGGTGAGTTCCGGGCCCCCCGCGACCCGCCCCCGCCCGGCCTCCCGCGCCGCCGCCGCCACCGCCGCTGACGGGGGGCCCGGGGACTGTCTCCCCGAGTGGACTCCCTCGGATGACATGCTGGCTTCCCCCCTTTTCTCTTCTGGCTTTTTTTTTTTCCCTCGTCTCCTGCGGAGCCTGTGTCTGCCCTCCGCGGGGACCCTCCCCTCCGGGCTGGTCTCCTAGCGCAGCTCCCGGCTCCTCACCGCCACCATCACCGCCGCCCCCCTGGGCGCCGCCGCCGTCCACATCCCCTCCGTTTGAGCGTCCCTCTCTCTCCTGGGCATTTTCTCGCTCCCCCGACCCTGGCCCCACTCCCCGACCCAGGCTTTTGTGAGACATTCCACCTGATTGTCTGCTGGAATGGCCCTGACGTGCTCACGCACCTGCCGGGAAGGTGGTCGGCGGCGGCGGCGGCGGCGGCGTCACAAGCGCAGCGGGGGCGGCGGGGGGATGCCAGCCGCCCGGGGCGCGGTCCGATGGGCACCCGGCGCGCCATGGTGGGTTTGAGCGCCGGCAGCTGCGGAGCGCGGCCGGGGTGCGGGGCTGGTCTCCGAGCGCCGGTTAACCTTGTCATTTTGTCCCTTTTCCATATTGTGTTAGCATTGAAAGGGACTGTCTGCTTTTTTTTTTTTCTATCCCCGTATTATGTATGTACGGACGTGCGTATGTACGCGCGCTTGTATGTATGTAATGTGCGCGTGTATGTATGTAATGCATGTATGTAATGTATGTGTTTGCGGATGGGGAAACAGGGAGTTTTATGTATGTATGTAATGTATGTGTTTGCAGATGGGGAAACAGGGAGTTTTATGTATGTATGTATGTAATGTATGTGTTTGCGGATGGGGAAACAGGGAGTTTTATGTATGTATGTAATGTATGTGTTTGCGGATGGGGAAACGGAGTTTTACTAGGGAAGTGTTCATTCTTTTTTTTTTTTTATTAATATATTTTATTGATATTTTACAGAGAGGAAGGGAGAGAGAGAGAGAGAGAGCTAGAAACGTCGATGAGAGAGAAACATTGACCAGCTGCCTCTTGCACATCCCCTACAGGGGATGTGCCCGCAACCAAGGTACATGCCCTTGACCGGAATCGAACCCGGGACCCTTCAGTCCGCAGACCGACGCTCTACCACTGAGCCAAACCGGTTTTGGCGGAAGTGTTCATTCTTGTTAGAAAACAATATCTTTCATGAAGTACACGGCTTTCCAGTTGAAGCTTTATGAACCTCTGCGTGTTGAAATGAGGGGAATGGGTCCCATTTTTCGGTCGGTGTCCTGTTGTCTAATGTAGTTTTTTCCCTTCAGTATTTCTGGGAGTGTCCTTGGAGATTCTTATTGTAACCCCTGTTTTAAAAAATGGACCGAGCAATAGTCGACTAGCTTGTTGCAGCTACGTAGCACGTTATGCTGTACACTTTGAGAGAGTTATTTTGTCAAACCTATTTTACCGAGAATGGAGAAAAACCATTAATACGCTTATGGCGCCAGTCAATGAAAGAGAAACACCACACGACTTCACTCATTTATGGATATTAAAGAACATTATAAGCTAATGAACAGAAAGATAGATATAGGGACAGTAAAACAACAAGCAGACTGTCAAATGACAGGGGGGGGGGGAGGTAGGGAGACCTGGGGGGAGATACGAGATCAACCGAAGGACTGGTATGCATGCATATAAGTACAACCAATGGACACAAAACTCTGGGGAGGGAGGGCATGTCTGGGAGGGGGAGGCAATGGTAAGCTATGTACACATATAATACCTTAATAAATTTTAAAAAATACACTTATGGCGCAATTAAATGGTGCTCTGTGACATTTTTACATCTGTATATATGTTAGTGGAGATTTCACCTTTTAAATATACTTGCGCATGTGAAAGTTAGCTGTGAACTAAGAATTTCAATTAAGTGCATTTTGAGAAATATGAAGGCTCCTGAAAGGTGAAATCTAAGTGTATGTAAGTTTGCATTTTTCTAAGATAAGAGCTCATGATACTTCCATTTCATCTCGTTTACATCTTGTAAAACCTCCAAATGATCCATATTCTGAATTCTTTGGAAATTTATCTTAAAAAAAATTTTTTTTCAAGACATTTTGGAAAATATTGCTGCCAAAATGTAAGGCATTTTTCCAAGTTGTTAGTGTATATGGGCTTGGTGATTTTTTTTTTTTAAAGCCCTTATTATTTTTGCAGACATTAACAAAAATAAAATGCAGAAGGTAAATATTGAGTCCTATTGCCAGTGGGATTTTTTGTTTTGTTTTGTTTTGTTTTGTTTGTAATCTTGTTTCTTTCCTGTTCCTATTTGTTTTCCTTAATGGCATTAGCTGACTTGAATTCTTTCTGTTTGGGGATTTTGCTTATCAGAATTAACCGTGTTCTCGTGCACAAATCACTACTCAAAACATTTTTAACTGATGTAGCTGTGCCTTAAAGTAATTTATTATATTGTCACATTTGCTTTCAGTGATTATAACTAGTTAAAACTTTACTTAACTATTAGTTTTTAAAAGTTTCTAACACCAAAGTATTGAAATTTGCTTTTTCAGTTTTAAGGCTTTTATTCCCTCTCCACCACCTTTCAAAATAAGTGGACAATATCATATTTTATTGTGTGTGTTTTGTTTCAAACTGGAGATATGTCCTACATAGACCTTGAATGGGTGGCGGCATTCCCTCAGAGTAGAAAGCAAAAATCAGTTCTAAAGATACTAGTTACTTTAAGTAGACAGAGCATCTATTTGTTTTCCTTGAAGGCAAAGTGTTGAGAATCTTAGCATAGTTCGAATTTGGATTTTAATTCCTGTTACTACTTAGTAATTTCATCTGGTTTTGTTAAAAACTGCCTGATCAATAATTGTAACTAGGTGTATGCCAGAGAAGCAGCTGAATTGGTTTCCAGTACACTATTATCTAGGGACCAATCTGTAGTTGTGGCTTATATGATGAACACAACTTGTGTGGCTGCCTTTAGCTCAGTTTTTTTTTTTTTAATTCTGGAAAGATTAATAACTTGAGCAATAAACTATTTAAGTTGTAAAGTTGGAGACAGGCAAGCGTGCTTAGAGGTGAGGTGTGCAGTGTTAATGTATCACTTATTGATAGAGTTAAAATTTGGCATTCCATATTGGAGAGTTAGCATAGGTGCTCAGGACCATCAAAATGACTTACTACCATTAACCAATGCACAAGTTTTATGTGGAAACTTTTTTCCGTGGTCTCTTCCCTTCCAATGTTAAATGGGTCTGGATTTTGTTAAGTAAAGCAGTGGATAACAGTGTAGAGCTACAAACAGCCTTGATTGTTACCTGTCTAATTTCAGAAAAAGTCAGGTACGATAGTGTGTTATGGGAAATTCAGTTTTGTATGGTAGGAAATGTGCAATGTTGCCAAACTACGAAGTAGTTGACATGGCTTGAAGCTGTGAGGCCACATTCAACTTTGATCTGTATTTTAAAGGATTATGTGTCTGTAACAAGCTAACTACTAAGATTTCAAAGGTATTCTGTGTAAAAAGTTAAATTAGCACTATAGTTTCCCAAACTGTATTCCAGAATGATGAAAATAGTCTCAGATTTGTAACATACGTTAACATAATAAAACATATTTGCATTTTAAAACCATGAGAAATTCTTAAGTATGACGGTTTTGATTTGTTTAACTTAGCCTAAATCTTGGCCACAGATTTTGAAAGAAAATATTAAGCTTATATTAACATTTCCAAAATGTTAGTTTTCTATGAACATAATGAAGTGTTCATATTATAAGATCTAGATATGTTGCTCTTTTATGTAGAGAATTAGTTACCCTTGATAAATCAGCTGGGAAGGAGGTTGATTATTAATGGTTAAAAAAACATGTTAAAGTCATCTGGGCTTATATTTAGAATGTGTTTTTTACAATTTGTGAACCCTTGGCTTCATTAGGATTATTATGAGTTATATAATGTAATATATTACTATATATGTATGTATGTATGTATATATATATATATATATAGTATATACTACATATAGTATATATCTACACTATATTCATAATACAGAGACTGGTACATGAAAAATATTAGGAATAATGTCAAGTAAATAAACTATAAAATAATATACATATTTCAATTTTTTTGCTGATGACCATTTTTGTGTCTCATATTTAGCAACCTGAATATCAACTTGTTCTTTGTTCATATCAAGATTGAAAAAAATCTTAAGATTTCATTTTACCTTATTTACAGCTAATAAGTTAGTAGGTTAAAGTTTCTTGGTTGCTGGTAGAAAACAAGAGACTCTCCACGTCAGAAATAAATGACATTATTACTCATAGCACAGCAAGCTGCATCATCATCAGCATATTTGTGCAGGTTTTCCTTGCCACAGGACCTATGAGGGTGATGGGTCTAAATGCATCACACCTGAAGAACTCAGAGCAAGGGCCTAATACTTTTTAGCAAGCAAAAAACAGTGTAGCAAACAACAAATTAGTTCACCTTTGCCTGGGAGGGCAGTTAATGTTGTAACCCTTTTGCGTAGATGATTTATTACAATAATCCACTCAGTAGCAGAAAATGGGTAAGCTTTGCAGTTTGTCACACTCAACAAGAATGTGCAGGGAGCCGAAACCGGTTTGGCTCAGTGGATAGAGCGTCAGCCTGCGGAGTATTTTTAATTTTAGCCATTCTGGTAGGTTTACTGGATTTTTTGAGATATAAAATTTCTGTTCTAAACAGACATGTTCCTTGAATTGACCTTCCTACATTTCACAGTGCCATATCTTTTTTTTTTTTGGATATAGTGTCATATCTAGCAATTCTTGCCCCCCCGCCCCCCTTAATTTTTATGCACTAACTGATGGAGTCTAGCAGGACTTCCTTATTCTTCAACCATAGTGTATTCTCTTTATATTCCTGTGGGGTTTTTCCTGTTTATTTCTCATTTAAAGTTCTGTACCACACCCTTCTAGATGGTTTGCCTCATAAAATTCTATTCTTTAAAAACTCCTACAAAACTGTAATTGGAAGAGGGAAGCATCTGTCATCAATGTCAAGTCAGAGGAAAAATTGAGAATCACCATATTAGAGAACTTATTATACTGAATTATCTTTTTCGTGTGTCTTTCTACTTCTAAACTGGTGTTCTTTCTCAGAGGTACTATCGGGTTCTGTGAATGTCTGATTTTTATTTAATCTTTAAAATAGGTTTTAAAAAACTGTAGTTGAGGAAATTCACACTCCAGAGGTGTTTTATACTAAGCTCTCACAGTTTGAAGACTAGTATTATGTTAACTTGTGTTGCCAGGGTTATTTGTTTTGGAATGGACCCCAGGTTAAAGTTTCTCTGGCTGTTTCTGTGTGTGTAGTGGTATTAATTGTAAGTATGTCATTGGTTTGATTGATTGAGTTCAGCTCATTAAAAAATTTATATGGATGAATACTCTACATTAGTTCACACGAATGATGTTGAATAAAATACTAGCCATCACAGGCATATTTGATCAGTACAAGATTAATAATGGTATGATATTTGCGTTAACAAGTGAATACATTGGCATTATATTATGAAAATACAACATTATAGATAGTTAACATGCTTATTTTATGTTTTGAGTGCCTCTTGTCAAATTTATGCATAAATTAGGTATCATTAACTATGGAGCAAAGGTCCTATGACTAACTTGTTCACTTAATATATAATAATTTATGAAGTATCTCTATGTGCCAAGTTCTAGGTACTTGTGAACAAGACAGTTAAATTCTTGTCTCATGTCACATACTTTGGTGGAGGAGAGGTAGACAAATAAGTGGTTTAAGAACATGAAGCAAGTTGATGGAATAAATAATACATTTTATCAATACTAGTCTAGCAGTAATAGAACAATAATGACTTTACATTATGCCAGGAATATGCTGAGAACTCTACTAAGTGCTTTAGACATATGAGCACATTTGATCTTGTTTAAATTTACTATGGAATACACTCTGCTTACATGTATTAAATGTAAATTTACTAAAAAGACATTGTAATTAAGACTAGGCTATGTACCATGTGATTGTAAATAATCTTATGTCTATGTTTTCATGCCATGTTGTTATGGTTTCTTCAAATATTTGATCACTTAGCTGAAATTAATGTGTGGGTAAAATTCTTGTTCAAGACATTCCAAATGCAAGTTGGGAAATGTTACAGTACTCTAAGACTATCAGATTATTTCAAGGTTTTGACTTGCTTGCTTTTAGGATTTGTTTGAACATGAATAATTAACATTTTGAAAGTTTAGAAATGTGCTCTGGTTTAAATTGTCTATGATGTTTCTCCAAAATTACCCATTACACCATGTAAAGAAATTGTGCTGTTTGGCAGAGGCTTTGAGACTAAGGAAATAAACTGAATAGCTTTACCCCATTACTAATTTTGAGGCTCTACCGACCGTTGAATGTTGGATGGAAGAAATCCAACAGTGAGGTTTTTATAGAACAAATGTTTTTATAGAATATTTGTTCTTGCTTGGGTGGGACTTACATTGATATCAGCATGACTTTGTGGTTTCCTCAGAAGGGGAAGGGATATGAAATAATACTTGAGACCCTTTTAAGTTTTTGTAACCTTTAGAAAACAAATGTCTCTGCCTCTGCTTACCTCATCATTGCTTGATCTGTTATTTCACTGCATATGAACTATACATACTTTTTTTAGTTAAATTTTTTTAGAGGAAGAGGAAGGATGAGAGAGAAATTTTGATGTGAGAGAAAAACATTGATTGCCTCCTGCACCTATCCTGCCAGAGATGGAGCCCCTGCAACCCCGGGATGTGCCCTGACCAGAATAGAACCGGGAACCATTTGTTGCACTGGATGATGCCCAACCACCTGAGCCACACCAGGCAAGGTGCTATAAATAATTTTTTTTCCCCCTTTTGAACTATAATACTTTTGTTCTCTTGTCTAACCCTTCTCCATCCACCATTTCAAACCACGATCTCTCTTGCCTTCTGGCTTTTGAACATAGTATTCTCATTTTCTCGTTTCTCCAGGACTAATATCTATTCTTTATTTAGGTCTGTTTAGATGTTCTTTTCCTCTCCTGTCTCTCCACTGCCATTTCCCATCCTTTAGTACAGTGGCTCTCAACCTTCCTAATGCCACGACCCTTTAATACAGTTCCTCATGTTGTGGTGACCCCCAACCATAAAATTATTTTTGTTTCTACTTCATAATGGTAATTTTGCTACTGTTAATGAATCGTAATGTAAATATCTGTGTTTTCCGATGGTCTTAGGTGACCCTGCTAGCGGTTCTCAACCTGTGAGTCGCTGGTTGAAAACTGCTGCTGTAGAGCCTAAGACCATAGGAAAACAATTTCTTAATCTCTTATTTTCATTTTAATGTCTGTAGGTCTGATAATAAACCCCTTTCACTTCGAGATTTGCTTTCTCAGTTTTTTTCTTTGATAGGCTAGCCTATAATATTTTTCAATTTTGAAGATCTTTTCAAAGAAACATCATTTGGCTTTGTTAAATATCTCTGTATTCTATTTTACTAATTTCTGCTTTTACCTCATTTATTTACTATTCTCTTTTTTTCTTTCTTTTTTCCTTTCTTCTTTCTGGTTTATTGTACCTTTTATTTTCTAGCTTTTTTTGGTGGAACCTTTGGTCATTGACTTTAGACCTTTTTTTCTAATGCAACATTTTCCCCTAGTGTAAGCATTGCTCTAACAGTGTTTTTGCTATGTCCTGCAAAGTTGGATATCTTATATTTTTGTTATTTAATACAGGTGTTTTCTAATTTTTCTTATGATTTCTTCTTTGAATCATACATTTAGAAATGTGTTTATTTTTTATTTTTTATTTTTAATAATTTTTTATTGATATTTTACAGAGAGGAAGGGAGAGAAATAGAGAGCTAGAAACGTAGATGAGAGAGAAACATCGACCAGCTGCCTCTTGCACACCCCCCACCAGGGATATGCCCTTGACCGGAATCGAACCCAGGACCTTTCATTCCGCAGACCGATGCTCTACCACTGAGCTAAACCGGTTTTGGCATAGTTGGGATTTTTTTATATAATACTTTTAAAATTTCAAATTTAATTATTTTGTGATAACTGTAATCTCATTTCTTTTAAATTTATTGAGACTGGTTTTGTGATCCAATATATTTATCTTGCTAATGTACTGTGTGCATTTAAAATTTATATACCTGGTACTCTTCCATTGTTGGATATAGTATTCTAGAAAATGTCACATAAGTTGGTTCATAGTATTGTTCTGATCTTCTATGTCTTTACTGCTACTTGTTTTTATGTTGGTCTATCAGTTACTGAGTAAGGGATGTTAAAATCTGCTGTGATTGTTGAGTTATCTCCCTCTCAATTTCTTCCAAAATTTTGAGGCTCTCTTATTATGAAGTACCCCCTCTTTATCTCTGGTAGTGCTCTTTGTCCTCAGGTCTATTTTACTTAATATCAATATAGCCATTCCAGTTTTATTATCATTTTTTTTGTATGTCATATCTCATACCTGTTTACTTACAACCTGAATCCTTTAAGTATGTCTTTCTTGGTATGATATGGTTGTTTTTTGCCATGGTATTATTTGTTTTCTGGTTGTATTTAAAAAATATATATTTTATTGATTTTTTTTTACAGAGAGAAAGAGAGGAACAGAGAGTTAGAAACATCAATGAGAGAGAAACATCAATCAGCTGCCTCTTGCACACCCCCTACTGGGGTTGTGCCCGCAACCAAGGTACATGCCCTTGACCGGAATCAAATCTGGGACCTTTCAGTTCGCAGGCTGACGCTCTATCCACTGAGCCAAACCTGTCTCGGCTGTATTTTGTTTTTGTTGTTGTTGCTGTTCCTTTTTTTCACCCTTTTCTGTGTTTTTATGGATCATTTGATTAAAAATTTTTTTTTCAGTTCCCCTTTTGAAATTTCCATTGCCTTTTTAGATTATTTCTCTTTATATTTTTTGCTTCCTCTAAGACGATAATAACTAGTGAAAAGTTAGGTATGTATATATAACATTAGTGTCATATATGTAGAACTTTGTTACTAACCTTGATGTTATATGTATTATCCTATATAATAAAGGCTAATATGCAAATCAACTGAACAGTGGAACAGTTGCTATGATGTGCACTGACCACCAGGAGGTAGACGCTCAATGCAGGAGTTGCCTCCTGGTGGTCAGTGTGCTCTCATAGCGGGAGTGCTGCTCAGCCAGAAGCTGGGCTCACAGCTGGCGAGTGCAGAGGTGGTGGCAGGAGCCTCTCCTGCCTTGGTGGCAGCGGGGAGCAGGCCTAAGCCGTCAGTCAGACATCCCCCAATGGCTCTCAGACTTCGAGAAGGAGCCGGCCAGGCTGAGGGACACCCCCCTGCCCCCATTGTGCAAATTTTGTGCACTGGGTCTCTAGTATACATTAATTGAAAACCCTGACAATGTTACAATTTTTGGTTTAGTGACACATATTTTTAAAAACTTAAGAGGAAATTTTTTTTAAAAATTTAAACATTTATCACCCCCTATGCTCTCCTTAATTTTCAGTTCTTTTCTGTTCTTTAGAATGGATAAATTCTTAAAGTCAATTAAATTCACTGGCTTTCTCACCCTGGCCAGGTAGCTCAGTTGGTTAGAATGTCATCCCAGTATGCCAACATTTGGGGTTCAATCCCTGATCAGGGCACATGTAAGAATCAGTCAATGAGTGCATAAATAAGTAGAACGACAGATCTCTCTCTTTCTCTTCCTCCCTCTAAAATCAGTCATTAAAAAAAAATTAATTTACTGATTCTTTTTTCTGTCATCTTCATTGTGCTATGGATCCCAATTATTGGATTTTTTTATTCCAAAATTTCTGTTTTTTGTTTGTTTGTTTATATTTCTTTTTTTTTTATATATATATTTTATTGATATTTTATAGAAAGGAAGAGAGAGGGATAGAGAGTTGGAAACATTGATGAGGGAGAAGCATCGATCAGCTGCCTCCTGCACACCTCCCATTGGGGACATGCCCGCAACCAATGTACATGCCCTTGACCGGAATCGAACCTGGGACCTTTCAGTCCGCAGGCCGACGCTCTATCCACTGAGCCACACCGGTTTTGGCTGTTTGTTTATATTTCTCTGCTGAGATTCCCTGCCGTTTTATTAATTTCAAGGTAATCTTGCTTTACTTCCTACAATAGCAATAATAGCTGCTTTAAAATTCTTGTATGGTAATTATAACCTGAGTCATTTGGGAATTGACATCTCTTGATTTTATTTTCCCTGGAGAATGATTTATATTTCGTAGTATTTTGTATTTGTAGTAATATTGGGTTTTATCCTGGATCTTCTGAGTGTTATGCTATGGTCCTCTGGAGAATATTTTGTTTTAGAAGCAGTCAACTCAGATTTAGATTGCAAATACTGTTTCATACACTGTTCAGTGGTTTAAATTTAAGCTTAATTTCTTAGTACTTTATAATCTGTTTTGTGTGAGATCTGCACATGCATTATTTGAGATTTAGAGATTTCCTCTCACTTTCTGGCTTTCCCAGGCTCCATTCTATACTTTGTCTGTCTAGAAAATGGTGTTTTAGCAACCTAAGCCACGATGCCTTTCCACAATTACAGTTCTGCCTCAGAGTAAAACTGCAAAAAGAAAAAAAAAAAACAGGGAAACTCTCATCTGTACAGGTGGCTTCTCCAAATTTTAACTCCCCTCTACATCCCTAATTGTTTTTTAATTCAGAATGCTCAGGTAATTTTTATTTATTTTTTGTATTTCTAAATTTATACTTGCTGTTAGTGGGAGGATTAAACTGTAGGGGGCCTACATTCTCTGGAACTTTTTGTTATTGTTAATACTTAACCTAGGATCTTTTCCCATTGATTTTTAAAAAGAGTAGAAGGGAGGGAAGAGACAGAGAGAGAAACGTCAGTGAGAGAGAGAGAGAGAGAGAGAGAGAGAGAGAGAAAGAGAGAGAAACAGACAGACAGACAGACATTGATTGGTTGCCTCCCCCACCACAGTATTAGAAGTAGTCATAAAGGTAATCTTGTGCCAGGATAGATTACTGCCTATAAATTTTTTTGGAGGCATCTTGAAATAGAAAGAGCCTGAATTTAGTGACAATAAAACCTGAATTTCAGTCTTTCTTTGCCCCTAATTAGATGTGTCAATTCAGTTATTTAAAATTTGTACCATCTTACCTCAAAGGATTGTTCTAGGAACTAAAGTAGTTGTTATGTATAAAGTGCTATTTATTTATTTAAAATATATTTTTATTGATTTCAGAGAGGAAGGGAGAGGAAGAGAGAGAGAGAAACATCCATGATGACTCCTGCACACCACACAGTGGGGATCGAGCTCACAACCCGGGCATGTGCCCTTGACCAGAATCAAACTTGGGACCTTTCAGTCCACAGGCTGACACTCTATCCACTGAGCCAAACCAGCTAAGGCTATAAAGTGCTTTAAAAACAAACAACCAAATACTAACATTTAATGGGCTTTAACTATGTCAGGCATTATTTTGAGTATGTATATACAGGTGTTCATTTTTGTACTCTACAAAAACCATGTGAAAAAATAGACCCCACTTTGTAGATGATACTAGTCAAAATGAATTAGTGCTGGAGCTTAGGTTGAATGTAGAAAAGTTTATCCTAACACCTCTATACTTAACCAGTATGCTTCTTATTCTTAGCTCCATTTTAGTGATTAAATAGTAGTCTCAGAAATAGTTGTGCCAGTATATTTATTTTTTTGTACACAACATTTTCCTACACAGTACTTTTTTCTTTTTTTAAAATATTTTTAATTGAATTATTATCTGTGTACATATATTACCATTGTCCCCCCTCCCATACATGCTTTCCCTTCCCCAGAGTTTTGTGTCCATTGGTTGTACTTATATGCATGTATACAAGTCCTTCGGTTGATCTCTTATCTCGCCCAGATCTCCCTTCTCTCCCCACTGTAATTTGACAGTCTGCTTGTTGCTTTATTGTCTCTATATCTGTCTTTTGGTTAATCAGTTTATAATGTTCTTTATTATCCATAAATGAGTGAGGTCATGTGGTGTTTCTCTTTCATTGACTGGCTTATTTCACTCAGCATGATGTTCTCCAATTCCATCCAGGTTGCTGCACATGATAAGAATTCCTCCTTTTTTATGGCAACATAGTATTCCATTGTGTAGATGTACCATAGTTTTTTTGATCCAATCATCTGCTGACGGGCACCTAGGCTGTTTCCAAATCTTAGCTATTGTAAATTGTGCTGCTATGAACATAGGGGTGCATATATCCTTTCTGATTGGTGTTTCTAGTTTCTTAGGATATATTCCTAGGAGTGGGATTACTGGGTCAAATGGGAGTTCCATTTTCAGTTTTTTGAGGAAACTCCATACTGTTCTCCACAGTGGCTTTTTTCTTTTTTAAATACACAATGCTTTTTTCATTGACCCTGTTAAAAGGAAAATTAATGTGTAACACAGTACTTTGAAATCTTTATTAGTGTTTTAATTATGCTAACTAAAGTATTCTCTTTAAAGCAGAATTGTCTTTCAAAATGTAAAGTTAAAAATTTAGATTACCAGGGTTTTTTCTTTTCCAAAACTACTTGGTAAATTTGTTTTATTATTGGAATTTGAGTACTAAGGAAAACTACCTACTCATCTTCTCTCTGGTTCCTTCACAGGCACAAGTTATATTTTTTGTCTTGTGCATCTGTACTTCTAGTGCAAATCAATGCAGTAATGGAATTCACATGTCAATTTTTATTGGAAAATGACAGTCATGTTAAGTTTTGTGAAAAACCTTGATATAACAGTGTTTTTGTATTGACTAGTATTTTTAGAAATGTGGCATTATAGTGGTCATTGTAAAATGAGAATAAGAATTTATACAGGAATAAAGAAATACATATATATATATATATATATATATATATGAATAAATATATTTACTTATTTAAAGTTAGCACATGTTTGCTAACTTTTTTGAGAAAGAATGTGTGTATGAGTGTGTGTGTGTGTGTGTGTGTGTGTATTTGGCTTTTGCTCTTATGAAATTATTCAGATTATGTGTATATTTTTACCAGCCAACTTTTGAGGGCTTGTTTTGTCATACAATACTTTGGTGGATGAGCCCTTTAACTGTTGCCTGCAATGGCCTCTTGGCATTTGCTATGCTTCCTGGATGAATCATCAACAACAACATGTCTTAGTAGTTGATATTACTCAGTAGTAGTTAGTTTTGCTTGAGGATTCTGTTCTTAGCTTCTCTCTGTTTGCTGGGAAAGAATGAAACTTTCTCTGAAGAAAGTTGGTATTTCAGGCCTGGGTCTTGCTGGTCTTGGCCCCTTGGTTTACCTAGGATAGAATAAGTAAACTTCTATTTTCTTTTATTCCCCACATTGTAGCTCTTGCCTCAGAGGTCCTAGTTGTTAAAAGTTAGAAGTTCTAGAGATTGCTGAGTTTGGATTTGTACCTATTTCCTGCACCCAATATAGTACCTAGAACATAATAGTCATTTTGTAAAGTTTGTTGAGTGACTGATTGATAACTGACTGAATGAATGAATCACAGGAAGAAGGTGAAGCTGGAAGACCCAATCAAGTTTATGTAGCTAGGAGGTGGTAGATCTGTACCTTAAATTTTGATCTTCTGGCACCAAATATCTCCTTTTCCATTTATTCATGTACCAACTACCTAATTATTTAAAGAATGAAATCAAATAAGACAGTACACCATACTAATTTTTTAAATGACAAATGAATGCTTGTAATAGTTACTTTAACAATATTACTTGGAGTTAGTTGTCTTATGCCCTTGCAAATGAAACCAATCACACAACATTTACCTTCTATCCAGTCTGTGTGTTAGAGGTATTCTCCGCAGTTTTGGATTCACTGTTAGTTAAGGCAAGATGGCAGAGGAAAATTAGGGCCCCTATAAAAAGAAGCAGAATTAATAGTGAAAGGTAGGAGGAGAAACAGAAAGATAGATATCCCTATCTTTTTTAAGTAAGTCATGAATAGAATGTATATGTGGGTAGAAAGAAGTGGAGAAAAGGAAAGATGTTATTTAAAGGAAAAACAACCTTTTGGGAGGCAGGATCTTCTCTATACAGCTGTCTGGCATTTCAGAGCAAAGAATAAATTAGGATGGATGCCATAATGATAAATTTAGAGATGCAGAGGGAAACAAGTTGGAGGAATTTTTGCTTGAAAACCTGTTTTCCTCTGTGAAGTAGGAAGCAAAGATTTTAACTGAGAGTTCCATGATTGGAAGTGAGGAATAGGAGAGTGGTGGAGTTGAAACATCTGCCATAGTGATGACTGGTTCTGACAGCCCAGCTGGGATCAGAAACTAAATTTGTACTGGCATTGAGCTACACCAGGCCTGGGCAAACTACGGCCCGCGGGCCGGATCCAGCCCATTCGGTTGTTCTATCCGGCCCGTGGAGCCAAAAGAGCGAAGGGTTCTCTTGCTCTCCCCTCTGCTCCTTCACCAGCAGCCCAAGATGAGAGTGCCAGCATGGTCAGGTTGCTTTTGTCCCGACCCTCTGGTCCAGTTTAAGAACCCATTGTGGCCCTTGAGTCAAAAAGTTTGCCCACTCCTGATCTACAGTTATGTGATGTGTTTTCATTCTTGACCAGGAAAGAGTAGACAGAAAGTCCCAGATTGGGTCTCAATGGGTAGATGTGGTAGAAGATATGGGAACTAGGAAGTTGAGGGTGAGTGTCAGGCAAGTTTTTCACTTTATAGTCTAGGCCAGTGTTCGCCAATTGGTGGTCTGTGGACCACTAGTGGTCCATGAGGTTTGAAAGGTTGGCGACCGTTGGTCTAGGTTATATAGGATAGAAAGTAACCTGATGGCAGCAAATGGAAGGCCCAAAGAATAGACATAAGTGCAAGCAAGGGAATGAGGTAAAAGCCAGGAGGAAGCTGTGACCAGGAATTAAAATATATAAATCTAATATCTTCTAGTAGAAGCAGTTCTAGATGAGGTCATGGAAGACCTGATGTAGTTACTGGACCACCCAACTCTAGGTATTATTACTCTTCCTGTTTTATAGTTGAAGTTTAAGTTGGTTTATCTTGTATTATAGTAGGATTTAAGGTAGAGGAGATAATATTGGGGATATAGAGCTTACTCCTTGGGGAATGTTTGAAACCTTGTAAATACAGCCAGGATGTGAAAGCATCTGGCAATTTGTATAGATATGTGAACTTGAGAGGTTCTTGATCTAGTACTGGTAATGAATTCAAAAAAATTTTCCTCCTTGTTGCCAGATAAGGGGACTTTGGGCAAGGATTAACATTCTTCTTTGAGAGGCCTTTGAGGAATGTCGTGCTATCATGGAAAACTAGATTTAGATTAAAAGTGAAAAGTCATTTTGTAAAGTGACTGAAGGTATTAGAGATTTTTTTTTTTTAAATATATTTTATTGATATTTTACAGAGAGGAAGGGAGAGAGATAGAGAGCTAGAAACGTCAATGAGAGAGAAACATCGACCAGCTGCCTCTTGCACACCCCCTACTGGGGATGTGCCCACAACCAATGTACATGCCCTTGACCGGAATCGAACCTGGGACCTTTCAGTCCGCAGACCGACGCTCTACCACTGAGCCAAACCGGTTTCGGCTAGAGATTTTTAATGATTATATAGGGCTTCTAAGCAATAGAGTAGAAATCGTTAGAAGCTGGATTATAGAGTTTAAAGTTAATCTTTCATTTTATACAATACATTATATTTCTTATAACTTTTTTTTTCTTTAAGGTAATTTTAGACTTATAGAGAGGTGTGGGAAAAATATTATAAAGAATTCCTTTATACGTGCTATACGTAATCCCTGAGCTCCGGTCACCCATCCCTACTCCACCTGCACCCACCCACCCCCACCCACTCCCACATGTTTCCACCAGCTCCTACCCACTATGAGATGAGCAAAGCCTGAGAGCCTGCCCATGAGGTTGCTATCCAGGTGAGGCTCTGGGACTAGAGCCGTCAGGATGGGGGCAGTGGACCTCTCCCTTTCTGCCAGCACCTGGAGCTGCAGGCCTTCCTCTACCTTTTGAAGCACAGCTTCCTTCAGGAATTCCTCACCAGAGATCCCTGTTTCCAGATTTCAGATAAGTATCTCCTGGCCATGGTGCTGGTCTGCTCCTGGTGCATCAACCTGAAGCTCAGCAAGTACACGTGCAGCAACCTGTTCTTGGCACTGTACCTTGCAAACGATAGGGAGGACTTAGAGGAAGCCAAATGTATGATTTTTCCATAGGCCCCGCATAACGATTGGCATAGGCAGGTGGCAGACGTCCTGCATCAGAGGGATAAGCTGTGGGCAAGGATGGGCTTCCAGGCTTTAGTGAGTCGCTGGTGCTGTGAGAAGGTTATGGCCATGGAGATGTTCCCCTGGGCCTGGACTCGAGAGTGGTGCCCCCACCACGGCAGGGCTCACAGGAGCTACTCAAAGGCCAAAGCTGGGATCACTCTCCCCCAGGGCACTGGCTTCTCACCACACCACTGCTCCCTCTGTGGCTCGTCCCTCGCCATAGCCTCTATTCCCACCAACCCTGCCCCTTGCTTGTCTTACCCAAGAGTTCTCCCCCAAACCCTGGGTGGTGTGGTTCTCCTTCCCATGCTTGTCAATCAGGCTGAAGACCTCTGGGGTGGGGCTTCCTCATGGTCCTGTCCTCCCAGTTCCATCTGGAGCCAGGCAGCTACACCCTTCACATACTCCAGGAGCCGCTACCAGTGCCCTAGGTGATGATGCTCACAGGATAAAGAACAGCTGGCCTACCTGCCCACTAACTGATTTTCTCTTCATAAATTCTTAACAGTTTGTTTATTGTAAAGAAATTATAAAAATTCTAAAGCTGTTAAAGAGATTGATTAGGTCTCTTAAAATATTTGTTCATCTTTTTAAAGGCTATTTTACTTTCTTTATAGCTAAAAAGTGACCATATGACTGAAATGATCTTTAAAAATTAACATAAATTAAAAAAAGAATCACTTTAATATTTCTTTTGTTTTTGTTTTTGTTTAGCTTTACAATGAAGAGGATAATTCAGAATCATCTGCTGTAGAGCAGCCATCAACTTCAAACCCAGCACCACAGGTTGTGCAGACTGTTCCTTCAGCATTAGTATTTGAAACTGACTCTTCTCCTCCACCTTATAGCAGTATTACTGTGGAAGTACCTACAACTTCAGGTATTGTTGTGTTTTTTGTTTGTTTGTTTTAAATATATTTTTTATTGATTTCAGAGAGGAAGGGAGAGGGAAAAAGAGAGAGAAACATCAATGATCAGAGACTCATTGATCAGTTGCCTTCTGCACACTTCCTATTGGGGATCAAGCCCACAACCCGGCCCTGACCTGGAATCAAACCATGACCTCCTGGTTCAAAGGTCAACACACAACCACTGAGCCACACCAGATGAGCAGTATTATTATACTATAGAATAAAAGAGTAATATGCAAATTAACTATCACTCTGCTATACCCACAGGCCACGCCCACATGCCAATCAGGAGCAAATATGCAAATAAACCCAACCAAGATGGCTACAGCCACAGAGAGCAGGAGGGAGGTTTGGGTTTCCCCAGCAATGGAGGAAGCCAAGCTTTTCATCTGCCCTTGCCAGCCTAGGACTCCACTCAATGCTACAAAGTTTCAATGATAGAAGATACATAAATCCAAACAGAAATAGCTGTTGCCATGGAGCAAGCAGAAGGCTTGGCTCTGCTCCAGGTTACAAAGTTTCAATTGTAGAAGATAAATAAACCCCAGATACCAGAGCCTCTGCTTGGGTCACCAGGGAGCATGGCCAGCCTGCAAACTATCACAGGCTTCTTGCCCAGGCCACCCCACGCCCCAAGGGAACTCCCACCCTGATTCAGGACACCCTTCAGGGCAAACCAGCCAGCTCCACCCGTGCACCAGGTCTCTATCTAATAAAAGAGTAATATGCAGATTGACCATCACTCCAACACACAAGATGGCTGCCCCCATATGATCAAAGATCTTGCCCCCATGTGGACACAAATCATTACCACAAGATGGCCAGCAGGGGAGGGCAGTTGGGAGGGACTAGGCCTGCAAGGGAGGGCAGTTGGGGGCAATCAAGTCTGCAGGGGAGGGTAGTTAGAGGTAACTAAGTTGGTAGAGGAGGGCAGTTGGTGGTGACCAGGCCTGCAGGGAAGGGCAGTTGGGAGGGACCCAGGCCTGCAGGGGAGAGCAGTTGAGGGGGGACCAGGCCTGCAGGGGAGGGCAGTTAGGGATGACCAAGCCTGCAGGAGAGGGGAGTTAGGGGCAATCAGCTGGCAGGCAGAAGTGGTTGGGGGTGATCAGGAAGGCTGGCAGGTGAGCAGTTGAGAGCCAGCAGTCCTGGATTGTGAGAGGGATGTCCACTGACCATTTAGGATCAGGCCCAAACAAGCAGTCGGACATTCCTCAAGGGGTTCCAGTTTGGGAGAGGGGGCAGACTGGGCTGAGGGACATCCCCCTTCGTCCCACCTTGCATGAATTTTGTGCACCGGGCCTCTAGTTTTTATTATAAAACAAATAATGTTTTTAATAGCTCATTTTTTTTTACTCATTTCTTTTTTACCAGTATGGTTTCATGTAATTATCATGTCTATTAATAAACTTTTTGATTTAAAAAAAATCTGTTTTCCCAAGTTTGTAAAATATTTACTTCATATATTTTCTCATATGTTCTTTTTAAGATTTAATTGAAATATGTAGCTATTTAACTTTGTAATGCTTATCTAGGATCTATTCTATGCAATAGCTTGCACTATTAGAAGAAATGAACAAACATATCTACACCCATGCACATATAAATATACACGTATATACACACATATGTGTGTGTATGTACTTATATAGTCATAAAATAAAGTGTTATTAATGATGAGTGTGAGAATGTGGAATGTGTTAACAGAGGTTAGGGTATACATAATGTTATTCCATGCACATGGTAATAATTCTTAGACATAAGGCAGTAACTCCTACTTGCTACTCTTCATCTTATTCTTTCAGGTCATTCTAAAAAAACTACCCTCATCTATTTCTTT
The DNA here is from genome assembly GCA_963924515.1 of Vespertilio murinus. Classification (NCBI taxonomy): domain Eukaryota; kingdom Metazoa; phylum Chordata; class Mammalia; order Chiroptera; family Vespertilionidae; genus Vespertilio; species Vespertilio murinus. The sequence goes on along the minus strand of OZ004707.1, from coordinate 52,553,298 downwards.
GGCCACAATTTGCATTTTCCCAGGCACACTAATTATTATAGTGTTTTAAGTATGATTTTGTATACTACTATAAATTATTATAAGTAACCTAAGTATTTTATATGTTCTTTATTAAATATTTAAAAAATAAGTTGTTGAAAAACATTTTAATGTAAAAACTATTTCATTGAGTATTTCATCTTTAAAAAAAATATATTTTATTGATATTTTACAGAGAGGAGAGAGAGATAGAGAGCTAGGAACGTTGATGAGAGAGAAACATCAACCAGCTGCCTCTTGCACACCCCCTACTGGGGATTGCCCGCAACCAAGGTACATGCCCTTGACCGGAATTGAACCTGGGACCTTTCAGTCCACAGACCTGTGCCCTACCACTGAGCTAAACCGGTTTTGGCGTATTTCATCTTTTTTATCTTTCATGTTCTATAATTAGTGCCATCTAGCTTTCTCTGGTTATCATTTTTACTTGTCCAAATTTTATTTAGACCATATACGTGATGTGTAAAAAGACTGATTTTTTACATCAAATTTATTTATTTTTTTAATGTAGTGAGTGAAAATCACTCTGTAAAGCTGATCTCACTGGTTAAATTAATAGAGGCTTACTTCTTCTATCTTCTATAATAATAAAAGCATAATATGCTAATTAGACCCAACAGCCAATCGACCTTCTGGACGACCTTCTGGATGACCATGCTGTGACACTCACTGGTGCCAGGCCAGCCACGGCGGGTGTGATGCAATTGGTTGGCGGCTCAGCCATTGTCCCATGATTGCCCTACAGAGGGAGATCCAGGTCACTGACCGGCTGGGTGATCCATCAATTGTGGGGGCTCTACAATCGTCCCAAAGAGGGAGGCCCAGCACTGACCAGTGGGCTGTGGTGGATGGGTGGAGCTTTCCTCTTTGGGGTGAGATTGATTGCATGATTGCCCTAAAGAGGGAGGCCCAGGCCACTGGCTCGCAGGGTGATCGATCAATCAGGAGGCTCCACGATCTCCCCAAAGAGGGAGGCGCAGGCTAACCTGCAGCAATGCTTCGGTGAGTGGACGGGGCCTCACTCTGTGGGGCGATCCATTCTGAAGCTTTGGTTGGGTGGGCAGGGTCTACCTCTTTGGGGCAATCCATCAAGGAGCCCCTGCTGGGTGGATGGGGCCTACCTCTTTGGGATGATTGATTGTGGGGCTCGTGGACTGTGAGAGGGCACAGGCCCGGTTGAGGGACACTTCCCCCTCCAATGCACGAATTTTGTGCACCAGGCCTCTAGTCCTCTATCTAAACAAAAAGGAATTATATGCAAATTGACCATTACTACAACACACAATGGCTTTCCTCATGTGGTCAAAGATGGCTTCACCCATATGGACACAAGATGGCCAGCAGGGGAGAGCAGTTAGGGGCGATCAGGCCAGCAGAGGAGGGCAGTGAGGGGTGACTAGGCTGGCAGAGGAGGGCAGTTGGGAGAGACCAGGTGTATAGGGAACAGCAGTGCGGGGGGACCAGGCCTGCAGGGGAGGGCAGTTGGTGGGGACCAGGCCTGCAGGGGAGGACAGTTAGGGATGACCAGGCCTGCAGGGGAGGGCAGTTGGGGGCGACCAGGCTGGCAAGAGAGGGCAGTTAGGGGTTACTTGGCCAGTAGGGGAGGGCATTTGGGGGTGATTCAGGCCTGCAGGGGAGGGCAATTAGGGGCAATTGGGCCAGCAGTAAAGCAGTTAGGTTAGGGGTGACTGGGCCAGCAGATGAGGGCATTTGGGAGGAACCAGGCCTGCAGGGGAGGGAAGTTCAATGGGTGGGGGGGGGGGAACTAGGACTGCATGGGAGGGCACTTGGGAGCAACCAGGCCTACAGGAAAGGGCAGTTGGGTGGGACCAGGTCTGGATTGTGAGAGGGATGTCCAGTGGGATCGGGCCTAAATGGGCAATCGGACATCCCTTAAGGAGTCCCAGATTGGAGAGAGTGCAGGCTGGGCTGAGGGATACCTCCCTTCCCTGTGCACAAATTTCATGCCCTGGGTCTGTAGTTTGTATATAATGTTATTTGATCAACATGCTTGTTCATTGCCTAGTTTGATGCATAGTTTTATATTGATTTATTTGTCTTTGGCTATAAGATTTAATGACTGCTTCCTAAAATTTATTATGGGCTTACTTTACTTCATTATTTTATAAGTTTCCAGAGTATATAATACAGTGAATTTGCTACCCTAGGTTTTTTTTGTTTTTTGTTTTTTTTAATCTATTTGATGGTAGTCTTGAAGGAAGAAAATCCTAAAGATGTCTATTTCTGAATGATGGAAGATACTAAAAGTGGAAATTGCAATCCCTTTGTTGTGACTACCATTGCTATGCTGTGTCCCAAACTACCTCACACTTATTAGAGTTATGTAACAATCATTTATTATTATTAATTCTCATAGTTTTGCCTGTGAGATTATTTGGGCAAATAAATTAATTCTTTGAGCATAGCATTGTTGCTTATAATTCTCTTGCACTCTTTTTCAAAATCTTATTCTTAGGGTTTTTGTTTTCTATATGAGCCTTTATATAATATTTATTAGTTCATTCTCTTTATAATAAATATAGGACTAGAAAACATATATGATTAAGTAGTAATTTCTGTGTTTTATAGCTTATAACATAGGATTACAATAGTAATAATAATCTTTAGTGGCCTGCCTGTTATAATTTATTAAATTATGTATTTGGCTATAAAATTATATAAAATAGTTCCTTTTAATGCATATCCTTTTAAAATTCCTTTTCTTTAGATGCAGAAGTATACAGTGAGTTTTATCCTGTGCCACCTCCATACAGTGTTGCTACCTCTCTTCCTACATATGATGAAGCTGAGAAGGCAAAAGCTGCTGCAATGGCTGCTGCAGCAGCAGAAACATCCCAAAGAGTAAGAAAGTTTTATTTCCTTTTGAGAATATTATTTGATATGTCCATTTAGTAATATCAAAATAATGGTCTGTATTTGAGTGTTTGTGCCTGTGTATATTCAACTTTTGTCTTTTTTGTGTTTACCTTTGAAGTTACTCTTTTCAAGGGTGTCCATGAAAAATGAACACTTGCTAGACATTGTACTCATCTGTTTTGTGTGTACAACAAATTGAGAATATTAGATTTTATTTAAATTCTTATTTTATATTCAAGGTAATAAAGTTCTAATGTCTGATGGTTTACAGAGTCAGGAGGAAGAGTGCTCACCAAGAGATGACTTTAGTGACGCAGACCAGCTCCGAGTGGGTAACGATGGGATTTTTATGCTGGCATTTTTCAGTAAGTGATCTTTTCTTTCCAAACTTTTTAGTTTTTTGCATATATTGGCTATGTATTTTTAAAATAACAGATAGTGAAATAAGGCAAATATTGTTAGCATGTGTCCACCTTTTTTTAAATGTAAATTGTTCCTGATACTAGCTAAGCGTGAATCAAATGTTACAGTACAAACCCTAGAATTTATTAAATACTTATCAGATGACTGTATTGTAGCCATCATACTAGATGCTGACTTTATAGAGATACATAAGCATCTTTAAGTTAAATATAGTTTTATATGAGAAATGTTGCATGCCCATTTAATATTGTAAAAGCATGTAGAATGAAATTATAAATTCTGCTTTTGAGGCAGAGGACTTCCATTTGAGTGTCTTTAAACCAGAAGAGAAGTTGGAAAAAGAAATATTCTGGGCAGCTAGAACCATGTGATTTGAGACACAAAAGTATGAAAGTGTAAGTCTTATTTGAAGGGAACGGTGAGTAGCTAGAAGCCCAGAAATCTAAGTTACATTTTGTAACATCTTGCAAAATTAATATTTAACTTATAAACTTAAGATACTTGTGGGAAAACTGTGTTATAGTCTTTATTATTTTAGTTTCTAATTGGCACAGTGTAAATAGTAAATAAGATTATGAAACTCAAAAAATTAAATTGCTAAAATAAGTTTTGGAAACCCGATATTCATGTAGTCTATATATGGTTAATTTCTGCCCTCAGCTTAGTTAGATGATCAAGTTTTTATACCTTCTTTGATAGTATGCTAATATAATTCATTTTAACTCATGATTTATTTTGATAATAAAACCCAGAAGTAGTTTACTTACTTAGAGTACAACATTTAACTTTAAAAATAGAAAGTACATACTTTCTGAATTGGATTACTTTTGAATCTGAAAAATTACTGACCTCCTTTTTTATTTTTTTAAAGATTTTTTAAATTGACTTTTAGAGATAGAGGAAAAAGAGAGAGAGAGAGACAAACATTGATGTGACAGTGAAACACTGATCGGCAGCCTCCTGCACCTACACTACCAGGGATCAAGCCTGAAACCCGGACATATGCCCTAATGGGAATTGAACCGGTGACAACACCCAACCAACTAACTGAGCCACATCGGCCAGGGTTCTTACTTCCTTTTTCCCCATCTTCTGAAGAAGTAGATAATCATTCAGAAATGGGTGGGTGAATGGGTGGGCAGTTATATTTTTCTCTTCAAATTTATTAAATTATATTCACGTAGGCACCAGCTAATATAATACAATATTTAAATCTCATGGTTTTAGTTAACAATTTCTAGGTAAATATGATGTTAGATACTATGCAAAGGAAATGAACACTTTAGCTACAAATAGCTACTGTTTTTTACTGCTAGTTTAGTGAACCTTGTTTTCTTAATTTTAGTTCAGCTTATAATCCTTTAAATTGGTAGTACACTTTCTACATATTTTGATTATGAGTCATGTAAACATTAATTCCTTAATTAGAAAAGAAAGAATTTAAATTTATCGTACTCTATGTAGTATAAATACCTGTTGTTGTTTTTTTTTTTTTTTTAGGAATAAAAACATGTTATTTGACACTCTAATTATTTGACTCAGAGCTTTATTATTTCTTCATTTTTTATAGTTCACTAAATCATACTCTTCTTTTTAGTTTTTGGATTTGAAAACATTTTACTTACGTAACAGTGATGTAAATGCATGATAACCTAGACAATTGGTTGACTTTATTTTTGGCCACTAGTGATATATTAATTAAAGTAAATGCAAGTATTTATATTAATATATATGTAATGAAAATTATCTGCCTGGTTTTAAATTTTTACTGAATTATGTTTCTAAAATTTATATTCTATACTATTTAATAGTCTACAAATATTGTACTAATATTATAAAGTTAAATTATAAATTATTTATCTTTATTTCCTTACATATTTTTTCTGGTGGCTGTAGGCTAGAGCTTGAGCTTATTTGCTTTAAAGAGCATAGATTTATTTGTGTTCACTACCATCTAGTGGCTGTTCTTCAAATTGCAACTTGCTATGTTTTCCATGCTTAAACTGTCTAGCAGTTGTTTAGATTGTTCTATTGTCTATTTCTAGGGTTTTAGAAATAGATTTTCTTTAGTATGATTTATAACTTAAGCATTTTAGGTTCTATAAGTTGTACAAGTAAAACTAATAAATATCAATTACAAAATTTCAGTTAAAACCTTTTGTTGGTTTAATTATTGCTATCTGTTTTCAATGTCTACATTTCTTTCTTTTACCACATGAAACCCTATAAAAAGTTTTACCCTTAATTATGATAATATAATTGCATGTTAATGTTATGAAAATGTAAAGAAAGAAATGTTTGTATTCCCTGATAATGTTCTAGCTTCTACAATCCCTTGAAGTATCACTGCAAAATGCCTTTTACATGCCTAACCGCCTCTGATCTTATATTTAACAGGCTTTCTCTTTAATAGAAAGGAAGTAAGTTATTTGTCAGTTAGAAACTAGAAATTAAGATTTTGTTCACTGGATAATTGACAGTCTGTGGAAATAACCCTGAACTCTATTATACTTAAGAATATATTGGGCCCTATCTGGAAATTGTTTCTTCTAAGGTTGAGCCTTTTGTGTCATGTGTGAATCTTCACTTCAGTGTGCTATATTAATAATTATTTCCTTTTTAGACATGAGGATCACATAACTAAAGAAATATTGAGTTAATTGTACCTTTAAAAAGAATTAGAAGAGTGTTTCTCAATATATATTCTGACTTGTAAGAAATTACCGAATTATCTTCCAAAGTGGCTGTACCATTTTGCATTCCCACCAGCAGGGAATGAGAGTTCCTGTTGCTCTGATCCTGATTGACATTTAGTGTTAACATTAAAAAAATAAAATGTAAAATATAAAAATAAAAAAAGACATTCCAGGAGATATGTGGTGGTATGTCCTTGTGATTTTTATTTTCATTTCCTTAACAATAATGATGTTGAACATCATTACTTAGTAAATTCTTTTGAGCTCCTTCATGGACAAGTCATAAAAGTTACAGTTTTTAAAGGGGTTGTCTGAGCACCACACATATGAAAAATAGTATATTAATGATTTGTGCATGCAAAGCTGTGTTTTTTAAATTTATTTTTTATTATTGATTTTGGATGACATTGATTTTGGATTACACATTGTAAGTGAATCCAGAGAGAGAACATTTAAGCATTGCAATTATATCTTTAAAAACTCACAATATTTATGAAGTATTAAATTTTATTGAATTTGTTATATTTAAATTTTATTTGAATTTGTTGAAGAAAATTTTTAAATAAATTCTCTATAATTTAAGGCATATCCATAATTTAGTGGATATACATTAAAATAATGTCTGTTTAAAAATATATTTTTTATTACTTTTTTAGAGAGAGCATTCAAGAGGGAGAGAGAAGCATTGATATGAGAGCAAAACATCAATTGGCTGCCTCCTGCATCCCCGGCTACCAGGGATGGAGTCTGCAACCCACGCATATGTCCTGACAGTGAGTCGAACCAACAACCTTTTGGCCCATGGGACAACACCCAACTAACTGAACCACACTGTTTAGGGCTAAAACAATTTCTTTTCTTTTTTTAAAAAAAAAATTATTGATATTTTACAGAGAAGAAAGGAGAGAGATAGAGAGCTAGAAACGTTGATGAGAGAGAAACATTGACCAGCTGCCTCTTGCACACCCCCTACTGGGGGTGTGCCCGCAACCAATGTACATGCCCTTGACCGGAATCGAACCCTGGACCTTTCAGTCCACAGACCGACGCTCTACCACTGAGCCAAATCAGTTTCAGCTAAAACAATTTCTTAATATGTTGCTAGATCATGTCTTTCTAAATAGCTGATATTTTAAACAGAGAGCCTAGATAAGACAGAAATTTATCCCTGTGTAGTTCAAAATTAAGTATAGTGAAATTGATTGTTCCTTGAGAACCTATTGTCTTAGTAACCTGGTGTATTTATGTGATGAAAATTTTTCTTTGATCAAAATATTAATAAGTTCTCAATGTTTGCATATTTATCAAATTGCATATTTAGCATCTATGATTTTCATTTATTTACTTTCCATGCAAGTATCAAGTTTTTAATTTAAAATTTTTTGTTTTGAAATACTTTAAAACTTAGGAAAAAGGTTGTAAAAATAGTGTAGTTCCAACTTTTATTCAGCTTTTCCAGGTCTTAACATTTTACATGACTTCAGTTCAATAATTAATACTTGGTAATTAATATTAATGAAATACTAACTGGCTTACAGATCTTATTCAAATTTTGCCAACTGTCTCATTAATGCCTTTTGCCTGATCCAGAATCTAATCTAGGATTACACATTGTTTTTAGTTGCCATGTTTCCTAAGTATGTTTTAATATGGAAGAGTTTCTTAATCTTCTCTCTTGTTTCTTATGACTGATTCTTTTGAAGAATACCAATTTAGATGTTTTGTGTGTTGTGTGTGTGTGTCTGTTTGTCTTTGTCACTTTTTCTTTGCAAAAATACCACAGAAATGATGGGTCCTTCTCAGTACATCACAACAGGAAGGAATAATGTAGATATGTGTTACTACTGGTGATACTTACTCTCACCAGATTAAGGTGATATCTGTCAGCTCTCTTCACTATAAAGTTACTGTTTTGCCCCTTTTAATTTAAGTATATTATGGCTACTGAAAATTAAAAGTATAGTCTTCCTATACTTTTAATGGTAAACTGTAGCATACAATATTACTTTCTAGGTTATCCTGATAATTATTTTGGGTAGGTGGAAGGTATAGGTGGTAAAAAGAAACAGAATATAGGTAAAAGACTTGGATGTTTCAATCTGGCTATACCACTTACTTGCTTTATGACTTCATGTGCAGCTTAACTGTTCTGAGTCTCAATTTGTCGTCCTGCACAGTGGAATTAACCTGACCAGGCCCTTCTTAAAAAGCTAATGTGAGGAACAAAGGAGTGAAAATATATGAAATGTCATAAATTATAGTGTTCTATTAAGTGAAGGTGGTGATAATGTTCTCCTTCCCCATCCTTACCTGAGAACTCACCTTTTAGATGTAATAAGTAATATGAAATAAAATGATTTTCAAATGTCATTAACCTGTCCGAACCTGCCTGATTTGCTTTCTTACAAAGAAGGGCACGCTGAAGGTGAATGTGGAGAAGTGTAATCGGAGCAACAGTAAGCATTCTTTACCAACTTTCCTGAGTTTATTGCCTTGCTTCCCTGCTGCTTGCTTCCCCAAATCTTAACTAAGGGTATAGGCTACCTAAGGTGGTTGCTTTTTTGGTTTTACCATGGGTTTTGTTTATGGGGAATAGGTGCCCTATGCACTGATAGCTTCCATATTTTACCCCAGGTTTCCAGGGAAACATGCATGAATGACTTAGAGTTGAAGGAAAAGTATTGTCTTCTTTCCTAGGCTTGTCTAATATGTTCTCCTGCCTCTACTACATGTTGTTTCTTTTGCAGATTTTACAGGTCTACGGTTTAGTGTACATTTATGAAATTCTCTCTTTTGCCAACTCTGACATGTCATAGAGGATCCAGAATTGAATCCAGAAATGATTCTGTCCTTAAGAACCTATCCTGCTTTTACTTCCTATCTTACAGGCTAAGGGGCATATGCTCAATTAGTCACTGTTTTCCTAGTGTTTAAACCAGTTAAAGATGGTTAAGTTATGTACTATATTTGTCTGTTGAGTCAAATATTGCCCACTGGATGTCTTACAAATGGAAATTAATTTTCTTTGAGTTTTGAAGGCTAGAAGTTCAAGATCAGGGTATCAGAAAATTTGGTTTCTGGTGCAGATTCTCTTTTTAGCTTGCAGATGGCTATCTTCTTGATGTGTCCTCGGGTGGCCTGTCCTCTACATGTATGTGGTGAAAGAGCTCTCTAAACCACCAACTCTATCAGATCAGGACTTTACTCCTATAACCTTGTTTAATCTTAATTATCGCCCTGAAGCCCCTGCCTCTAAACATAGTCACATTGAGAGTTAGGGCTTCAATATATACAAATTATTTGAAGAGGCACAGTTCAGTCCATAACAAGGTATTGTATCTGAGCACAGATAGAAAAAAGAAAACATGATGCTTTAGTAAATATTATTTTGTACTTTTGGATGTTATTTGTAGTGTGGGTGCAATATGTATAATAGTCTGGTTTAAAGAAACTAATTGGACAGTGTTTGAATATATATGCAAATGTAAAAATACACTTTTGAAATATTTTGCTGTTTTGAATTTTCTCCATCAATGCATTTTAACAACATGGCATGCTTACAAAATGATAGCATGTTTACAGTACACTGGGATAAAGGAAGAAGGTGATCAAGACTGGTAGCAGTCTGTCCTCTGTCCTAGCTCTCCCCCGCCTGCCCTGAGGCCTAAGGAGAGAATATTTCAGCCTGTCACTAACACATATGTGGCATATGTAGGCAATCTGTAGGAAATCTCTGCTGCTGTTCATTGATATAAATTATTTTAAATGGATATACAATTATTTTTGATTGGTTAAGTGTTTTTTGTTTTCCCCTACAGCTAATGCAGATATTAGCCAATTAGGTACAGAGCAGTTACATCTAATAGAATACTCTGATAGTGGAAATGAAATATTCTGTATATCAGCTGACAATATGGTAGCTGTAAGCCACATGTGACTTTTGAGCACATGAAATGTGGCTATTGCAATGGAGAACTAAATTTTTAGTTTTATTTAGTTTTAATTTAAATTTAAATAACTTCCATTATAGAGGAGGATATGTTCCTGGGGCACAAGTAAGAAGCAGTGTGTCTGGTAGCATTGGATAGCACAGATATGGAGGCTAGCAAAATACTGATCAATATCTAGGTTTAAAAAAAAAGAAAAAGTAGAAAGTTAAATAAGCTTTATTTCCAATAGTGTCTCCTGAAATTTTTTCTACAGAAAAGATAGGATCTACTCTGTAAGGTGAAGATATTTTATATGGCTAGTAATGATAGCTAACACTTCACCATTTACATGTGTGAGGTTCTGTACTGTGCTGAGCTCTTTACATTCATTATGTCACTTTATCCTTTAATCAACCTTGTGAAGTAGGTACTTACAGATCAAAGAACTGTGGCTCACAGAAGTCAGCAGTGAGTCTAAGGTCACATGTCTAATGAGTGAGTATACACAGACTCAAATATGGGTCCCTTATTTAAAAACTTATTCCCCTAAGTCAGAATGGTTTTGGCCACAAGTAATAGAAAACCGTTACTCAATTGTTTTAAATAGGAGATTATCGCACAAGACAAAAAGAGCATGGATGAGCAGACTGAAGGCACAGAAGTATCAGTGTTATGGCTCTGCTTTCCTTTGCTTTTCTTCACTCTCCCCCACTTGGAGTGAGAGTTTAATCTTCAGGCTGATAAGAGATCCCAACAGCTGTTGAAGATATGTACAAACATCCAGAGGAAGAGGGACCATTTCTTCTTCATATATATATATATATATATATATATATATATATTTACATAAAAGTAGGCAATATATAATAAATCTCCATGTATCCATCACCCTGCTCCAAAAGGCATCAATTTATAGCCACTGTTACTTAACCTGTATTCCACCCTCCTTTCCCTTGTTATGTTCGTAAGAACCAAGGAATGTTTTTCAAAAGGCCTATTTAAAAACAAAAAATAATTGGAAAGGAGTTTTGTCCTCCTATGATTTTGCCCCAGTCAACTTGGGACCCACCTATTGGGGTTAAGGGCGGGATCCAGTCTTCCATAATACGGAGTCTGTAAAGGTAGGTGGGCTCCTGTGAAGGAGTACAACAGGTTTTGTTAGAGAGGAGAAAGAAGCAGTGAACAGTATCTGTTCTGGGGACCATCTTTGATAATTTATTTGGCTCAGTTTTAATATTGGCTGATTGGTTGACTGATTGCTGAGACTGGGCTTCTTGGGTGGGATCTCATGGAAGCTACATTGTGACCTGGTTTTAATCTGGTATAAAAATGTTTCACACATTGTGATAAGCTTTAAGGAATTGATTTTTATTGATTAAACTAACAAGAAACCAAGCTTACTCATTTGTTAATGTCTGGTAAATAACTTAGATTTGCAAAAGGTAAACTATAGTCTATAAAGAAGGCTTAATTGGTACAGAATTCAAAAAGAAAAAGGAATTGTTATTCCCATTGAGCAATATCAATCTCAGTTAATTTGTTTCCAAAGTATAGTTTTTAAAATAACTGTTTCTCTTGCTTTTAGTGGCATTTATTTTCAACTGGCTTGGATTTTGTTTATCCTTCTGTATCACCAATACCATTGCTGGAAGGTATGGTGCCATCTGTGGATTTGGCCTTTCATTGATCAAATGGATCCTTATTGTCAGGGTGAGTGTCTTGATAATGTTTATCATTTTTATCTTTAAAATTAAAATATATGAAATTTCTGTGTAGTTCATAAATTTTATGCATATGAATTCAATTATTTTAAGTCTATTCTTCTAGACTTTATTATTAAAGTGATTTTTGTGGCATGAAAATTTATAACTGTATTTATATGAGAGCTTGCTGGTATAGTAGCCCCCTCATCTGCAATTTTGCTTTCTTTGGTTTGTGTTATTTGTGGTCAGCCATGGTCTGAAAATATTAAGTGGAAAATTTCAGATATTTTGAGAGAAAGAGAGAGCAAGCAAGCACATTCACATAACTTTTATTATAATATATTGTTATAATTGTTCTATTTTATGTTGTTAATTTTTTACTATGCCTAATTTATAAATTAAACTTTATCATAGGTATGTATGTATAGGAAAAAATAGTATATGTAGGGTTCAGTACTAGCCACAGTTTAGGCAATCACTGGGGGTCTTGAGACAGACATTTCCCCTGATGATAAAGAGGGACTACTATATATGGAAAGAACTTTGAAAGCATAAAAACTCATTTGAACCTCATCTTTTTTATTTCAGGATGCTAACTTTAATTTTTTAAATTCCTCTGAGCTTTGGTTTCTTTATATAGGTTGATAATAGCTGCCTCTCAGAATTTTTGTGAGTTATGGAAATAATATAATTAAGGTCCCTTTCCTAGTTTGCAGCACAAATATATGTTCTGAGTCACATCATGGCTACCACTACTGTGATATAGTACAGGCATTTCTAAGTCAGTTAAAACATAACAATTTCTATTAGTTAGTAAAATTATCATGGATTTAAATATCTTCTTGTTCTTTATACTTTTTTAATAACATAAGAGCTCAAAAGTAAAATTATAGGCTTTTGAAGTGTCTATCAAAACTCATCTTTTCTCCCTTATATTCCTGCTGAGTCTTCTCATTTTCCTGTTGTTCCTAGAAATCTACCTCTGTCTGCCTCTTATGTACAAGATAGTGTGCAGGGAGAGAGCAAGGATACCTCCTTTTCTTTCTCCTATCTCAGGAACTTTTCTAGTACTATTGTTATCATAATCTCCCACCAACTCTTTACTTTTGCCTCTTAAAGGCCCCTTTTGGCTCCTTTTTACAAAGCTTTTTTCCTGATTTCCTAAGGATGAGGCCCAGAAAAATTATCAAAAGTACCTTCATTTATTGTTTTAGTAAAACAATAGGTACTGTTTTAGTATTGTTTTTTAAAAGTTACCACACATTTAAATGCAATCATTAAAACATATACTTTCTATTAATCATATTTATTTAAACATTGATTTCTAATTGAATGAATCAAATCCTCAAACTTTCAATAGAACCATAAACCTAATATGTCAGCTGCTCTTAAGTGTTTCAGACACTTTAATTATGCACCTACATTATCAAATTGATTAAAACATTACTCATTACAAAAATATTTAAACTATTGATTTAATGCGTTTCTTCATTATTTTAAAACTTATTTTATCACTTTTCAGGGTTTCAGTGATCTTATCAGACCCTTTTCCTGTTAAGACCAAAATACAGGTTTTAGTTATTAATAAGTTGGCTCTTAGTTGGGACCTGTGGATTTGAACCATTGTAACAATAGCCTTCTCGTAGATTTTTCTTCGTTTCATTTAAAAAAAAAAAAGTAAAATGGGTTCCAATCTAGAGCATAAATCTGTTAGGTGTTCTGACACATACAGATATAAAGAGACAGTCCCTATCCTTGCAGAAGTTTGTATAAAAAAACAAGAGTTGGAGCTAGATAAGTCCAAACTTGGTTATATTAGTAATAAAATTAGTTAACTATTACTCAAATGGTATTTCTCATTTAAGTTACAAAACTCAGAAAGTAACTTGAGAACATTTTTCTCATTTCAGTTAAAGCTGGCAAATTTTTAATATCTTTATAGATCCATAAAAAAGAAATTAGCTCAGCCCTGGCCAGTTTGGCTCAATGGATAAAGTCAGCCTGTGGATTGAAGGGTCCTGGATTCAGTTCTGGTTGAGGCCATGTACCTCGGTTGCAGACTCCTCCCCAGCCCCTGGGGTTCATGCAGGAGGCAAGCAATCAATGTGTATTTCTTACGTTGGTATTTCTCTCTGTCTTTCCCTCTTACTTCCACTCTCTCTAAAAATCAATGGAAAAATATACTCTGGTGAGGATTAGAAAAAAAACAAACAACAACCCCCCTCCACCCCCCCCCCCCCCAAAAAAAAGAATTAGCTCATTATATGCAATGCCTTTAGGGCATTAGGTCCTAATTCTCTCATAGAACTCTTTGTGATAAGGTGGGGAACTTAAATTCAAAGACTGGAGTTTCTAAGAGTTCCTGTAAAATACCTTTACTGAGCTGAGGTTAATATTATATTAATTATATTAATATTATATCTTTAATATATATATTGAGAAATGATACAAGAAGAATATTTTTTAAATCTTTTGTATCACTTTATCAAATATAGTAGAGGCCTGGTTCACGGATTTGTGCACCTATGGGGTTCCTCAGCCTGGCCTGTAGGGATCAGGCCAAAACCAGTTCTCCAAAGTCCCCCAAGGGGTCCCAGATTGTGAGAGGACACAGGCTGCGCTGAGGGACCCCATCAGTGCACAATCAGGGCTGAGAATGGGCCGCAGGAGGGCTCCAGAGCATGTCCAGATTGGGGCTGTCTTGCCTAGTCCCAATCAGGGCTGATCAGGGCCAGCTGGCTGGGGAGGGACTATAGGAGGGCTTCAGGGAATGTCCAGGCTAGGTAGGGACCACGGGAGGGATATAGGACATGTCCGGCCCATGTGACCCAGTCCCGATCAGCCAGACCCCAGCAGCAGGCTAACCTACTGGTTGGAGCATCTGCCCCCGGTGGTCAGTGCATGTCATAGTGACTGGTTGAACAGTTGAACAGTCAGACACTTAGCATATTAGGCTTTTATATATATAGACTGGGGGGGACCCCTCAGCCCATCCTGCACCATCTCTAATCTGGAACCTCTCAGGGGACATCTCTCTCACAATCCTGGACTGCTGGCTCCTAACCGCTCACCTGCCTGCATGCCTTGTCACCCATAACTGGCTCCCCTGCCTGCCTGATTGCAACTAACTGCCCCCTGCTGCCAGCCAGGTTGCCCTCACTGCCCCCTCCCTGATGGCCTGATTGCTTGTAACTGCCCCCACCCCCGCTGGCCTGGTCACCACTTATTGGTCCCCCTGCTGGCTTGATTTCCCCTAACTGCCCTCCCTGCAGGCCTGATCACCCCCAACTGCCCTCCCTTTCAGGCCTGTTTCCTCCCAACTGCCCACCACTGCTGGCCTGATTGCCCACAACTGGCCTCCCCTGCCGGCCATCTTGTGTCCACATGGGGGTGGCCATATTGTATGTTGGAGTGATGGTCAATTTGCATATTACATTTTTATTATATAGAATTACTGACTATATGTATTCCCTATGCTGTACTATATATCCCCATAACTATTTGGTAACTACCAATTTGTACTTCTTAATCCTTTCATTTTTTTCACCCATTCCCCAAACCCCCCTCCCATCTGGCAACCAACAAAATGTTCTCAGTATCTATGAGTCCGTTTCTGTTCTGTTTATTTATTTTGTTTTTTTAGGCTTAATTGTTTATAGATACGTATTGCCATTTTATTGTTCATATTCTTCTTTTTCTTCTTTTTCAAGAAGACTCTCTAACATTTCATGTAATGCTGGTTTGGTGGTGATGAACTCCTTTAGCTTTTTCTTGGCTGAGAAACTATGTTTTTCTATTCTAAATGATAGCTTTGCTGGGTAGAATAATCTTGGTTGCAAGCCCTTGTTTTTCATCACTTGGAACATTTCTTGGCAATGCCTTCATATCTGCAAAGTTTCTGTTGAGAAATTAGCTGACAGTCTTATGGGAGCTCCCTTGTAGGTAACTAACTGTCTCTTGATGGTTTTAAGATTCTCCTTTTGTCTTTAATCTTTGGCATTTTAATTATGTGTGGTCCTCTTTGCGTTCATCTTGTTTTGGACTCTGCATTTCGTGAACTTGTATGTCTATTTCCTTCACCTGGTTAGGAAGGTTTTAAATCATTCTTTTCTAAAATAGATTTACAATTTCTTGTTCTCCCTTCTTCTCACACCCCTATAATACAAATGTTGGCATGCTTGAAGTAGTTTCAGAGGCTCCTTACACTATCTTCATATTTTTGGATTCTTTTTCATTTTGCTATTCTGATTGGGTATATTTGCTTCCTTATATTTCAAATCATTGTTTTGATTTTTGGCTGCATCTAGTCTACTGTAAAGTAATCTTAATTTCAATTGGTGTTTTCTTCATTTCTGACTTTTTTTTTATGGTTTCCATGTTCTGCCCCCATCTCCCACCCCCAAATTACAAGATGAAGTTTATTTAGAAAGTTACAGAGGTAGTAAAATGAGCCAGCTGGGCTGTGTAGACTCCGGGAATAAGTTACAGAGGCAGAAGAAGGGCCCTTGGAGCTTAGGAGAGAGAAAGGCAAAGGTAATGCACCTAGGGGGAAGAAGAGCGTGAAGGGAAATGTGCAGGCATATTTCCGAGAGGGAGAGCATGCTCCATGTCCTTTTTTTTATGTTGTTAAAGTTCTCTCTGAGTTCTTCTACTCTTCCCCTAAGTTCATTGAGCGTTCTTATAACTAGTGTTTTGAACTCTTCATCTAGTAGACTGCTTGTCTCTATTTTGTTTAGTTCTTTTTTTGGAGATAGGTTCTGTTCTTTCACTTTGGACATGTTTCTTTGTATCATTTTGGCAGCCTCCTTTTAGAGCTATGGTGTTTCCCAGGCTTCATAGAGAGGTTTCATGTAGTAAGGGACCTATAGGGTCCAGTGGAAGAACCTCCTCGTTCACCTAAACTGGGCACTATGGGGGCCCCCCTCCCTGCTCCCAACACAGGCTGTGTATACCCTCCTGTTGTAGTTGAGCCTTGATTGCTGTTGGCACCTTAATGGAAGGTATTTACCCCCCGTCTGATTGGCTATAAGGACTGGCTGTGGCCACTGACCTCTGACCACTGTGGAGAATCAGCTTCTCAGGGGCCCATCCCATGGAGCAGGATTTACTTTAACAGGGCTCTAGTGCCTGCTGAGTCTGATCCTTGAGTGTCACTTGTGGAGGTGGTGGTTTTGTAGGTGGCAGGAATGGCACCAGGTACTAGACTGGTGGGGTTGGACCAGACCTGGGTTCAGCAACCTCAGTACTTGAGTTCTGAGTAGGAAGAATTAAGAGCCAAGACTCAAACTATAAGAGAACATTATTTATAACTAGAGGCCTGGTAAGATTGGGCCTAAATGGGCAGTTGGACATCCCTCTCACAATCTAGGACTGCTGGCTCCCAACTGCTCGCCTGCCTGCCTTCCTGATTGCCCCTAACCACTCACCTGCCAGCCTGATTGCCCCTAACTACTCTCCCCTGCAGGCCTGGTCATCCCTAACTGTCCTCCCTTGCAAGCTTGATCACCTCCAACTGCCCTCCCTTGTAGGCCTAGTCCCTCCCTACTGTCCTCCCCTGCTGGCCATCTTGTGGTGGCCATCTTGTTGTCCACATGAGGGCAGGATCTTTGACCACATGGGGGCAGCCATCTTATATGTTGGAGTGATGGTCAGTTTGCATATTACTTTTTTATTAGTTAGGATAGAGCCTGGTGCACGGGTAGGGGTCAGCTGGTTTTCCCTGAAGGTTGTCCTGGATCAGGGAGGGGATTCCTTTGGGCCATGGGGCAGCCTGGGTGAGGGGCCTGTGGTGGTATGCAGGCCAGACATGCCCCCCAGTGACCCAAGCGGCCCTGGTATCTGGGATTTATTTACCTTCTACAATTGAAACTTTGTAACCTGGAGCAGAGCCAAGCCTCCTGCTCGCTCTGTGGCTGGCAGCCATTTCTGTTTGGATTTGTTTACCTTCTATAATTGAAACTTTGTATCTTTGAGTGGAGCCAAGCCTCCTGCTTGCTCCATGGCCTCCTACCATTCTCCATGTGGCTCTTCTTTATATTCTTAGTTGTAGGACTTCCATTCTGCTAGATTTCAAGCAGCTATGAATGATGGTTGTTCAGGAGTTTAGTTGTACTTTTGAGGTGGTTGTGGGAGGAATCGAGTACTGCATTTTCCAGCTTGTTCTCAATTCAATGTCTCTTCTAATTCGATAATGCCTCTGTACTTTACTTTTATTATAGTGCTTCAAGCAATAAATTTCCCTTAGAGGTCAGTGCTGAGAGAAAGGTTTTTCTCCCAAAAGCTTGGGTGTTTCCTTTTATTAGACAATAAGTAATATTTAAGTCATACTGCTGCCTTCTTTTTTATTTCTGAGTTGCCATGAACTTCAGATTTATTGTACCTTTTGTCCAAGATTCTGACATTATTTCTATCTAAGGCTTTTAATGTTTTATTTCATTCATTCATTTGTTCATTCACTCATTATTCATTTTGTTAATTCTCATCAAGGATATTTTTTCCATTGATTTTTAGAGAGAGTGGAAAGGGGTGGTGGGAGAGACAGATAGAAAATAATATCGGAGAGAGAAACATTAATTGGTTGCCTCTTGTATTCACCCTGACCAGGAAGTGAACAGGTGAGACCGTTCATTGCATGGGATGACGCTTAACCAACTGAGCCACACCAACGAGGCTACTTTTTTTTTTTTTTAACAACCCTATAATTTGTAGTGTTTTAAACATTTTGATAGCTCAGTAATGAGCCCAAAAGCTTATTTATCTTTTTTACCTAGTGAGTTTTTTTGACTTTAAGGTGAAGGTAATTATATTATTTTCTTGGGAGTAAATAAAAAATAGCTTTAGGTAAATATTTTGGGTGAAGAATGACATTGTTCTAATTTGCCTCTTGCTATGTAACATTATATATTAAATATGTTTTAAAATCAGAAAGTTAAAAATAATTGCTTTGATTCTTTTTCTTAGCCTATAAAATCTGTGTAAAAACCTTTTATTTCTAATTATTACTTTATTAAAAGTAATTTAGTGCTATACTTTATACGCTATGTTTTCCAATTTTCTAGTTCTCCCTTCATAGTACATATTTTAGAGGTATTGGAGTATGCGGGATTTGTATCTTTAATAGTACTAGTAAATTTTTAACCTTTGAAATTTCTGAAACTAAGCTGAGAATTTATATCATGGTTCATTTACAAATATTTCCTGTAAAAGTACTTAAAGGGCTTTAAAAAAACAGATTAAAAAAACAGTTGTTTTAAGTTTTCAGATGCTAAAGGATAATAGGGAAGAATTGTCTTAAGTAGCCCTGAAGATAATTAGATTGAAGTTTTAAAAAGCTTTTAAATAATAAATCTTGACGATTAGTCTAATCAAGGAAAAGTACCCATGTCTAGTATCATCAAACCCTGCCTTCCACCTGCCTGTTCATATTCTCATTTTAGAGAGACTGTTAAACTGCCTACCATAGCCACTAATATGGTAGTGCCTTGAAGTGAAATGCCACTTCAAGGCTCATTTAGCTGTTCACAGCTTACTGTTGGGAATTGAAAGCTGGCACATCAGTTTGAAAATAAAAAGATTAATGACTTGGGGGTCTTTCTGTGCCTAGTATTCTTGGCAGTAATTAGCAGTAGGGGGTGTACAGAGGGTCAAAAACTCTTTATTTTAGAGGTCAACAGAACATATCTATCTGATAAGATTAAACTAATGTGGCTTTGGTGCTAATATCTAAAGTGGTGGCTTGCTATAAAGTATTTGGGATGGTAGTCATGGCTTTGAAAGATTATGAAAAAGGATCTGACGTGAACTCTTTAATGAGAAAATATATAGCATTTACCTTTTTTTTTCTTATAAGCAGATGAAAATTGATTTTTTCCAAAGCATTTTATATATGTTTGTTACATATTAAAGGGTCTTTTTTCAGATATTTTTATATGTATGTCATTAAGTATTTTTTCTTCTCTAATTTTCTTTTTATGCTGCTTTTAAGTGCTAAAGATTATTTGAGATAAATCATTTTGAAACTGAGACTAATCTATGATTTTTCACATTTAAGTACACAGACATGATGAATATATTTATGTTCACTCCATAGTTTTCTGATTATTTTACTGGATATTTCAATGGACAATATTGGCTTTGGTGGATATTCCTTGTACTTGGTAAGTTTATTCTTAATGCATTTTACTTCGATTAATTTGTATTTAGTTTAACTTTGGTATTTCTTAAAACTTTAAGGTGTTAATACCTTATGTTACAAATTATGTGGAAATCTACTGTAAATTTCTCATGTCCAAACACTTACTTCATCATGTCAGCTATTCATATAATTCTACATAGTACTTCAGGTTTCTTAGATTGAAAATTCAGAGCCATTAAATTTAAAGACTCACTGGTTTGATGACAGTTGGATGCTACAAAACCTGAAAATCCTAATATGGTTAAAAATAATTGGCCTTCAGTATTTATCTTGGAAAATATACATACATGATTTCTTTTAATGATCTTAGGAAATGTTGAGAGTAGGATAGTTGGATGTTCTGTCCTGTTATTTTTGGATCACTAACACATTCTTTATACTTCTGAAATGTACTCTGCATTAGTCATTAATCAGCTAGACATAAGGAAAGGCTTCATGCCTAATGATCACTGTACTTCTTTTGAGTTGTCTCCTTACCAAGCATGTCTTTTATTCATATTGATGAATTTTGGACATCCAATTTTTCTGTGTTTTTCATGATGTATAATTAATTTAATCTTAAAATCACATTATGCCTTTAACCTGCATTTCAAATTTATTTACCAACATGAAGTGTACATTTTGTTTCTACTTAGGTTTAAAAGCCCACATTTCTGTGGTAGAATAATTGTACCAGAAAATAATAGCATTTCAGTAGGTGGCAGTCTTCTCCTTGAGATTTTATTTAGTCCTGCTATTGGATCTTTAGGATCTTTTGGGACATAAATTCTTAGTGGTCAGTTAAGGCCACTAAAGATCCTGGACTCTTTTTCTAATAATTATAGTGAAGTTATTATTCTAGTGTTTTGATTTTGTTGGGGAGTAAGGCTCATACAGGTTTCAGACAGTTTTTTTTTTTTTTTTTTTTTTTTTTTTTTTTTTACACAGGTGGGTTCTTTTTTAATGTGAGTTTGAGAGATAACTTTTCTAAGTTAAACATTTTTATAATGGTAAAATATACATAACATAAAATTTGCAATTTTGACAAATTTTAACTGTTATACTTCAGTGATATTAAGCATATCTACACTGTTTTGCAACTATCCCCACCGCCTATCTCCAGAATTTTTTTTTTTAATTTTTTAAATTTTATTTTATTAAGGTATTTTCTGTGTACATAGTTTACCATTGCCCCCCCCCCCCCACCTCCCATTCATGCCCTCCCTCCCCAGAGTTCTGTGTTCATTGGTTGTACCTATGTTCACGCATACCAGTCCCTCGGTTGTTCTCCTATCTCCCTCCAGGTCTCCTTCCCCTCCCCGCTGTCATTTGGCAGTCTGCTTGTTTTATGGTGACTATGTCAGGGCCATATGAATAGAGTCCGCTCCTCCTCTGGTTTTCACTGCCCCTTCCCCTGGGTCCCACTGCTTCCCCTGGGACACACGGCTCGCCCGGGGCACACTGCACCCTGGGACACTCGGCTCACCCGGGGCACTCGGCCCCCTGGGACACTCGGCTCACCCGGGGCACTCGGCCCCATGGGACACTCGGCTCACCCGGGGCACTCGGCCCCATGGGACACTCGGCTCACCCGGGGCACTCGGCCCCGTGGGACACTCGGCTCACCCGGGGCACTCGGCCCCATGGGACACACGGCTCACCCGGGACACCCTTCCCCTTTGGGGGATACGGCTTACCCGGGGCACATGGCCCCCTGGGACACTCGGCTCACCCGGGGCACTCGGCCCCCTGGGACACTCGGCTCACCCAGGGCACATGGCCCCCTGGGACACTCGGCTCACCCGGGGCACTCGGCCCCCTGGGACACTCGGCTCACCCGGGGCACTCGGCCCCCTGGGACACTCGGCTCACCCGGGGCACTCGGCCCCCTGGGACACTCGGCTCACCCGGGGCACTCGGCCCCCTGGGACACTCGGCTCACCCGGGGCACTGGGCCCCCTGGGACACTCGGCTCACCCGGGGCACTCGGCCCTATGGGACACTCGGCTCACCCGGGGCACTCGGCCCCCTGGGACACTCGGCTCACCCGGGGCACTCGGCCCCATGGGACACTCGGCTCACCCGGGGCACTCGGCCCCCTGGGACACTCGGCTCACCCGGGGCACTCGGCGCCCTGGGACACTCGGCTCACCCGGGGCACTCGGCCCCCTGGGACACTCGGCTCACCCGGGGCACTATGCCCCATGGGACACTCGGCTCACCCGGGGCACTCGGCCCCATGGGACACTCGGCTCACCCGGGGCACTTGGCCCCCTGGGACACACGGCTCATCCGGGACACCCTTCCCCTTTGGGGGGTACGACTTACCCGGGGCACATGGCCCCCTGGGACACTCGGCTCACCCGGGGCACTCGGCCCCCTGGGACACTCGGCTCACCCGGGGCACTCGGCCCCATGGGACACTCGGCTCACCCGGGGCACTCGGCCCCCTGGGACACTCGGCTCACCCGGGGCACTCGGCCCCCTGGGACACTCGGCTCACCCGGGGCACTCGGCCCCCTGGGACACTCGGCTCACCCGGGGCACTCGGCCCCCTGGGACACTCGGCTCACCCGGGGCACTCGGCCCCCTGGGACACTCGGCTCACCCGGGGCACTCGGCCCCCTGGGACACTCGGCTCACCCGGGGCACTCGGCCCCCTGGGACACTCGGCTCACCCGGGGCACTCGGCCCCCTGGGACACTCGGCTCACCCGGGGCACTCGGCCCCCTGGGACACTCGGCTCACCCGGGGCACTCGGCCCCCTGGGACACTCGGCTCACCCGGGGCACTCGGCCCCCTGGGACACTCGGCTCACCCGGGGCACTCGGCCCCCTGGGACACTCGGCTCACCCGGGGCACTCGGCCCCCTGGGACACACGGCTCACCCGGGATCCCCTTCCCCTTTGGGGTGTACGGTTCACCCGGGGCACATGGCCCCCTGGGACACTCTGCTCACCCGGGGCACACGGCCCCCTGGGACACTCGGCTCACCCGGGGCACACGGCCCCTCTAGGGTGTTGGGGTCGCATATTGGAGGTGCTGTGCTAGCTCCTTGCTAGCATGGCGGGCAGGCTGGGACAGCTGCATTTGGGCTGAGATGGTTGCTAGCGGGGGGACCACCTTCAAAGGTGTCTCGTTCGGTGTGGGGGCGGAGCAGCTGCAGAGATGGAGGCTAAGTTCTGAAGTCACCCACTCCCTGAGCCCAAGGAGTGGTGAGCTCTGTTCTTGGTGGATTTCCTTTATTCTCGGCGGCAGTGGCGGGTGGCGGTGCCAGGTGCAATATTGACGGTCGCTCCTGTGGTTCAATTACCACTGTAGTTTTAAAGTTCACATGGCGGTGGTGGTGAGAGCTTCGGCTTGGCCATGTGGCATCGGAGGATGGGCTCTCCTGGGTGGGCAATGGAAGGCACCGTGCCATTTCCTCACCAGCGCACTCCTTTTCCCTCCCAGCATGGTGGGTGTGCTGGGAAGATTGTGGGCGGGCTGTGATGGCTGCATGGGGAGAGTCCGCCCTCAATGGTGTCCTCTTTGTTGCGGATGTGGAGCTGCTGTGGATGCAGAGGCTAACCTCTGAAGCCACACTCTCTATGAGCCCGGTGTGTAGTGAGCTCTGATTTTGGTGGATTCCCATTCTTGGGGGCAGCGGTGGGTGCGGCAGCGATGGTAGCTCCTGTGGCTCAATTTCCCCTGTAGTTTTAAAATCCGCATGGTGGTAGTGTCTGATGCTTTGGCCTGGCCATGTGGCAGCGGAGAGAGGATTCTCTGGGTCTGCCAATGGAAGGCGCAGCGCCAGCACAGCGCGCGCGAAGGCCTGGCAGAGCAGGCCGCGGGCGGTGGTGGAGAGTCCCCGCGATGTCTTAGTCTTTCAGACTTAGTGGAACGCTTCCCCTGAGCCAGGACAAGCAGCACCACCACAAATATTGGCCAGCCCAGTGCTGCCCCTCTACAGGTGACAGTAGGGGCATCCTCACCTCGGTAGGCCTTTGCTCTTGGAGGTCTTAACCAGTGGAAGGCAGCACGGTACAGAGCTGCCCCACCTTCTCAGTCCTCCGCCAGACAGTTTTTTTATGTTATATTTTGACTGCCTGAGTTCTGTGTGTGTGTGTTTTAATTGAGTTTCTTACTTAAAAGTGAAAAAAAAGGTATAAAGTTTATTATGTAGTTAAGCATATTAATTGAATATATTTGTTTATATATATTTTTACTAGAGGCCCAATACACAAAATTTGTGCAAGAGTGGGCCTTCCTTCCCCTGGCTGTCAGCACCAGCTTCCCCCTGGCACCCAGAACCCGGGCTTCCCTCACAGACCAGCTTTGTTGGAAGGACGTCCAGAAGGATGTCTGTTCTAATTAGCATATTATGCTTTATTATTATAGATTAAGAGGAATTTTAGGAAAACAACTGTGGGGCAGAGTGGAGTGCAGAGGACAACCCCCGTTGCACATCAGAGTCATGATCTAGCTAGCCTTTAAGGGGATGTGAAAATTTACTCCATGATAAAAACGTTGCTCTCACAAACACTCAAGAACGTTGAGCACTTTGTAGAACTCAGAAACAATAGCTGCTGAGTGGTTTCTAGGTATGGATTGGCTTATTTTAGAAAATGCTTGACCAGAACAAAATATGTCTTAGAAATAGCAGCTTCATAGCCAAAAAAGGGACTTCATAAATAATTTCGGTGTACATTTTTCAATAATACTTTTACATTTGGATCACAATGTCCATTATCTTTGAACAACATCTAGAAGGACATGCAGTGGATTCAGAGTGAGAGTCACAAATGGAAGGAGTTAGGATATAATAAGCAGATGGGATCAGATTTAGCTGAAATTTACACCACTTGTTTAAGTCATTGTTTGTATATCTTTTCTATCTTACCATTTGTTTGTTTTTTTTATTACTTGGGGTTAGAGCGCAAATTTAGTTTGGGACTTTGCATTTTAAATTAACAAACTTTCCTCCTTTAGAGGAAGTTTTGTATGCATACATGTCTTTTATATTTGTTTGAGACCCCACGATTACCTGGTTAAAAATTTACTGGAGTTAATGTTTTTCTTAGAAATGTATGCTTAAGTATATCAAAGACTTAAGTCTACTAATAATGTTACTGCTTTTTATACTTAACTAACATTTTTCATCTGAAACTTTAAAGCATTTCACAAGTGTTTTTAAAAATTATTAAGATACCTGTGATTAAGTAGTTATTTAAAAATAACTGCTTTACTGAAGAGAACACTGACATAGATATGAGATTACTAGAATGCTGCTTCCCAAGTCTTCTTTCCTGATTCTTATCTTAATTTTTATTATAAATTAATCTTTTATTACTTAAAAAATAAGCATTAGTATTTAAAATTATTTACTTAATGCACATATCTTTAAGTATAGATTTCATTGATGATAATCACTTGATATTGCTAGTGTTATCCCACAATTGTTATCAATAACATGCATACATTCTCTCTTGAATTCTATTTTCTATCAGTAAATATGTCTTGGTTTATTTAGTAGCTACATTACTTGAAAATTTGGTAAAATGGGATTTTTATAAGTTGAATCAGTTTAAGTACATTAGGTAACTTGGCGATTTAAAGAAGTCAATTAATTTATATTTTTGTGTAATTCTGGATTTTCATGGCTGGATTTGCTTTACTTAAATTTTTACTTTAGATATATTTAGGATTAATAAGTTGAAATAATTTTTAGGTGGCAGTAAAATTTTATCATATTTCCTGATGATGGAGTTATCATTATAATGTTAAATATACTATGGAATGAATGAAACTCTACAGATAAGTTTCTTAACCCAAGAGTATCTTGTTTATAATTATCTATTTTAAATATATCATGCCACCTTTCTGTATAAGAGCATAACATATTTGCATTATTTCAACCTCAGGCCTGCTCCTTTTCTTCAGGGGATTTGTTAATTATCTGAAAGTCAGAAACATGTCTGAAAGTATGGCAGCTGCTCATAGAACAAGATATTTCTTCTTATTATAGAGGTAAGACCTGTTAATATATTAACTTTTTATTCCCTTTGTTTATTTATATTCTCCAGATACATACTCAATGTTTAATACACACTCATGTTTTTTTAATAAATTATAGCATATTAAATATTTTATTCTGTTAACAATCAGCTTACTTTAATATGTTGTGAACTGCTAAAGATAATTTATATTTGTAAACTTGAATTTAATAAATTTAATTTTTTAAATATATAATGAGCAAAGTGAAAGTTTGACCACAGGATATGAATGAAATAACCTTCAGCACAAAATTTGAAGGCTTGAAACAAAGCACTGACACAGAAGGGATGGGCATTTTGCATAAAACAATGTGAAATTCACATAGACATCTGGTTAAAAGAACAAAAAGCAAATCTGTGATTGAAAAGTAATTTCCGATGCACTGATCTTAACAAACTGGATCAAGGAATTAACGTTGTATGAAAAAACTAGGAGCTCTGTTACTGTTTTATTAATGCACAACAGTTTGTATCAATAATGAAGGCTACAACTAGAATAAAAGGAAATATAAAGAAATGAGAAGAGGTGTTTTAAGGTATATGAACTGCATAAGCAAAATATCTGCTAAAATATCTTCTAGATTTATCTACAAGTACAAAATGTTTCAAAGTTGCTATATATTAAGTATAATCTTTTAATAAATTGTGTGGTTTGTGTTTTGGTTGCTTAAAATTTATTTTTAACTTTAAGTTTTATGTAACTTATCATACTTCACTTATTTCTGCTGGAGAATACAATGGATACAACTGTATTTCTGGATCATGTTAATGTATCATTTTAAATGTCCCATTAAAATCTCCCTCCCAAAGATGATGTATTTTCTCTTTAATCAGTAAAATGTTTTTGCACACAGTGACATTAAGAATTTGTCAGTTTTGACTGTAAAAGGCAAAGTAATTTTTATAAATTTAAATAATGTTCTGTGAGTATTCAGTATAATTATTTTGTTTGCATTTTCAAGAGTCTAAAATATAATATAAAACTTTTCTAGATGGTCTCCTAATCTTTAGAATATATTTTGATAAATGCTACTCTGTCATTTTATTAAGACATTGTATACTTGATATAGTATTGCTATAAATGGATTTTTACTGTATTATCATTTAGATAAATGCAATGTAATACATCTTAAGACATTCTTTCTTTGTCTCTAGACTGCATCAACCAGACATTCCTTTCTTACATCAATGTGAAATTTCCAGATCATCTTGTAAACCTACAACTTTAATAGGATAGAAGACTACTAATAACAGAAGACAAATTAGTTAAAAGATAGAGCTTCAAAATTGGATGACAGGGTGGTTCATGCTTAAAAGCCACTTCTGTTCATTCTCTTAAATATTTATATTTCATTTGTTTTGTGCAGTTGTATCTGTGCCCCTTCAAAGGATTTGCATATACTTGAAAGACACCATAAAGTTGTAGCAGTAAAGTACAGTCACATTTTGTTAATCAGTGTTTGATGTATTTCAAAGAGTTGAGTGATAAACAGTCTTCTAGCATGTAAATGCCATTGACTTCTGACCTGACTTTTAGTATAATAAAAATGAAATTATTAACCATGTCAAATGCTTTAGTTTCTGGCTCTCAGATTCATTTAGTAACTACACATGAAGCATCCTTTGGTAAATATAAAGTTTTTTTTTTTAAACCAGCAGTGCTGATTATTAGAAAGGTGGTGTCAGATTTTTGAACATGATTTTTACATCATTATTTAGCAAAGCTCTTTCTGTAAATAAAGATGCATAAACTACTTTCTGCATTGTTTTCTTAGAAAATTGTGTCTAGATAGCTTTTCATTAATTTTAAAATAAGTGAACTTAATATATAGAGAAAATTTGGATGTTAAAGATAGAGTTTGTTTTAGGACAAATTTTAAGAATATATGGGTATTCCATATATCCTTTATAAGAAAAAAATTTAAGGGACAAGCTGATTTTAGGGATTCTCAAATGAGAAGCTTGGTTTTTTAGCATTGACCATCTTAGAGATTCTTATAGGAAACTATTGTATTAGATATTTATTTTATTTCATTTAAGACATTTTTGAAAATTAATTTTTGAATAAGATTCTCATTTGCATTTGTCTTTTAAAAAGCCAATAAAAGTATCTTTCAGTATCAATGTAATAATTTTTAGATGTTTAGTTTGTTAAATTTAGCAAGTAAAAACTTGTACTATTAATAGCTTCTTGCTTTGCAATTGTAGGGTTAACTTGTAAAAATCATATCTTGAGATGCAAACTGTCTTCAAGTATGGAAATGTGTCTGTGGAATATAGGGGTGTGGGGTGTGTTTGTGTGTTGCAAGAGTGTGTGTGTCACCATTATTACAACTGGAAACTACATTCATAAGCTACTAAATTTTGCAAATAATTTTGTGTCTCATTTATTTTTATTTTTAGTTATATCTTTGCTTTTTGAATGTCAACATTAAAAATAATAGGAATTATATACTTTTAAACTTAAAAATCACTTAATACAGGTAAATAGAATATATGCATACAATTGATTGTTTATCATTAGACATGACTACTACAAAAAGATACACCTAAAACTATTCAGGGACATTTTCCATTTCTGGGAAGAAAATAAAAGATTATGCTTTATAATTTCTTTTGTATTTATCTGTGTTTTCTGATTTATTGTCTTTGATAATAAAACATACATTTTTGTTTTTGCTAATTGAGCCTATTTTTTGTTTGCCCTCATTCAATCCCCTCCCCTGCATAGAATTGTATTACTGATTTAAGTACCTGTGTTATACCCCTTGAAATAGAACAATAGCATGGGATAAAGAAAATAATATTTAATTTAGTTGCCTGATTTGGAAATTAATTAAAATTAGAATATACTGATAAGAAATGTAAACTCATGCTAGATCCCTTATATTAATTTCCTGTGTATCTATACTTTGTTCTTTTAATAATTTTTAAATGAAATTAAGCTATGCTGCATGCTAATTTTAAATTATTAGATTAGATACTTGGTTTCTGAATATGTATATGTCACTTTTGATCCAATATCAAAACTTCACTCTTTGGTTTGATTTTTGTTTCACCAAATCATAAGATTCAAGTGTGTAGGTTGTCTAATTTTCTATAACTGGTACAATTCAGTGGTAGGCTTAAATCTCATCAACCACTTGGAGGAACCAGGATATTATTTTTTAAAACCTTTAAAACCCCCTTTCAGATTTATCAAATCCTGCACATTTCACTTCATTTCCTGTGAGCTTGGATAGAACAGTTGCTGGTATGTTTTGGGGACACATCCACCTTTATACTCTGCCTTAAAGACTAAAAATCAAAACCTTGTTAGGGTGTCTAAATTTTTGAATGAATGTGAACTTGGGCTTGGAAGTTGATGAAAAATTTTATTAAATTTCTATTATATTTGAATAAGCTAGTTATGGCCAGATAATCCATTTTTATGTGTTTATGAAATAAACTAATATTAAGATAAAACAATTTTCTTTGTTAAGGATAGATCTTAGAAATTTAAAAGTAAAGAAATCCTATTATACTCAGTAAAAATGAAAATTACTAGAAAAAATACTAATATCTAGACCCCTTATTTTTAGTCTATAAGATATATCCAATGTTTTTGAGATTGTTTATGATTTTCAACCTGTTTAAACAATAATATTTCCAGTAAAACCTCTCCTAACAGGAAGAGTGGAATCTAAAGTCCATTTGCAGAAGAATTCAAGGTTCCTTAATTTAATTTTTTTCAACTGGTCTATACTGTCCCCCAAAGCACAAAAGTGATGATAGTACATTTGAGACTGTATTTAACTAGAGTGACATATTTCCTGAGCTCTCTCAGAACAGTCCTGGTTATTTCCATTTTCTCATCTTAAATAGGACATCTCACTCTCAAATTGTCCTAATTTGGAAGATAAATTATATGATCACCTTCTATATAACTTATACTGGATCGAGAAGTGACCGTCTAAACCCCCCGTCTTTTGAGAGAAAAAACTGGAGTATTAGGGCAGAAGACAATTATTGTTATGGCCTTTCCTAGCCAAATCATTTGGTTTGTAGAACGTGTAGCATATTTTTTCTTTTTTTAAAATAGGAATTGTATTTGAGTGATTTCAGCTTATGATAAATAGGAAACAATGAGCTTTATATTTTTAAACTGCTGTTAAATGTTGTTTTGTTTATTGAATTCTTCAAATAGTCATGTGGAATATTAGTGTATTTTTAAAAACATCATTCTTGATAAAATTCAACTGTTAATTGACATTGTGCCAATAACTATAGGAATGTCCTTGCCCATATATAAAATATGCTGATGTGTTTTACTTATTAATAAAGTTCTAATGATGTGGAAATACGAACCTATTGATGTATCCTTTTGAAATCAGTTTGATTCACAATATATCATCACCACGTTGGCCTCACTAAACTATTTATATGGCAGACCACACAAGATTTGCAAGGAAAACAACTTGCATGCATTTAGGTTGGAGTGTGCAACATTAACTTGTCTCTGTAATTTATATGTTAGGTTGCAGTTTAATTTTAATAAATATAAGAAAACCTTGTGAAAATTATGTTCATTTCTATTTTGCAGTAGATCAGTGGTCACCATAGTTAAGATCTGCTTTGGGACTTGTTTTCTTATTTGGGACATGAGATTTAAAGTATAAAAACTTCCCCCAGGTTTTTAAAAAAGAAATAAAAAAAACACTCATTTTATATTTCATAAAATTTAAAAGGTAATGTTTGTCTTGAATTCAACATGTTTGCTTGTTTTAAGCTTTTCTTCTTGATGTCTTTAGGCTAGCTTTTTTATTTTGTTTTGAGAGATTGAGATACCTACTTCTAAAAATCCCACTTGGTTTTCACAAAAACCAGTTTAAAAAAATCCATTGGCTAAATAGAAAAGAGATGGGGTATTATACCCTTTTAGCAGCTTAGGTTATAGTGAACTGTAATCACACACTTCTGGTTCACAGAATCTTAGAAGTTGCTTCCCTATCTCTCATGCTTGTAAAAAGAAACATTACTTCCCCACACCCTTTCTGCTTGTTTTAATTAAACCAACACATTACCTTCAGGGTATAGGCTGTCCTTCCCTAGAACATAGTTTTTTTTTCTTTTAGCCATAGCAGAATCATAGCAATCAGCAAGTAAGACAAAAGTTTGTCAACGCTCAGAAGAAATTTGCTGGCGGGCAGCCTCTGTTCTTAGAATACACAAAGTTCTAAATAATCTTGTTGGAAAGCATGAACTCTTCAGAGGTGCAAGAACAAACAGTACATGTGCATAAATATATATGTGGAAACATATTTATTACTCCTTTAGCATCAAACTCAGTTTTTCAGATATCTGAATTCCTGCGTCATAATTTGGTTGGCTTTTCACTCCATGGGACTTGGGCTCTAAAATTTTAATTCACAGCTTATTCCTTCAGAAATAAGACCTGAAGACTCTTAATTGCTAGCAAGCATTGGTGAACATTCATCCTGGTACAATAGATGGTGATGAAACAAGTATGAAGGATCACTTCCTAAATCCAGATTTTTACAATGATGAGCAGACTATGGAAACATGTAGTGTCAGTACATTGAGAGTTAGGAACTTTTAAAAGACACCCAAGTTTTACATCTTAGTCCTATGAGATGAATGATTGATGGAATGATTCTTAGGGCCTCTCTAGAGCTATGATTGTTATTCAGGATAGTGCATTATAATCAACTGGGAGTTAGGGGGAAAGTGACAGTTCAGCTTCCATTTCTCAAAGTTCCAATGCAATACATATGCCCCATGACAGCACAATTGCTTCTCCTAGTTTGGAGTTCTGGGATTTGGGTCTTAGTACAGCTGATTCCTTTCTCATCATTGTGCCTTCTCTATATCTAGCTCCTGATATACACACGATAGAAAGTTACAAATGTTAGGATCAGTCAGCCTTCTTGCAGGGAAAAGAAAGGAAAAGACACCTAAAGTAGATCTTAAAGAATTACTGAGCATTTCATGAGGTCTTGCTTTGTGACCTCTGAGAGCCCTTGTGGTTTTCATGCCTTTATACACATAACACGCCTCTGGAGGGCCGGTTAACCAGGACCGTGTGGGCAAGGTGACAGTGGAACTGTCTGTGTGGAGAAGGCAGTTCTTTTCTCCATAATCTTGCAGAGCAAGCAGAATTGGATTATCATAGCTGATTTTTCATTGCCTGAAAAAAAAATATGTAATTTCCCAGTAGCATCTTCCCTTCTCTAGTCCTGAGGAGCCTATGTATTATTGAGAGGCAGCTATGTGTAGCAGAAAGACTGGCTTTTGGAGCCAAATTAACCCTGGACTCAAATTTCAACTCTCACACAAGCTCAGGCAATTTGCTAAACCAAAGTCTCAGTTTCCTCACCTGATAGTTTGGAAGCACCGTATGTACCTGAGGATTAGGTGAGATTAATGAAAAGAAAAAGTTAGCATTATTATTACATCTTTGCTGAGTGTGTTTCCTGACCAGGCTGCCTGTTAGTGTTAAGCAGATGCCTCCAGGACTTTGGAATAAGCCCGTGCCTGATGTGGGCATTGTATCTGCCAGCCCCTTTGAAAAAAGCATGATTATAATAGGATCAGGTTGACCTAGCCTTGGCTCCCTACATTTTCTTTTTGGCAAGTGGAAATAAAGCAAAAGTGGCTTAGATGACAATTGATATGAAGGGAGGGAGTAGTCTGTTTACCAAGCAATAAAGCATTCCAGCTGTAGGAAGAGCTAAAGCTTACACAGATCTCTCCTGGTTGAAACTTGGAGAGCCTGGAGAGCCAGTTCCTTAGAATTTAACTACAAATTGATGAGATGATTGGTGACTCATTGCTTTTGCTCAGGGCAGTGAAATTCTGGTTGGGAAGTGATCAGAAAATAAGTTACTGGACAGGTTGTTTCTGATTCTAGGCCAAAGTACTTCTCCAGTGTTCTGTAATTATGGGGTCTTAATTTTGGATTTGGTTTTTTTTTTTAAATGTCTGTTACTGTGAAAGGGAAATGCATAGATGGGAGTTAAGTCCCTTAGACTCCACCTTGATCATAATTTTGGTCAATTAAGTATTTTTGAGTGCCTATTTATAGTTTGTAAGGGTGACGCTCTTGCCTCCATATGGTATTCCTCTCCTACTCTCTTCCTCTTCCCACCCTCTAAAAAAGCTTAAATGCCAGGTCTTTTGTGAAGCCTTTCTCATTCTCTTACTCTGATTCTGGTCCTTTGGTCCCATAGCCCTATGTATGATTTTTGTCAAGGCACTGTCATTATTGATTTTTGTGTTACTATCCTCAGTAGTAGATACTCAACTTTGCATGCCTCCCCAATACCTAGGACAGAACTCAAAAAAATTAAATGAATGAATGAATGAATGAAATGAATGGGATTGGTGCTAGTGATGGTCTCTGTGTGAACTGGATATGTAAAATGCATTCTGTCCCTTCACTCATAGTCTAACGGAGGAAGATTTATAAACAGGAAAATGTGCTAGTGTTAGGTGGGAACAAAACTCATGTGAGCGAGCAATTGGACCCTGGGAGAACCAGGGCATCCTTCACTAAGTAGGTGACATTAGCACTAAGTCTTAAAGAAAAAAATGTGCAAGTATGTTTAAACATTCAGATTTTTCCATCTCTTGCCTTCTTTGATCCTCCTCAAAAGGAAGTAATTTTCTAATTCTTATGACACTTCATCTGAGCCTCTTTTTTTCAACCACTTTCAACTGTGTGTCACAGTAATCGCATTCATGACTCATCACTTCTGCTTAGGACAGGATCCATGTCTACTTCACGGCTTCCAACATGCCTTACACATAGTAAGCACTTTTAAAAATCAAGTCCAAGATTTTTCATGTCATTTTGAGCCACTCATTTTGCCACTGCCAATACTGTTAACTTCAGAAGTCAATAGTGGCATAGGCACCCTCTTCTTCAAGTACAAAGATCTCCCATGTACAACTCCCATATTGATCACCTGTTAACAATTTGTTGTATACTTTTACAGACTCTTTACACATAATGTTTTACTAGTATGATCCTGTTTTATGATGACTTCTGGTCCCAGGTACAATGTTGGAGACAGTGCCATTTTCTCTGTATTCCAAGAGAGAGCTCTCAGGAGAGTACTATTTCTTCTTGCAAATGTAGTTTATTTCTCCTGAGAAACCAACATTTATTTCCTTGGTTCTTTAGTCTCTAGATAAGGGCCTTTGGGAGCTGGACTATTTGATATTTGCAACATTTAAGTGTCCTGTTTTATGATCTTATAGCTTCATTTTGGTGAGAAGGTCTCTGGAATCAGGTTATTAGGAAGAAGGATTGGAATTGACAACATCCAGCCTGAGTAGGGTTAGAGAAGACAAAATGATTCTGGGTTTAAGATTAATTTCCTGCCATACCCACTTTGTCTCAGTGGTTAGAGTGTCAGTCCATGGACTGAAGGATCTTGGGTTCAATTCCAGTCAAGGCAAGTCTAGCCCCAGTCGGAGAGTGTGAGAGGCAACCAATTGATGTGTGTCACATTGCTGTTTCTCTCTCTCTCTCTCTCGATTCATCAGTCTGTTCCATAAGTCCATACCTCTGATTTTATTTTATTTATTTATTTTGTTCATTAGAGTTCTTGTTTATTTTTATTTTTAGACTTAATTGTTGATAGGTATGATTTCTTCTTCTTCTTCTTCTTCTTCTTCTTCTTCTTCTTCTTCTTCTTCTTCTTCTTCTTCTTCTTCTTCTTCTCCTCCTCCTCCTCCTCCTCCTCCTCCTCCTCCTCCTCCTCCTCCTCCTCCTCCTCCTCCTCCTCCTTCTTCTTCTTCTTCTTCTTCTTCTTCTTCTTCTTCTTCTTCTTCTTCTTCTTCTTTGTTGTCATCTTTTTCATCATCTTCCTCCTCCTCCTGTTCTTCTTCCTCTTCTTAAAGAATACTCTTTAACATTTTAAGTAATAATTAATTTGGTGGTGATGAACTCTTTTAGCTTTTTTTTTTTTTTGTCTGTGAAGCTCTTTATCTGGTCTTTAATTTGAAAATGTTAGCTTTGTTGGGTAGAATAATCTTGATTGCAAACCCTTGCTTTTCATCAGTTGGAATATTTCTTGCCACTCCCTTCTGGCCTGCAAAGTTTCTGTTGAGAAATCAATTGACAGTTGTATGGGTATTCCCTTGTAGGTAACTGCTTTTATCTTGATGTTTTATGATTCTATCTTTGTCTTTAACCCTTGGCATTTTAATAATGATGTATATTAGTGTGGGCATCTTTGGGTTCCTCTTGTTTGGGACTCCGTGAGCTTCCTGGACTTGTAAATCTATTTATTTCACTAGTTAGGGGGAGTTTTCTGTCATTATTTCTTCAAATGGGTTTTCAGTATTTTGATATCTCTCTTCTCCTTCTGGCACCAACATAATGCGAATTGGTTGCATTGAAGCGAACTGGTATGCTTGAGGTTGTCCCAGAGGCTCCTTACACAAAGCATGTTAAACTCAAAGGCTAGCACAGGCCAAATAAACAAGATTTATGTGGGCTGCAAAAAAACAAAAGCTTCAATTTTCATAGAAATGGGTTTATTTAGATAGACACATGCTGAATACAAAGGGCTGAAATAAATGAGTAAACGTTAATATAAAATAAAGAACATTTTAATAAAAATATTTTTTCTTGAACATCAACTTACCAGACACTGAATAACTGCACAAATTAATAAGCATTAATGCAAGTGAACCTATTTTTCTTGTTCCCCGAAAGTGAAATATTTCCTGTTG
Organism: Vespertilio murinus; assembly: GCA_963924515.1. NCBI lineage: Eukaryota > Metazoa > Chordata > Mammalia > Chiroptera > Vespertilionidae > Vespertilio > Vespertilio murinus. The sequence goes on along the minus strand of OZ004707.1, from coordinate 52,517,679 downwards.
CACACGCTAAACAAGTCAGTACAAGACTAATGTCCTGGCAATTGGCTGCTAAATTATTTGCTGCTAGTATTAGTGGAGAGAAATGGTGTGCCTATGCTTAAGGCACATAAGGAAAATGAATGCAACACAATTATAGCAATCAGTCAGTGAACGTTGTAATTCATTATTAATAATTATGTATAACAGAATATTGTAAAAATTAAGTTACAAAATTTTTATTAAAATGCTTCTTATATACCATTACATTGACTGGGCTGCAACAATATTTGTTGTGGGCATTATGCGGCCCACAGGCTGCGAGTTTAACATGCTTGCCTTACAATATCTTCATATTTTGGATATTTTTTTTCTTTTTGCTCTTCTAATTGGGTGTTTTTTGCTTCCTCATATTCCAAATCATTTATTTGATTCTCGGAATCCTCTACCCTACTATTGAATCCCTGTAAATGATCCTTTATTTCAGTTAGTGTATGCTTAATTTCTGACTGATCTTTCTTCATGTCTTTGAAATTTTCACTAAGATCATTGAAAGTCTTACTGAGTCTCTTGAAGCTCAAGCATTAAGATACTTGAGTATCATTATAACCATTGTTTTTAACTGTAAAGTAGTTTGTTTCCTTCTATCTTATTTAGTTTTTTTTTTCTTCTAGATATTCTGTTCTTTCATTTGTGACATGTTTCTTTGTCTCTGCATTTTGGCTGATTCCCTGTGTTTGTTTCTATATATTAGGTGGAGCTGCTATGTCTCTTGCAATTGATAAACTGACTTTGTGTATTAAATGTTCTGTATGGCTCAGTGGTTCAGCCTCTCCAGTCACCCGAGCTGGGTACTCTAAATGTGACCAGTGGGTTGTGTGCACAGTCTTGTTGTAGTTGAGCCTTGATTGCTGTTGGCAAAGAATTGACCCTCAAGCCAACTAGCTATGAGAACCAGCTTCAACTACAGTGGAAGAGCTGCTGTGCAGGAGAGATCCCTATGGTTGTTTCCCGTATATCCCTGGATCCATCCAAGCTGCTGCCCCAGTGCTGGAGCTCAGAGGGAGCAGGAGCACGTAAGTTTGAGCACCAGCCTTTTAAAAGGCATTGCCTAGGTCTTCAGCAGCCTCCCTGTCACTCAGCCACAATCCCCACTGGTTTTTACAGCTCAAAGTTATGGGGACTTCTCTTTCCAGCTCTGGAGTGTGGGCTTGAGGTCTGATGTGGGGCTGGGACCCCTTGGTCCTCATGAGTGACCCCTGCAGACAAGATATCCCTCCCAATTAAAAACACACCACATGTATGTGTCTGACCATTCCATGTCTCCATCCCTCCTACCAGTTTCAATGTATTTCCTTTTTTACTTTTCTTTCTTTACTTTTCTAGTGTAGGACTTCCATTCAGCCAGCTTTCAGGTGGTTCTAAATGATGGTTGTTCTATATTTATTTCTAATTTTGATGTGGTTGTGGGAGGCAGTGAGTACAGGGGTTTACCTACCCTGCCATCTTGTTCTCTAGACTTTCTTCTTGAAGCATAGTTCCTAAATATCAATAATTTAAAACCTGACTAATAATAAGCAAGTAGAAATTTATTTTTCTCATTGAACAAAAAGTTGAAGGTAGGCAGGTCCAGGCCTGGTGCAGTATTCTGTAAAGATCAAGGCTCCTTCTTCCTCATCACTCTTTATTCTTAATCTATCAACTATTGCCTCAATGGCACATGTGTCACACAAACTCAAGGCAGGAAGAATTTGGGAAGAGGAAAGAAGGAGTTCTAAATGTATTAGTTTAGCAAGGAACAGTGATTGCCACATCCTGGGACACATTTTTTTGGTTCTAAAACAAAGAAAAATGCTTTTCATTGAATTTATCATATATATATGTATATATATATATATATATATATATATATATATATATATATATATAATTGCTTTCTCTCTCTCTCTCTCTAATTGTCAGTGCACTTCCTTTCTATGCCCCTGATTCTATTATATTCACTAGTTTATGCTATTCATCAGATTTTTTATTCACTTGATTTTTTGATTCACTTGTTGATAGATATGTATTTGTTGTTCATAATTTTTATCTTTACCTTTTTCTTCTTCTTCCTCTTCTTAAAGAATACCTTTTTAGCATTTCATATAATACTGCTTTGGCAGAGATGAATTCCTTTAGCTTTTTCTTATCTGTGAAGCTCTTTATTTGACCTTCAATTCTGAATGATAACTTTGCTAGATAGAGTAATCGTGGTTTTAGGTTCTTGTTATTCATCACTTTGAATATTTATTGCCACTCCCATCTGGCCTGCATAGTTTCTGTTGAGAAATCAGCTGACAATCGTATGGGTGCTCCTTTGTAGGTAACTAACTGTTTTTTTCTTGCTGCTTTTAATATCTCTCTTTATTTTGCTCTTGGCATTTTAATTATGATGTGTCTTGGTATAGTCCTCTTTGGGTTTCTTTTGTCTTGGGTTCTGAGCACTTCCTGGACTTGTATTTCTTTCACTATGTGGGAAAAGTTTTCAGTCATTATTTCTTCAAATAGGTTTCAGTATCTTGCTCTCTCTCTTCTTCTGGAACCCTTATAATTTGTATGTTGGTATGCTTGAAGTTGTCCCAGAGGCGCCTTACATTATCTTCATAATTTTGGATTCTTTTTTCTTTTTGCTTTTCCAGTTGGGTGTTTTTTTGCTTCTTCATTTTCAAATCTTGACTTTATTTTGCAATCCTCTAGTCTGCTGTTGGATCTCTATTTACTATTCTTTATTTTAGTCACTGTATGCTTAATTTCTATTTGGTTATTCATATCCTCTAGGGTTTCACTAAATTTATGGCCTTTTCTAGGAAATTCTTGAAAACTTTATAACAATAGTTTTGAACTCTATATCCAATTATTTGCTTTCCTTCCTTTCTTTCATTTGTGACCTGTTTCTTTGTCTCCACATTTTGGCTGCTTTCCTGAGTTGATAGAGTGGCTTTGTGTATTAGGTGTCCTATAGGGCCCAGTGACTCAGCCTCCCCAGTTACCTGAGGTGGACACTCTTGGTGCACCTCTTTGTGGGCTGTGTGCAGTCTTGTTGTAGTTAAGCCTTGGTTGTTGTTGTTATCACTGGGAGGAATTGACTTCTAGGCCAATTGGCTTGAGGATCAGCTGTGTCTATGATGGAAGAACTTCTGTGCTGGAGACACCCTAATGGGTCAAGACTTGCTTCAGTGGGGTTTTGTTGCTCACTGAGTCTGCCCCCTGAGTGTGTCCCTTATGGATCTGAGGAGTTGTAATCTGGATGGTCCTACTCTGACCCTTGAGTACACTGGCTCTTGGATCTCCAAGGAGGTGCTAATTTAGGTTTAGGCTACCCAGTAGGAGCTACGGAGAGATATGTAGATTCCTCTTCTTTATTTGGGTTTTGTGTGTGCCCAGAATAGGCCCAGTTGTGAATCAATGCAATCTTCTGTGGGGCCTGGTGCCTTCTTTTGGATGTTCTGGGCCTTTCTGACTTAGCTGCAGTTTGTTAGGTAAGTTTAGATTTCAAAGGAGCAGCCATTCACATGAAAAGGCCTCTGTGCACAGTTTGGATTGGGCAGAGTCTCAGAGCCGAGCAAACAGCAATGGCTTCCTGTCAGCCCTGCCCTAAGAGGCCCCTGGGTCTCAGTGTCCCTTGGTAGTTGCTGTAAGCACCTCTGAGAGAAAGCCACCCTTAAGTTTCTTCCATTTCCAGATAGTCCAGTTTCTCCCCATATGAGTCTGGATCCCCAGAACCTCACTCGGAACTGGAATTCAGAGCATTTGGGAGCTTGTGTCTCCCTACAGATTGAAAAAGCCACGTACTAAGTTGCCAGCCCTCTCGGTGCACACGCTTCTATACCTCTGGACTTTATTTCCGCAGCTCCTCTGAGTCTCAGTATGCTTTTCTCTCCCCTTTTAGTTGTAGAATTTCCCCTTAGCCAGCCTTCCTGTGGTACTGGATGATGTCCGTTTTGTCTTTTAGTTGTAATTTTCAAGTGGTTGTGCGTGGCAGTAAGTTCAGGTGTTTACCTATGCCACCATCTTGGTTTCTCCCTCCTGGATATTTTTGCTCATAAATAAATTAAGAACATAAAACAAAATTATTTAAAGGAAAATAGTATGTACATAAATGACAATCCTGAATAAACGATTAGGGCTGAAATTATGAAGGCACAAGGTTGTGGAAGCTTGCTAGAAGTGAAGTGAGGTCTTGATAAAAAAAGACCCCAGGAAGGTTGTGGAGCTTGAGGGGTGTGGTGAAGGTTTGCAATAGCCACTGAAGAGGGGGCCATGGAGTTCTAGAACAATGAAAGAATTAATGGGCTCAGCTAAGCTGGAGACATGTGACTTTTGTACTCCAGCCAATCTGTGGGTTGTAAGATTTGTCCCAGCAGCTCAGTCACCTGCAGCAAGAACCAATTCCCCCGTATCTCCCTCAATTCCCCTGTATCTCCAACCTTTGCTCATATCCTCTCAGCAAATCCTACTCTGGTCTTAGCAGGGTCGCCTAAGACCATCGGAAAACACAGATATTTACATTATGATTCATAACTGTAGCAAAATTACAGTTATGAAGTAGCAACGAAAATAATTTTATGGTTGGGGTCACCACAACATGAGGAACTGTATTAAAGGGTCGCAGCATTAGAAAGGTTGAGAACCACTGCTTCAAAGGGAGCTAGTCAATTGTGTACATTTTTAGTGCCTTACATGAGGCCAGACACATAGGAGCAGACATGCATTCAGCAAATTTGTCCAGCTGAACTAGAGATAGTCAAGCATTTAGTAAGTACCTCTATTTTTTACCTATTGCTATGAAATGAATGACCTCAAACTTAGTGGTTTAAAACAACAATAATCTTATATTATCTTTTATAATTTGGTGGGTGATAAATTCAGGTGAAACACAGGAGAGATGGCTTAATTATGACTGGGATCTCAAGTGGAAGACTTGAAGGCTGGGGGTGGGAATCATCTGAAGGTTCATTCATACACATATTTTAGTGCTTAATATTTGTGTCACCACATGTGACTTCTCCATGTGGCTTAGGGTTCTTCCCAACATGGCGTCTGGGTTTCAAAGTAAGCATCCTACAACAGAAACATAGAAAGAGGCAGCAACCAAAATATTGCTTGTGTGGCTTAGCTTCAGAAGTCACACAGCATCATTTTTGCAATATTTGGGACAGTTACAAAGTGTGGCTAGATTCAAGGAAAGGAGACACAAACCCTAATGGAGGCATGTCAATGGCACTTTGTAAGAAGAGTATGTGGGGTGGGTTATATATTAAATGTGGCTCTCTTTGGAAAATGACTTTGCCACAGGGCTTTTAATGTGTCAAGCACTGTGTTAATGCCTTTTTTCTGGGCTTAAAAAAAAAGAATATTTAAGTTCTTTTAGCTGATTGAGTAGAAATCAATGACAGTAACATTCTTTTGTTCTTGTTCTACCTCATGTCTAAAAAAGCAGAATGTAATTGGTTATCTTTTTTATGACTCAAGGGTGGTTTACTTAGTAACTTGTTTGTTCAACAAGTATTTATTGAGCACCAACTGCCAGCCACTACATTTAGGTGCTGAAGGAAGAGGTGAACAAAACAGAAATAGTTTCTGTCCAGGTGAGGGTTATAGTTTGGTTTGTGATGGAAGAAAGAATTGGGACCATTGTTTTATTTATATTCAAAGTCAATACAGAGACAAACAATAGAATGATAGGTTGATAAGAGTATAAAGGACTTTTTTGTGAAGGCCACCTTTCTTTCCTGGCAGGCCATGTCGACCAGAGGGTTGACCATTCTAATTTTCAAACTATCTAGTTTCTGATGGCAATAAAGCCTCATGGCAATTTAAGCTCATTTTTTTTCTCTTCTCTGGTTTTCTGTGAAACCACAGAAGTGGTCAATTCTTTCATTACAAAAACTTGTTATAGATTAAGTAATTGTTATTAAGTCACTTATTAGCTTTTCCCTTTTCTGACTATACTTTCTCAACTTTTAAACTTTTTCTCATGGGGTATTGTCTATTCTGTAATCATTTTGATATTTAGTCTTCTCTCTAAGGAATCTCAGACTGTACACAGTATTTTGAATAAAGCCAAGGAGCCAAGAGAGTGAAAAGATAACTTGTGTTCCTACACTTGTGAGTACACACTGTTAACACTGACTTTTCATGGGAGACCACATTATATGTGTCTTCAAGTTCATTGACTTTTCTGTTCCTCTTCTTAGTAACATAGGTTCCAACTCATGTTTGTAACCTTGCTCTTATTTATGCTTTGTTCTTACTAGTTAATGTCCATGTTCAATCCCACTACAAGAATTAACACTTTAACAAATGAAATAGGCTCTGAGATCCTATTTCCATACTTTGATAATTTAAATATTTTAGCATTCTGTCTTACCTAGAGTTGAATGTTTGAATTAAACTAGTTTTGTATTCTTTAAAAAAATATATTTTATTGATATTTTACAGAGAGGAAGAGAGAGAGAGAGTTAGAAACGTCGATGAGAGAGAAACATCGACCAGCTGCCTCTTGCACACCCCCTACCGGGGATGTGCCTGCAACCAATGTACATGCCCTTGACCGGAATTGAACCCGGGACCTTTCAGTCTGCAGACTGACGCTCTACCACTGAGCCAAACCGGTTTCGGCCAGTTTTGTATTCTTCTTCTTCTTCTTCTTCTTCGTCTTCTTCTTCTTCGTCTTCTTCTTCTTCTTCTTCTTCTTCTTCTTATTATTATTATTATTATTATTATTATTATATTGATTTCAGAGAGAGGGAGAGATTGAAACATCAACGATGAGAGAGAATCATTGATTGGCTGCCTCCTGCACATCCCCTACTAAGGATAGAGCCTGAAACCCTGGCATGTGCCCTTGACCGGAATTGAACCCGGGACCATTTAGTCTGCGAGGCTGCTGCTCTATCTACTGAGCCAAACTGACTAGGGCTAAACAAACCAGTTTTATACATCCTTGGACTTAGTTTCAGTCATTCAGCAAATATTTATTGTGCACCTACCTGTAGGTGCCAGTCAGTGTGCAAAGTGCTCCGGGGCTTAATGCCCAGCAGAATCAAACATGCTCTCTGCCTTCTTAGGACCTAGCGTTTGGTAGGGGATCTAGACATTAAATGGATTTCAGGCAAAAGAAAAAAAAAATACTTAATTAGAGGTAGAACAGTGTCGTTATGGGTTGGACCAGAGAATCGGATATTTTACTCAAATGAACTTTTAATTTTTGAATAGTTTTGTGGTAGGCAGTTAGACAGACATGAGCAGAGCAAGGGCAATGAGCCAGGCACAGAAGGTCCCCAGGGATGAAAGCCCTGGGTGTCTAGCAAAGGAGAATTATAGGGTGGAACCTCACCACCAGGGTGACCTTTCTTCCCCCAGCATACCACTGGTCATGCGGTTTGGACCCTTGACCTTTTCTCCCTAAAGATAACATCTAGGCCTCAGTTGTATTTCAGCTCCAGGCACAGAAAAGTAATGAAACCAGCCATGGCTGACCTTGGGACCAGCTGTACTGAGTAATGACTTCCTGCCTTGGTCCCAGCCAATCAATCAGTGGAGACCTAGACCCAGAAAGGACACACCTGGATGGAAAGCTGCTGGATATTTTATTGAGACTTCCCCTGGGACTGCCACTAAAATCTCCAACATTAAAACCCTTAGTATGGAGCACCAGTGAGCTCTTCCTCCTGGGAGCATGCCTGAGCCTTTCCTTTTCTCTTTTCCTTCCTCCTGACCTCCCTCCTTCAGGATTGTTACCATTAGCTTCCTCACTCCCAAGCTCCCAGAGCCCTTCCTTTACCTGCATAACTAGTTTCCTAAGCCCATTTCTTCTACCAATTACCTTTTCTACCTCTGTGATTTACCAAATATTATCTTATAATTTGAGTCTTGACTCTGAATTCTTTCCTAGCCAGCACTCAAGTGCTAAAATTGCTGAACCCGGATCTGGTCTGATCCCACTGATCTAACACCTGGTGTTATTCCCACTGTCTACAGTAGTTTTAGATTTATAGAAAAATTGAGAAGGTACTACAGAGCATTCTCATATACCCAGTGCCCAATTTCTACTATCAAAATTTTACACTAGTAGGATACATGTGTTAAAATTAATATACCACTTAACACATTATCGTTAATACGTGGAGTTGAGTGCAGACTCTCCTTATGGTTTCTTGTCCTACAAAGTCTGAAGAATAAAATTTGAGATCTAAAATGTGTAAGTTTATTGGAAGCATACACAAACTCTCCCTGGGGTGGGGTCCCTAACTGGGCAAAGCTTGCTCTCTTGCTCTCTCTCTCTCTCTCTCTCTCTCAAATGTGAAAAAAAAATCCAATCCTGTTCTGAGTCTCTTCGTCTCCAGTTTATATAGCTCTTTGTCTGAGCATGATCCTTTCAAATTGGACCCCCTCTCCATTTTATGACCTCATGCTTTCCTATTTGATCACTCTTTTGCAGGGTATCAGTTCCAAAGTTCAAAGCCCACCTGATGTTCCCTTCTTTTTATTTTCCTTATTTTTTAACTTTTCTCTATCCCCTGTGAATGTAAGATAAGCATTCTGGTGGCTCCAAGCCTTCACCTATGCATCCCTCTCCCATGGACCCCCCTTATTTCCTAACTAGAGGCCCGGTGCATGAAATTTGTGCACATTAAAAGAGAATTAATTAGAGGAAAAATTTAATATTGCTATTTGCCCTTTCTCTATAATAGAAGTGTCAGAGATGAAATAAAATTAGTAAAATGTATATGAAAATCTACCTCCTGTCAGAGCCTGGAGCTTGCTGCGGGACCTAGAGTCAAGTCCCCACCCAAAACCCCCACGCACTTTGAAAATGCTGGAAACCCAGATCTGGCCAGACCCACCCCCATTGGGTGAGACCTAGACCAAGCTGGGGGCCAGCCCCTCAGGGCAGGGGACCCAGCCTCAGGTCCCCCATCCCAGCGCTGGGTGGGGGGGCTCAGCCTGAGGTCCCCCGTCAAGCCCCACTGGGCAAGGGGGCATGGCCTGAGTTCCCAATCAAGTCCTGCTGGGTGGGGGCTGTGGCCTGAGGTCCCCGCCCTGGCACGGGGGCAGGTGTTGCAGCATGAGGTCTCCAGGACCCCTCTGGGGTGGGGGGCATGGCCTGAGGTCCCTGGCCCCAGCCAGGTGCCATGAAGCATCAGTTCCCTGCTGTTCAGTCATGATGTTGGCATCCTGGCTAATTTGCATATTCCTCTATTATATAGATAGATTGCCTGTCCTGTCTCTAAAATCTCTTTCATCATTCCCTAAAGTCCACAATTTATTCAAATTTTTATTATTTTACTTAATGTCCTTTTCAGGTTCCATCTAGAATATCAGTTATTTCTAGTCATCATGTCTCATAGGCTCCTCTAGAAGGTGTGGCAGTTTCTCAAACTTTCCTCCTCATTGCTGAATGACCTGCACAGTTTGAGGCGTACTGGATCGATCAGGTATTAGTAGAATGTCTCTCAATTGGAATTTTGCTGATGTTCTTCTCATATTAGATTGGGGTTATGGGTTTTGGGGAGGAAGGTCACAGAGGGAAAGTGCCATTGTTACCACATCAAATCAAGGGTACACACTGTCAACTTGACTTACCAGTGTTGATGCTGGACTTGCCTGCTGTCTGATGTCGTGTTTGTTCCATTCCTCCACTGTGAATTACCCCCACGGGTCCATGCCATGTTCTTTGGAAGGAAGTCTCTATGCATAGCGCCCACACATAAGGAGTGGGGAGTTATGTTCCACCTCCTTGAGGCCAGAGCATCTCCATAAATTATTTGAAAATTTTCTGGACAGATTTGTCCAGAAAGTTTGTTTTAATAACCAGCTTTGTCATTTACTAGCCCTGTAACCTCTGACAAGTGGCTTTACCTTGCTAAGTTTGTCCTTATCTTTAAAATCAGAGGCTCAGTGCACTAATTCATGCACAGGTGGGATCTGGCTGGCTTGCCCTGATGGGGGCCAATAGAGGGCCAATATCCTCCGCCTCTCTTCCAACTGGCCAGGAGGAGAGGCTAAGGGTATTTGGCCACCCAGTCCCACCCCAGATTGGAGTGTTGGGAGCTGATCAGGGGGCAGATTGGCTGGGGGTATGGATCAGGCCAGTTGGCTGTCACAGTGCTCATCAAGCCACCAGTCTTCTGGTCGTTCTGCTGTTCAGGCCACTGGGTATATATATATATATATATATATATATATATATAGATGTGCCTTCACATACATTTTTAAAAATACATTTTCTTTGATTTCATTTTTTAAAATATATGTTTATTGATTTCATCACAGAAGGGAGAGGGAGAGATAGAAACATCAATGATGAGAGAATCATTGATTTGCTGCCTCCTGCACCCCCCCCTCCCCCATGGGGTTGGAACCTGTAATCTGGCCAGGAATCGAATCTTGACCTCCTGGTTCATAGGTGGAAGATCAACTACTGAGCCACACCAGCCAGCCAGGCTTCACATAGTTGTTTTTTTTTAATCTTCACCTGAGGATATTTTTTCCCCATTGATTTCTAGAGAGTGGAAGGGAGGAAGTGAGGGAAGTGGGAGAGAGAAATATTGATGTGAGAGGTGATGGGGAATCCAACTCAAGAGCCTTAGGTCCATAGACTGGCGCTCTAACCATTTAGCTAACCAACCAGGGCTCACATACATTTTTGAGACATGGTAGACCAACATGCTTTGTGCTTTATGAACTGGGATTAGCCAGCCGTGTGCAAACTACCGCCCGAGGGCCGGATCCAGCCCTTTCTACTGTTCTACCTGGCCCGTGGAGCCAAAAGAGCAGAAGGTTCTCTAGCTCTCCCCTCCGCTCCTTCACCAGCAGCCCAAGATGAAAATGTGCCAGCATGGTCAGGTTGCTTTTGTTCCTGCCCTCTGGTCCAGTTTAAGAACCCACTGTGGCCCTCGAGTCAAAAAGTTTGCCCACCCCTGGATTAGACAAAGGTCTTAGTAAATCAGGTTTCTTGTTGAGTAGGCTGTCCCCCTCCCAGCCCCGCCATTCCTGGAGGAGATCTAGGGGGTGCTTCCCCCAGGTAGTCAGAGACAATGGGTTGGCCACTGGGGCGTGGGGAGAGGAGCTATGGCCTCAGGGAGTGGTTGCTGGCTTAGGACAGACTCTCACCTCCAGTGAGGATTTCTGCTTTATTTTAAATTCCTCCCCTTCCTGCCAGGAAAGCTCCTCACCTTGAGTGCTTGCTGCAGTGAAGGTTACTCAACATAGCCGTTTTAAGGCCTACTGACCAAGCCAGAGGGATGAGGAAAAGAAGGGATTTTTCTAATCGGGTAACAGGAAGAGAGTCTGAGGTCAGGAGCGTTTTGGCCCAAGGATTTCAGCAGCAGCAGCAGCAGCCTCCTTCCCTCACTCTTTGGGGTGTCCTCTCTCTCCTTGGCTTCTCCCTCAGACTCTGAATTCAGAGTATTTTTGGTTTCAGTTTTGTGCAAGTTCCTCAGGCAGTTGCAGGCCGTGATTAGGGTGATTGTCTTTGTGAAAGACACTTGAAAGTCAGGTTGGAACAGGGCGTGCGCACGTTCTTTTGCAGAGGATGTCGAGCGTGTTGACTGAGAGCCTGCCTGCCAGGACACGATCCTTCTCCGCGCACCGGGAACAATCTGCTATTGTCTCCGGGGGTAAACCGGTGCCAATAAAACACGAGCGCTGCAAGCCAAGAGGAGGAGGAATACCGCATTAACTGCTTCACCACTAAACCTAATGGCGGGGACCGGGAGAGAGGGCGAAAACCCTCTCCTCTGGGTGCAGCCTGCAGCCACAGAGCGCAGATGGGACCAGAGCAGGCCCGTGGGTCCTGGCACAGTGGAGGGGATGTTCACTCCACCCGTGCCCTTGCCAAGGGCAGAGCTGGAGCATGCCGGATGCTGCCATTGGAGAAAGTGGGGGGCCCCCCTTCGTTTCCTTTCACACTTGTCTGAGTCCCAGAAACTGTGACCTCAGGGGCAGTCCTGTGTGCCGTGCCAGGACTTAGGGAAAGGGAGGGGCAGCGTGTAGCTTTTAGGGCACGGTTCAGAGGATACAATGCAGCATCCACGGAGAGAGCCCGGGAAGCAGAAACGAGAGCGAGAAGACCAAAGTCAGTACACTGAATTAGGTAATCGGAAGGCCTTGATGCTTTATCTTGCCACTTCATGAGCTAGGGGCCATGCAAAGATAGGAGGGGGGGAACTAGCATTTTCAGAACCCATTGGTCTTACGCTCTCCCTTAGCCTCTGATTAATAAAAATAAAGGGGTATTAATAAAGTCTGTGTGGGGGCTCCATTTTCTTTCTTCCCACAGTCTGTGTCAGAATCTGATCCCCCTCTGCCCCGCCGCAATTCTTAGGAAACACTCAAGGCGATATTTTGGACCGCCTGTCCTTCCCCTGACCACTAACTAACCCAGCCCACCCTGTATTCTGTCCTCACACGATTCAGCTTTCCTGTTTAGAAATTCAGGTGACTGTGCACCAGCTCAATGCTGCAGGAGTCTGGATACTGGCTTTATGCGAGCAACCCCTGAGGGGTAAAGATATGGGCAGCGGTCTGAGTCCCCCCTCCTTTTCCAAAAGGCCTCCCACACAGGACCCCAGCATTTCCGAGTTAGCCCGCTTCCTAGCCAGTTCTGATGCCATGCATTCCAAGTTTGTCTGCGATCCTTTACAAACTATCTGTGGTGGTGTTGGGGGGGGGGGGGGGCGGTGGGTCAGCTCTTCTTTAAAAGTTTGGGTCTCATAATCTCAGTAACTGATTCACAACTGGGTCTGGTTCTATTACGTGTATTTCTCTTCTTCCTCTCCCTGGGTGTGTCCACTAATGTGGCTGGGAAGGCTGGACCTCGTGTAAGAAAAATTGTAAACATCTAGGTGGTAGTCTCCTTTCTTTTCCAGAGAGAATATGATTTAGCTTCTGGAAGGCAGCGAGTGGAGGAGCAATTAGGGAACACACTCAGATTTGAGTCTGAGTCGAAGGCTTTGACTATGTTGGGTTTGTGTAGGGAGCCTATAGGGTTAAGCCTCAGACTGACCTGCTGGCAAAGTTGCAAACTAGTCCCAGCCTGGAGGGCACAGCCCTCTTTGCATAATTAAGCGTGATCTTGTGAGTGCTCCCTAGATCCTTCCTGGGTAGCTAATGGGCTGTGGGAGGGGCAGCGAGTGCTGCCAAAACAAGTGCAGCTCACAAGAACATTGTAAATTACCTTGTTTGCCCCTGACTTTAAATAAAGCATCCGCTTTGCAGTCTGGGTCTGTTCTGTGGCCTCAGGGAGGCGCATAAATCCGCTCAGACCCAGCTTATTCTCTGTCTGTCTTTTTCTTCATCCTTCACTGCCCTCCCTCAGGCTCTTGGAATCCTTGGCTGTGCTGGCGCAGCACAGGTTTGCCCTTATTTCCAAGGTGTAGAGAGAATCAGATGGAGCCCTGGAGTGTTTGGCTGGGTACCTCTACTTTGGTGGCCCCTGACCATCCCCTTCTTAAAAAGTTTCCCCATCACAGTATTCCAGCCTCTCAGCAGGTTCTTGTTGGCCCAGCTCCTCTATGTCTTGGTGTGTGCCACAGACAAGTGGATGAATTTTGTTTTGTTTTATTAATACTCACTTGAGGGTATTTTTTCCATTGATATTGAGGAGAGTGGAAGAGAGAGGGAAAGATAGAAAGAAACAGTGATGTGAGAAAAACACATCGATTGGTTGCCCCCTGCACATCTCCCAATCAGGGCTCAGGCAGGGGAAGAACCTGCAACCAAGGTTTGTGCTTTTGACTGGAATTGAACCTGGGACCCTTTGGTCCATAGGCTGATGCTCTATCCACTGAGCCAAACCAGCTAGGGCTCAAATGGATGACTCTTAAGAGGAAAAGTGGCTTGGACTATCAGGCTTTTTTCTTGTATTTCCTTTTTCTCTAGGATCTTGGCTTCTCTCATCGTGGGTCTCTTGGTAGTCTTGAACTCCCGCTTCTCCTGTTCCATGAGACTGCTCAAAATTTTGCTCAGTTTCTCTGACTGTCAGCAGCCACTTTCTGCCTTGCCTCTAAATTAGTTTTCCTTCTTTCAAGGATCTTGACCTCTCAAGTTTTTGACTACTTTTGTAGTTTCTCAGCACCATTAGTAGGTATATGTGTGCTTGTGTGTGTGTGTGTGTGTGTGTGTGTGTGTGTGTATGTGTGGCCTTGTTTTTCTGTTTTATACTTATATTTTTGTTTAGCAAAAACCTGCCCTTGTTTTAAATGCCACTAATGGAACTGTTGTGCAGTTTCTTTTTCTTCTGCCTTGGTTTGTGTCTTTAGTTTTAACCCAAGGAACTTAAAAAAAAAAGTTCTTGTTTGACTTTTTACTTATTGTTTAAATGTGACATCTCACACGTGGGAGTGTGCATTTCCAAAGGACAGGAGTTCATATTTCTTTTTTTTTAATATATATATTTTGTTGATATTTTACAGAGAGAAAGGGAGAGAGATAGAGAGCTAGAAATGTCGATGAGAGAGAAACATCGACCAGCTGCCTCTTGCACACCCCCTACCGGAGAATGTGCCCGCAACCAATGTACATGCCTTTGACCGGAATCGAACCCGGGACCTTTCAGTCCGCAGACTGATGCTCTACCACTGAGCCAAACCGGTTTCGGCAGGAGTTCATATTTCTTGCTTCTCCCATTATGACTTACAGAGTAGGTACCCTAGAATAATTATTGAATAAGTGGATTTTAGAGTTGCCATCTTTCTGGCAAGAAATCCCCACCGGCACCCAGGATCCAGCTGAATGATTCAGGGTGACAGCCAGTCAGAGACTTCCTGCCTGAGACGGGACAGACCATCTGTATCTCACTGAGGCAAAGGAGGAAGGAAGCCAAGAGACAGAGCACATCAGCTTCTTTGGCTGTAAAATGAATAGGATGACTGTAGACAATACCTAAGTCCTTTCCGACTCTAATAGTTGGTGCACCTGTTAACCAACCCACACTCACTCTCTGGTCCCTTTATTGAGGGTTTTGTTAAAGACAGCGAGCACCACACCCACGCCTTTGTCTCTTTAGGCTGCTCACACGCTGGGTGCTGCTCTGAGATGAGGGAGCCTGAAGGCTGGGTGCTGATTTTTGCATGAACTCTGTGTACCACTTATTGAATTTCCTAGCATTCCTGTGGCAAATGACCATAAACTAGGTAACTTAAGACAACAGCAATGTATTCTCTTCCAGTTGTGGAGGCCTGGGGTCTGAAGTCAAAGTGTCAGCAGGGTGAGCACTGAGGGAGAACATCGCATGCCTCTCTCTTAGCTTCTGGTGGCAGCTGGCGTTCCCTGGAAATCATTCCAATCTTTGTCTCCATCTTCCCACCACTGCCTTCTCTCTGTGTCTCTGTATCTGCTCCTCTAACGACACCAGTCACTAGATTTAGGACTGTACTTTAAGTCCAGGTTCACTTAATCTCAAGATCCTTAGTTGTGTCTACAAAAATCCTATTTCCAAAAAAAGGTCACATCCCGAGGTTATAGGTGGACACACATTTTTGGAGAGCGCTGTTCAAATCACTGTAACCAAAGTCAATCTTTTCCTTTCTTTTTTCAGTTTCTGACTAGATTTTAACAGAATGTGAAAGTTTGACCTCTTACACTTTAAACAAATGAAACCTAAAAGTTACTACTTGATTGGTTCAGAAAGGCTTTATAGAAAACCTAATCTGTAACAGCATAGCATTGAGTGCAAAGGCTCTACCTTTTTTGAGCAAAGTGCACAAGGGGACAGGGCAGCAGGGGAGAGGGGCCCAGACATTTACAACAGCAGGCATTTTCTCTTCCTCTTTAAAAAATATATTTTATTGATTTTTTACAGAGAGGAAGGGAGAGAGACAGAGAGCTAGAAACATCGACCAGCTGCCTCCTGCATACCCCCTACCAGAGATGTGCCCGCAACCAAGGTACATGGCCTTGACCGGAATCGGACCTGGGACCTTTCAGTCCGCAGATCAACACTCTATCCACTGAGCCAAACCGGTTTAGGCTCTTCTTGATGGGAGGTGGGCAGAGAACAGCTGGAATAGCCTCATTGAACACTGTCTTGAGGCCTCGCAGTGTGAGAGCCGAGCACTCCAGGTACTTTACAGCACCCATCTCCTTAGCCATGGCTAAGCCCTTTGAGTAGGTGATGGGTGTCAACTTCTCCTTCAGTTTTCATTTCTGTCTTTCACACACCTAAGATCAAGTGTAGTCCCCACAGGATGATGGGAGTGTTGGCCCAATGGCATCACACTTCAGGATACCACTTTGTAGGAATGTTTTCAAATGACACGGGACTCACAAGAGAAAAGCAAATTAAAAATACATCTGTCCATGGGTAAAATAGGGGACGCACTCTGTCATAATCTTCTTGTCCAGCAATATCCCGTAAGTGCAAATACACCGGTTTTCTATTTACCATAACATTGGCAGAATAGTCCTCAAAGGTGGTGAGGATCTCTTCTCCAAGAATATATCCAGGAAATGCATTGGTTGTATAATTGATCAGTAGGCAAGTGTTACCTACAGCTATCTCCCACCACCACACACTCTCCCCCACCCCCCATTTTAAAATTATAATTATTTATTTTAAATATATTTTTACTGACTTCAGAGAGGAAGAGAGAGAGGGAGAAAGACAGAAACATCATTGATTGGCTGTCTCCTGCATACCGTACACTGGGGATCAAGCCTGCAACCCAGGCATGTGCCCTGACCAGGATTTGAACCGTGCTGTCCTGGTTCATGGATTGATGCTCAACAACTGAGCTATGCCAGCCGGGCCCACCACCACACACTCTGGGCTGCTCACCGGCTGCAGCGCAGGCAGCAGGCACTGAGATGAGAAGCAGCAGGCTCTGGTGCCCAGGCAGCTGCCACCAAAGTAACTCTTAAAACCATAAGCTTTATGATGGCAGGAATTATGTTTGTCTTGTTCACTGAAGACATACTTAAGGCATATAACGTTTGTTGAATAATAAATGAATAAAACTGACATAGGGTCCAAGTGGTAGGTGTGCAGTACGTGTTGCCAGCTACAATCACATTAAGATATTCGGGTGCTTGCTCTATATGCGTTTTCAATGCATTTATGTAAGGTTTTATGCTTTATTGGGCTGATGGAAATTCAATCTATCAGCTAAAAGTGAATTACTTTGTGGTCTTCTTTTAAAAATTTATATCATATATTTATTTCCCTACTTATCTTTTTAAATCCTCACCCAAGGAGATGTTTTAATATGTTTTTAGAGAGAGAGGAAGAGAGAGAGAGAAAGAGAGAGAGAGATTGATGTGAGAGAGAAACACTGATCAGTTGTCCCCATTAAGCGTCCCCACCAGGGGTTGAACTGCACCTTGAGATGTGCCCTGACCAGGATCAAACCTGCAACCTTTTGGTGTACAGAACGATACTCCCAACTGGATGAGCCTGGGAGGACTATTTCCTTACATTCTGTCTTCTTATTTCTCTTTCCTTTGTTTTCTCCTATTTTGTGTTGTAGTACTACCACTAGTTACAAGTCTGATTTCTTCTCCATTCTTTTTTCTTTCCATGTCTTTTTAAATTTTCCCAACTTCTTGTAATCAGGCTTTTAAAAGGTATGGGTCTTGAATATTTTCATAAATATATATTTTAGTAACACTTAGATAAAAGGGATCCCAAGCATTTAAATAGATATGAATCTGAAAAAATAAAGACTGAAACTTAATGATTTTATATTGAGTTTCCCTGAAGAAAGGAGAAGCAACTATTTTGCATTTGAAAGTAAGAGGAAAAGAATTCCATGTTTTCCATTATAGGATCTCTTAAGGTATTGCTGTCTGCATGTCTTCCAACTATGAACCTAAGACTGTGGTCAGCAAACTGCGGCTCTTGAGCCACATGCGGCTCTTTGGCCCCTTGAGTGTGGCTCTTCCACAAAATACCATGTCTGGGCGAGTCTATTTTGAGGAAATGGCATTAGAAGAAGTTTAAGTTTAAAAAATTTGGCTCTCAACAGAAATTTCAATCGTTGTACTGTTGATATTTGGCTCTGTTGACTAATGAGTTTGCCAACCACTGACCTAGGACATAATGAGGGAGGGAACATTATATATAATAAGCTGCTAGCCATCCAACTAAGAAATCCTTTCTCACGCCATTTCCTGCAGAGTGAGATTGTGTGGATGCCTGCAAATATCTAAACTTGCTGTACTGTTTAAACATCCCTATTACCTTTCTGAGCCTTAGATGTAGTCCTTTGATTTGTTCTCTCTCAAGCTCCTTAAAGCTTCTTCTATGCCAGTTTGGATAGCATTTAGGGAATCTCGATGAATATGCTCATTATCTAATAGAAAGTGACATAAAACACTCCTGCCACGAACTCTGCCACATAACCATACCCTGCTGAACTCCTGCAATTCATTCAGTGCTAGATTAATAGCATTTATGTTATTCATGGATCTCGGTTGACCTTGATCTGCTAGAAACTCCCTCCTTTTTATCTCTGTTCCATACTGGGAAGGTTTTGTCCCACATTAACAATAGTTCTTTTGTACATCAAAGTACCACCCCCCGTCCCCGCAACATCCTAAGTTTTAATTTTCCTTGCATGCATAATATGTATCTCTCTTCTGTTCAGTGTCTGTTATTTCTTACTTATGTTTAATTGATGGATAATAGAGATTTCTATTTGTTTTGCAAAAGGAAAGTACTTAAAAATTAACCTTTTAGAATGTGATTTTAAAAAAAAGTAGCTTTATGAGTGAAAAAAGTTCACGGAACTGATTTTCCTTTTTAAAAAAAGTAGGAAATATAGATTAAGTAGAGATCTAATCTCCTGCACCTCCATTTGTCTAGTTAGTAGCTTTCAAATAATAGTATTTATTTGTCTTGGAAAATATAAGAGTTTTAACTCTACTGCAATGCCCCTATATATATTTAAATATATGTACATATGTATATACAATCTGTACGTGTAATGAGACAGACACTGAATGAAGGTTTGTGGGCAAAAATTGAGAGTTTAATTCAGTGAGTCAATTTTTCCATTTCTTTTAGGAAACTTCTTTGCAAAGCATTTACGAAAAGTCAAACAAATAAGTAAAACAGAAAACAAAATCCAAAAACAAAATCCTCATAACCAGGAATTACTCTGTAACGTGGATCTTCCCTCCTCTCAGTAAAACATGTAATTATAAAGTAACCCCTTCAATTAGTTTGTTGCTGTTGTTTTTGTAATCAGTGACTACTTATTTGGTATTTAGTAGTTCGGTGTAAAACATTTGCAGTTCAGTTTTGTAGCAATTACTCTAGTAGCAGCAAGTAGGTGGATAAAATCTTTTAAAACCTTTAAAATTCAGCATTTAAAAAATATTTTATTGATTTTTTTACAGCGAGGAAGGGAGAGAGATAGAGAGTTAGAAACATTGATGAGAGAGAGTCATCAATCAGCTGCCTCTTGCACACCACCCACTGGGGGTGCGCCCGCAGCCAATGTATATGCCCTTGACCGGAATCGAACCTGGGACCTTTCAGTCTGCAGGCTGATGCTCTATCCACCGAGCCAAACAGGTTTTGGCAAAATTCGGAATTTTCTAACAGTCTCTTATTTTCACTTGAGGATTCAAATACTTATTTGATGTATTTCTAGTTCTGGTATATTACTTTTTTTGTGAGGAGAAATCCCATAACTAATTATGAGAATTACTTTACTTAACAACAACAACAACATCCAAATTATCAGGTTTTAGTGAGAGTAAATAACACCTGGGCAGCTTTTTTAAAATGCAGATCCCTGGGAGCCACCTTGAGAAGTGCTGACTTAACTTAGTAGATCTGGGGGCAAGGACCCAAGCCTGTGTTTTAAGAGCACAGGTCTGTTGATGCCAGTGTGCGTGGCTACAGGTCAACTCTGAGAAACATAGTTCGAAACTATTATGGAGTAAAGAACTTAGTTCTATTGCTGGGGATGTTGTGAAGTCCGAAGGTCTGGAGAACGCAGTGGAAATGTATTCTGTAATGCTTATCTTGCACCTGGACATTACAACAAGGATGTATAAGACTCATAAACTAGGGAGAAGAAACACGTCTCAGGTTTGGCTTTCAATACCTTGCCGAAAGCAGAAAGGGGAGACCTTTACAGATGTCGGTGTAGAAGGTAATATGGAATGAGGAGTCTTGTTGGAGGTGAAGGTGGCAGGACATTTTCCTCTTTACATCTTTTGGGCTTATTTAAAATGAGCTATTAAAATAATCATGGACAGGCAAAAATTGCTCCTTGAGAATAAAATTAATCACCAACTCCTCTATACTTGTCTTTGCTTTCTGTCTTACCATAGTTGTGCCATAAGGATATGTTGGAAATGAAGAGATTCAGATCATTAATTTTTAACTCCTTCAAGATAAATTACTCATTTCCCCTGATTAATAGCTGTGGGCTATTCACAGTCCAAATTAGCATAATTAGTGTAGAGCCTACTTTAAAATTAGATGATACAGTTAATTTTTTAAAATCTACATTTGATTTCAGTAATTACATGAGATAGTATATATGAAAGTGCCTGGCACAGACTCTGACATATGCTAAGTATTTAGATCCAATTACCTATTTAGCATCTCCCCTCGGATAACTTATAACCAGCGCAAACTCAATATAAGCCAAACCATCTCTTCTGCCTCCTCTCCATATGTTTCCTAGGCTACCAGTTACGCAAACCAGAGCCTTTGTTTCATCCTTGATGTCCTATATCCTTCTCCCCTCAAAGTCTTATTTAACTTTTTCCATATCTCTTAAATTATCCACATCATTTATTCATTGCTCAGTCAAACAGTGATAATCTGTCTGAAGTTTCTAGGCAGGTAATGTGTGATCACCCTCAGATCCAAGGAGATTAGAACATACAAAGCAGATAGTATCAGTGTGCACGGAGAAGGGGTGTGTGTGTGCCCTAACTATCCTCCCCTGCTGGCCTGGTCACTCCTAACTCTCCTCCCCTGTAGGCCTGGTCGCCCCTAAATGCCCTCCCTGGCAGGCCTGGTCCTCCCCAACTGCTCTCCCTTTTAGGCCTGATAGTCCACAACTGCTCTCCCCTGCTGGCCATCTTGTGGTAGCCATCTTTGACCACATGGGGCGGCCATCTTGTGTGTTGGAGTGATGGTCAATTTGCATATTATCTCTTCATTATATAGGATTTTTATTGATTTCAGAGAGAAAGGGAGAGGGAGAGATAGAAACATCAATGATGAGGGAGAATGATTGCTCAGCTGCCTTCTGCACACCCTCCACTGGGGATTGAGCCTGCAACCTGGGAATCTGCCCTGACTGGAATTGAACTGTGACCTCCTGGTTCATAGGTCGACCGTCAATCACTGAGCCATGCTGGCCTGGCCTTTAGAATTTCAGTATACACCTGACAAATAAATAAATAAGCAGTACCTATTACCCTTCTTTTTCTTGCCTTTTATATACTGTCCTTCTAAAGAGTTCATTGGGAAAAGAAATTCATAATAATAAAAGGGTAATGTGCTAATTAGACTGAAAGTCCTTCGGGGCTTCATTCCAGATGGGACGTCCTTCTGGATGAAGCTGGGCCGAAGCAAAGCAGCCTGGGTCCCAGGTGCAGGAGGGAAGCTAGAGCCAGCAGCCAGGGGAAGTAAGGCCTACCCTTGCACGAATTTTCATGCATCGAGCCTCTAATATCTCAATAATAATGTATCTGCTTTGAATTTTGATGATATATGCTAGTCCTATTACTGTATTGAAGAGAAAGGTAACCAAGTTAAATTTTAGATAGGGATGTGGGATCTGATAGATTAGGCAAACAAGGACTTAAGGGAAATTCTATTCTAAATGAGGGATGCTAAATTTGGATATTGTCAATTGCTCTCCATGAAGGTTGGACTCATTTTTATGCCCACCAGCAACAATCTAATTCCTGGGTCAGCAAACTGTTTGAACTTTGACAATCTGATAATGGTAAAAAATGGAATTTCATTATAGTTTTAATTATTATTTTAAAATTATTATTTGATTGACATTTTAAAAAATATTTTCAAGAGACATTTGCATTTACTATATGACTTCCCTGTTTCTAAATATTTTCTTATTAATATCAAGAAGTTCCAGATATTAGAGAAATTAGACACTTTTGACATAAAAAATATTATTCCCAGGTTGTTTTGGCATTTTGACTTGATTTATGGTATATAGACATATACATATTTACCATGTAGAAACATTCTCTTGTAATGCCATCGAATTTAAAGTCCTACTTTTTGATTTCTGGATTTTTGTATCAATATTAGAAAATTTTCCTGCTAAAAAATTACTTAATTTTTTGTCAGTATTATGTTCTTAATGTTTTATTTTCATGTTTAAATATTTGCTTGATCTAGGATTTCTTTTTTTATTGATTTTTAGAGAGAGAGAAAGGGTGAGGGATAGAGAGATAGATACATCGATGAAAGAGAAACATCATCACTGCCTTCTGTATGCCTCCTACTGGGGATCAAGCCTGCAACCCTCCGTATGTGCCCTGATGGGGAATTGAACCAGTGATCTCTTGGTTCATGGGTTGATGTTCAACCACTGAGCCACACTGTCTAGGCAAACTGGAATTTCTTTTTTTATGAAGGTGTAATTTTTTCCCCCTGAGATGGCTACCCAGTTGTCTCCATATCTTTCCTCAATGGAGAATAATTTTTCTCCATTGATTTGAAGTCTTTATCAAATATTACATTTTACATTTATCTCTTTAATTTCCATTTTGTTGATCTATCTGCATGCTTATATGACAGAACCATACTGTCTGTAATACCTGTAGCTTTACAATTGACTTGACATTGAGAAAGGCTAGTCTTTCTGACCACCATTATCATTTCAGAAATGTTGTAGTTTTGTTGTTTTATTTTTAAATTTTTATTTGTTTTTTTCCATTTAGTTTATGTAATTAAAAAGTTCCGCCAAAACAGGTTTGGCTCAGTGGTAGAGCATCGGTCTTCGGACTGAAAGGTCCCAGGTTCAATTCCGGTCAAGAGCATGTACATTGGTTGCGGGCACATCCCCGGTAGGAGGTGTGCAAGAGGCAGCTGGTTGATGTTTCTCTCTCATTGACGTTTCTAGCTCTCTATCTTTCTCCCTTCCTCTCTGTAAAATATCAATAAAAATATTTTTTTAAAAAGTTCCATGTATATGATTATTTGAATGAAGCTAACTCAGAAAAATCCTAATTGATATTTGCCTTTCTATCAAAAGAGCAAGGTGTATTATTCTACTTTTGTTGTGTGTGTCCAATTTTTGTTTTTAAACTGAAGATGTTTGATTCACTTTTTCAAGACAAATTTATCTTTAGAAAATAGGAAAAAGTATCATTTAAACTTGAATTTTTCCTTATTTTGGTTTTTGACGGATTTCCTTATTTT
The DNA here is from genome assembly GCA_963924515.1 of Vespertilio murinus. Taxonomy (NCBI): domain Eukaryota; kingdom Metazoa; phylum Chordata; class Mammalia; order Chiroptera; family Vespertilionidae; genus Vespertilio; species Vespertilio murinus. The sequence continues at coordinate 52,494,293 of OZ004707.1, read as the reverse complement.
GGTTATTTCCTTATTTAGATTTGGTAGAAATATTCCTTTGAAGTCACTCACCAATTTTGTGACATTATAATGACATTATAATGAGAGGTGGTGGGAGGAGGTTTGTTCTCATAATGTCTTGTGATTACTTGGTCTTGAAAGCCTGAGCGGATGGATGGATCCTAGTGATGCCATCTGCTTTTTGTCCTATGAGACTTGGCTGGGAAACATAAGCTGTAAGTACTAACTAGAGCGGTCCTTGCTGCTTCACAGCTGTGTTCTGTGAGTCCTGCTGGTGTATCCTGCGGCTGTGTTTTCCAAGGATTAATATATCTTGTTGTGGCCTTGGGACTTCGAGAGCAAGGCCAGGCCACCCCGTTCAGGTAATACCACGCAAGCAGCATATTAACACTTCCTGACCAGCCTCACTCTCATGCCAACATTCAAAAAGGACAATCTAAACAAATACTTATTTACTTATTTAAATCTTGTCTCACATTCTGCAAATGAAACCTGAACATTTGGGAAGTCAACTCCCTGGATAACAAAAACATCCTTATCGATGTGGGGCATGCGCTACAGTCACTGTTGTCATTGTTTTGGGAAATACATAGATTTGGCCAAAATATTTTCAGTGTGTAAGGAGCCACTGTGCAGATCTTATGAAACAGTTCTGACTTCTCTGCATGCTCCAACTTGCCATGAAGCAAAGAACTCCCTCTCTCAGCTAACCAAACACTCCTGATTCCTCACTGCCCTAAGTTTTAAGAGTGCCTGTTTCTCAGAGATGTGCTTCTTTTGATTAAAATTATCTCCTCGCAGCACATATGTCAACACCTCTATTCTAGGGAACAGCATTTTTTTCTGTTTAACTGTTTGTACTTTGGGGACAATAGGGAAATTTGAGGTTAGTGGCAAATTAACTTGGTTAATTTGTGGAGATATTTAAATTGGGGGAAATGTCCAGAAATGTATTTGCTACATTGTCCTTTCTTACTGTATGGCTGCCCAGGGTTCAATCAGGGCCCACGGGTAACAGTGGAAGTCAACATGAATTTCAGGGTACATGGAAAGCACTGGTTTCTCTTCATTTATTTGATGCTTCACAACTTTGGGGAAGTCATGCTACTACCGTATTTCCCCATAAATAAGACATCCTCCGAAAATAAGACCTACCCACAGGTTTCCTTCTGAGTGAAATATAAGGCATCCTCCCAAAATAAGGCCCCCAGGTTCTGTCTCAGAATGAAAATCAATTTACCATAAACTGGTCACTAGGGCCGCCCCAACTGGTGTCTAGCAACCAGTGATGGCACGCGGAGTCCTGATGTCACTGCTGTGTGAATGGAGAGAAATCAGCGTGGAAACTTTGTGAAACCTAACCTGCAAGAAGTTGTGACTTGGGTGAAGAATTCCTGGGAGAAAATCACTGACAGTTGCGTTGCAAATGCACTGAGAGCAGGCTACCTTGACAAGAAGTACTCATTTAAAGACAGTGCTATTGCTAAACATGAGAGATTTGGTCCACTGATTCTGAAAGAAATGGAGTCACAAGAAATTCACCAGGAAATTCAGGAATTGGGTTGTTATGATGATATTCCAGGAGATGATAACATGATTGTCATTGAGTAAATGAGTCAATTCATATATATATATATATATATATATATATATATATATATATATATTATTGATATTTTACAGAGAGGAAGGGAGAGAGATAGAGAGCTAGAAACATCGATGAGAGAGAAACGTCGACCAGCTGCCTCTTGCACACCCCCTACCGGGGATGTGCTCGCAACCAAGGTACATGCCCTTGACCGGAATCGAACCCGGGACCTTTCAGTCCGAAGACCGACGCTCTACCACTGAGCCAAACCGGTTTCGGCGAGTCAATTCTTGATACTGTAGGATTCACAGTTTGTCTGGTTTGTATTGACAACTACCATACTACCGTGCTGTATACAGGTAATAAATTTCCTTTCTTTTCATTTAACAATAAATGTGTACCGTATTCTTCTTTATGAAAAAATAAGACATCCCCTGAAAATAAGACCTAGAGCATCTTTGTGAGCAAAAATTAATATAAGACACTCTTATTTTCGAGGAAACGGTATCTGTCCATTAACTTGACTAGCTCTAAGTGTTTTTGTTGTCATTTGTTTGTTTTGATTTAATCGGTTTTGATTTTGGGTCCTCTCAGAAGAATCAAGTGATTGTTTTGGTGAGTTGGTTCCGAGTCCAAAATGAAATAGAATATGGGTCCTAGCTAGTGCTCTCGGTGGTTAGAGCATCGCCCTAGGAGTCAAAGCATTTCAGGTTTGATTCTCAGCCCTGGTTGGGCCTCATGCAGGAGGCAACCAAGCAGTGTATCTTCTCACATTGATGTTTCTCTCTCTTCCTCTCTTCCCCATCCCTCCCCCTTTTCCTTCCTCCCACTCTCCCTAAAAATCAACGGGAAAAAAATCCTTGGGTGAGAATTAATCAAATAATAATAATAATAATAATAATACTAGGATATGGAATAGAAAAGGACTCAAGGATGATAATAACTTTAGCTAGTGTGTGCAGAGAAAGGCAGTGTATTTAAAAGATAGGATGCAGGCCACTCACTGTGTCTGCAACCTAAAGAACAAAGGTAAGAGGGCTTAGACATAAAGTCAGAGCGGCTGTGGTGTACAGCTTCTGACATGCTCCTACCTCTTACAATTAACACCCCTGTGTCATCCCCTCCCTTCCTGTGTGAGCTGGACTTGGCGACTCACTTCTAAAAAAATAGCATGTGGCAAACAAGATGGAATATGTAACCAGAGGGTTACAACTTCTGAGGTTAGGTTATAAAAAACTGCAGCCTCCTTTTTGTTTTCTCTCTTCTCTGCCTCTTTTCAACTTACTCTCTCTGGTGAAGCAAGCTACAATGCTGAGCTATCCTATGGAGAGAACCATGTAGTAAGGAAGTAGGGGTGGCCTTTAGACCACATCACCTGTGAACCAACAGCCCTCGACAAGCTGAATCCTGCCAACTACCGTGTGAATGAGATTCAAAGGGGATCCTCCCCAGTCAAGCACTGAGATGACTGTAGCCCTATCCAGCACCTTGAGTGCAGCTTGGAAGAGTCCTGAACCAGAGGGCCCAGGAAAGCTTCGTTTGGATTCCGTATCTACAGAAACTTTGAGATAATAAATGTTGTTTCAAGCCACCAGGTTTTGGGGAAATTTGTTATGGAGCCATCCTATCTAAGAAAAGAGCAGTATGCAAATTGACCCATCACTCCAACACTCAAGATGGCTGCCCCATGTGATCAAAGATGGCTGCCCCTAGTGGACACAAGATGGCCGCCATAAGATGGCCAGCAGGGGAGGACAGTTGGGAGGGACCAGTTCTGCAAGGGAGAGCAGTTGGGGGCGATCAAGCCTCCAGGGGAGAGCAGTTAGGGGTGATTAGGCCAGCAGAGGAAGGAAGTTGGGGGCAACTGGACTTGCAGGGAAGGGCAGTTGGGGAGGACCCAGGCCTGCAGGGGAGGGAAATTAGGGGCAAACAGGCTGGCAGAGAAGCAGTTAGGCATCAATCAGGCTGGCAGGGGAATGGTTAGGGGTGATCAGGCTGGCAGGCAGAAGCGATTAGGGGCAGTCAGGTGAGCAGTTGGGAGCCAGCTAGGATCTGTAGGATCTGTCTTAAATGAGCAGTAGGACATCCCTTGAGGGGTCCCAGATTGGAGAGGGTGCAGGCTGGGCTGAGGGACACATACCCCATGCATGAATTTCGTGCACCGGGCCTCTAGTAGATATGATCACTTTTAAAAGATACTCTGATTTGTGTGGGGAACAGATGGCACAGAAGCAAGAATAAAAGCAGGACAACCAAAATGAAAATGCTCTGAGATCAGTTGGTCATGTTGACATCCAGTAGTTTATGAAATCTGATGAAGTCTCATTCCAACCTCAGAGGGTGGTTCTTTCCTAACCTTTCACTTCTGGTCACATCTTGGTCATTGTACAATTTCAAAGTAGTGCAATGTCACCATGGTGTGCTGAGGCATGAAGACATACCCTGTGTAGAGTGCCATCCCCACGATGGGTAAAGGAGAATTGAACACAGTCCATTCCCAGGGTTCAGCGTGTAGAGGGCCCTAACCTGCAGGTACTAGTAGCAGAATCAGGACATTTGCTTCCAGGCCCGTGCCTTCTGCATTCAGGTCAAGGTCTGTCAGTACCACAGGCTTATGTGTCCTAACACCCAGCCTGGAGGCCCCCCTCTTCATTTAAAAATACTTCTCACTTCTAGCCCTAGCCAGTTTGGTTCAGTGGATAGAGTGCTGGCCTGCAGACTCAAGGGTCCCGGGATCAATTCTGGTCAAGGGCATGTACCTTGGTTGCAGGTACATCCCCAGTAGGAGGTGTGCAGGAGGCAGCTGACTGATGTTTCTCTCTCATTGAAGTTTATAACTCTCTCTCTCCCTTCCTCTCTGTAAAAAAAGTCAATAAAAATACATTTTAAAAAATAAAATAAAATAAAATACTTCTAAACGAGGAAGAAAGAGAAATTCAAATGATTAAAGTAAGGTCTTTGTCTTTTGCCTCCCACCCCTTTTTTTTCTAATATGAAGTTTGGGGCACTGGGCATTTTGAGAGCTGAGTACTTTAAATAATTATGCAGCTTAGGAGAAGTTAGAGATTTTTGGAATGAGAAAGTTGTTGACTGAATATGAAGAGTTGAAAAGAAGTTCTGAACTAGAAATGTTAGCACATGAACTCCAAATATTTGTTCTAATATACTTAGAATAAAAATTTCTTCAATGTGATATTGAGATTTCCCCCCAAAACTATTCTTTAGTTTTTTAATTTGCCTGGCATAGCAGGTACCATTGTTTCTTTTCAAAATATAGTATACATTACTTCTGATATGAGTCATGAATTAATAACCAGTAAACTTGGCATAAAAATACTACTGTTTCTTGAAATTTTAGATATGATAAGATGAAATTAGAAAATTAGTAATAGGAGGGATATGCACTTTATTATGTCACTATTTAAAAAAAGTCTCCTGGCCCTAGCCAGTTTGGTTCAGTGGATAGGGTGTTGACCTGTGAACTGAAGGGTCCCAGGTTCGATTCTGGTCAAGGGCACATTCCCAGATTGTGGGCTCCATTCCCAGTCGGAGGCATGTGGGAGGCAGCCAATCAATGATTCTCTCTCATCATTGATGTTTCTATCTCTCCTTCTCTCTTCTTCTCTGAAATCAATTAAAAAATATATCTATATCAGCCGAAACCAGTTTGGCTCAGTGGCAGAGCGTCGGTCTGCGGACTGAAGGGTCCCAGGTTCGATTCCGGTCAAGGGCATGTACATTGGTTGCGGGCACATCCCCAGTGGGGGGTGTGCATGAGGCAGCTGGTAGATGTTTCTCTCTCATCTACGTTTCTAGCTCTCTATCTCTCTCCCTTCCTCTCTGTAAAATATCAATAAAAATATATTAAAAAGAAAAAAGAAAAAAAACTATATCTATATCTATATCTATATATATTTAAATCTGAACCCTTTCTCACTATTTTTGTGCTGAAAATTAATTCATATTATATGTAACTCAATACTTAGAAACACTGGTGGGAATCAGAGAGCCTGGAAAGAGCTGGACTTGTTAAAGAGCTGCTTAGGGATCTCTTCCAGTTTGATACTCCACACCCAGCCCTAAGGCTTAATTGGGTGAATTAGTCACTGCTTAAAAGTGCTTAAATGGGCAGCCCACCACCAGAAAAAAAGAGTTGACCATATATTGAAATGGCCTCTGGAATCGTGCCAGCCTAAAATATTTTGTCTCCCTCACACCTGCTGCTTGTTGATTTTGTAGCTGTTGCACTTATTGGTTTTAATTTTGGTCTCAGAGTGCAATTTATTTAGGAAATCCCAGAGGACAGCCTCACTATAGTTTCTAAATAATAGTTTCAGTGCTTTCTATAGTATGCATAATTAGCAGAGCATATATATATATTTTTACTTTCTTTAAGTCAATTTCAGAACTGATAAATAGTTCAGAACTGAACTAATAAATTATCTTTTTCAAGTTCAGAAAATTGAACGTGATATAAGATTTTTGAATAATAAGTGAATGAGCAAAATAAATTACCACCTTTCAAATTCTGATCCTTTTAGGCTGGGTTCAGTCCCTCCTGAGATCAGTGGTGAGAGCAGGAGGTCGTAGCCAGAGACGGCTTTAAGTTAGTTTCTTCAAAAGGAAGAGGGAGTTCCTCCCTTCAGAGTTCAGAGTTCAGAGTTCATTGGTCTGGCTTGGGTCCCATGCCCATCCTTGGACCAAGCATGATGTGCTAAGCAGAACTGGGTCACATGCCCGCTTCTGTGATGAAGGGCATGGATGGCATCTGTGATAATCAACTGTGATTAACATTTGGAGCCACATAGAGTAGGAAGATGGGGGAAAGGGCAACAGTTCCCCCAAAGGAGGATTGTTGTAACCAGGAGAAATGTTGAAAGGAAACTAGTCAGACAAAAGGAAAACACATTCCCCTGGATCTGAGCTAGGTGATGATCTTTCTGCCCTGAGGGAACTCAGTGAAGACCAGAGAAAAGCTTATTTGTAAGCTGACAAATAGCAATTCAAAGGGGACAGTTCTAGGGGAGAAAGTCCACAATGCCATTCCCAGGGAGCACTACTTGGCTTGAGAAAGACTGAAATTTTTTCTCAGAAAGGATGCCATAAAGAGTGAATTGGAGTTGGCAGGGAGGGTGTGTATAGCATGAAATAAATATTTATTGGTGAATAAATAAAATAATGTTAAAATAGAGATTGAGACAGAGTGATCAGCTTGTATAAAGGGATAGGCTGTAGATAGCTGTTGTGTTTGGGGAATGGTGGAAAAGTCATTGTGTCTGTCCTTGTAAATGAGAGAATTTAGAAGAGAAGGTAGAGGGAAGAATTGAGTCTTGAAAGCTTAGTAGGTTCAATAAATACTTATTAGTGCCAATATGTGTCAGGCATATATAATAAAAATATATGTAATAATAAAGTTAAGACAATTGAGCTGAATTTATTTGGTACGTACTAACGAGTAAAAGTGACCAGATTTTAGTTTTAGAAAGGTAATTCTGGCGGCATGTGTAAATGTACCTTACAATGAAAAGACCAGATGGGTTATTATTTATTCATTCATCTTTACCATTTATTTATTTCACTTGAACATGTCCACTTCTCTGAGTCTTTTGATTTCATCTCCACTATCATAGTACTTCTGGCATTTTTATTCATCTAGGGAGGGCTGCCACTTCTCCAAGCTTCTCTGAGATATCCTCAGCACTTTCCTATCTAATAAAGAGGGAACGTGCAAATTGACTGTCACACCATCACAAAGATGGCAGCACCCACAGCAGAGGCCGGGTTTCTGTAACACAAGATGTCTACACCCACAGTGGAGATCAAGTTCCCATAATGAGCCTTAAAGAGCAATCAGCAGAGACCTGAGGCTGTGAGGTGCTGGGCTGGGGCAGGGGACCTGAGGCTGTGACCCCTGCCAGATGGGGCTTGACAGGGGACCTTGGGCCATGCCCCTTGCCCCACCACCAGGCCAGGGGACCTCAGGCTATCCACCACCCCCCCACTCCGGTGCCAGGCTGGGGAACCTCAGGCTGCACCCCCCTCTTGGTGGGGTTTGACAAGGGTGGGGCTGGCCCAGTCTGGATCTTGCCCAATGGGGGTGGGGCTGGCTGGATCTGGGTCTCGCATGATTTTGACGCACCGTGAGTGGGCAGGGACTTGACTCTGGATCCCACAGCACACCCCAGACTCTGACAGGAGGAAGATTTTCATATACATTTTAGTAATTTTCTTTCATCTCTGATACTATTATAGAGAAAGTGAAAATAGCAATATTAAAATATTTCCTCTAATTAATTCCCTTTCTTTTTCTTTTTTTTAAAATTTACATATTATATGTGTACATACCTTACCAATTTCCACCCTACACCCCACTCCCAAACATGCCCTCCCTCCCCATAGTTTTTCCTCTTGGGTCTTACCCATATTGTCAAATTTGTCTTCCATTCTTTTTAGCCATCTTATAATCATTACTCTGAATTCTTGCTCTGGTAGGTTGCTTGCCTCTAACTCGTTTACTTCCTTTTCTGGTGATGCCTGCTTTTCTTTCATGTGTGGACTGTTTCTTTGCTTCCCCATGATCTCTCTTTTCAGGATGTCTGGTTATGTAGTTCTCTCTCTCTCTCTCCTGCGTTGATTTAAAGGCACAACCAGATACAACACACAAGGCACTAAACAGAAATGTGTTTGCAATATTAATAACTTCCAATAAAGGTGACCATTAAAGAAAGGCAAATTAGGGGGTAGGAGAGGTAGAAGAAAGAAAAAAAAGGAGTGGCAAAATGAAATTGGGAGAAGGAGGAAAAAAAAAGAAGAAGAGAGAAACTAGAACGATACTAAGAGAGAAACGAGGAACTAATATATATGGGAAGGAAACTCCGATAGAACAACCCTTAATCACAATGAATGCCAGCAACAAGTATCTGGAGATTAATACAACTTACAACACCAACTAATATTAAGCAAGGAAAGGGAAAGCAGAAGTAATAACTAACTAAAACACAGCTAACAAGAATATACAATCAAACGAAAAGAATAAGCAAAACAATCTCACAAAAAAGCATAAAACTTTGATATAGTTAGCATTGAACATACAACTACAAAGGGATAGAGAGACTGTTTCTTTGTTTGTTTTTTGCCTGTTTGTTTGTTTGTTTGTTTGTTTGTTTTGGACAGCGAAAAGGGAGGTGTGTATGGGCTTGGAGCAGGGGATTGGAAATTATATATACCCAGGTAGGGTGAAATTTTAGGAGGGGGTAAACAGAAAAAATAGGGAAAATCTAGAACAGGAAAGGGTTGAGATAAACAGGACACCAAAGGCAGAAAGATTAGGAAGAGAGTGATGGCATAAAGGTAGGATTGAGATAGGATAAAGCATTGGTGAAGGAAAGGTAAAAATAGAATGTGGAACACTAATCCCAAAGTAAAATAGAGAGCAAACAATAATAAAAATAAACAAAAGTAAACAAGATAAAAAAGGTAAAATAGTATTAGTAATAATTCTGATTACAAATAAAAATGTATTAATTAAAAAGGTAAAATCAGCAGTTATACACATGGGCTAAAATAACATTAGACCATTGTCAATTGAAATGGAGTAACCATTTCATCTCTTCTGCATGCATGGTCTAGACATATGTAAAAAAAAAGGTAAAATCAAGTGAGGAAAAGAAAAAAAATAGTTTCTTGAGTAAATGTTGCAAATAATGAAAATAAAAAACAAAAATAAAAAAGTTAAATAAAATTTGCAATACCGAAGGTCATTCACTTCCTCTATCGTTCTATTTGGCATCCCTGTTTCCAAGTCCGGACAGTATTGCAGTTTCCTGTGTTTCACTGCTCCTCTGTGCGGTAATCTGGTCCTGATTTTTAAGCAGGCCATGCTTTGATTTTTTTTTTTTTTTACACTAGTGTCAATTTGTGATTTAACCTCTGGTGGCAGTGTTTCTGGGTTGACTTCCAGGGCTCTAAAGCTTTTTATTTTTTTTGTCCCTCTCTGTGACACTGATCTGTGGAGGTGTGTGTGTGTGGAGGGGTGGCAAGTCAGAGCCAACTGTTATTCTCTGGATATGCCTCCGAGTCAGATCAAAACGTGTTGCTCTTTAGATATCTCCCCTATTAGGAGGCCCATCCACAATCATGAGTGACACCAGCCCAACAGCCAGGGTTTCTCCTTGTAAACATCGCCCCAGTCCTCCAGCTTCCTCATGCCCAGGGCGCTTGGGCTTCTGTCTTCCACCACGAGGACTCACCCTATCTCCATGAAATCTGACCATTTTGTCATGCGGTGGAGTGCTCCTTTGAGTACAAGTGTTCGCGCAGCCTGGGACAAGCGTTCTGGGGCTTACAGTTGCTCTGCAGTTGCTGAGACTGTGGGTATTCAGGCCTCTGACAAGATCCACTTTTCCTTTAAAGATGGCGAGATTTCCCAGTCCAAGCCAGTAGGTAACTCTGGGAGGGGACTCAGCCCCACCGTGGGGGCTTCCCTGTCAGGGGCACCCTGATCAGCAGACCCCCACTTTCTCCTGGAGTTCGCCTGTCTCTTAGCTTGCTAACAAACACTCCCAGCCCAACCGTTAGCTGCTCTTTCTTTCTGTTTCGGGACAAGGCTCAGAACCTGACCATCTATTCTTCCGCCATTTTGTCTCCTCTAATTAATTTCCTTTTGATATGCATGAATTTCATGTAGAGGGCCACTAGTTAAGGTATAATGTCTTTGCTTTCTCAACAGACCCAATACTTGTTCTGTGGGATAATATTTTGACTTAATTCCAGTTATTGGTCTGGTGGCCAAGAGTTGTCAAATGGGATGTTTTGTGTGTAATCTTGTGAGGCAGAGGTCTCTGTAATTTCTTAGGAAAGGGAGGCTAGTCATTAGCCTTTAACAGGGAGAAATGGGCCACGTCTGCAGGCCTAGAGGGATCAAGAAAATCTGGGGACTCAAGATTTAAAAAAAAAAAAGATTTTTTAATGTATCATCTCAGATCTCCTCACCCAATATTTTAGGTTCATTCCTAAAATACTTTACAGTTGGGGTCCTGACCATGATGTAGCAAATGTGTTGAGGTTGAGAATATAAGATCTGCTGTAGCTCTTAAATTAAGTCCTGAGTCTCTTCCAAAATTTTCTTGTTTTTTGGTTGTAAGAGATGAGGCTCTTTTAATATACTATTGCTGGAGGAGTCCCTCAGCTTGAACACCTTTACTTTAATTTGGTGATTAATCACTCTCAACTGTTTATTATCTTTTCCCCAAGTCATCGATTGATCCCAGAAACATGCATTCAGATGTTTTGCATCATCTTGTGTACTCCCTTCCATCAGGACACAGGCCCAGATCTGCACTAGTGAAAGTTTTAATTATTGCACTGCTACCTGTGAGAGGACTCTCTGTGTTCCTCTGACCAGTGAGGGGGATCTTATGGCTGGCAGGTGAGATGCTCATCTTTCAGAGCCTACGTCAGAATCCACTTCCTTGGACCACACCACATCCTTGGACAGTATAATCTGAGATAGAGATTCAGGGTAAGAAGTTTATTGGAGAGGTGAAGAGTTCTATGGAGAATGAAGGAAGAGAGTTGTGCTTAGGGGGAAATTAAACTACAGTGCACTAGGGGTGGGGGGACAATAGGAGGATAAAGACACATATGCAATATCTTAATAGAGAAAAAAAAAAAAACACCAAAAAACTACAATATGCTTGCAACAAAGACCTCAGCCAATTCTACAGCTTTTAACATCTGCAATTAACCAATCATTGGATGAAGGTGAATGGGATGGTGAACTTTGGGTTGAGAGGGTTGTTTCCGAAGCAAGGCCATGACTGGAGATAAACATAGCTGAGAACTGTTGGCAATCAACACACCCAATAAATGGAGGGTGAGTGGTTCAGGATCTGGGCCAAGTTTCCCGTGCATCTGAAAACTCAGTGAGAGTGGGGAGGTGGGTGGGTTTTCCTTTACTAATGAGTGTAATCTTTATTCTGTGATGGCTGTAATTGTTAGTAAGCTGATAATACTACCAATAAGATAGTGTTTAGGGTAGGGGAGAATGTATCAAAAATGATGTGGAAAAGAAATGCTTTTACTTTTGAACAAAAGCTGGGAGTGTACACTATTGGGTATGTTCAGTAAAATGGTCTGACTTTTTTTGAAGCTAGCTATAGCAAGCACTTTGATCTACAAATTTCCTGCAGAAAAAAAGTAACTTTTTTTCTTAGTGAGTCTGAAAATCTGTATACTTTAAATTCCTTTCACTTTAGACATTAAAGGAAAAAGTGGATTTTGTTTTTAAGGCATAAGTTTTCATAGACACACAAAGGCCGCTTCGTAGGAGTAATGCAAGAATCGTCACACAGACTGAGTGCACATTACTCTTCCTGTTAGGACTAGAGTCAATGTCATATATTAAACAACAGACCCTTCATGATTTTAAAAACTTTTTTAAAAATTTATCTTTATTGTTGAAAGTCTTATAGATGTCCCCCTTTTTGTGCCCCATGGACCCTCTCCACTCTACTCCCATTGAAAACTTAAAAAAAAAAAAAAAAAATATATATATATATATATATATATATATATATATATATATATATATATTTTATTGATATTTTACAGAGAGGAAGGGTAAGGGATAGAGAGCTAGAAACATCAACCAGCTGCCTCTTGCACACCCCCTACTGGGGATGTGCCTGCAACCAGTGTACATGCCCTTGACCGGAATCGAACCCGGGACCCTTCAGTCCGCAGACAGACACTCTACCACTGAGCAAAACCAGTTTCAGCCCGTTGAAAACTTTTGAGGGAGGAAATGTAGCGCTCAGATTACCAATAGTATTCCTGATTTATGAACTGTTTACTTTTGTGAAGTCATTTTTTATCTATTTTTTTTCTAACGAACCCTGAGTTAGTAAAATAAAAGAACATAAAGCCTTATTTTATATAATTCCTTTGATTTTACAAGTAATTTTAAATTATCTTTCTTCTCTTTCTATACAAGTTCTTATTTATGTTATAGCCCACTTTTAAAGATGAAGGCACTAAGGCTTTTGAAATTGAGTGAACTGTGAGATTCTGTGCTCTTGCCTCCTAGAGCCTGTAACCTTTCCTATTATAAGACCTCGGATTTCATTATTTATCTTGCAGCCAGATAATTTAACAGTGTATCTGTAATTCATACTGGAGAGTGGGGGGGAATGGTTCGGGAGAGTGTGAACTTTTCTGAAATGCAATTATGTTGCATAAAAGAAAAGGAAAAATCTCATTTTGCCTTGGGCAGTGAAATACCTTGGACCCACCCTGGGTATAGGAAGAGAGGGAAAGACTGAAGGGATGTGAAGAATTCAAGAGAATTACCCCAGGGTAGGGAAGTGATTCTGATGAAATGGCACCTGAAAACCACATTTGTTCTGGGAGCCAGAGACCAGGGAAGATGTAGACATTTTCTTGGATAAAGTTCAGATAAGAAGTCAGGAAGATGATTGAAGGGGTTGGAGGACTGACTTAGGAGGACAGGTTAAAAGAATGAAATGGGTTCACCTTGGCTTAGGAACAGCAAAGATAAGCCTTGATCTCTATCTGCAGTTATTTGAATGTATAAATATTGAGAAAGTCAAGTGCTAGTTGGGGTGGAACAAAGGAGTATAATTACCTAAAAATTAAGGCAATGAAAAGAAAACTTAATATGGAGCAATTTATATTTACAAGAATGTTCTTGAGAGATCTATGATAAACTTTGTGGCTTTACAGGGCCAACTTACCACAGATAAGAACTGCAGAACATAGTTTATTACTTCAAAAATAATCTTGTTTTAATGCTGTAATTGTATTAAACTTGGATTTAAGTGTTATCTAAAAACAAACAAAAAAACCACTATGAGATTGTACTAAGCAGATTGTCAGGGGCACCATTCCTGATCTGTGGAGTGGCCCACGGTGACTGGGATGGCAGTGGATATTCTCTCCAGGAGAGAGATTCGGTGACCTGATTGGATGGCTGGCAACCAGAGGACACCTGGAAAGGTCAGTGCTGAGGCTGTGTCAGGCAAGCTGTGGCTTTTGTCGGTGTGCCATGAAAAAGGAACTACATCTTGTCAAACTCATCCTGCCTTCATGGTAACATCTAACCTGGATGTTCAGATTCTGCCCTTGGTTCTTCTGCTATTTTAACCTGCAATCTTTACCTCTCTATGCATTATATGTTTCTTTTATAAACTGTTTAGAAGCTTCTCATATTTTGTGAATATTTGCTTTCATCAATTATTACTTATACACTAGTTTGAGGTAGTGGTAGTAAATAGAATTGCTAATATATGATGATTTTCACCCATACTGACATAAGGGTTGATTTGTTTTGGGGAGGAATTTTAGGAGTACAATAGTGCTTTTTAAACTTCCTGTGGTGAAGAATTAAAGTTTTTCCTTTAATTTTCAAATTCTTGAGGACTGATATTTTTTTAGAATACAGTAAAATTATGAGAAAAAAGAAATAAAAACTCGAAGACATACAAAGTGCAAACCCTCATTTTTTTAAATTGTCTTTTTTATTTTTTATTTTTTAAAATACATTTTATTGATATTTTGCAGAGAGGAAGGGAGAGAGATAGAGAGCTAGAAACGTCGATGAGAGAGACACAGCGACCAGCTGCCTCCTGCACACCCCCCACCAGGGATGTGCCCGCAACCAAGGTACATGCCCTTGACCGGAATCAAACCCGGGACCCTTCAGTCCGCAGGCTGACGCTCTATCCACTGAGCCAAACCGGTTTCAGCCTGTCTTTTTTTTTTTTTAGATTGAACAAGGAAAATTTACTCTGTCAATTGCTTTAAAAATTTATAAAAGCCTTCCTCTTAGTTCTATATTTCACAAAAAGGTCTAGGGTTCTTCTTTTGATTCTATCATTTCCTAATCATGTGGCCTCAGGCATCACACTTTACCCACCCAGAGCAGAAGTTTTCTTAAACCTTCAATGGACATAACAATTCCTGTCCTTTCTCTAGGCGAGGACGGTGAAGATCTGGTGGCAGGCAGGAAGGAAGCTTGGTTTATAACTAGTGAGGTGCTAATTACACATGATAGCCCATATGTGTGAAATGGTTCAGGTGTGATGAATGTGCTTCAGAAAGTTTCCATTTGTTCTAGCAAATAAGTTTTTCATCAAAGTAAATCTCTTACATTTAAGGAATTGTCTTAAAATCCATATTTAATTTTGAATGTTTTTCTTTTAGAAATCTTTTTTTTACACCTTACTGGTCAGTGAAATTTAAAAGCCAGGGGAGGGCATGTGTGTGTGTGTGGGGGGGTAAGAGATAAACTAAAGGACTTGTATGCATGCATATAAGCCTAACCAATGGATACAGACACTAGGGGTGAGGGCATGTGTGGGGGTTGGGGGTGGCTAGGGAGAGGTCAATGGGAGAAAAAGAAGACATATGTAGTACTTAAAAAAATAAAGAATTAGAAAAACTACTAAAAAAAAAGATTGTGTGAACAGGTCATGCAAAGGTTAGAAGAGGCTGTTGGAACTTACCCATTTGCTGAAATATATATTATATATATATTAATTTTTTCTGATCTTAGCTATGGTAGAGTATAAACCCCATGAATTCTTTTACTATCTTTGCTTCAGTGTGTTTCATCATCAGTTTTCATTTCTGTCAGTCAAAGTCACATGGCACTTCCGGTTTTATTCCCATTTGACAAGGTTAAGCTAGTTAATGATCTGCAGTTTCTGTTCAGCTTTATTTTCCATAGATTTATCCTGATAACCATAGCATGAACTTTAGAGTGTGTATTAAGAACTGAAAAAAAAGTAAAAGGTCTTTATTAGTGTTTTTTTATTCCCATATTCCATAGTTTTCTGAGGGGCAAAAATGTGTCAGGGTCCTCTCTGAAAAAAATGTAACTTTTATCTTGACATTAAACAAAACTCAAAGTGAAATCTTAATGATGACATCGGGCCTTTTATGTTCTTTCAAAGTCAATCTATCCACTTTTTAGGAATATACAGTAATTAACTGTTCTGTTGCTCTTTGCTCTTGACATATTCTGAGCTAATATGGAAAACTGCTATGGTTAATTTGATATTTTAGGTGTATTTGCATTTGGTATCAGGTGTTAAAATGAGGAGAGATAATGCTTGATTTTACTCTTAATTATTTTGTATTGGTTAACTATAAATACGTCCAGTTGATATTTTTATTAAGCTCAGGTTATAAGAAAAATAATTTTAAATCTCTGTACTAATAATTGCTCTTTTCCTACTGCATGGAAAGTGAATGCTGGTTAAATGTCCTTTTAGGACATTGTCAATCAAATCATCTGTCCACCTCAGTTTATACATTATTTTTTCAGTATTTGGTGATATACTAACAGACCACATAGACTTTTATTTAGCTATTTCTTTTAATAAGTAGAGAAGATTATTAGTTGTTTCCATAAACTAAAGTCCAAAGCTTTCTTTTTTAAAAAAAAATAAAAAATATACTTTTATTGATTTCAGAGAGGAAAGGAGAGGGAGAGAAAGAGAAAAACATCAATGATGAGAAAGAATCGTTGATTGGCTGCCTCCTGCCTGTCTCCCACTGGGGATTGAGCCCACAACTTAAGCATGTTCCCTGACCAGGAATTGAACCATGACCTCCCAATTCATAGATCAACACTCAACACTGAGCCATGCTGGTTGGGCAAGTCCAAAGCTTTCAAGTGGTTTGTAGGACCTCATCTTATACTGAGTTAAGAGATTTTAAGCAAGCAACTTTCGGGAGGTCATATTTGGCTATAGTTATTAGGATAAAGACATATCACCTGCATATCATAAATGGTCCATTCTGGTCATGAAATAAGATGCCTACTCCTGCCAAAGTTATGGGATGGAGTGAGGAGAGAGATATAACTGACATGGAGGTGATGGAGGGGAGGAAGTGAAATCTGTGGATGGGACTGTGAGGAAAAGTCTTTCCCCATAAATTCAGTTTGGGGAAGAGACTTGGGTCCAGTCCTAGAAAGGAGTCAATATGGAAATTCTTATCTGTGAGGGTTGCATCCTTGATTATTATTATTTTTTTCAATAGCGGCAATGCCTTGTATCAAAAGGCAATCAGGTTATGGAATTTGGGTTTTGTATATAAAAAAAGGGCCACCGGGAACTTGAGCCCACAGGAACACAGACTTCATTCCAGGGGAACCAACTGGAATTAAGAGCTACGGGCTTGCGTCCACTTTGAACTTTAGTAATGAAGATTCAGATGCCTGAAGAAAATATTTTCATAGACCATTTACAGATGTACCAGGATGTCCAATGCTCACTGATCTAGGAGTGAGGTTGCAGGTAGAAAATAATTACAGGCATGTGAAATGGGGTTAAAAAAAGTAAAGACTTTCATTCATGTGAGGTAAAATTGAGTAAAGGTATGTGCCTGATTTTTTGTCTTCCCTAGTCCTTTTCCCATTATCTTCAGGTCATTTGACTCCTGAGGTATAACTTTACTTGAATTCCAAGATTCTTTTTGACTTTCAGGAAGAGGTCCCTCAGACAAGGTTTCTTGACGCAGCACTAAGTCATTCTTGCCGATTGGGTGGAAGTGATCTCTTAGTTCTAATAACTGAGCTTCACTATCTTAGCAATGTTCTAGAACCCTATTGTCCTAAATTTTGATCCCCGTATTTACCTAACAATTATTCATTGAGCACCTAGTAACTACCATCTATAGGGAATAATAAAAATCTGCCCCATAATCTCTAACCCAAAGCAGAAGTCCCATTATGTATTGCTGATTTCCTTAAGTGGAGATTTATTTATTGGCCTTGACTACAAGGCTTCTTATCTCTGGGTCCCTTTTGGATGCCTTTCCATCCAGATGTACCATTTTAGACTTCTACATTTATTTGTCTGATCATATTGCCCTCCTGGATCTGGCTCCCTGACTGACATTCCAGCATTGGCTTTCTCCATTCACTCCCACCCCTACCTCAGTGAGCACACATGTTTGCAGGTCTTAGTCTCTTTGGGTCAGCCCCATCCAGCCTAATTAGCATGATCCAGGAAAGAATAATTCCAACAAGATGATAGTTTTCCAAGTGCAAGGTCATTAGAAAATGTGTAGGCTGGAAACACATCTAGATTCAAATCTGGCTGTACCATTGGGCAAGTGACCAAAAATAAGTTCTTTAAGCTTGTTGAGTCTCAGTTTCACTGTATGTGAGCTTCTAAAAATCATAACTTCCCTCTCAGGTTTTTTGAGAGGTTTAAATGAGATGATAAATCTCAAGCACACAGTGGGTACTCAGTAATGGTTCTCTTCCCTTTTGACAGTTTTATCGTCTATATTTTCTTTGTTATTAAATTTATTGGGATGACATCCTATATAATAAAAAACTAACATGCAAATTTTCTCCTTGACTAGGAGTTCGACCAGGGAGCGGGGCTGGCCAGTGGTGGCAGGTGGCATCCCTCATCAACATTTTAAGATGATAGAACTGAAGTAGAGAGTTTACATGAGCCCATGTTTGCAGAGCTAGTAAGGGGCAAATTATGCATTAGACTCAAGTCTGCCTGGCACCAGAGACTAAAACTGCTTCTTAATGACCTCTTTAAGTGTTTAGTGTACTTTTTATTTATTGCCATTTGCCTTAGCATTTAATATTGGTAAGTTAAATATCTGTTTGTAATAGCATAGGCGGAAGGGGGCAGAGCCAGCACAAAGTGAAAAAAGGACTTTGGATTTTTAAATTACTGCCAGTAGGAATAGCTTAGAAATCTATTCTTTTGTGACATTGGGCTATTTCTTTTAGGATGACTCAGGACATAACTAAATACAGAGTCAGGAATTACAGAGAATTATTCATATGGAATGGGACTAGACTAGACTATAATCAAAGTCCTGGGCAATAGGACTGTCATGTTGGCAGATATAATGAGCAAGGAAGAATATACAGTATTCTAAAATTTATATATAATTGTATCAGGTGATATAATTATATATAAAATTCAAAATAACTTATCAGTAATTATTGAGTTTCAAAAATTATGCTAACCTTCTCAAGGCCTTCAGGTAAAACATCCAAATAACTTTCAAAGCCAAAACAATTAGATTGGCACCAGACTTTTGTAAACTTATTTATAAAGCAAAGGCAATAAGTGAGCACATTAAAAAAAAAGTGAAAAGAGTGAAAGCGACGGATTTTTTTTATTCTATCAAGTGTCTGTCAATTATTAAGATACTATAGGCCCGATGCACAAAATTCATGCAAGAGTAGGCCTTCCTTCCCCCAGCTGCCAGTACTGGCTTTCCTCTGGTACCTGGGACACAGGCTTCCCTCACAGCCCCAGCTTCGTCTGGAAGTTTGTCCATAAGGACGTCTGGTCTAATTATCATATTATACTTTTCCTATATAATAAAAGGCTAATATGCAAATAGTCCAAAAGGTGGAACAACTGGAACAACTGAACAACTGAACAATTGGTCACTATGACATGTGCTGACCATCAGGAGGCATGTGAAGAACATGGCAGGCATTGGCCACAGCAGGATGGTGGAGCAGGTGAGCTGGGGTGCCAGACCAAGGTAGGGCGCTGTCACTGTCATCTGGGTGAGCCTCTGGTGGTTACTGAAAATTCTTGGCTCCTGTGTGCTGCAGTCCCATCTGGTGCTTGCACCTGCTGCCAGCACTAGAGCTATAGTTCACACCCATTTGCACCCGCAGCTGGTGCTGGAGCCGCTGCTTGCACTCACTACCTGTGCTCAGAGCCAGTCCCAATCACTTGGCGCCATCAGTGGGTGTGAGCAGTGTGTTCCAGTCCTGATCACCACTGAGGGCTTCTCCACCTCCCCCTGCTCCTGAGGGGTGATTTGGGGCAGCAGCCACCATGCACACCCACTGACAGTGCTGGCCTCACTCGTGCTGCTATTGGTGCTGGCCCCAATCACTCTGCTCCATCAGCAGGTGCGAACGGGGCTGTCGCTGTCAGTGCATGGGAGCAGTGCCAATGGGAGTGGGGCTGCCAGCAGACAAGGGACCAGGGGCCATGGCGGGAGGGACTGGGCTGGGGCGTGGAGGATGGGCCAAGACTCAGCCCTGTGCCCACTGCAGCCTCACAGCCCACAGTTCCTTTCAAGGTGCACGAATTCGTGCATCAGGACCCTAGTATTATTATAAATTAGAAAAAAATTCTCAGCATAGGAGAACTTAGGGAATTTTGTACTCATCACCTATTTTTTAAGAGTCTACTAGAGAATGAACTTTATCCAACCAGGTGGAACTGGGAAAATTTCAGCAAAAACACTGATGATGAACACTTACAAATATATAAAGCTGTATCTAAGACTCTATAAAATGAATTTGCTTTTTGTCACATAACAAAACAGAAATAATGCAATAAAAATTGTGAGGAGAAGAAAGTAGAAAAAGCTATTGTATAAATGGGGGATTAAAGGATACTGGGAGGCGGGGAACTTCCTGATAAACTAGATAGTACAAAGTTATAGGAGAAAACAGGATACTAAAATCATAATAAAGGTAAATGTATAAAGGTAATCACTAGAAAAAAGGTAGAACTGGGTAGATGGGGCAAATGGGTAGCTAAGGAAAAAATGGGAATGGGATAGTATGGATGAGGAAGAACTATACTCTTTTTCAGGGTGAATATTTTAAACATCTTTGACTCATATAAACACAGTCATGGTTCATAGACTCAAAAAATATAAAGTCAATCAGGATGTAGAGATCCCAAATATAAACAATAACAAATAAACTTAACTGTATTACAAGTAAATAACATAATCTCACTGAAGGGAGTGGGGAAGATAAAAACTAATCAGAGTAACTTGAATAAAGTGTAATTTGACTGTGTTGTGTGGCTAAAAACAAAACAAAAAAAGAAAAAATACTGTTCCGTAAACAAAAATTATACTCAAGTTAGTAAGCCTTTTTCTTATGGGAGGTGTGGGTCAACAATTCTGTCATCACTTTGTGAGTATACTAAGATTGAGGGAGTAAGTGAATGAATTGTAGATATTGAGAGGTTTATTTCTATCAGAGAAAGATAAGGAAAAGAGGAAGACTAAAATGAATCTTATGTTGATTTGGAACCAGAGGTACCAGTTGGTATCAGTGGTGGTGGCAGGAACCTCTGGGAGATCAGGCCTAAACCAGAAGTCAGACATCCCTCTCACAGTATGGGACCCTTGTAATCTAGGACCCCTTGCTCCTTACAGCCTGCCTGCAGTGGAGGCAGGAGAAGCTTCTGCCACCACCACTGCACTCGCCAATCATGAGCCCAGCTTCTGACTGAGTTGCACTCCTCCCTTATGGGAGTGCACTGACCACCAAAGGGCAGCTTCTGCGTTGAGCATCTGCCCTCTGGTGGTCAGTGCGTGTCATAGTGACTGGTAGTTCTGTTGTTTGGTCAGTTTGCATATTAGGGTTTAATTATTTTTTTTTCTTTTTCTTCTAAAAAAATATTTTATTGATATTTTACAGAGAGGAAGGGAGAGAGATAGAGAGCTAGAAACGTCGATGAGAGAGAAACATCGACCAGTTGCCTCCTGCACACCCCCTACCGGTGATGTGCCCACAACCAATGTACATGCCCTTGACCGGAATCGAACCCGGGACTCCCCAGTCCACAGACCGACGCTCTACCACTGAGCCAAACCGGTTTCGGCTAGGGTTTTATTATTTAGGATCAGTCCTGATCAGGCGAGTCCCAGGGATCACACTAGTGCACGAATATTTAATAATAGCATTGGATTATGGTTTATAGATTAAACTAGATTTCATGAGTTCATACTGATGTAAACAAATTATAAATGAGAATAGGGGATAGCCCCCTTTTTTATGAGAGAATTCAAATTGACATGTAGAAGGAATGATAGAAATATAAACACCAGGCATGTATGGAAGGGGGGAATTGGTAAAATATGTAGACATATAATACCTTAATAAAAAAATGAAAGAAAATAAAAAGAAATATAAACACCACATTAGGCAACCACCTTAGCAAAAATTGTTGCAAACAAAATGCTACAATCAATGGGCAAAGTCTGGAGAGAAAAAAAAACAACATTAACAGTCCAAAGTATCTCTATTAAGGTATTTATCAATTGCAGAGGGAAAAGTAACATTACAGTAAAATATATACAAATTTTATTCTATATAAAGTAGGTAGGAGACTTGAATAGACTTTCACAGAAAAGGATATATGACTGGCTCATAAACATATAAAGAGATGTTTAATTCCATTAGTAATAACTCAAATGGTGAATAAAATGTAAATGAAATAACATTTAATATGCTTACCAGATTGGCAAAAGTGAAAAGTGAGGTACCACTAAGAACTGGAAAAGATACAGATCAATGGAAACGTCATGTACTGTTCACTGGTGCAGCCTTTGCAAAAACAGTTTAGTTTGACCCAGTAAAGGTAAAATTCATGTTTAGGACTCCTGGAAGAATCCTTGAATATGACCATCCTGGGACATGTACGTAAATGCTCATGAGTGCATAGTTCTGAAAAGTCAAGAACCAGAAAAACAAAACAAAACAAATAAAACAACACCACCAAAAACAAACACGAATGTCCACCGACTATAGAAATTATAAAGTTTGGTGTATTTATATCATGCTATGTGGCTGTGCACATAAATAAGTGAAAGCTACAAGTGTCAACATAGATCTTAAACCTTACATATTGAGTGAAAGAATCTTTAAAAATTGAGTGAAAGAAGCAAATCATGTAAGCATGTGCACTGCGTGATTTTACTTATGTAAAGCTAAAGAAAAAGGGAAAACCAAGCAATAAGTTGTTTTGTGATCCACACATCTGAAGTAAATCTATTTAAAAAATAATTTCAGGATGGTGATTACTTTGGAGAGAAAGAAGAGCTGATCAGGTAGAGGCACCAAGGGGTCCTCTTAATATATTCGTACCATCTATTTGTCTATATACATTTTAGGTAAAATGCATAAAAAGTATTTTATATACTATTTGGTTTGTATGAGAGGATAAAAACATTTTTCAAGGAAAGAAAAATATTGCTTGGAAAATATTTATTCATCAAAAGCCTCTGTTCTTAAAGAATGTTCTTTGTAGCTTAGAGATAGATACAGGGAGTCTCTCCCTGGTTTGTTACTTAAAATGACCCAGGATATTTTTTTTTTTCAAAAAACATCTCACTGTTTAAGAATGGGGTCATGAGTTTGAAGGCTGTTTCTCTGATCAAGAAAAAAAGATAATAACTTGGCTTAGGTTTCATCTGACACTTAAGTTACTAAAGAACGTTAGTCCACACTCGGCCATCTGCCATGCAATGTGCAGCCAAGGGCAGGGAATGTAACTCATGTGAATTCAAAGACTTATCTCTCTGACATTCTGGCCCAGAAAAGTGGAACAGAAATATAGTACTATTCATTGAGACAACATTTTCCCACAGCCTGTCTCAAATTTCATAGTCCTTGTTAAGTAAGTTGATAATATCAATCCTATTCCCAGTGGGCAAATGTTAATGTCATTCAAATAGAATCTCAGGAGGTGATTTGATGAACCAAAAAATGTACTAAAGCTATTGAGTCATCAAGGTTGTAGGTTGTATCAAAAATTAAAAATTCTTTGCCCCACTATTTTGCAAATTATTTAACCATGTGCTTGAAGGAGAGAAGGTAACGAGGAGCTGTTTTTAAATTTTTTTATTTCACTGTATGCAGGTGCAATCAATCCCCTTTTAGAATATCTATTTTATTTTCTCTCTTCTCTTTCTCTGTCTTTGCTTTAGTCTTTCTATTTTAAAATATCTCTTAATATTCCTAGTTATAGATCCATTGGGTAGGGACAAAGTAAAGATTAAAGATTACCAGGTGTACTGGTTAAATGGCAGATTTTGTAATAAAAGAAAACATAATTTCAAGAGAAACATCAAAAGTGCTTTATTCAAAGTAATGTCCATCGCTAGCTACACATTTCCCCCATCTTTCAGGTAATTTGTGGATACCGTCCCAATAGAACTTTTCTTGTTTTGAGGCAAACCATTCAGAGACCCAGTTTTCCACTTTTTTGTACAGTTTGAAGTGCTGTTCAGAAAATACATGTGCCACTGATCAGAACAAGTGGTAATCTGAAGGAGCAAGGTCTGGTGAATATGGCCGGTGGGTTAATACTTCCCAGGCAAGAACTTTTAACGTGTCTTTAACTGGTTTTGAAGTGTATGATGGTGCGTTATCATGAAGCAAAATTACTTTGCCGTGTCTTCTGGCACATTCTGGTCCTTTCACGATCAAAACATGGTTCAAATTGATTACTTGTTATTGGTAACAATCAGTATTAATGGTTTCACCTGGTTTTAGAAGCTTCCTGGTCAACAAAATGCAGAGCATTGTCTTCTTTCCAAAGCAATTTGCCTTGCAGTTGATGTTGATGGTTGACCTGGATCAACCCATGATTTTGTGCGTTTGGGATTCTCAAAATAAATCCACTTTTCATCGCCAGTCACAATTAGATGCAAAAAAGACTTTCTTTTATGCCATTGAAGCAACATTTTACTGATGACTTTTTGGTTTTCCATTTGTCTTTTGTTCAGTTGATGTGCTGCCCATTTTCCTTCCTTTAAAATCTTTCCCATTGCTTGTAAATGATCAGAAATTATTTGCTGAGTAATTATCTTTTTGCAAGTTGTTTTTGAGTTTGACATGCATCTTCATCCAATAATGCTTGTAATTGTTGGTCTTCAAAATTTTTTGGTTGACCTGGATTTCTTTGTTTTTCAGATCAAAATCATCACTTCTAAAGCATTTAAACCAGTGTTTACAAGTATCTTGAGATAGGGCATGTTCACCAAAACCTTCCTGAAGTATATTATAACTTTCAGCAGTCCTTTCTTCAAAATAAAGTAATGAATTAAAATTTCCCTCAAATGCTCTTCATTTTGGTATGAAATTTGACATTTTTAAGCGTAAAAGTATCTATGATGTTGACCTCTTCAGCAAATTTGACATATGAAGTTTTGAAGCTTGCTGTCAATACAACAAAATAGCATACATATCAAATCTCATATATTTCAACATATGTGTAACTCCATCTATTTAAAATAACCTGCATTATTAACTGGTACACCTATAAGTAGGATGATTATGGCCTTGTTTTTTCCTTTTGCTTTAAATGCTGGTTAGTGCAGGCTGGGTGTGAGAATAATCTGTCTTCACTACCATGTGCATCGAGAGACAAAATAACAGAGTAAGCAAAATATATCTAAATTGTTCCTCTTTGATGGAGAGCCTTTCTATCAAAAATCCTTTATAAGTATTAAGGTAATATTAAGTGAGTGACAGAACTTGAGGAAGTAACAAAATGGAAATGTAATATGGTCCGTTTTGATATATAAGGCTCCAATCCCACAAGCACAAACATGGCTGTGTTTCTTCTATTCATACCTGCCATGCATTTCTGAGCAACAAGTGACAAGTTAGGTGCCCAAACAAGCATGTAGGATTGTTAGGCACTAAATTGAGTGTGTTTGGGCTTAGGAACTTCTGTTTGGTCATGTAAGGAGATAAGAACATCTGTTTTCTAAATTCTAAAACATCATGTTCTGTGTTTTGGAAATAAGTTTTTTTTATTTTTTAGTTTCTGTTATAGGTAGTAAAATGAATAACTTTGCATGATTGGCAAAAAGCATAGTAAATGAAGTATCCATACTTATTTTTTGAAAGATTTCTACTCATGCTAAGTAAAATATTCACAGTAATCCCACTTTTCTTCTTATTGAAAGATTGGTATAGATTGACATTTCCTAGGACTTTTTGACCTATAAAACAAGTTTACATGTGAAACCTGATTGGTTCTCCAAAACTATATGCTAATCAGAAGACATGGAATTTCAGAGATTAAAAAAGAATGATCATTGGAATGGGAAGACATCTCCACAAAAATGCTTTCTACTATTGACTTGAAAGTTGTACCAATCAGGACATATTTCTAGATGACTACTATTAAAATACAAATGACCTTGGCCAAGTAAGACAATAAGATAGGTGGGTGAATTAACAATCTAGCATGGATTTGTTTATCTAAGGAGCCAAAGGGGAAAAAATGTGAATAAACGAGCATTTTACAATGGGGTAAAAGAGAATTAGTATAAATTACAGCGAGAGCCATCCAGCTTGCTGCTTTCTGTTTAGACCCTTTGTTATTCTTCTTGTAGCGTTTTCCATTTTAACATGGGAGCAAACTTTTAAATTAAAAGGATTAAGCTCTTATTGGAGGGATTTCAGGCTTCACCCAGTGGGTGACAGCTATCTGGGGAGACATTGAGACTTTTTCATGCCCCCAAACTCATGTGGTGAAGGAGGCAGCTGCTTGCTCCAGTTATGAGAGGGATTGATTACAAGCTTGAGACTCATTGTCTTCTGCAGCTTGTAAACTGGCTCTGAAGGCAGTTTCCATAAAAGAGTTCAAAGCTGAAATAGGTAATTAGCCCCCTGAAGTAAATACTTTGAAGCGCAATACCCATTTTTGTATGTGCTCTGGTATATGTGATAAAAGAGTCTGATTAAATTATTTTTCCCCTAAGGAAGATTGTCACATGAAAACAAAGGGGAGGTAGGGCAAGAGCTTTGAAGAAGATGAAACTGAGACTGACTCTCACACTTACTAGCTGCTTGTCTTTGATTTAATCTCAAAGCCTCTATCTATAAGCCTCAGTTTCCATTCCAATAAAATGGGAATAATAATATCCATTATGTCAGGTTATCCTAACATTTATTAGAAAACACTTCATGAGATAATACAGTAGTTGTAACAGATGGAATTCTAATACCACATTTAAAGAATAATGAACAATACTGCCTTGCTTAGAATAGGCAAACAATGAATGCATTTTTGGTTCATGTCAACCAGATCAATTGTTGAGCAACTGCAAGTAATTATTGATCAAAAATAGGTTAAAGAATTTATTTTCCATTGAAGCTGTCTTCAACTAAAATACAGTGCTAGAAAGAAATAGATTATTTTTAAAGGAAATTCTCAATCCTATCTGTATTATCTATAGTATATTTGATGATTGCTACTTTTCAAAAATGTCATAATATAGAGAGCATTTTTATTTCCCAAATTTGGATTTTGTAATTATTATTTTTACATAAGGTATGTCTATCAATCCATGCTACCTTAATTAAGAACCATGGGGAACGTGCAAGAACACTGCAGGTGAGGTTATTGATATGCCAACATTAAACCTGGTCCTGTTAGCAAATACTTTAAAAAATATTTTTTATTGATATTTTACAGAGAGGAAGGGAGAGAGAGAGAGTTAGAAATGTCGATGAGAGTGAAACATCAACCAGCTGCCTCTTGCACACCCCCTACCGAGGATGTGCCCGCAGCCAAGGCACATGCCCTTAACTGGAATCGAACCTGGGCCTTTCAGTCCGCAGACTGATGCTCTACCACTAAGCCAAACCGGTTTCAGCAGCAAATACTTTTTTAATGATAAAGGCTCTTGTTTAATTACACTCACTGGTATATTGTAAGTTCTGATGTAAGTGAAGTTGAGGGATAAAATGGTATTCATAGGGGTTTTGTTCTATCAGAGATTTGGTTGCTTTGCTGAATTATGTTCTCCTCCCACCTGCCCTGCTTCCAATCCACCTCAGATCTATATTTAATTGCATTTCACTTCTAGGCATCTTCAATCATTTTGGAATAAATAATTAGCAATCACCTGGGTAAGTCCCAAAGCAAGTGTGTTCTTTGTCCTCTTCTCAAATCAAGCAAGTGTGTTCACGACATTGTGACACCATGAACATTTTCCTCCTGTAAGAATGGGCTGCTAGAAGCATGTACTTTTTAAGTCAGATGGTGCTGCTGCCAAGCATGGACTTCTCTACCTGAGCCCCTGCTGGTCCCCCCTCCGGGGGCCAGGTCTCCAGAACCCTGTGGGAAACTGAAATAAACTAATGGACAATGGCCAGACCATATATAAGCTAGAACCCTGGCACACAGCCTGTAGCAACCTGCCCAGGAAACCAATCATCTCCAGTAACCAGCCTAGAGCCAGCCTCCTCCTAGCTATAACTCAGACTTGTCAGAGGTCAGACCACTATTTCTAACCAACCAGCCCAGAACCCCCGGAAACGGTAAATTCAAATGGCCAGGACTTGATTCATATCTGACAGTTTTCCTAATTTTTGCCTTTGCTTCCAAATTAGGACCAACCAGAGAAAGCCAATATGTATCCACACCCAATCACTTAGGATGCCCTGCTTCTAGTTAGCTCATATCCAACTCTCCAAGCCTCCAAACCTAGTACACCATAAGCTTTCCCACTCCTCTGCCCGCCTTGGAGTCTCTGCTAAAACATGAGTGACAGTGGTCAACTCCTTTGCTACAGCAAGTCTGAATAAATAGCCTTTGCCTTCTCATGTGGTTGGCCTTTGTTTATTTTCACACCTAGGTCCTGGCATGGGTCAGCATGGTTTGTTGAAGCTGCTGCATACATCGTGCCATTCTGATCAAATATGCGCCTTCTCAGTGCCACTCAGTTGTCTCCTTAGCCCAATATTACTCTACACAGATTGGCTGCTCCTTGTCGGCTCTGCTCACCCACCCAGAGAGCACACTGTGTTAACCCCCTGGAATACAAAGGGCTGGTTCTCTCTCTTTGTTCATTTGATGGCCTATTGGGTATGCCTCAGAATATACACTGAGTGGCCAGATTATAATGGTCTCTCGCCACTCAGTGTATATCCTATATAATAAAAGGCTAACATGCAAATTATCCCCTTGACTTGGAGTATGACCAGTAGGCAGGCTGATCAACTGCCCATGTCCCCTCCCCCTAGCCAGGCTGGCCGGACCCCACCCATGCATGAATTCATGCACAGGGCCTCTAACACACACACACACACACACACACACACACACACACACACACACTGAGTGGCCAGATTATTGTGTGTTCAGAAATCATAATCTGGCCACTCAGTATAGGTACTCCATGTCTATTTGGCTTTCTTTGGGACTGAAGGTGGTGGAGTGGGAGTGTACCTCTTCTCAAATCAAGGCCTCCCAATGCCCTCTTTTTTTCTTGGTAAATCAGAGAAAAAGTGCAAGTGATCTGTCTGGCATATCATCTTACTACAATTAATTGAATTTCATCTCACTAGAATTCAAACAGCTTATTTGAAAGTCTGATGAATGTTTTAGTCAGATAGATGTTTGGTACCTAATTGGCTCATATCCCTAGGATGGAATACTTTATACTGCCTTTAATACATTACTTTCTATATGACAGGCACACATTTTACATATCTCAGTGATAGTTCTTTCAGCCACCCTTCTCGCTGCCTCAGCTCCAGTTTATCATCTTGTGGATCACTTTATGTTTTAGACCCTGAAAACATTAGCCCATTGTTTTAGGTTAAAACAATCAGCTTCCCAGAGTCAAATATGGGGTTAATTTATGGCAAATTTGTGTACTCCAGCTTTATTGATTTAATTTTTTTGTTCTTTTGCATACACAATGCCCTATTGTTTCTAGACTGCTTTATAGTGTAATCTCTCTGCAAACATGTTAAATGAAACATGGTAAAATGCACCATTTGTTGTGCAATCAGTGCAAATAACCTTGGTGACTTGATAATCTGAAGAGCAGATGCCTTCCACCCTAGGCTAACTTCACATTGCATATTTACAAGTGATGATAATGTTGTCACAGCTTACTTCTCTGAAGCTTTCCTTTGATATTGATGTTAAGATACCGCCTGACTTCAGAAACATTAAAATATGAAAAAATGCATCTTGGCATTGAGAAATGTGGTCACAATAAAATGAGTCAAGTTTCATTCCTTCCCAATTCAAAAAGCTTAGCCAGGTTTTACCATCAGGGTGTGTGGGATGTAGCAAAAGCCAGTGGCCTAAAAAGACAAAATTAATTCCTAGCCCAGCAGCAAGTCTTATTCTGCCTCTGAAACACATCTCAGCTCTGTCTCTGTTGCTGCCATTTTTCAAGACGCCATCACCTCGTTCCTGGGCCACTGCCGTGTCTGTGCCTTCGTGTTTCCTCTTTCCCTCTTTTCACCATAGCACACAGATAATAATCTTTTAACAAATGTGATCGCATAACTTTCCTGATAAGAACTCTTTAGTGGATCCTAATTGCAAATCTAGTATAATCCAAGATGCTCCATGCTTGGCTTGCCTACTCTCCAAGCTCATCTTTGCTCCTCTCCCCATCATGCTGACACATTGGCCTCCTTCCCATTCCCAGTACCTATTAAGCTCTTCTATGATACACAGCCTCCCACCCACCCAATAAAATCACTTTCTTCTCACCACTGACTCATCATTTTTCAGGTCTTGGCTTAAGTGTCAACCCCTCAGAGAGACCTTTCTGACAGTCTTGTCCAAGTAGGTTTCCTCTCCCTATTTTTCCACCTCTGCCGTCTGCATTTCCTATATTGTAGGATTTGTTTCCTTTAATACTTGTCCTTATATGGATTATACATTTGTTTGTTGGTGAATAGGCTACCTTCTACAAGGGGAAGCAGCCTATTTGATTATCAAGTGCTTGGCACAAAGTAGTGATCCTTATTTAATTGTCTGTGGGATACAGACATCAAAGGAACAGCATTCTGGACACAGGGCTAGAGGTCTGTGTCAGCAAAAGGGCCCAACACCTCAGGCCTAGAGGAAGAAGCGTGTTCAGAGGGCAGCATTTCATAGTGGAGAGAATATTGGATGGGGAAGGAGGGGTCTGGTTTCAAGTCTTGGCTCTGTCACATGATGGCTGCATTAAGTTGAGTGAGTTTTTAACCTCCCCCAAATGCCTACTCTACAGCCTGATTATTGTAAAGATTGTATGAGACTGATGTTCATGAAATTTCCATGCAAAGTTAAGTCATTATTCAGATGTGGAGATAAGGAACGAGTGACAGGAACTGTTTAAGGCAGGGCCTTTGTCACAGCAGTGGACAAACGGCCCTGCACTAGTGTTGGGTAAGGACGAGAGCCTGCCTGCCTGCAGGTGTGACTGACCATAGGTGTCCAGATCTGCTCAGTTCAGGACTCCCAGTGTTCCACTGCCAGGGTCAAAATTTGTCCCATAGTTCCCTTGGGGATGAAAGGTTTCACAGGGTCCCCCGGTGATGGCTCTAGGTTTGAGAAGGCCTCTGAGGAGGGGATTCCATAGTCCTCCTAGTCCTTTCTCTCCTCAGCATGTCCTCTGGCTCTCGTTTTCTCATGCCTCTTTCACTTTATCAATTTCGTCTCCAAAGAACAGATCAGAAAGCCACGGAAGTGATGTCTCCCTTCCAGGCCAAGGTATTGATCAGTGCTGTGCCTTCATGTGTCCCGGCCCCTCCCACCACTGAATGCAGACGATGACATGGTTCTAAGGAATGGGGAACCTGAGCATGGACAGAGCCTGGGTCCCTGTAGAGGAAGGCCCTCTGTTCTCCCGAAACATCCTGGACTGTAAGATGAGTGAGAAATAAACTTCTCTTGGGTTGAAATACTGTGTTGTTTATTTGCTCTAAGCACTAGTGTTGTAATTGATATGGGACCTTAGCTCAGAAAGCTCCCGGGCTCACAGGCATTATCACATTCATTTTGTTCACCAAGCCCTACATGGAGCAGATATGAAGTGTCACCACTTGGAAAGGTGGTGAAGATAGTTTGCTAAGGTGTAATTTACTCCAAATCTTTTCTTTCACTTTTCTGGGGCTGTGTCTCTTCTATTCAATGGATACATTCCGGGATTAAAAGAGAAGGCAGCAAGCGCCGAAACCGGTTTGGCTCAGTGGTAGAGCGTCGGTCTGCTGACTGAAAGGTCCCGGGTATGATTCCGGTCAAGGGCATGTACACTGGTTGCGGGCACATCTCCGGTAGGGGGTGTGCAGGAGGCAGCTGGTCGATGTTTCTCTCTCATCAGCATTTCTAGCTCTCTATCTCTCTCCCTTCCTCTCTGTAAAATGTCAATAAAATATATTTAAAAAAATAGAAGGCAGCAAGCAATTCTGCTTAAAATTCAAATGGGAAGATATCTAATCATATCATAACTAAACATACTATGCCATAAATTATTTGCTGCCTGAACAGAAGTCAACACCAGTTATATAATCTAAATGTTCGTGATGAGGGTTAGTAACCACGGATGATCAAAACACCTATTAGGTTTAGCGGAATAAAATGCTCTAAGATGTAAGTCAGTTTGGAGACTTTTGTTTTCCCCCCACCTCTAAGACGGTGACCCAACTGCAAATGGTGAATTACCAAAACCTGTAAGGCGAGTTAAAGGCAGTAATCTTTGTATCCATCAGACAATGATGATTTATTTTTATTTTTGACATGGCATCTTCCTGTCCTTTTTTTAAATCTTTGTCTGCCTTATTGTTTCTAATATTACTTTGAGAGTAAGCCAGAAGGTGGTAAAAGCCTGTGTTTCTCCAAGTCAAGGAAACAGCTGACATCCTGTCTCTCTCTATGAATGAGTAATAGACAGGTGCATATTTACCAGTGGCTCCAGCTGAATTATGACAAGACCCGTCATGAGCCGGCTGGGAGGCTTTTCTGCTCTGTGACTAAGGCTGGTTCAACAGAACAACTCCTGGTTTTCTCAGCAAGTGGGGACAAGTTGGTGCGTTGCTGGCTCTCTCCAAATAGTCCTAACAGTTGTTTTTGTAAAGGGCCTTCCAATTATTCTCTCTGCTGATGTTTGTTCTGCAGAAAATCTCGGTTAGGTCTTTTGTAGGTGAAGTGAAAGCAGGCAGAGATTTTTTTCTTTAAATTGCTGAAGATTAGCAACAACATTAGAATTCAGGGTTCCTGAGAATTCTCCCTGTTCATGAGGCTCCTAGCAAGATACTGGCCTTTTCACTTAGAAGCTATGCTAATAATTTCAGGGCGAAGGAGTCCTCTTGGTGATCCACAGTAATAATGCAGCCTTTCAAAGTTTCGGTGTGGGTGAAAATCTGTTTATGGTACAGAAAGCTCCCAGGGCTTGTAGCCATTACGCATTCATTTTGTTCACCAAACCCTACATGGAGAGGGATTGGAGTGTTATCTGTGTAGAAAGGCGGTGAAGACAGATTGCTGAAGGTGCAATTTACTCCAAATGTTTTCTTTTGCTTTTCTGGGCCTATGTCTCATCTACCCAAGTGAGCTACGTGAACAGGAGTCAGGCATAATACTTGTGAGTTACTCCCTTAAGCCACTCTCACTGTGTTATCAAGCCTTAAGTATGTTTCATAAATATCTGTGGAATAAATAAATGACAATATATGGAGCAAAAGGTGAGGTTTAAAGTGACTGAGTGAATTTTAGAGCATGATGTCCTATTGTCTAGACACTTTTTTTTGGGTTAATATTAAGAAAGAACAGATTGTGAAACTCCTGTATAATTCTTACTGCAGGCAGTTTCTTAAATATGGTTAACCTTGCTTCCAAAAGCAAACCATTTTGCACACCATCAGTCATTTAGTAAATAATAGGAAAACTCCCTTGTGTTGTAAGAAAGGAACTTGATGACCCTATAAACCCCCCCATAACTATGCCATTGTTAAAAAAATGGTGAAAAACAGTTGTTTGGGGGTTAAATAATATAACAATAAGAATGATTATAATACCTTGAAAAATATAAAGAAAAATGAGTTGCACAGGAGAATGGAGGGAAAGGCAGAATGAAACCCAGGCTGTCTACGTGTCTTCTATCTTGATGGCATCTTATTGCCAGAACACTAGTGTTGACCCACCGGTTTCTATCCTGGAGAAGCCATTGAGATTTTTAAAAAAATATATATTTTATTGTTATTTTACAGAGAGGAAGGGAGAGAGATAGAGAGCTAGAAACATCGATGAGAGAGAAACATTGACCAGTTGCCTCTTGCACACCCCCTACCGGGGATGTGCCTGCAACCAATGTACATGCCCTTGACCGGAATCGAACCCGGGACCTTTCAGTCCGCAGACCAATGCTCTACCACTGAGCCAAACCGGCTTCGGCCATTGAGATTTTTTTAGTTTGAGTCTTTGTATAGAATCTTTCAGATGAAAAGCATCTGATATAATTAAAAAGCTATGGGCTTCCACCTTGTTCAGACTTGTGTTTACAGATCTGGCTTTGTCACTCACCAGCTCTGTGAGTTTGGATTCAACCTCTCCTTGCTGCAGTTTCCATGTGTATAAACTGGATTGCTTACTTCTGCCACTCTCATAAGGTACACTTATACTAATTATTATTTTATTGCATTTAAGTAATTTGACCTGTTTTTTTTTAGAGTAAAGTATTTTAGAGAATAAATAATGTGGGAGAGAAAAATGGTTTTCCTTGTTTCATGATCATTTAAAACACATATGTAACATATCAAGTGTCATTCTGATATTTACTCAACTTTAATAGAAAAGTTACATATATTAGTATATCCATGTTGTAATAAGTCATGTGAAATATATGAGTTGGGGATACTGTGGTGATTATTGAATTACAAACACTCATCAATTTATTAGTATAGTCTTGATCCTAAGTATAGTGAATAGAGTTAGAAAAGTAATCCAAAGCAATGATCTTAAAGGCAGAGAGTAAACCTACTCAGGAATATTAATATGAGACCATTTATTTAGGAGTAGATGCATATAATCTATAAATATATACATATATACAAATCTATTTCAATAGAGAACATAGCTATCTGCAATAGCTATAAATATGAGGAGACTTGAGTTAATAATGATGCTTTATATTAAATTGGTATGTGAAAATCATACTTTTTATTTATTTATTTATTTAAATAAATTTTTATTTTTCATATTATTACAAATGTTCCTCATTTTCCCTCTCCATTGCTCCCCTCCACCAGGTTCCCACCCACCCTCTGCCCTTTTCCCACCCCTATTGTCCTCATCCATAGCTGCACAGTTTATGTTCAGTCTCTTCCCGCACCCCCCACTCCCCTTTTCCCCGAGAATCCTCAGTCCACTCCACTTCCATACTTCTGATTCTATTATATTCACCAGTTAATATTGTTCATCAGATTTTTTAATTCCCTTTGTTTTTAGATTCACTTGTTGATAGTTACATCTTTGTTGTTCATAATTTTTTATCTTTATTTTCTTCCTCTTCCTAAATAACCCCCTTCAGCAATTCATAATTCTGGTTTGGCAGTGATGAACTCCTTTAGCTTTTTCTTATTTGTGAATCTCTTTATCTGGCCTTTGATTCTGAGTGATAGCTTTGCTGGGTAGAGTACTTTTGGCTGTAGGTTCTTGCTATTCATCACCTTGAATATATATATGATATTTTACATCGAGGAAGGGAGAGAGAGAGCTAGAAACGTTGATGAGAGAGAAACATCTGCCAGCTGCCTCTTGCACACCCCCTACCAGGGATGTGCCTGCAACCAATGTACATGCCCTTGACTGGAATCGAACCCAGGACCTTTCAGTCTGCAGACTGATGCTCTACCACTGAGCCAAACCGGTTTTGGCTTGAATATTTCTTGCCATTCCCATCTGGCCTGCATGGTTTCTGCTGAGAAATCAGCTGACAATCGTATGGGTGCTCCTTTATAGGTAACTACCTGCTTTTCTCTTGCTCCTTTTAATATTCTCTCTTTGTCTTTTGCTCTTGGAATTTTAATTATGATTAAAATTGTGTCTTGGTATGGTCCTCTTTGAATTCCTTTTGTTTGGGGTTCTTTGCGCTTCCTGTACGTGTAAGTCTATTTCTTTCACCAGGTGGGGGAAGTTTTCTGTCACTATTTCTTCCAATATGTTTTCGGTATCTTGCTCTCTCTCTTCTTCTGGGATCCCCATAATTCTGATGTTGGTTCGCTTGAAGTTGTCCCAGAGGTTTCTTACAATATCTTCAACTTTCTGGATTCTCTTGTCTTCTTGCTTCTGCGAAAGAGTGTCCTCTGGCTCTTTGTGTTCCCAATCTTTGACTTGATTCTTGCGATCTTCCATTCTGTTTTTAGGACTCTGTATAATATTTTTTATTTCAGATAATGTATTCTTTATTTCTAGTTGATTCCTTTTCATATCCTCTTAGGTCTTGTTTATTTTATCGGCCTTTTCTAGGAAATTCTTGAAAAACTTTATAACCTCTATATCCAGTTGCTTCTTGTCCTCCATTTCTTTCGTTTGTGATCTGTTTTCTTATCTCAGCATTTTCACTGCTTCCCTGAGTTGGTAGGATGGCTTTGTGTGTTAAGGTGTCCTATATGATTCAGTGGGTCAGCCTCCCAGTTACCTGAGGTGGACATTCTTGGTGCACCCCTTTGTGGACTGTGTGTACAGCCTTATTGTAGTTAAGTCTTGATTGTTGTTGGTATCACTGGGAAGAACTGACTTCCAGGCCAGTTGGCTGTGAGGATCAGCTATGTCTATGCCAGGAGACAGCCTTATTTGACTAGACTTGGAAAATTTCAAAAGCCTCTGTGCTCAGCTTGGATGGGGCAGAGTTTCAGGGTGGAGCCTACAGCCTTGGCTTCCCGTCAGCCGCCCCCCCACCCCCCATGAGGTTCCTGAGTCTCAGTTCCTCGGTGTCCTTTGGTACTCGCTACAAGCACCTCTGAGAGAAAGGTGCCCTCAAGTTTAATCCACTACCAGAGAAACTAGTCTAGTTTCTCTCCCAATGAGCCCAGAAGTGGGTTTCAGTGCAGTTGGAAGTGGGGTTGGAAGGGGAGTTCAGAGCAGTCCAGAGCTTTTGTCTCCTTCCCGCTAGGGCAATCCAGTGGCACAGTCAACAGTCCGTCCTCTGTGCGCGTTCATGTGCATGCCTCCGGACTCTGCCTTTTACTGCTCCCCTGAGTTTCTGCCTTACAGCCCAGATTCTCTCTGTATGAGCCTGGGTCCCCATGGTCTCACCCAGAACTGGGGTTTAGTGCAGTTGGAACTAGGGTTCAGCACAATCCAGAGCTTTTATCTCCTTCCCACTAGGGAACGCCAGCCAGGCACTCAGCTGCCCCCTCCTCTCTGACTCCATCCTCTCCCCACATGTGTACCATGTCTCCGTATCTTAGGCTTTTATAGCTCCTCTGATTTTCCTTCTGGTTTTCTCTTTCCTTCTAGTTGTAGAATTTCCAGTCAATCAACTTTCCTTTAGTTCTGGATAATGTCCATTTTATATTTTAGTTGTATTTTTTTCAAATTGTTGTGTGAGGCTGCATTTAGGTGTTTACCTATGTCACCATCTTGGTTTTCCATAATTTTTATTTTTAAAGTTTCTTAGTAGTTGGTAATTTTACTTATGTCTAAATAGAACTGTGGGGATACCTGGCAGGTGTGGCTCAGTTGGTTGGGTGTTGTCCCATGCTCTGAGAGTTTGATGGTTTGATTCCCAGCCAGGCCATAAGCCCAGGTTTCAAGCTTGAACCTTCGTGGGGGGCATGCAAGTAGCACCCAATTGATGTTTCACTCTCATGTTGATTTTTCTCTCTCTCCACCTCCATTCCTTTCTCTCTAAAAACACACACAAATAAAATAATAAAATCAATCAATAAATATAACTGTGGAGGACATTGTAGTGTAGAATAGTATTTCTAACCTTATTTTCTTATTGAAAGTTATTTATTTTTTAAAACATCTACAATAAAAATTTAGAGCATGTTAGTAGACAAAACAGTGCAATAATTTACCTGTACCTATAACTTACCTTTAAAAATTATTAATTCTGGGATAAAGCATGTTATGTATTTCCTCATTAATTACTTTCCCCCATATATTTTGCAATTTACTTAATTTTTAGAACTATATTTTATTTATAGAAAAACAGAAGATATCATAGTTTCCTTATTATTAACAGCTTACATGAGTATGATTTTTTTTTACAACTAATGAACCAATATTGTTATGTTATTACTAACTAAAGTCCATTATTTATTTAGGCTTCTGTAGTTTTTACCTAATGTCATTTTTCTGTTTCAGGATCCCACCCAAAATATATGGCATATTATAACTAGGTGTCATGTCTTTTTCTTCTCCCTTTTTTTAATGCCTTTTTAGGTTCCCCTTGACTTTCATTGTTTTTGATAATCTTGAGAGTTTTGAAGGGCACCATTCAGGTATTTTGTAGATGTTCCTTATTTGGAACTTGTCTGATGATTTTCCCTCAGGGTTAGACTGGGGTTATGAGTTATTAAGAGAAAGGCCGCAGAGATAGAGAGTGCCATGTTCATTATATCACATCCAGGATACAGAATCAACATGATATCTGACTGTTGATGTTGGCTTTGATCAACTGGCTGAGGTAATGTTTGTCAGATTTCTGCATTATAAAGTTACTCCATTCCCCCCATCTCCAGATTGGGTAAGTCACTACATGCAGCCCACACCTAAGGAGAAGGGAGTCAACC
Organism: Vespertilio murinus; assembly: GCA_963924515.1. Lineage (NCBI taxonomy): Eukaryota > Metazoa > Chordata > Mammalia > Chiroptera > Vespertilionidae > Vespertilio > Vespertilio murinus. The sequence continues at coordinate 52,456,374 of OZ004707.1, read as the reverse complement.
TCCTTTTTTGGGGGGGATATCTGAATAAATATTTGAAATTTTTTTTTGCATGGGAGTTTTGTCTCTTCTCCCCCTGCTTAATTGATTCAATTACTTATTTATAACCATGTTATTTTGAGCAAATTCTAGATATCATGTATTTTCATTTTAATATTTATAAAGCTATATAAACAAAACCTTTCTTTTAAAAAATCTTTCATGTATTTGTCTCTCCAACAGGTATATTTATAGTGCAGAACATGATTTACTAAAAACATTAAAATACGTTTAAAAATCAAAGAATCTAATACCTGTTCATTCAATAAATATTTATTGAACATGTCTTAATGCGCTAAGTATTATGCTAAGTGCTGGGAATATAATGATATATAAGAATAGACAGTGAATCAGAACTTACATTTAAACCAATCTCACGTCAGTCTCTGCCTTTGCCTTAATATAAATACTGAAAGCAAATACTTGTAGAGGCTTATTTGTGCCAGGCACAGTTAAAAACCATTTCCTCATTTTAAAGACGAAGAAACTGAATTGTAGAGTGGCTAAGTGACTTGCCCAAGGTAATATAATCAGATATTCTAATGTACCTTGATCTCAGGCAGTGTGGCATCAGGCCTAACCAGAAATCTGGGAATCATTTCTGTTAAGGTACGGATATTTAATATTTGAGGTTGCATACCACGTGCCATCTCTATTGTTATTTCTTCTCATTATTTTTCTTTTTAAGCCCTTACAAATGGAAAATCCAGTCTTAGCTTGGATTGTAAGTTGAGTGCCACATAAAAGCAGGTCACAAGCTGGATTTGGCCCACAGGTCATCATTTTCCAAACACTGCCAACCACTTCACTAAACCACCTCTTGTTAATATCTCCAGAATGGTCACACTCAGAATGACCTAGCAAACTCCATCATACAGTAGGGCTTATTTTTTTCCTTTGTGACGAATTGGATTCATTTCCACTTGTTTTCATCATCATCCATGATAATGAAACACCAGGCTTGAGTTCCTAGGTAGTCTGTCTATTAGATATGTGCTCTAGGACGTGGGTGAATGAATGCAAAGAACTAAAAAACCCAGAGTAAATAAAAATTTGGGGGTAGTTGATTTGAGTGACTGTCCAGAATACAAAAGGAGGAGCTAAACTATATATACCACTAAACAGCTGAAGTGGTATATATAGTTCTTCAGAAATAAAGAAGGCAATTCGATGGTTGTGGTCACAACGCCATTACAGGGTCTTCTTTGATGTTTATGTGGGAAACCCACTCACCCACTAGAGATACGTTAAGTCTGGAAGAGATGCTTTCTAATGGAGAAAGACATCCAGATGACTCACATCTTATTCTAAAAAGTTACCTTATCTTGTGAATTGTAAATAAGGAGGAGTAGACCTAGTCAAGTCCTCTTGACTACCTCTACCACTCAAAGGTAATCAGCTTGTGGATCTTTGTGGTTGATACAACTGAAAAATCACAAGCTAGGATAAGATGTTTTGCATAACAACTGAGGCTGAATGTAACCTCTTCGGAGAGTTGACATCTCCAACTACATTTATTGGACACTTAATGTGACACGGGTCATGCTAAACAATTTATATAGGTTATCTCACTAGATCCTCATAACTTAATGAGGTTAGCACCATGTGCCTGTTTTACAGACGAGGTTAAACAACTTAAAATAATAGAATTAGTAAGAGTGGTGCTCAAAACCAGGTGTCTGATTGTAATGTTTCAACAGGTCATTTTTGAGTACTGTCTAGCTAAGCGTACAGTAGATATTCATCTAATACAATGTATCAAATGCCTTTTAAGTGCCAGGTAAAGTGCTAGGCACTGGGGATATTATGAGAAGAAAATTCCAGCCCTTAGGGAGGAATGTGCCCTCTTCTTCCTTGCAGCTCACCGCCTCTATCTTCCATGTATCTTTCTACCTATACATTCACCTTCACCTGTGATAACATTCATTATACAAATTCAACACCCACATGCACAGACACAAACACCTGCCATCTCCTTTCTTTACATTTTCCACTAATAGGAGGAAGGAAATGCAGTGGGTCATGACATACAAGGCTATCTTAATGATGTGCCACATGTCGTCCAAAGAGACCCCTGATTCACATCGACTTATTAGAGCCTTTGTTTCTCTAGCCGAAGAGAAGATACATTACATATGACAACTGTTGTCTAGTAAATATAGACAGTTTGTACTTACAAACATCCCCACAGGTGAATATTCATTAAATATCTTAAGTTATTGTCATATTGTCATATTGTCATATATAAGCTTTTTGGTCATTTCCTATTATCCAGTTTATTTCCCTATTTCTCGTCTCTGTTGATATTAAAATATACTTTTCCAATTTGTAAAATCAGGCCCATAGTTTTACAGAATCACATAAATGTACGCATGCTGAGCTCTAGCTAATTTGACTCAGTAGATAGAGCTTCTGCCTTAGGACCGAAGGGTCCCAGGTACCATTCAGGCCAAGGGCACATGCCTGGGTTGCAGGCTCAATCTCCAGGAGGGGGGCGTGCAGAAGGCAGCCCATCAATGATTGTCTCTTATCATTGATGTTTCTATCTCTCTCTTCTTCTTCTTCTCTCAAAACAATAAAAATGTGTGTGTGTGTGTGTGTGTGTGTGTGTGTGTGTGTGTGTGTGTGTGTGTAATCATTTTGAAAATTGTTTAAAAATGTGAGCTACTTTTGATTAGATCCAATCACTTGATCATGGTGAGCTTTCCTAGCTCCTTGTCTAGTTGGTCCTGGAGTTTTATTTCATTCAGAAACCCAGGGATCAGAATCTCTCATAAAACAATTGTAGTTAAGAATATGGTTTTTATAATCAGACAGACCGTGTTTAAATTATAGTCCTACCACATTCAAGCAGTGGACTTTGACAGTTTGTTTAATCCCAGATCTCTTCAGTTTCCCCATTTGTAAAACGGGGGGGTAATACTACCTCATAGAGCTGTGAAGAAGATAATAAGAAGTGCTTATTAGTACCTGTCTTATTAGTACCTTCTAAGTAATAAATATTAGTCATTTTTCAATATTATTTAAAATATCAAGTTATGAAAATGTAAAATCCATAGTATAATTTGGAGCTTTATGAATTGATTTTGATCCTTTTGGTCCATTTTTTTTCTTTTATGATTAATTCATTTTTAAATCACCTTACTCATGCTTTTATTTAACTCCTGCAATGTTATTGGTGTGCTTGGTATTGTGGGAATAAAGAAGGGGATAAACTAGTTTCTGCCTTGAGGAACTGATGGTGTTAGGTATATATACACATTAAACATTTATGTAATAACAAAGTGATATGTGATCATTAGTATTACAGACCTTTACTTCTGTGTGTGCAGAGCCTTTGGGGATCTCGTTAGGAGGCAGCTCCTGGTTCTGCAGGGCTGGGGTGGGGCCTGAGAGTCTCCATTTCTAACAACTCCCGGGTGACGCCAGTGCTGCTGGTTTGGGGGAGCACTTTGAGTGGTGCAACCAGTGCTCCAGGACTTCAAAGAGGGCAAAGATTATGTTGAAGGTCATTAATCTTGTTCTTAATATTAACAAAAGTAAGAAAACAACGTGGACTTCTACATACTTTCATAGGTAGAGGTTTAATATTTTTTTCGTGATCATGAGAACAATTATGTTTTGCTGGGAAACACCAGGGCATTGCTTGCAAATCTCTCATAACAATCTTGTGAACTATAAAGCACAAGAGTGGTTATGTTGGCTGCTGTCTTTTTCTTGTTTGTTTTTAAAAACTTTTTAATTTCTATTCTACTAATTTTATTATGCATGTTTTTGGCTGTAAGTTGCTTCAAGCCTTTACTGGGAAAAGATGAAACCTAAACCAATGCATTTAATTGCATTATTTTAGCCAATCATCACTGGTTTCAAAAAATTTGAAGGCTTTTAAGTTGCAAATTAAACCCAAGAGAAATAGATCACATATTAAGTGATTCTAATGAAGCAATATCTTTTGTCTGTAAATCAGAAGCTCTTTCTTTTTGTGTGAAAAATATAAATAAAAAGAGCTATCGGTTAGAACCATGTTGTAGATACCACCTCCATATTTTCCATTTAGGTAAAATAAAAATCAACTAACAAGCTCTGATAATGCTCTTTTAGAAATGATAAGTAATTATAAAGACTGGAATCCTGGATGGAAGATTCTGCTAGGATATTTCTTTAGACTCCAGTGTTGGAATGTCAGTGAGCATTGTCAAGACATCACTGGGTTCAAAAGAGAATGACTTCGGTGGATCTCCCCTATTTATTTCACAAACATCTCTGTCCTACTCACTCTTATCTAAAGAGTTGCCATTATGTCTGCTTTTGTCCTACTTTACTTTCATGTTGCATATCAGGGATTGAAACCCTGGTTCCTCTAATTGTGTCTGACAAGAAGCTGTCAATCTTATCTCCAAGGCCTTTATTGAAGTGTTCCAGATGTGTGGCAGACTCTAGGGTAGTAGCACGACTGGCCCCTGATTCTTAAATGGTCAGTGCATCCTCTCTGTCCCCAGCCTCCAGGCCTGCCCACCAAAGTCATGCATGTAATAGTACTTCAAAGCACCTTTTTAAAATCCAGCCTTTTATTTTCCTTCAGCACAGTGACCAGATAGTCTGTCATTTTCTCTTATTGGCAATGTGCAAGTCTCCAGTTCCCAAGGAAGCACACAGATAATCTCTCATGAAGAGTTTTACATCTTCAACTCACCAGTCTAAGCTCCAATGAATTGGACTTATGAGTAAAATTACAAATATTATTTCTGTATTCATATGGACCCCAAATCAAATATAAGTATATTGAATCAAAGGTCATCAGCCTTTGATCATCTGCCCATCAATTTATTGTCTATAATAACCTTTAAAATGTTTTAAATCACCAAAAAGCTCCATTAGAGACATTCACATTTCTTTTTTTAATTTATCTTTATTGTTGAAAGTATTACAGATGTCCTCTTTTTGCCCCCTATATTGACCCCTCCACTCCTCTCTCTTCCCCTTCCCAGACCTTCCCCACACTATTGTTTTTTTCATGGGCTATGCATATATGGATATAAGTTCATTGGTTAATCTCTTCCCGCACCTACCCTCCTTCCCTATGAATTACACCAGTTTGTTGTATGCTAATGTCTCTGGATCTTTTTTGTTCATTGCTTTATTTTGCTCATTAGATTTCACATATAAGTGAGATCATGTCATACTTATCTTTCTCTGACTGGCTTACATATTTTGCTTAGCATAATACTCTTCAGGTCCCTTCACGTTATCTCCAAGGATAAGAGATCCTTTTTTATAGCTGCATAGTATTCCATTGTGTAAATGTACCACAGTGTTTTTAATCCATTCATCTATTGATGGGTACTTGGGATGCTTCTATATCTTAGATATTATAAACAATGCTGCAATTAACAGGGGTGCATCTATTCTTTCTTACTGGTGTTTCTGGCTTCTTAGGACATATTCCTAGAAATGTAATCACTGGGTCAAATGGCAGTTCCATTTAAAATTTTCCACACTGTTTTCCATAGTGGTTGTACCAGTCTGCATTTCCACCAGCTCCACATCCTTGCCAGCACTTGTTTGCTGCTTTATTAATGGTAGCCATTCTGGCAGGTTTGAGTTGGTTACCTCATTGTTGTTTTAGTTTGCATCTCTCTGATAACTAGTGACTTAGCATTTTTTCGTGTCTCTTGGCCATTTGTATGTCCTCTTTGGAGAAGTATCTGCCCATTTTTAAATTGGGTTGTTTTCCTTTTGTTGAGTTGTCTGAGTACTTTATATATTTCAGAGATTAACTCCTTATCAGAGTTAATTTGTACTCTCATATAGTGGATTCCATTTTCATTTTGATGGTGGTTCTTTTGCTGGGCAGAAGCTTTTTATTTTTATGTAGTCCCATTCGTTTATTTTTTCCTTTGTTTCTCTTGCCCTAGGGGTCTGTATCAGTGAAAATTCTGCTACATGAGGTGTCTGATATTTTGCTGCCTATGATTCCTTCTATGATTTTTATGGTTTCACACCTTTCATGTAAAAACTTTAAATGAAAACTTTCTTTTATTTATTTTGAATTTATTCTTGTGAGTGGTGCATGTTGGTAGTCTAGTGTCATTTTTGTGTGTGTACCTGTCCAATTATCCCAACACCATTTATTGAAGATACTATCTTTACTCCTTTGTATACTCTTGCCTCCTTTGTCAAATATTAATGAGCATAACAGTTTGGGTCCATTTCTAGGTTCTCTGTTTTTTCCATTGATCTATATGCCTGTTTTTGTGCCACTACCAGGATGTTTTGATTATAGTGGCTTACTAGTATAACTTGATATCTGGTATTGTGATTCCTCCAACTTTGTTCTTACAAGATTGCTGTGGCTATTCAGGTTCTTTTTTGATTCTATATACCTTTTTGAAGTATTTGTTCTAGGTCTGTAAAATATGCTGTTGGTATTTTGATAGGGATTGCATGGGATCTATAGATTGCTTTGGGTATTATGGACATTATAATGAAGCCCAATGCACGAATTTATACATAGGTGAGGTCCCTTGGCCTGGCCTGTGATCGGGGTCATTAGGGCCGGCCAGCTGTGGGGAGAGACTGCGAGAGGTTAGCTGGCAGCGAGAGGTTGGCTGTGGGAGTGTACTGACCACTAGGGGGAAGCTCCTGCATTGAGCATCTGCCCTCTGGTGGTCAGTGCATGTCATAGCGACTGGTTGACCTTTCTTTTGGTCGTTGGTTGTTCGATCACTTAGGCTTTTATATATATAGATTAATTCTACCAATCCATGAACACAGTATATTCTTCCATTTATTTATATCTTCTATATCTTTTCTCAATGTTCTGTAGTTTTCTGAGTACAGGTTTTTTATCTCATTGGTTAAGTTTATTCCTAAGCATCTTAAATTTTTGTTAATATGGTGAATGGGATTTTTTTATTTTGATTTCTCTTTCTGAGAGTTCATTATTGGTATATAAAAATGCCATTGATTTCTGAGAGTTAATTTTGTATCTTGCTACATTGCCCAATTCATTTATTAAATTTAGTAGATTTTTGGTGGAATCTTTAGGGTTTTCTATGTACAATATCATGTCATCTGCAAATAATGACAGTTTTACATCTTCCTTTCTAATTTGAATGACTTTTTTTCCTTTTATTTATTTAAAAAAATATATTTTATTGTTTGATCAATGTGGCTAGGATTTCCAGTACTAGTCTATATAATAAAAGGGAAATATGCAAATTGACCCAAATGGCAGAACAACTGGGAATGACCAGTCACTATGACATGCACTGACCACTAGGGGGCAGACGCTCAATTCAGAAGCTATCCCCTGGTGATCAATGTGCTTCCAGAGGGGGAGCTCCACTCAGCCACAAGCTGGGCTGACAGCTGATGAGTGGAGCAGTGGTGGCAAGAGCTTCTCCCACCTCCTTGGCGGTACTGATGTCCAATTGACAGCTTAGGGCTCCTGGGCTGCCAGAGGGATGTCTGACTGCCAGTTTAGGCCCGATCCAGCAGGTGGACATCCCTTGAGGTGTTCTAGAGAGGGTACAGGCAGTGCTGAGGGATTCCCCTGAGTGCACAAATTTTCATGCACCAGGCCTCTAGTGTTGAATAAAAGTGGTGAAAATGGACAACCCTGTCTTGTTCCTGTTTTTAGAAGAAATGGTTTTAGTTTTGCCCATTCAATATGATGTTGGCTGAAGGTTTGACATATATGGCCTTCATTATGTTGAGGTACATTCATATTTCTTTATGTCTTTCTCCTTCAAATTGGTCTATGGACAGATGTGTAGACTAAAGGATTCATTTTCAGGACATTCCACTTCAATGAAACTGTGTTCATTAAAAAAAAAAAAAAAAAAAAAAATATATATATATATATATATATATATATATATATATATATATATATTTTAAATAAATTTCAGAGAGGGAGAGAGAGAAACATCAAAGTCGAGAGAGAATCATCAATTGGCTAATTTCTGCATGCCCCCCCCCTCCCCTATTGGGGATTGATCCTGCAACCTAGGCATGTGCCCTGACCAAGAATTTAACCATGACCTCCTGGTTCATAGGTCAGTGCTCATCCACTGAGCCACTGGCAGGACTAAACTGAATTCATTGTAGAATCTCCGATCAATTTCGGCTTTTCTAAAATATAAATGTGCCCATTGTTCTTTTGTTGTTGTTAATATCATCAGCTCAAAATGACATTGCTATTTTCCCACCCCATTTTCTTCATTATATTTATATCACCAATTTATTGTTCCTTGATGGTCACAACTAAGTCCAGAGTTGTTGTTCCAATATCCTTCCTCTAAGTCAGACTGATAAGACATTATTGGTTATTCTTTATTTAGCCAAGTAATACAACTAACAAACCTTTGATTAATTGAAGCTTTTTATCTTGTATTTATACCCGTTTTACATATGATTTCATCTGACTGTTTAGTTGTCTATCTTTCACTTGGCCGTGTGGGCTTGTGGAAGGCATGGACTTAGTCTTGACTTTCTGTTGCAGTAAGGGGAGCAGCACCTCTTTCCTCTCAGTGGGAGCCTTGACCATCCATCGAATGGTAGAAAGTCCATTATTACAAAAAGCTGCTATTTCTTAGTTCAAGCTATAAAATAAAACAACTGTAGATGTTTTTTAAGTTAAAAAATTATAAAAAGGAACTACATGCACCAGGTGAAGAAGGTAATGGTTAATATGGGCAGTCGGTAGATCTCCCACTTTAACATGAATATGAATATAGACATAGGACAGGGCCTAAGATTCTGTGTTTCTAAGAAACACTAAGGTGATGTTGCTGTTGGTATTTTGGGGGTCACATTTTGAGTGGTGAGGCTCTAGGTAGTGTCTTAAGCTTTCTTTGTCCTCAAATCACAAATAATGATTGGTTTTGCCTGGTTATTAGATTTATTTTAATTTCCTTTTCCAGTTTCCAAGATCTGTTATAAAAATTTCAGGCATTACAGAAATAAAAATGTAGTAAGCAAAAGTTCTCAATAGTCTTTCTTTCTAGAGACAGCTGGGTGTCAACAATGTAATGCATACTCTTGCGAATTATTTTCTCACTAGGAATTGACCTCATTCTTGCTTTTCTCACTTTCCAATAGATTTTGGACTTTCTTCTTCCCTGCAAGAACCTATAGGTCATTCATTGTATTTTAAGAATATTTCATCTATGCCTTATTTATAAGTGTTTAAGTTATTAAGAAGGTATTTATGTAAATAAAATCTTTTAAATGAAAACAACAGCAGCATATTTGGCAGGAGTCAAGGTTATGTAAATGAATAGTTTCAAATAGAACGAAGTGAACTTACCTCTAGATCATGCAGTGATGATACTTTTAAAGGAATGAGAATGCAGGGTCAAATGAGACACTGATGAGGTTAGAAAGGAGAAATGATTGTTTTCCACTATGAAACGACTCTCTCTTGGGCTTCCCTGGAGGCCTGGATTTGAGGTATTTAAGGACAATGACTATATTCTAATATATAAAAACCCTGGGTCCGTCATGACCAGAGGCTCAACCAACCAGAAGTCAGTCCTGCAGTCAGTGCTGGGTTGCTGTGGCGACTGCTGCAGCTGCAGGCATGGTGACCCAGCACTGGCTGCTGGGGTGACTGAAAATCAGGCTCTGAGAGAGGTCTGAAGAGAGAAGCAGGGTCTGATCCATAGCCTGTGTGGCAGCTGTTGATCAGCATTTGCCTCTCTCTTCCTCTCTGGGCTGGGCCAGTAGCCACACCTCCATTTCTCTCCAGGCCTCTACTGGGGCAGTTGATCAGCCTCACCTTTCTGGTCAGGCCCCATTGATAGGCCCAGAGATGTTGACTGGCATAGAAACTGACCAATCAGAACCAAATCTGGGTGAAGTATGAGGAACCAATGGCTGTCTAGGATGAGGAGCTTTTTATGCTAACTGGCATAGAAACTGACCAATCAGAATAAAATTGTCTTGCAGGAGAGGGCAGTTGGGGGCAAGATCAGACTGGTAGGGGAGGGCAGTTAGGAGTGATCAGGCAGGTAGAGGCAGTTAGGGGTGATCAGGCTGCAGGGAAGGGCAATGGGGGTGAGATTAGGCAGGCAGGGGAGGGCAGTTGGGGGCAAGATCAGGTCAGTAGGGGAGAGCAATTGGGGGCGAGATCAGGCTGGCAGGGGAGGGCAGTTAGGGGCAATCAGGCTGGCAGGCAAGTGAGCAGTTATGAGCCAGCGGTTCCTGATTAAAGAGGGTACAGGCTGGGCTGAGGGGCTGGGCCATTAATAAGAATATAAAAATACCCAGGGGTTTTCCCAAGACTCACAATCAGGGTCCTGAGATCAGTGATTCCCTAGTAGATGCCCATCACCTCTGCCTCTCCCCACGCCAAGGTTGGAGTTGCCAAAAGCTTTTTGCCTGAAGCATGTGGGTGAGTTGCAGATTTTGCTGAATGTGGCCTGAGAGTTCCTCAGCCCAAGGTAGTATGACTTTTAGAGGCAGTGACTGTTTCAGAGAGCTGAGAGCAGCACTGCAGGCCCATCTCAGAGACCCACTTTCTCCCGAGGGTGAGTCTCCTGGCTTCTGATGCCTGGCAGACACTGAAATTCTCCAGCCAGGGAAGGGTGAGTGTTTGTACAGAGGAGCTGTTTTACACAAACAATAGGCAGACTACATTAAAAACTGCTCTTCAAATGGGGGCTAAGCTACAGAGAAACCTGTATTGGCTCGAGCTCTATACCTTTGATTCCATACCAGGAATTCATAAAGGCAGATATCTCTGTTCTTTCCTGTCTCTCACTGAAGGATAAGAATTCCTGGCCAGAAGAGTCTCTAAATTCCAACCAGAGTTGGAATGACCAGCCTAGAGCTTTGCAATTCATCTGAGAATCTTTTCACAATAAAAAAACACTCTTCCCTCCCCTCCCCGCCCTGCCCCCAAAACCAAGCCAGAAATATGATAGATTCAGTTAATCTTCAACAGGCAGTTTCAGACATTTTAGATCCACTTCTACTGTGTGATTAATTGCTTCAGTGTTTTGGCAAGTATTAAACGGGAGAGTTTTGTGGGGAGGAAGTCGGAGTGCAGGCTGCAGCTGGCCCGCTGTTTGTTACTGCTCTGGCCCAGCCTCTGTTCTCCCTCAACAAAGCACAGCTGCTTCGTGTCTGTCACAATCAATGGGATGACATTTCCCAACTGGTAATTACCAAAAGGATTCCTGTTGATGCCTTTTGGAACTGCCAATCTTCAAGGTAGCTCTTGGCTCCTGCCGAGTACAGTACGTCTGCAGTTTGGCTTTTTATCTCCACTTTCCTACTTGAACTGAAAGAGAGGTTTGTGTGGAGACTTGCAGCTCACTCCCTGGAACCTCTTTTCCTTCCCCTCACCTGTCTACACATTAAAGAAAATCCTCTGCATGCACTGAATGAGACTGGTCGAGGCATAAACAAGGCAAAAGGGGGCCTGAGAAACACTAATGAAAGAATGAATGCAAGTTACAAATGAAGGTATTCATATTTTCCTGTTTTGTGAGGAAAAGGGTAAGGGCCTTTATTTTCCAGGGACTTAAATGAGAGCTTTCTTCATAGTTTGGTGTCCACCTTAGAGAAGATTATTCAGAGAATTCACTGGATTTAGCATCTAGGAAAAACGCTCCAAGTTGACAGGTATCTCCTATAGTCTTCCAACTGCCAGGATGCCATTTATTAGGCAATTTTTGAAATAAATAATGCTCTAGCTCGATGGCTCTATGGGCAGGAAGAACCTATAAACATATCATAGAGGAATAGGTTTATTCCTTTCTTCACTCAACAATGACTTATGGGGGGGTGTTACATGCCAGGCATTGCTTTAGATGCTGAGAACTGGAACAGCACCAGATGGAGCTTGGGGTGTGGGTGGGAATAACACTATTTAGATAGTTCCTAAAATGAAGTTGAGAGACACTCTCATTCTACCTATACTTTCTCCACCAATCCCAGGCTCATAAGCATTTGATAGTTTCCTCACTTGTCATATTTTGATGATAAGATGGTTCTTGCTTTGAGCCTTTGAGTTAAAAGAATTGAACATGTTGAATGTAAATAGAATAGAGAGCCCAGGTGGCTAAGAATGTTGACCCTGGGCCTTCACTGCCTACCTCTCTAGCTCTACAGCTTACTTGGTCAAGTCACTGAACTACTCTGAGTTTTGATTTCTTGATTTGTATCATGGGGATAATAATAGTGCCTACCTCTAAAAATGGTTGTGAGGTTCACATGAGCATGTGGAATGGTGACCGGCATTATTATTTGGCATTACTTATTTTTACAAATTATTTGGTATTGTTATTATTACAAATGTAGCCCATTTCAGCCACTACTTGGACTTACAGAACTGACACCTTCCTGCAAATTCCCTCAGCACTCAATTTCCCCAAAGGGGAGCCAACCGGCTCCAGTCTATGAGTGGTATCTACCATATTCTTTCTTGTTCTGCCTTCTTTTTACTGATGTTCTCTTCTCTCAAAATGGCCAACAGTATCTTTATGGTTAGCAGTACCTGGGGCCATCATGAGAATTCCAGAATCCATGCCAAAGGTACTGTCTTCCAGTTCTTTCAAAGCCAGCAAACTTGGAGGTTGTCACAGTGCTGAGTTTTCATGTGAAAATAGAATGACCTAATTCTATGCCTGGTAGACTCTAAGGGGCTGCCTTTTGTTTTGTTTCTGATTCTGCAGAGTGGATGATTACATATCCAAAGTTTTCTCTCTCTTGATAATATTGACAATTTTAAAGTACAACGTCTATGAATTATCATGAAAGTTTCTTTTCCTACCAAGAGTGTGGAGAAGATGAAACAAAGTGGGAGAAGGGGGAGGTGAGAGAGGATAATCTTGCCTTACCTCTCACAACTCCTTATCTAATTAGAAGGGTAAGCTCTTTGAAGATGAGTACTTCATCCACTGTCTAATATCAGTAAAATCTTTGACCCATAAAAACCCAATTGAATATATTAAAATGTTTTATTTTCAATGTTACAGAAGAAGAAAGCAAAATGATATTAAGAACCTAATAATAGGTTGCAGACACTCTAAATATGTTATCTCATTTCATCTTTATAGTGACCTTGGAGGAAGCACTTAAGTTATTAGCTTCTTCTTACAGGTGCGTTAACTGAGTCTAAGAAAAAGTTAAGCAGCTTTCCTGGGTCACACCAGTAGGTGACAGAAGTTTGGATTTCACTCCAGGTCTGTTTAATAGACTCCTCATACAGCAATGCTGACTTTTAGGATAGGCAGAGAGGTTATTCTAAAGTAGTAGAATGGTGGGCAAATGGAAACCTAGAAATTTACATGATAGATTTTTTAGAGAATCAAAATAATATACCAGCTTAAGGGATGGGTAAATAAGTTGACTGTGAGCAGAATCCAACTTAATTAAATTTATTCCGAGTTTAGAATAAATTTAGGTTAATCTTTACCAGTCAAAACATCTCTTACTTAGTCTTAGGGAAAAAAAGTTTAGTAAAAACTTTCTCATATAACATCAACATAAAATAATTCTTTCAATAGTATGTTTAGTATTCTTTCAATAGTATGTTTCAATAGTATAAATTTCATGTACCTTGAAGTACAGATTTAAAAATGAAGTAATTTAATTAAAGACTTTTGGTTATAGTCAACCTATAACCATTATTCTATATAGTAAGAAAGTTTAAAGAGATTCCCAAATGTGGCTTTTCCCACCTTTTGCTTCTTAGACACCTCACAAATGAGTAGAGTTGGATGAATCCACAACCTGAATATATGCCCTGACTGGGAATCGAACCCACACCACTTTTTGGTGTAAGGGACAATGCTCTAACCAACTGAGCCACACCGGCCAGGGGCAAGCATTCTTTTGAGTCTCTCTCAATGCTCTCTATTAAAGCTAGTTTAACTTTAGCCAACTCATCACTTTCTAAGAGACATCATTTCTCTTCCACTGTCACCCTGGACCACTTAGGAAAAATGTGTTTGAACAAGAAGCCATGCTATCTTCCAACCTGGGCGCTTAAAAATCATTCACATGTTTCCAGGCTTCAGACTCAGAGGAGTCTTCATGAACAACTCAATTGTGGTGAAATCAATCATGAAAAGATCTGTTTACTTTAGGTCAGATATTGATGAACTTTTGATATGCAGTCATTAGGTGAGTGCATGTAAACATCCTCTTAACTACCCAGGATAAAGAAAGATCACAATAATTTCTCTGTCCCTTATCTCTGTTTTTCAATAAGGTGTCCCCAGATGGCAGTCGCTGGAATGCAGCCATTTCCTACGCTGTGTATTTATCGGCAGATCTCTGCCAGTTGACTTTAGGTCTAGCTTTCCTGTTGTTTAACGGCGATGAGATAACTAGTGGTAACTTATTTAATCAATACTCTCTTTTCTTAATATACTTTAAATTTAATAGAAGCTAACTTCATAAGAGTATTGGGATGATTTGGATGCAATTCCCTTCATTTTCTCCTCTTACTAGTGACTCTTTAGTGATGAGAGTTCAACTTTCCTGTGAATTTGTGATGTTAGTTAAAAGATTTAAACAGAGTAAGAGATGGTCTCACGGGCTTGGTATGGTCTCACAGGCTTGGTTTGTCAACTTATTTACTGGGTACATTTTGTTAGACTTTTTTTCCAAAAGTGCATTGCATCTAATTAGAAAGTGTTCTGTCAGTCCTGAATATTTTATAATATTGTTGAGATATCTTTAATTTTTAAGAAAAACTATTACATAGCTTTACATATGGATATTGCCATAACAGGTTGACTTATTTGCAAAATAAGTGGCAACATTTATAGATAAAAGGGACTGTACAAAGAATTAAAAACAACACATACAGCAAATTCTGAATTTAGACTTGACATAATTTAATGACTAGAGACATTTTACACAAGCACTACTAAAGCGTGCTTGAAAGTTTCTTTGATATGACATTAATTAGAGAAGCTCCCAGTGACTCTTTTTGGTGCCAAGGGCATGTAGCATGTTGCACATTAGCATAAGCAACTGACTTATAAAAATAAATATGTGGATATTAAGCACAAAATCTGATGAAAATTTTTCAAATGAGAACATGCTTTCCCTAGGTAAAATGGGTTGTTAATCAATGTAATTTTCCCAATAAATTTATTTCACTATACAATTACTTGTATTTATAAAAAAATATATAATAGCCTTCTAAAGCTTTATTAGATACATTCATCCTATACATAAATAAGCAGCACACATTATGTGAAAGGCAGTATACCAGTAACTGCGGATAGAACAATGTGTAAGATAGAGTTGTGTCTTTGAGAATTTTAGTCTAGTGAGGGAGAAAGACAATAATACATTATGATAAACACTAAGAATAGAACTATTTCCAAGTGATAGGGAGTATTAAGGAAAAATATCTAACTCCTACAGGCAAACTAATCTGGGTAGATTTTTCAAAGGGCCCTTCACCCTCATCTATAATCCCTGTATATAACCTCACCCACCTGAGGGTTAAACCAGAATCTTCCAAATCCAGCCTTCTCCATTGTCCCTAACATCCCTCTCTACTGCAGTCATTGGAATTTTGGAAGTAGTTATGGAGTTGATTTCAGGCATTTATATAATTTAAAAAATGTAGAAGGAGCTCCCAGATCTTTTCTCTTTCTTTAACAAAAACAACTTTTTAAAAAACTTTCTTTAAAAAAATTAATTGATTTTAGAGAGAGGAAGGGAGAGAGAAACATAGATCAATTGCCTCCAGCTTGCAGTCCAACTGGGAATGGAAGACAACCTAGTATGTGCCCTGACTGGGAATCAAAACTGCCATCTTCTGGTGTAGGTGACACTCCAACCAACTGAGACACTTGGCCAGGGGAACCTTCTTTTACTTTTATTATTATATTTTTTGAGGATATTTTTCCATTGATTTCTAGGGAGAGTGGCAGAGAGAGGGAAAGACAGAGAGACATGAGCACTGACGAGGGACTGTGCTGGGGAGGAACCTGCAACCAAGGTTTGTGCCCTTACTGGAATCAACCTTTTGGTCCTCATATGGATCTTCTATCCACTGAGCCAAACTGGCTAGGGCTTGTTTTACTTTTAAGAAGTAATATAGTATTGATATTTTGCCATGTGTGGAGTGCCGTGTCAAGGAGCAGGTGGTAAGGGAGGGAAGAAGATGAAGTGAGTTGAGAGAATTCCTGTGGAAATAGTTCCAGACAATTTTCTTTTAAAAATATATTTTATTAATTTTTTTTTACAGAGAAGAAAGGAGATGGATAGAGAGTTAGAAACATCGATGAGAAACATTGATCAGCTGCCTCCTGCATACCTCCTTCTGGGGATGAGCCCGAAACCAAGGTACATGCCCTTGACTGGAATTGAATCAAGGACCCTTGAGTCTGAAGGGGTCTATCCACTGAGCCAAAGCAGTGAGGGTGACAATTTCCTTTTAAAATTATTTTTAATAGAGATGTTTGTCAATGAATTTGGGGAACTCTGGAAAAAACTGGAAACTTTGCCAAAGACCTCCTCTCAGGCTTTCTGCTTTTGTATTGTTTTCACTGATGGTCTGTGGTTAATTCTTAAGAAAACCTAATATAAATGCACCAAAAGCCAGAAAAACAAGACTAAGTCCTAAAATTCAACCTAATGACATAATGATGATGGTTCTACTTAAGCAAATACTTACTGAGGACAAAAAAATATTTATGTTAAGCCAAATCACTTTAACTATCCAAGGGATAGTCCAATCGAGTGATCCTCATGGAATAGCTGTTGAGTGTATCAATTCCACACAGTCATACATTCCCTCTAACCACAGGAAGTTACTACAATAATTTCTAGAGTAGTTAATGGAAGATTGTTGTTAGGATAATCTCCTTTACAATTACAAATATAGTCCAGTGGATTAGCATAATAGGCCTCTCTGAAAACAATCCATCTGTTTGTTCATGACTTGGTACAAAAGGATCTTTTTTAAATTAAACAATTTAAAAAATATATGTTTTTATTGACTTCAGAGGAGAAGGGAGACAGAGAGAGAAATAGAAACATCAATGATGAGAAAGAATCATTGTTTGGCTGCCTCCTGCACATCCCACACTGGGGATCAAGCCTGCAACCTGGGCATGTGGGCATATGAACATATGCCCTGACCAGGAATCGAACCGTGACTCCCTGGTTCATAGGTTGATGCTCAACCACTGAGTCACACTAGCCAGGCTCAGAAGAATTTTTTAGTATAAATTCCAAATATCATGAAGCAGGGCATTCAACTATCAATGCTCCATTTCTGAATCCTAAGGAAATGCTGAGGTGCTGATTTGCTTCCAGAGACATCTTTTGAAAAATAGCTTAAATGAGGTGAATTTTATAAACAATTCTTTTTACCCATTATAAGTGTTCAATTCAATGAATTTTAGTAAATTTATAGAACTATCATCACAGTTCAGATTTAGAATATTTCCATCACTTTGAGAAGTTCCCTGTTGTCTCTCTATAAAATGATGCACTCCTAGTGCCAATCCCTAGCAACTACTAATCTGATTTCTGACTCTGTAAACTTGCCTTTTTGTGCACTGCATATAAATGGAAGCATACAGTGTGTAACCTTCTGTGTCTACCTTCTTTGACAGAGCACAATATTTTTGAGATTTAGCTGTATCATATAGCTTGTGTCAATTTATTTTTTCATATTTTGTTAGTTTTATTGAGACATAATTCCTATATCATAAAATTCACTTGAGATTCTTGGATCATGGAGTTATGAATCCCTTTAAATTCCTTACTAAAATTTGTTTGTGTGAACATTACTTTTTTTTTCCCTGGGGAGATGGTCCAGAAAATTCTCAGTCTGTGACCTAAAACAGTTTAAGAGAAAATGTTAGTGTTCGACTTGGTTCCATCCTTAACCATTTTTCCTTCTCCTTCTATGTATCTTATTTGGAAAATGTTTACTTTTATGGCTTCATGGATTAAACTACCAAGCATAGAGATTACTGAGAAAACCCTAAAAGAAATTCATTTCTTATAAAAATTATGGTCCATCTGATAGCTTTAATGAGTAGGACCACCATTAACATGGTCTCCCAATTCCTTCCTCTTGATCTATACCCATATTTAATAGGCAGCAGGGCCAATTACACATGGGAAATGTCTATCACATATGGTCCCTGCTCTGCATTCCACTGCCGCTCTCCTATTTTGGGTCCTCATTATTGCATAGGTTCTTACAGGAATATTCCAACTGATCTTGCCACTGCCAGACTTACAGCCACCAGCCTTTCCACCCTGCTGCCAATGTGACCCCTGCTTCAAAAACTTTGCTGCATCTCATTGCCTAAAACCAGATGCACGTAGGACTCCTACTCAGTGTGGCCCATCTCTGCTCTCTGGGTCATCTGCTGTCCTTCCTCACCATGCACTGCAGTCCAGCTAACGCAAACATCTCCCCGTCCCCCCAACCCCATTCCTTTGCCTACGTCAGTGCTTTGGGAAAGGCTAAAGAACTAACAATGTATTATCTTGTTGCGCATTCTCTTCTCTGTGTTTAGCCTTATTCTCATCCTCAGCCCCTCAGCCCACCCTTTTTGTTAGCTGGACTACCTCATATTCAGCAAGTCCCTGTGCAAGTGTCGTTTCTTTTGCACCCTCCCTGCAGGCTCCCATCTTTAGGAAAAGCTAGGAGTCCCTCTAAGTGTATCTCCCAAGTTCCCTTCACTCTGTAGGGATTGTTTATATTTAAGTCTCATTCAATGTGGGCTCCTGGAGGCCATAGCATTTTATATATTCAGTGCTTAACAGTGCCTGGCATGCAGTGGGTTTTCAATAAATGCTTAATGAATGACCAGTGAAATTGCAAAGAGTATGGTAATCATATAGCTGGCCTGGCTCATTTTACTAATGAGGAAATCGAGATCCAGTGGAATTAGGAGGCTTGCATAATTAGAGACAGATTCTGGAACAGAACCAAGGTGTTTTGACTCTTAGTTGAATGCCCCTTCCACTACACAGCATGATATTATTAATTTGATGGATGTCTAAGGAAAGAATCTTTAGCTTTAGTGACAAAATGTAACTCGGTAAGAAGAGATTTATTAGTGGAAAAAGAAAGAGAAGTGGTTTGTTCAATTTCACAGGGGTTATCATATTATTGTATTAATCTTTGTACCCAATAGGAAAACATATGAAGGTGATTGGAAGAGAGCAATAATTCCAGCACAGAGAATAGTCTAATGAAGCAGTGACAGCACTTTACTTAAACTGATCAGTTAGTACTTGGTAATTTAGAAAGATTTCTTCTCTTAAGCTCTCAAGTGAGTGAGATGTGGAAACTTCACAGATCCCCGGGGATCAATGCTTGGCTGCAGGACTGGCAGTGAGAGGAACAGGAAAGCAGTGTTTCTTTTGAAACTGAGCCAAACACATGTTTCATTATTCTGAGTTCCCTGTTCGAGGCAAGTCGAAGAAACTCAGTTCTGGAAAGAAGCTGTAGTTTCGTTTGTATTTTCATAAACATCTTAAATACATAGAATTGAAAAGAAGTCTGGAGAGGCAAATCAAGATTAATACCTTATTTTCAAAAGCAGATGCTCAGAATTGGGGTGCACGTCATGAAATGGGTAGAATTTCAGGTCTTTTATGTAGAGTGAAAACAGCTATGGATAAGACTAATTTGGTAGGCAAGTCATCACTCTAAATAATAATGTTTCTTTGAGAAGAGTATGTCTACCTCACCTTGTGAAATTGAGAAAGATACAGAGAAGTATAGGGTATAATTGAGAAAGATATGAGAGAAGTATAGGTTATACCGTAGAGATGCAGTTTAGGGATTGGAAATTAATTTTAAAGCACACACAGTTGGAGTCACATGAATTTCAGTGCCATTAGCTCAGTTGCTATAGAGAAGAGCAGGGGAATGGTGAATTCATGTCAGGAACCAGCTGCTGGTCTTGAGGAGGACACAGAGGAAGGGAGCCATGCTGGGGTGAGGGGCACTCTGAGACCACAGAAGAGGGTAGAAGCAGATGTAACCTGTTGAGAGCTGAAAGCAAAGATGCCAGTAGGAAGGAAGAGGGGGTAGGAACAATGAAAAGAGGATGCATACAAGAATTAGCCTTGGAAGCAATTTGAGTAGAAATCTGCATATATATATATATATATATATATATATATATATATATATATATATAAAATTAAAAACATGAGTTCTAGGGCAACTTGTGGCTCCATCACTTCTTGCATAGATGACCTGAGCAGTTAGACCTGTACCAGCATCCAGTGAGTTCAGCATGGGTTTGGGGACTGTCTCTTTTTTTGGTCATTTATCTCATTGCTTCCATAGACTTCATTTAGTCACATTGCTGTCCAACAGTCTCACACTCTCCTCTGTTCATGGTCTGGAGCTTTTATCCTATTTTTTCTTCTTTTTTTCTATTCTCTATCACAATATTAATTTATTCACTTTCTCTTTACTTCTTAAGGATCCTACACTCTACTTTTTAAAAAATATATATTTTATTGATTTTTTACAGAGAGGAAGGAAGAGGGATAGAGGGTTAGAAACATTGATGAGAGAGAATCATGGATCAGCTGCCTCTTGCACACCCCCTGCTGGGGATGCGCCCGCAACCACAGTACATGCCCTTGACTGGAATCGAACCTGGGACCCTTCAGTCCGCAGGCCGACGCTCTATCCACTGAGCCAAACCAGTTTCGGCTTACTCTCTACTTTTTAAGAGACCCGCCTGGGTCTGGAAAAGTACTCTATCAGTTTGTGATGTGATATCTATCTCAGAAAATGCACTGTTTTTTAAGAGGTGGCACATGACACAGAAAAGAGTGGCCCTAATGGTTGTAGGCTCAGGTATCTTGAGGTCATAGAAGTTGGTACTTTGAGACTAAAACGTAAGGAAATGATAGAGAGGCAGGAAGGCTTCCTGAAGCATCTTCTAAAATGCAAAATGCTAACTACATTATGCTAAGATGATATGTGTGAAGAGTTTCTGGATACCTTGCATGGGAAGTCCTAGTCAAATGCCAAGAATTAGTATCCCTGTCCTTAGAGAGTCCCGGGGCAGGGAGGCACTGAGGAATTTGCAATTGAATATCTTCCTCCAGGCCCTTTAGCACCTTCTAAAGATTTCATAAATCAGGGACTCTGCCACGGTTTGCTGAAGGGATAAGTGTTTGGGAGGTGATGAAGTTTACTGGAGAATTTGGAGTTCAGTTTTATTTGAACTAAAGCTGTGAATGGACCTACAGTGCTGAGGATCCTTCTGGGCCTGTTTAAATAGTAGCTCCAATTCCCCTCTCCCGCCGTTTTGTATGTCAGCCAGTGAGTGCTACAAATGCTGATCTGTACTGCATGGGGCCCGTCCTGGGACAGGGCACGGTATGAACTCCTTGCAACCTAATCCCTTAAGCACCAGCTCGAGTCACACGCCTGCCATGAAGTTTTTCTTGACAACTCCAGGGCCCGTTGGTCCTTCCCTTCTTTGAACTCTTACGTGCTTGTGGGTGTTGCACTGTTAACTTAGCCTTCCAAGGAAGTGTGCGAAACAAGATGAAGAGTTCTGTCCACCAGAAATTCTGGAAGCTGCTGCTACTTGGTTGACAGATGACATTTCCAGCAGTGGCCTGAGGAGGCTGGACACTGGTGAAGAGCCAGCCCTCTTGGGAACACAGCATGGGGGGAAGGGAGCTCTCTGGATGCGAAAGGGTGGGAGAGAATTTACATGCTTCTCCCAGTGTAGGCTTTTTGGGGGGAGGAACAAATGGATACCTAGAAATGATGAGCAGGAAATGTGTGTGTGTGTGTGTGTGTGTGTGTGTGTGTGTGTGGTGCTGCATACAAAGTCCATAGCTAGCATCTACTTTAGTCTTAGAGTTGCTCTAGTCTTTGTGTTCATTGTTTGCCTATTTATATATGCATCTTTATTGGGTTCCTATTATGGGCCAGGCACGGTTCTAGGTCTGGAGATTTAGAGTGAATACGACAGATATTCAAACGGGGGAGGCCGATAATAAATAACAGACAAGTGAAGTGGAAACAGATGAGATAATGTCAAATATTATTAGATCTATGAAGAAAACAGAATGGAGAAATGTGGTGGAAAGTGATTTTTATCCAGCTCTTTGTGGCTTAATCTACCAAAGTATATGTGAACTGTTTATACATCTTGATATGTGCCATTCTTCCCACAAACTTCCTTAGCCTTTTTAGGTAGTTAATACTACAAATATGTTCATGAATCCAAGAATACAGTTCTGCAATGAGACAATCTGATGTGTTTCTTAATCATTTTTGTGGCATAGATGCTTTTGGTAGTTTGATGAAGCCTTTGTTACCTTCTCAGAATATTTTTATTTTTACTTGTTTATTTTTAAACTAGGGGCCTGGTGCACAAAATTTGTGTACCGGGGATGGGAGGATCCCTCAGCCCAACCTGCCCCCTCTCACATACTGGGAGCCCTCAGGGGATGTCCTACTGATGACTAAGCCACAGTCTAGCCTCCCTTTGTGGGAGGCAACCGGGCTGATCAGGGGAAGGCACCAGCCCCATCACCCTGCTGCTGCAGCCACTGCCAGTCACCATAGCCACCAAGGTGTTTTCATCAACATGGACTCCAGTCCCTTCACCAAGAAAAAGACAACTTTCTTTGGGCATTTTCAAGATGTGTCTTTCATAGAATATGCCTTTCTTTCTTTCTTCCTTTCTTCCTTTCTTCCTTTCTTCCTTCCTTCCTTCCTTCCTTCCTTCCTTCCTTCCTTCCTCCCTTCCTCCCTTCCTCCCTTCCTCCCTCCCTCCCTCCCTCCCTCCCTCTTTCTTTCTTTCTTTCTTTCTTTCTTTCTTTCTTTCTTTCTTTCTTTCTTTTTCTTTCTTTCTTTCTCTCTCTCTCTCTTTCTTTCTTCTCCTCACCTGAGGATATGTTTCTATTTTAGAGAATGTGGAAGAGAAAGGCAAAGACAGAGAGAAACATCAAAGTGAAAGGAACACTTTGATTGGTTGCATTCTGCATGAGCCCTGATCTGGGCTCCGGCCAGGGAGGAGCCTGCAACCTAGGTACATGCCCTTGATCAGAATCAAATCCAGACCATGGTGTTGGCTGGCTGAGGCATTATCCACTGAGTCAAACCGGCCAGGGCAAGATATGACATTTCTTAGCGCTCCAGCAGCGGACCTTCATGTTTCTCTTCAGAAGTGTGGTGGAGAAACCCTAGATCACCTTTACTAAGTACTAAGAATATTACCAGTGGCATACAGGCAGCTTAGCCAATGTGCAGTCAGAAAAGGTGTTTCCTCTATAGTTCACACCAATCGTGGGATGGGCCTTGCCCAGGTCTAAAGCCTCTGGCCGAAGCTTTAGGCCTGGGCAGGGGCCCTCCAGCTCCCTCTGATCATAGGCTCCGTTCCTGCCCAGGCTTGCCCAGGCCAAAAGCCTCCTGGGCAGGAGTGGAGCCCCAGCTCCTAGGGGTCTAGCGGAGGTTTTTGGCCTTGGGCAGGAGGGGACTCCCAGCTCCCTGTGAGAGCCTCGGCCCTGGGCAGGAGTGTATCCCCAGCTCAATACGATCACAGGTCTTTTGGCCTTGGGCAGGAGCAGACTCTCAGCTCCCTGCGATCGCAGACTCTGCTCCTGCGCCCTCGTTCTGATCGCGGGCTTGGCCCTGCCCAGGAACCCTCTGGCTCAGGCCCTTCCCATGCTGCTCTGGGCCCATGCGGCCTTACCTCACAGTGACCTGGGTGCCAGGATGTTCCTGGGACACAGGCTCTGGACGCCTATGTATACAAATTAACCGCCATCTTTTTTTGAGTTAATTTGCATACTCACTCTGATTGGCTATGGGTGTAGCAAAGGTACAGTCAATTTACATGTTTGTCTATTATTAGGTAAGATATATTTTTATTATTTCAGAGAGGAAGGGAGAGGGAGAGAGAGAGAGAGAAACATCAATGATGAGTATCATTGATTGGCTGCTTCCTGCATGCCACACACTGAGAATTGAGCCCATAACCTGGGCATGTGCCCTGACTGGAATTTAACTGTGATCATCTGGTTCGTAGATCAACACTTAGCTACACCAGACAAGCACCTTCCTGGAGTATTTTTAAATTGCACAAAATAAAGCACACAGGACTGCTTTGGAAACTAATAAGTACAAGTCTGCAGTCCTCTGATTCCAGGCTGACAATCACTGGGAGACAATACCATGTAAGTATTCTCCATAGAAAGTATTGTAATGGAGAAACTAAGCTTTGGACATCATAACTTCTTTAATTTCTACAATTTGTATTAAACTGAGCACAATAATTAAAGCATACCATGTCTGATATTTAGGGGGAAAGGCTAGTGATTCTTCTGGACTTACCTATCAGATGAGGTTGGACACAAGTACATAGTTGGTAAGACAAAGGCCCAGAGAGGAAGTGCCAATTCACTGGTTTGGCATTCTCCTAGCCAGGATGTAGGGCACTGTAGCTTGAAGGGCACGCCTGGGAGGATAATCACGATATTGGACACAATCACTATGACACAAGTGGAGAAGAAGTGAGTGATGAGGCCCAGGCAGGACGGAACTTGCTTAGAGCTGGCCTATAGAGAACCCAGCAAGGGGGCAAAGTTATATAAAGGCCCAGGTGAGCCGAGATGCAGACTAGGGCCCAGAGCATAGAAGCAATAGTCCCTGCAGGGGTCTAGAGGCTGTGGTGAAGGATGCAAGTCTGAAGTCTCCAGGCTTTCCCGGGAGTGGGATTTTAGTGGTATTTCCCTACAAAATTATAGATTATTTAGCTACAATTCTAGTTTTTTTTTTTTTTTTTTTTTTTTTTTTTTAATAGGATTCACTCTTTGGATTTAACTTGAATAACTCAACAATGTATAGGATATAAAGAAGCCACATGCCTGGAGGCTTGTGACTCTCAAAAAGCAGTATGGTTGGCAACATTTCCTGTATTCTTTCCATCCTCTTCAAGTCTCATATGGCCCATCTTCAACTGGATATGCCCCACAATGACCTCACCCTGAACGTATCCAAAGCTGATCTTATCTTCTACCTATCCTTTGTTGCTTTATGATAACATTCATTTCCAAGTTACATTAATTAAAAAACAATAGAGCATTTAAACATCTTTCTCATCATGGTTTGCAAGCCCCCATGGTTCATACATTTATAGCAGATCCCATATATTCCTTATTCAAGAGCAGCAACTCCTGAGTCGAACATTATTACTTTATTTCTAGATTTTTACCTTAATTGTGTGACTTAGTTCTATTTTTTTTTGCATCTTCTATTAAAATTCTTTATTTCCCACTCTGGAACTCCACCCTTTCCAATTTAGGAAACAAATACAAACTGTCCCAAATGATGTTTAAGGCTCTTTACGTTAATTTGTATTTTCTTGCTCTTCGCATGCCCGATGATTTTTGATTATGTGCCAAATATTGTGAATTTTACAAGGGTGGGTACTTGGTTTTTTTTCCCTTGAGGGGTAGGGGGTAATACTTCTTTAACTATTTCTTGGCTTTGATCTGGGTTGCAATTAGCTGGTTGGCATAGTTTGATCCTTTTGAGGTGTGCTTTTAAGCATTCTTAGGCAGGTCCAGAGTAGCTTGTAGTCCATGCCTAATTTGGCACCATTACCAAGGCAATGCCCTTCTGTGGACTCTCCTTGATGCTCAGATTATGAGGTGCTTCCCTGTGGCTGGTGGAAATACTACTAGGAACTCTTTCTAGCCCTGTGTAAATTCCAGGGACCGTTCCTTCTCCTCCTTTCTGGTGGTTCTTCCTCTGACTTAGTAATTTCTTCATACATTGTTAGATACTCAAAAAAGCAAGAGAACACTGCAGATTTGTGAACTTGCTTTCTCTCTCTGCACCTCTCTTCTCTTGAGTACTCTGATCTGCTAGTTCTAGTTGCAATGGTCTCCTGATGTTCAACTCTGGGTCCTCTTCTCAGGGCTCTGTTTGGGTTCCCTCTCCCTTGGCCTCATGGGAAAACCATTTCTAGGTTTGAGACAGGAATGAGCAAGGTTACTTGTGGAGCTCAACTTGTTTACCTTCACCTAGAGATCCCTGCCCTGTACTACTTGTTGCCTGAAGTCTGTCAAGTATTGTTTCATATTATTTTTTATTGTTTTTTTTCTTTTAAAAATTAAGACAGTTAGGAAAATCCAGTCTCTATTATTCTATCATGATTAGATGGCCAGAAATGGAAGTTAATGCATCTATAATTAGACCACATTTTACCTATTTATCCTTATTTCTTACTATTTTTTATTTTGAACTGGCTTTAGTTAGAACGCTTATTCACTCCTGTACTCAAGCCTTGGATGATAAATATTCAACATCTTTGTATGGTTAAAGAAAAAGGAGTGTCTGTCCCTTTCCCTAGCAGATAATATAGTCTAGTAGATAAACACATGTTATATAAGCTCGAGATATAGTAGTTAGTAGACATATATAAAGAGTATATTTATGCTTTAAAAATCATGTAGAATGAAACCAATTTTATCTTTTCACTTGGTAAGGTGAATGGAGGATACTGAATGAAAATTAATCTGCTACATATAGTTCTCAATATCCACCACTCACGTCTCACCATATCCCACACATCTCCTTATTCAGTAGCTGCTTGTTAAATATTATGGCAATTTCAGGAGCAAAGGGAATTATCACAGAACTCATTATGGCTTTCTGAGTATCATTAATACATGGGCACCTTCTAGCCCTGATAGTGATTGAGATTTCTTACAGTTGAATATTGAATCTACCATGACTCATATTAAGTCACATTGCAAGGCTATTAAGACAAGATCCATTTTCAGTTCAACAGTTAATTGAGGGCTTAAGGTGGCAATGATCCAATCTCCAAGGTTTATACTTCCAGACTCAAGGAGAATTTTCTTAAAGTATAGATGAATCAAGCAGATTTTGTTCCTGCATGCTCAGACTTATGATATTCAGAAAACAATGAAAAATAACTTTTAATATAGTTTTGAATCTTAAAACTTCACTGCATGAGTCATATTTAAGATATATTCAAGTGAGTTTTTTTTAGTTAATCAGAACTTTTTTCTTAATTTTATGATATATATAGTCTTGCATTACAAATATCTAGAATTCTATCTTAACAATCAGCTATATATGTTCACTCTTGAAATAAGTAGGTCTTATTCAAACAAGAAATTTTAGAATTAGAAAAAAATTAATTAAATTATATGAAAGCTGTCCTAAGACCCTAAGTTAGTTTCAATAGTCAGGTGGACGAGAAAACTTGTAGTTTTTAAGACAAATGACAAAAATCATCGTGATCAATATTGCAAGAGAGGGAAGATATTAGATTTAAGATCTTACAGTAAGACAATAACATATTAAAATTTTATCTGAATTTATCAAAAAGTATAGGAACAATACGGCATTTGTCAGTTAATGAATAACATCAGCATACACTGTGGTTAAAAGGCAGAACACTCTGTGGGATTATGAGTTCAATTTTGACAGCATGTTTAGAAGGAACAAAATAATAAGGAACAGTCATGTTTTTAAAAATGTTCTATAAATGATCTACAGTTAGGACAGATCTAGAATCAGTGTCATATGTCATATTGTAGCCTAAAAGCTTAAACTCATAGGAAAGAATCTAAAATAGAAAGATTTCAACTGTGGTGGGGAGCAGGGGGAGGCATGACATGGTAGAGAAATAAGCAAGAAAAATATTCTGGTTATATATTGGTGTGTAAAAAATCATCCAAACTTAGTGGCTTAAAGGGACCATTTCTTTCCTTTTTCCCCCCTCTTAATAATGTAGACCAGGAATTTGGGAATGGCTCCATATGGTACAATCAAGGGAAGCTCAGGAGGCATCTTCCACTTCTGACATGGCTTCTTTATGCACCCATTTGGTGCCTCAGTGCATCTCGGCCTTACTGCCCATATGGTGTCTCATCCATCAGGATCTCAGCAGATGACTTATGCTTCTCACAGCTTGGCAGTCTGAAGATATTCAGGTATTTTACATAGTGGCTTAGGGCTCTCAGAGAATGTGCTCCAATAAACCCTGGCAGGAGCTGCAAGGCTTCTTATAATCTGGGCAAAGAAGTCCCTGTGTGCCACTGTTGTGGAGTGAAGGCGAATGAACGACCACTGGAGTCCAAACCAAATTTAAATTTAGGGAGCCTTTATTAGCTGGCTGGCTGGCCGGTGAATGCTCTGTCTTTCTCCATGCAGGGAGTCCGGAGAGCAGCAGCGACCCTTTGTATAGGACCACTTTTAAACCCATTATCCACATCCTGTTTTTGCAGAGCAAGCAACCCAAGACAAAACAATTTTTCCTAAGCAACGTTAGGATCATGCTATTGATGACCATGTTATTTACATAACTGCTCCCCCCCACAGTTGAAATCTTTCTAATCTTTCTGTTCTTCAGAAAGGATGACCCTGTAAATATCTATATAAATGACCCTGTAAATGATCTATAGATCATCTGACAGTGATCTATAAAAGAAGGGGAAGGGAAAGGGCTGGGAAGGGGCCATGAGACCATATTTCAAGGCCTGGCCTAGTGTCAGCACTCACAACTCTATATGGGGCATAGTCCACGTAGTGTTCAGAACACCACTTATGCTGCTTTCTATAGGTTCAGCAAGTCACTAAGACCAGTCAAGATCCAATGGGAGATGTGGCAAAGAATTTGCAGATAACTTTAATTTATTAAAGTCTGTCTTTTGGCCACAAAATATTTACACTCCCCCACCCCCCCAAACAAGGGACACATTCATATATTTCAAAGCCCCAAACCTCATCCTCTTTTGACTATTGACTTGAAGTCTGGGATCTGATTGGCAAAATCAGGCCCAGATGTGGATACGTTTCTCCGATGAAGTTCCTTGAGTACCATTCTGAAGACTGCGAACTGAAGAGACACGTTTTCTTCTGTCTCTCCAGTAGCCAACATAAAAGGGTAGGAGCAGCACAAGGAGAGCCACAATAGACATTCTGGCTCAAAAAGGGGAAAATAGAAGTCATATTTTGCAGTCTCTGGTACAGAGCAATGATGGAAGCCAGGTGGGCACTTGTTGCCACTTCCTTGATGAGGACCCGGTCCTGCTGAGAATGCTTCTCCTGGCTGTTTGTTCCGCCCTCTGAGCTCTGGTTCTGCCTCCTGACTCATCCTTCCCTCTCCATAAGAAATTGGTCTGTTTCCAGCTGGCTAGGTTGTTGTTGTTGTTGTTGTTGTTGTTGTTGTTGTTTTTTAATTTTTTTTAGCTTGTTGTCTCCAAAGAAATTCAAGAATTTAAAGATCTTTTATTTTCCTTTCCTTGTAGTTTCCAGTTTAAACTAATATAATTTATTTTAAAACTTTGGATTTGTGTATATCCAATTAAAATCTACTCCATGACTCCAAAGCCAGACTATACTGCTTTCCAGATTTTTTTTTTAAACCTAGGAGTCAGGATTCTTGGAAACAATATCATTAAGATTTCTAGTGGCTTTTTTTTTTTATAGGAGAAAGGATCTGAAAGGGAGGACCATAAGATTTTTAGAAGCCCTCGTATGTACACCTTTCGATCATTCATAGCCATATCCTTTATATAATTATCCTAAGGTGGATGTTTTAATAGTAGAGACCAGGATTTGGTACTTATTCCAAGGCCATTCCTTATTTTGAGAGCCTTTTCTGACTAGAAAAACTAGGGTTTAAAACAGTTTTATTTATTCATTTATGTAAACATATTTTTATTGATTTCAGAGAGGAAGGAAGAGACAGAGGGAGAGAAACATCGATGCCTCCCACATGGCCAGGGATTGAGCCTGCAACTGAGGTACATACCCTTGATTGGAATTGAACTTGGGACCCTTCAGTCCACGTGTCGATGATCTATCCACTGAGCAAGACTGGCAAGGGCTTTTTTTTTTTTTTAAATTCATGTCTTTCTGTATATTCTCAAAGACAGTTATCAGATATTGGTTGCCACTTTTGTTTAAAAATATATTTATATTGACTTCAGAGAGGAAAGGAGAGGGAGAAAGAAATAGAAACATCAATGATGAGAGAGAATCATTGACTGGCTGCCTCCTGCACACCCCACACTGGGAATCAAGCCCACAACCTGAGTATGTGCCCTGACCAGAGTCGAAGTGTAATCTCCTGGTTCATAGGTTGACATTCATTCAACCATTGAGCCACAATGGCTGGGTTGCTTGTGACTTTTGTTCTTCTACCTGGAAATCTTTTTAGACAAATTCATCAGTTCATTAGGTATATTTTCTTTCCATCTATCTTTCTCTCTTTCTTTCTTGTTTTTCCTATTTCATATATATATATATATATATATATATATATATATATATATATATATATATATTTCCCCCTTTTAAAAAATTATAGGGGGACACAGTATTGCCATTTTTTTCTACCACTACTAAATAGGGGTGTCCTTCTCCTCTGGCCTTCAGTAACTATGTCCTATAAAGAAGTTCTTCTAGCTTTTGCTCACATCTGGGTTCGAAAGTTAATACCACACGTTTTAGGTTTTTGTTATATTAACATTTTAATTCAGGCACCAAATTCTGTTCTGTTTTGTCTATTGCTGCACAATAAACCACCTGAAAATGTAATGGCTTAAAAAAACCATTTCATTTTGCTGAGGGTTTCTGATCAAGACTCACTGGGCAGTATGTCTCTGATTTAATTGTGGCCTCAGCTGCAGTATTTAGAGCTAGAGAATCTACTTACAAGATGGCCTCTCCACTCACATATTTGCTTCTTGGCCTCTTTCTTTCTATATATAGATGATGTCTCATCCTCCAGGACCACTCCATGTGGATTAAGCTTCTCAGAGCATGATGGTCTCAGGGTAGTCAGACCTCTTACATGGTGGCTCAGGTCTCTCCCTTAGTGATGGAAGAAACCACAAGGCTTCTTGTCATCTGGTCTCAGAAGTGCCAGAACAGTCTGGCTGGCATGGCTCAGTGGTTGAGCATCGACCTATGAACCAGGAGGTCACGGTTCAATTTTCAGGTAGGATACATGCCCTGGTTGCAGGCTCAATCCCCAGTAGGGGGCATGCAGGAGGCAGCCGATCAATGATTCTCTCTCATCCTTCATGTTTCTTTCTCTCTCTGAAATCAATAAATATATATTTTAAAAAAGCAAGAAGTGCCAGGACGATCCATCTGCTGCAGGAAGAGCAGAATTAGACTGTAACTCTTGATGGGAGGAATAGCAGAGGATTTGCAGCCACCAGTAAAGATATCAAGAAGTTGGGAGTTTAACATACATATGCATAGTCCATGGACACAGACAACAGTGTGATGAAGGTCAGAAGGAGGTTCAGGGCAGGGACTGGGTAGATGGGAACAAAGAGGGGGTGGAATGAAGGACATCTGTAATAGGGTCAGCAATTGTTTTAAAAGTTGGGTGTTGAGAGATTCTAGCTGTCAATTAGACTTTATAATTTTATTCATTCTAAAGGTAACCAGGCATTAATAATCTTTTATACCTCCTCCTTGAGTACATCCTTATGCTGTGTTGAAAAATTTGAGTTTCAGGAATTTGAAGAGTCCATAAGGGAATAGAGGCTGCTGTAGAGTTTTACAAGATTCTAAAATGTACATTTGTATTCACCAGTTTTGCTCTAATACTAAATTTAAAGGAAGAAATTGAATCACCAAAATATCCAAGTCAATTATCACATTTGTTGCTGAATAATTTAGCAACCAGACACTAGATATTTTCTTAACTAAAAGGTTTTATGGGGTTTGGCTTCTTAAATTTCAGAGAAATATAGGACTTATATCTTAAGCCACAGAGAGGGTATATTTGAGGGAATGGAGCTAGAAAGAGCAGACATTTTCACAGACTTATATGGCTCTGGCTTAACGGAGAAAAATGCATGGAAAACTCACACTTTGGTCTTTGTTCCCACAGTCTGGCTACTGTCATTTCTGCAACTCCCTCCTGATATAGGAGGAAATTAGATCTAGGATCCCCAATAATTAGGACCCTATGGAAAAGAAAGAAAAACCCCTTTCCTATAGATTCTTGACATTGTTTTGATTCTTAAAAATCTTCCTAACATAAAAATAATAAGATGTAAGTTGCTTTCTCAGAATTTCAAGACACATTTTAAGTTATATATTCATTTAAAGACACATTTATAACTATAAGGGGAACTTACTTTCTATACTTTTTTTTCTATTAGGCTTGGGAGATGTCAGGCTTTACTGAAAAAACGGATATATTTATGTATGTGTGCCTATTAACACTTTTGAATATGTTAAAGAAGCATAAAATCAAACTTGCTCACCACGCCAATTATTTTTTTCAAGCTTTCTAAACTTTCTTGCATAGGCAATTGAATCTTAATCTTACCACAGTCTAGCTTTTGCCATTTCCCCAACAGCCTGATAACTATTGGCATTAAGGTTTCGTTCTCAGGCTTAGGGTAGACAGACATGCTGCTGCCCAACTCACACACAGAACTAATGGCAGTAATGAGATAATAACTTGATAACATGCATATGTTCCTCACTCTTTGAGTATAAGCTTGGGTAAGTATCAGTTATGACAGATCTGAACCCTTTATCCATGTTGGGCTAAACCAAGCCAAATATCACTGGCAATTTTCTTCTAAGTAAGATATTTCTCATGAAGCAGCTAACTTCTGACTTAGAAATAATTACTTTTAAAACCACTGTGCTTTTGTTTACATATTCAGAGGTAACTATCAGTAAATGGCAAGATCTTGGGAGAGGCTTTTGCTGATTTGGAAGCTGGACTATGATCAGGCAGACAAAATAAGAAAGGCATGTTCATGAAAATACAGAGTTTAGAGAAGGCAACCAAGAAGTTTTTTTTTTTTTAATTTTATGAGAGGTAGTTGATGGCATTCTGATCAACAAAGTATTGCAACTACTAATGTGTGAGAAAGTAAGCTTGTCACAGTTTGAACACACCAAATTCTGAAGAAATTCTGTGTAGAGTCTGGTGTGTCCATGACCAATTATAGCATGTATCCCCTCTCCCTCCGTTTTTGGTGTGGGAAGAACATATCTGGATGAAATATAGAATTGGGAGTTGGAAAATCCTCACAGTTGATCTCATGCAGCGATTTTCAACCAGTGTGTTGTGGCACACTGGTATGCTACAAGAATTTTTAGTCAGGGGCTCTGACCTCTTAAATTGTCAAATAAAAAAATGTCAAAAGCCAACACAACAATAGTTATCTGGTGTGAATAAATAAAAATTATACCTTTTTTTTTGTCAGATCAGCAAAATATATATATTTTTGGTGTGCTGTAGAATTTTAGTAATTAGTGTATACCTGCTGTAAGATGAAAATGGTTCAAAAATCACTGATTTGGTGAGTCCATGATCTAAGGAGTTTAGATACTTTGCTCCTGGATATTGTGCTGAGTGAGGTCTTGTGACCCAACTCAGTGTGTTTTTGACCATTCCATATTGCCAAGCTGAATCCCACTGTTTTATGCTGGAAAACAAATTAGTTTCACTTAAAAAAGAGATGTTGACAGGAAGCCAGGAAGGCTGGTCAACAACCTTAATTGTTCTAACCTTTAGTTGAGATATTGGTAAGCTGAAGCAGCCTCCACCTTATTTTGTCCCTTGTAAGTTTCTGTTATTTCCTGCCTAAGGGCTACATGTAAATTTCTGTTTATGTTGCCTAAGATGTTTTCCCCAAAGCCTCAATAAAAGGGGATGGCAGGGCCAGAGCAGGAGTAGTTCTCCCACTAAAGTTGGACTACTGCCTGGCCCCCCATATGGCCAAGTTGAATTTCTTCAAGTCTCTTCATTTGTGTGTGGCCCTTCTCCAGATCCTGAACCCTGAATTGTAACTCTTTCTACGTGGCCCGTGAAAGAGAGTCCTACAGTTTTATTCTTCCTCAACTACATTTTGGGTGTCAGTGACTTTATGAATTTAGTGACTCAAGAAACATAGCCATCTTCAGCTATGAACCAGGAATACAGAACAAGAAAAGAAAATGTCTGTCCTTAGCAATCTTACTTTCTAGAGAGAGATGATCAGTAAGCAAAATGTTGAAATACAATGAGATTAGTGATAAAATAGGAATATTAAAAGATGCTTCAAGAGTATGGACAAGAAAAAGTAAAATTCTACTTTGAGCTTCAAAAAAAATTTCAAAGAAGAGATAATATTTGAACTGGAAGTTAAAAAATCGCTTGGAATTTCTAGGCAAAATAGTAGAAGAACACACTTTAAATGGAATGTAGGGTATGGGTGCTGCAATAGAAGTTTGAAGAAGCACATGTTTAGTCCTGTTCTCAACCCCCAGAAGGAAGGGGAACACAGACAAGACTTCCATTGTGGGAGAATGAGGAGAAGGATAGAAGACTTGATTGTCCTGGAAGAGCAGAGAGAGTAGATGCTGGGATAGTGGAGGCTGTTGCCCTGAAAGCAAGAATTGAGAGGAGGTCAAATAGTTAGACTAGAATTAGAAGAAACAGATTTAGTCACTATTCTCAATATGTGTGAAATTAGGACATTAGTGGAAAGTGGACCAAGGATTGAGAAATGAACAAAAAGAAATTGGGGTAATAAATGAACGGTGAGGAGTAAGAGGTGAGGAATGAGATTACCAGTGGATAAAACATGAGAGTTTCAGAAACCTGTTTACTTAAGAAGCTGCATAATTAGAAAACATAGAAGGTACTTGTGTATGGAAGAATTTCTGAGAGCATGTGGTAAAGGGGGGTGGGGAATAAGGCTAGAAAGGTAGTTAGTGATCAAATTGTAGAACTCTAAGCTTAAAAGTCTCAAATTCTCTGAAGGTATTTAGAAGACACTGAAGGATTTTAA
Source organism: Vespertilio murinus (assembly GCA_963924515.1). Lineage (NCBI taxonomy): Eukaryota > Metazoa > Chordata > Mammalia > Chiroptera > Vespertilionidae > Vespertilio > Vespertilio murinus. The sequence goes on along the minus strand of OZ004707.1, from coordinate 52,421,532 downwards.
GTAGGGAGATTTACATTTTAGAAAATGTTCTGGAAGCAGTGTCTAAGATGAATTAGGGGTATATAGACAGTGAACTGGAATGGAGGGCTATTAATTAGAAGATTATATTAATAATACTTATGCAATATTATGAGGACCTGAATTAATACAGTGGCAATAGGGGCAGCAAAAAAAGAGAAGGATTTGAAAGATATTTAGGTACCAAAATAGATATAAATGATTATATGAAAGAGGTGAGAGAGGGGAATTGAGACTAATTTTTAGTATTCAGCTTTAGATATATTCAAAATAGACTGGTATAAGAATTAAAAATCTTAATGGGCTTAATTCAATAAAGGTTTATTTTTTATTTTTTCTCATAGCATGACCCAATGCATAGCAGTAGTGTTGAGAGGGGGTGTCACTGCTCCATACAATCTTTCAGGGAGCCAAACTCCTTCCATTTTGTGGCTCTACAATCCCATAGAGCTTCAGAATCTTCCTCTGATCCTTCATCTAGCTTGTTGGTATAGAAAGAGTGTGTGGAGGACTGTCATGAGATTTTTGGGGCACACTTATGGAAACTTGTGTATCACTTCTGTCACACTCTCTTGGTTAGAACTTATATACATGTTCACACCTACTTGCAAAGGAGTCTGGGAGATATAGGCTCTGTGAGTGTTCAGGATGAAAAGAAAATGAACTTTGCTGAAAACAAAGATGTGATCTGCCTTTCCAACCACCCAGTTTATTTTTCACTTTTCCTCTGTCACATAGAGGATACTCAAATCCTATCTAGCCATGCATCCTGCTCAACGTGCACAATCAGCAGATGATTTACATTGAGATCCAGGGCTCCTCATTGTTTGGTTAATTATGGTCTAAAATAACAAATTTTATTACTCTCTCCCCCAAATACAATAATTACAAATAAACATTCCCATCAGAAAGAGAAAAAATGGATAACACACGGTCACTGGTGTATGGCAATTCTGAATTTCACTGGACAGACATGAAAAGTCTCCTTTTCTGGAGGTGGGGGACATTCCTTAATTAGTTCCAGCTCTGCTGTCTTAGAGAAACTCATTGGTTCTATCCCCTGGGAGGTTGGTGCCTGTTTGTATCTTCCTTGACCACAGCGAGACAGTTGTTGGGGAGTTTGCCTTTCTTAAAGGCGATGCAGCTTTCATAGCCTCATTCTTGCTTGAGGGATGTTTTAAGGCTCATGCAATACTCATGCCAAGGTTTATAATTTCTTTGTAAAAAAAAAAGTAGGAGGCTTATGATCTTATTGTTTCCAGTCAGTTTCCTGTAACAGTAACCACACTCTTTCCTAGTATGCGTGTTTTTTCTACACTACTTCCCATATTTGCTTTTAATTTTCCTCTTAAAATGATTTTCTCACTCCCATACTTCACAACGTAGTAGAGTCACCTTAAGGCTATCTGCAACAATAAGCATGGATAGGAGGTTAGAAACATTCATCATTCTTTGCCACAAGGTTGAGTTATTTTAACTAGGAACTTTTACTGGACATTTTTTTGTTTGAAGATTTCCTCACTCTTTTATTACTAGAGGTCTAGTAACAATGGGCTTCTTTAAACACCTTAGTCTCTTTCATTTCTGCTTGAAACAAGCCAATTCTTTTTAGTTCCCATCTTGTAATACCTTGCCTAAAGAAGCCATTAACAAGTAAAACATTCTAATTCTTTCTAACTACTTTCCTAGACCTTGAGATTGCTATTGCCATCCTAGCACCTCTGACTCTGCCACTGGGTCTTGTGCATCTGGCTGTCAGAGAAGGGCAGAGAGAGAATGTGAAGAATTTTTATCTAGGAGTGATATACTTCTAGAAATAATGGGTGCAGCAGGTTTAGATAAATGATTGGGGAGATAAGTATTTTAGGGATAGATGATTTTAAAATTTAAAAAATCCTGTTGATCTTGAGATGTCTCTAACTCATCCAAAGGGAAAGCACAGGAAGTTATTTTAAGCATCAATCTGGAGCTCAGATTTATATATAAGCTACTACTTACATGCCCACCATAATTTTACTATGTCTATTGCTTCTTAACCTCCAACTGTATTTTTTTACTCTGACTACTCTGCCTCAATTCCTTTTTTTGGGAGGGAGGGGAGAACTATTTCATGTTTTCTCTTATTTCTTCTTTCACTTTCTTTACTTTCTCTTTTTCTCAACCTTTCCTTTACTTTTACTATCTTCACATTCTGCTAGTAAATACTTTAAGTATCTAAAATATGTATGTTAATAATTAGAATTTTAAACAATAGAAATGTTAGGTTAAGAAGCATATCATTAAAACTAGATGCTTTTTCCTAACGGTTTGGCTCAGTGGATAGAGAATCAGCCTGCAGACTGAAGGGTCCCAGGTTTGATTCCAGCCAAAGGCATGTACCTTGGTACGGGCACATCCCCAGGAGGGGATGTGTAGGAGGCAGCTGATTGATGTTTCTCACTCTCTACCCCTCTCCATTCCTCTCTGTAAAAATCAATAAAATATATTTAAGAAATAGATGATTAATTTTACAATGGCTATTTAATAGTAATCAAGAAAAGCCATAGACATTGATGATTATTACCACATGTTTTTATTTTTGAATTGGCAAAACACTTTCTCAGAGAAGCTGGGTAGCAACTCTGGATTTCATTTTTATAAACATATCATACTAATATTTTTCCAAGTTAGTGTCCAATACAGTTAATCTCTGGAGTTTTTCCAGTTTGCTCTAACTGTAGCAGATGTTTGTATATTCTCCTTCTGTCTCATTGCAACAGACATATAAGAAAGATAAATTTTGTATTTGGTTTCCTAGCCAGATTTCTTATTATTATCTATCAAGTAACCTAAAGAAACACTTTTTGGAAAATTATATTTAGCTGAGTGAACTACTGGCTCTGTGAAAGAAAGAAAAAGGACATTTGGAATAGAAAAAAACACACACACAAAAACACAATAATATAAAAGGAGTCACTGAGAATGCCAAAGGTTTGTATCTAAAGGAGCTATGGCATGACACCTATCCAACATCATGTGGAATTAACAATAGTGGTAAGGAAAGCATATATTGGCTAGCAAATGAAAAGAAAAATTCTATCAAACAGAAATATCACACATGAAATTGAAATGGTAATCTGTGTGTATATTTCCTCACTATGTATGAAGAACCTGAGCTGGAAACTTTGAAAAGAGTCTGTTCTGGAGGTGTTGTAGAAAGATTATGGATTCTTCACATGAAAATCTTTTTAGGCTATATTTTGCTCCTTTTCACTTCATTTTAAGGTCTTTGAGGAAGAGTTGAAGAAGAATACTTTTCCTGGCTTCCAAGTCTAACCCAAAGGGTAGTAAAAAGACTTTGTTTGTTCAATTGCTCTCCTAAAGCATCGGTGAAATGAGAGGAACCAAGTAAAATTTGTGTCATTAAAAGGAGTTTTAAGAAAGCTACTTGAGATGTTACATGACTCTTACTTTCAGAAGTATGGATGGATTACACATTCTAAAACAATCCTCCTATGCTGAGAAATATATAGTTCTGGATAAGCAACAAGAACAGCAAAATACTTTAACACATATTGCTTACATCACAAAGAAGAAAGAGGAAATCTCAAGGGACACACACACACACAAAAAGAAAAGAAAATGTAGGAAGCATGCATATTAGACTTTTATAATATAGATAGCTATAGATAATTAACTTATTATTTTTAAATATACTTGTTTGATAAAAAATATACATAAGCATATGTTATAAATCATTGTAATAAATGTTCATCATCCAACTCCAATATATATATGATTGTTCCTATCACATCTCCTCTGTGATAGACTGGTGTGTCATTGCCAAATTCACACGCTAACCCCTAAAGTGACTGTATTTGCAACCTATAAGAAGGAAAATAAGATTATGTAAAGTTCTAAGAACTAGGGATGCCAGCTTGATATGACTGGCATCCCTATAGGAAGAGAAAGAGAGATCAGAGGTCTCCCTCCCTATGCTAGCAGGTACTGAGGAAAGGTCATGTATGGTCATAGTAAGAGGGCAGAAAGAGAATCTGCAAGCCAGGAAGAGAGCTTTCAGTGGAAACTAAATCAGTGGGTACCTTGGTCTTGGATATTGAGGATTGCGTTTAAAGATATAAAAAGTTATTGTAAAGTATACCAATTTATAAATATAATGTAAATACAGGGTTAGATGTTAAAAAGCCTTATTTGTATCTGGAAATTTGTTATATAATGAGGAAAAAACTCTAGGGCAGTGAAGAAAGAGAAACACATCAATAAACTCTGCTAGGATTATTGGCTACCCATATGGAAAAAAATAAATTTAAATTGCTATTTCATACTATATTAAAAACTTTATTCCAGATGTTTTAAATACATTAATATAAAAAACAAAACTAAAAAATTTTGGGAGGAAATGTAGGAGATTAGTTTTATAACTTTACGCAAGGGAAAGATTTTTCAAACAAGCTATAGAAAGAAACATAGAGAATAAGATAAATAATTCACTTCTGCTTAAATTAAAAACATCTGCTCATCAAAGGACATCATTAAAAAATGACATGACACACCAAAATCTGGGGGGAAAAGTATTTGCAAGTATAAAGTCATAAAGCAATTTGGGTTCAGAAAAGATAAAGAATTACCTATAAGTTAACTAGAGACCCGGTGCATGGAAATTCGTGCACTGAGCTGGGGAGAGGGTGGGCGGGGAAGGGGGGAAGAACCCTCAGCCAGGCCTGCCCCCTCTCACAGTCTGGGAGCTCTAGGGGATGTCTTATTGAGGGCTGCAGTCTGGCCTCTCTGTGCAGGAGACAACTGGGCTGATCAGGGGACAGCGCCACCCCATCACCCCACTGCTGCTGCCACTGCAGGCTGTGGTGGCTAAGACACCTGAGCCCTGAGCCTCACAGCTGCTGGAGCTCACGGATGCCTGAGTCCCGGGCCTGACAGCCAGTGGGGCTTAAGCTGCCTGAGCCTTGGCCCTTGCAGCTTCCAGGGCTCACAGCTACTGTGGCTTTGTCCAGATTAACATCTGGAAGATGTCCACCATAATTAGCACATTACCCTTTTATTAGTATATATAAATGTTTCCCAAAGTGTGGTACACATACCCCTAGGGTATGGGAAGAGTTTGGTGGGGGTACACGTTGCACTGGAGTTTGGTGGGGATATGCACTGCACTGCGCTTAGCTGCGTCTAATTCTACGTTCTCATGAGTCAAGTCAAGACAGTCTTTTGAGACGTGAGATGGTCCGGTGTGCAAATAAATGTTATTTATAATATAACTTTTATTTATATTTTATTATGAATAATTTTATTTTCCGTTTATTATTTTGTGTATGTACTAAAAAAATAAAAAAATAAATATATTTTGATTGTTATTAAAACACATCCATTTTTTTTTGATGCGGGGTACTCAGTGTTACAAAAATTATAGAAGGGGTACACATATGTCAAAAGTTTGGGAAACACTGGTATAGATAATAAAAACACAAACAACTCATTCAAAAATGTGGGCAAAAGACACAGATAAGCTATTCCAAGATGGTGACAGACTAGGTTGATATTAATTTATCTACTTCCAGGACCATTACAATCAACCTGGATAACCAGTTGAAGATTAACTGAACAGAAGTCTTATAACTGAGGATTTCACAGAAAAAGTCACATCAAGATTGGTAGGAAGGACAGAGATGTGAAAAGGTCTGGCTCTACTCATGGGTGGAGTCTGAGATTCTGGAGGGATATCTCAGCTGCAGAGATTCCCTTTGAGGAGCATGGAATTTCATCGCCAAGCGAGACTCCCCAGCCCAGAACACCTGTGCTGAGAAAAGGTGCCTACATAACATTTACACTAATAAAAGAGAAAAATTCTAATTGACCGTACCTTCACTATGCACACAGCCAATCAGAGTGACTATGCAAATTAACCCAACAAGATGGAGGTTAATTTGCATATGCAGGTGTGAAGCCTGCTATGAGGGGAAGGGTAGCAGTGGAGAGAGCTACTGGAGTGATTCTCCAGACAGAAGCGAGGACTTGCTGGCTCTGAGCGGCCCAGGAGTGGGGATGTGCTGGCTCCTGGGTGGCTGGGGAGTGTGGGACGTGCCAGCTCCCAGGCAGCTGGGAGTGAAGCCAAGGGCCTATTCTTGCATGAATATCGTGCAACGGGCCTCTAGTCTTCCTATAAAAATCAGTGGGATTCTGTCTGTCAGGGAGAGACAAGAGTCTGCCATAGACACAGGTGCCTTCTTAAGGGGCCAAGGCACAAAAATCTTTTCACAGCCATTCACCCTGGGCTCCAGTGGAGGGGATGGAGTTATTTGAGGAGACTGGGATTGGAATTGTGTGAGGAGAGACTGGGGTTGTGGCTCTGGGAGGAGAGCTGAAGGGACAGCTACCAGGATCCATGTGATTAGTCATTCTTCCACACTACAGTCATTACAGGCCTACCTCAAAAAGAAAGAAAAATCTCAAATCATCTAACTTTAAACCTAAAAGAACTAGAAAAAAAAGAACAACAAAATAAGTAAGTAGAAGGAAGGAAATAATAAAGATTAGAGTAGAAGTAAATGACATAGAGACTAAAAACATATAATCTTCGTTGTAGTTTTAATTTGCATTTCTCTGATGATTAGTGATGTTGAGCATCTTTTCACATACCTATTGACCATCTGTATACCTTCTTTGGAGAAATGTCTAGTCAGGTCTTTTGCCCAGTTTTTTATTTATTTTTATTTATCTATTTTTTGTTTAAAAAATTTTAAAATTTATTAAAGTATTATATGTGTACATAGCTTACCATTGCCTTCCCCCCCCACCTCCCATTCATGCCCTCCCTCCCCAGAGTTCTGTGTTCGTTGGTTGTACTTATATGCATGCATACCAGTCCTTTGGTTGTTCTCTTATTTCCCCCCAGGTCTCCTTCTCCTCCCCGCTGTCATTTGACAGTCTGCTGGTGACTATCTCAGGACCACATGAATAGAATCCGCAGTTTTTAAAATCAGGTTTTTTTTTGGTGTTGAGTTGTATAAGTTCTTTATAAATTTTGGATATTTGTCCCTTTATCAGGTATATCATTGATGAATATGTTCTTTCATTCAATGTGTTGCCTTTACATTTTTTGATGGTTTCCTTTGCTATGCAAAAACTTGCTAGTTTGATGTAAAAAGCCCACAATGAGTTATCACCTTATACCTGTCAGAATGGCTAGCATCAATAACTCAATAAACACAAGTGCTGGTGAGGATGTGAAGAAATGGGAATCCTCATGCACTATTGGTAGGGATGCAAATTTTGCAGTCACTATGGAGAATAGTATGGAGTTTCCACAAAAAATTAAAAGATGGAACTGCCTTGGACCCAGCGATTCCACTTTTGCTAATATACTCAAAGATTATATCCCTATGTTGATTATTGTGTTATTTACAATAGCAGCCCAAGTGTCCATCAGTAGATGAGTGGGTATAAAAGCTATAGTTCATTTATACAATGGAATACTACTTGACCATAATATAAATTCTGCTGCTTTCTACCTATGTGATCTGGGGCAAAATACTTAAATGTTCTGTACTTCAGTTCCCTAATCTATAAAATGAAAATGAGGATAATAATCCTCATAGTGTTGTTATATTTAATGTGTAATGCATGATATGTGTGAAGAAAGTTTCTGACACATAGTAACCGGAGGCCTCAATTCCTGAATCCAATAATGTCTTCATTTCATAGACCTACTTTCCATGATACCATTATTTTGTAGTGAGGATTCCCTAAAACAAAGCCTTACAAACTTCTTATTATGAGCAGGTGATGACATTATCTGCCATTTTACAGATGAGGAAACAGATGCTTAGAGAGTTTTGTAGTTTGTCTGAGGCCATTTCATCAGCAACAAGCACTCACACGAGACCTGCAGGATTCTAAGCCTGCTGTTAACCACTTGGCCATGATTTATTTGGCCTGATCAACCTCAAGCACAACCCAGCATAGACTGGCTTGTTATGCAACTAGAAGTCATCACTGGGATGCAGCCAGAAATCCAATTTTTGTGGTTCACATGTATTCCTTTATACATGGGAATGTTCTTAGCTCTTCTGCTCAGGGTTAAAACACCAACTTCATGGAGTTTTGGTGGCCTAATAATGTTAGTACAACTCACTTTGAGGGTAGAAGATAAAACCACTACTATTCTTATCACTGTCATTATTGCCCCTGATAATTAATAATTGTGATAGTAAAGATGCCAGTAGAATCATATGCCTGAAAAACCTTATGAAAGTATACTTAATTTCTCTCTCTCCTTGCATTTAGGTAAGATTCATCTAACTTGTTTCAGTCAGATAAAAAATCTCTTCTGTTCAGACACCTGCAGTGTCAGATGACCCACATGAGTTATGGGTTTGTCTGGGTGGGACTCTCATTGCTCAAACTGGGAAAGTCCTGGGCAAACTGGAATAAGTTGGTCACTCTGTAGATGAACCCTAACCTATTCTGATGAATTTGTTCCTTCTACCTTTGCTCTGTTTACTGCTTGATACAGAGACAGCTGGCTACCATTTTTCAAAATTACAACCCTTCACATAGCTGAAGACCATTATCATGTCATTCTTTTCACTTTCCCCCCTTAGCCCAACCAACAGGTTCCTACCAAGCACTTACTTCACATAGTATATTGTGCTCGCTTTTCGGAGGGGTGCAAAAGAAATAGGACTCAAAATCCCCGAGGGCGCTAAATAAGGCGGTTTCAGCTCCTCTCACCTTTGCTCATAGGCACACTTGCCAGCTCTTTAATTATCTATATTGATTTGCTTTGAAGTTTGTGCAAATTCCCTATATCTCTTGTTAATTGGTGGAGACCAGAAATGTGCACAATACTCAATTTTTAAGTAACTGCATAGAGTAGGATTCCCACAAGGCTCTGAGGACGCTACTGCTACTTTTATTTTACTGTTTTAAATCGTCACCACACCACAGCACATTCTGGCTTTTTCTTGGAGGTACTTTTTTCATCACAAGGAACAGGATTGTCCACAAACCACCCTGCTTTGTATTAATCTCAATGGTTTGAAATATAAAAAATTATACTTGACCTGGTGCTTAAAAATAGTTTTTTAAAAAAATATATTTTTATTGATATTTTACAGAGAGGAAGGGAGAGAGATAGAGAGCTAGAAACGTCGATGAGAGAGAAATATCGACCAGCTGCCTCTTGCACACCCCCTACTGGGGATGTGCCCGCAACCAATGTACATGCCCTTGACCGGAATCGAACCCAGGACCCTTCAGTCCGCAGTGGCTCTACCACTGAGCCAAACCGGTTTCGGCTAGAAATAGTTTTTACAACAAGAAAATGAACTGCATAACTTCCATAATTCTAACCACCAACTCTCCCAAATTTACCATCTACCCTTTATTAGGTTTCCTTTAGACTACTTTCTCTAGGGGAAAAAAAAAAAAAAACCCCAAAAATTCTATCCTTGCCAGTTCCCGTCCTACACATTAATGTGTTTAGGAATTCAAGCCCATGTCATGGTGACCTTATTCCTTGATTTGAATTATTTCACCATTTAAACAATAACAACAAAAATATCTCCTTGAGACAGGTGCTAAGAAATATCTGGGGAAATCCAAACTGCTTAGACAGAAATTATTTCACTCTGTGCTTCTATCTTAGAGCCTGGAAATACTTAACCATGTAGCATTTTGTTTTCGAAATACAATCTCATTTATGGTCTAGACACCACAGACAGCTGTTTCAATTCAACTCAAATGGGCCTTGTTTCTGCTATATTTATTTAGCTTGTCTAGCTAAATCTCTGAGTAATTTTGGCTTGAGTCCTTAATCAGGGATTAGGAAATATGAATTGTTAATTTTATTTTATTTTAAGGTACATACTAGAGAGAAATTTCTACAAAAGTTTGGATATTAGCTTTAAGCAAATAATTTGCAATCGTTTTTTTTTTTTTTTAATTTGTCCTTCTTTATAAGGCAGCCAGTCAGCATTGCCAAAAACTTAGGAAAAACTTATAATAAGTTAATTAAGTGGAAGTTTACCTTGTAATATAATCTTCTTGAAAATATCTTTTAAAAATAAAGGGTTGGATTTCTCTCCTTGCTGTTGACCACATTATATGTTGCCACACTGGAAACTATTGCAGCTTTAATCTTTGAGGAACCTGGGTCATTTAAACTATAAACATATATTTTAAAACGGCTTTTTTTTCTGTTCTACTCATTGATACATATTTGCATAAATTTCATTAGGCCTGGCAATATTGTTAAAGTCTAGATATTAATTCAGCAAAAAGAATAATAAAAAAATGAATATGTTGCTTTAGCATCTAAACATAAAAGTTTCTGAGTGGTATTACATTTAAGAGCTATTTGTAGGTTAATTTAAATTTGCTTAAAAAAATATCAGGAACTATAAAATTATACATGTATTATAATAAGGTTTTTTTTCATATATTTGGGTCAGGGCTTGTAACTGCTGCTACCTTTCCCTTAGTATATGAAAGAGACAAGAGAGTCAGCCAATTGCTATGCAATGCTAGCACATACATTATTTTGTTGTGTTTTGAAATAATGTCTTTACCTGGAATTAGGCAAGCATAGCCACTTTGTGTCTCCCATACACTGAGGAGGAAACTGCCTACTTCTGATGTCATTAGGTCTTCCCTTGTGGTGTTGCTTCTCATTGGGAGGAAGCAAGTAATTAATTCTGACTATTATGATTGGTTCCACACATTTGCCCTAATGATCTCATTTATGATTTTGAAGTGTCATAACTTACAATAGTGAAATTCAACCTCTGTGAGTTTTGACAAATGCATACAGCCATGTCACCACCAGCACATCAAGATACAGAACAGTTCTGCTACCCTCTTATTTATTTTTAAAATATAAACGGAAAGAAGTTCAGTGCCTCATACATTCTGTTCAGAGACATTTGGGCTGACTGGGTCAGGTACAAAAACAAGGACAAAGAGTTCCAAAGAATTAATCTATCCATCTTCTTATTATACTAATAATGTGGTTATAATGATGATGCTTATGCTTATAAATCACTAATTATGTGCTACACACTGGGTTAAGCACTTTTTATGCCCATTCCATTCAACCCTTTCAATAATATAAGAGCTGTCTGTCACCCATATTTTAGAGATGAAAAATCTCAGATGCAGGGAGATTAATGAACATTCCTTTCATAATATGACCAGAAGGTGGTATAGGTGGGGTTTGTACCCATCTCTGATTGCTAAATATATGTTTTTTAAATCAAAATATTGTCCACCTGGCTTTTGATGGTGCAATGATATTTAGAAGACCTAAGTTTTCCTGATACAACCCTCATGAATACTGATAAAACACTGATTTATATTGAAATTAACATTCAGTAAAATTATTACTTGAGTCAACATATACTATTGGATGCTTATAATACACTAGGCATGGAGTATGTAACAGTGAATAAAAGAGACAAAAATAGCTGTCCACTTGGAACTTTATTCTAGGCATGGGCAAACTACGGCCTGCAGGCCGGATGGCTGTTGTAAACTATTGAAATTAAAAAAAAAAAAAGACCGTACCCTTTTATGTAATGTTGTTTACTTTGAATTTATATTAGTTCACCCAAACTAATTTATATTAGTCCATCCATGCTTTTGTTTTGGCCCTCCAGTCCAGTTTAAGAACCCATGTGGCCCTCGAGTCAAAAAGTTTGCCCACCCCTGTTCTAGACAATAAGCCTAATAAACAAATGTGATGCATGGTTTGTGTATGCAATACATAGTGCTGCGGAGAAAGAAAAGCAGAGAAAGGAGATAAGAAATATTAAAGGGACATGTCCAGTTTTATCATGTTGGTCATTGAAAATCTCACCTCTGAGTAAATCTGGAGGAAGGGGTGGATTTGGACATCTGGGGGAAGAATGTTTCAGGCAGTGGAAATGGCAAGTGTAAGATCCTTGAGTCATGTTTGTGCTTGATATGCCTAAAGAACGTTACCCATGCCCTAGAATGCAGAGCGGAGTGAGAAAAAGAGTAGGGGTTTATCATAATTGTTCTAGCTGTTCTTTTGAAAATTGATTTAAAAAGGGAAGCATAGAAGTAGAGGACTCACTAGAAGGCCTTTGAAACAACCCAGGTGAGAGCTGATGGTGGCTCAGATCAAGTGTTGGTAGAGAAGGTGGCAAGACATTTATTAAGAATTCTAGAGGCCCCGTGCACAAAATTCATACATGGGAGTGAGGTGGGGTTGTGATTCTCAGCTCAGCCTACAACCTCTCCATTCTGTGACCCCTTAAATTATGTCTACCTATTTAGGCCCAATCACAATCCAGGATTGCTGCCTTCCAATCACTCACCTGCCTGCCTGCCTGATTGCCCCTGTTTCTGCCTGCTAGCCTGATCACCCCCTAGCCATGCCCCTGCTGGCCTGATTGACACCTAACTACTTCCCTTCCATCCCAATCACCCCTAACTGCCCTCCCCTGCAAGCCTGATCACCCATAGCTGCCCTCCCCTTCTGGCCATCTGTGGCAGCCATCTTGTGGTGGCTATCTTGTGGTGGCCATCTTGTGATGACCTGAGGGTGATTTACCATCTAGACTTTTATTACTACAGATGTCATGAGCATTCAATAGATTAATATATGTAAAGTGCTTAGAATAGGGCTGTCACATAAGTCAGCATTCACTATATGCTAGCTACTGAATTATTGTTGTTATTGTTATTGGAACTAGCTAACAAAGACCTAGCTTTATATTCCTAAGTCTAAGTGGCCGCAAAAGACCATAATAAATGCAGTGGCTGCAGTGATGCGGTTCTCTGAGCACAGAGTCATTCAGCCCAAAAGGGCAGTGCTATTGCTGAGGGGATCACTATAGGGCAGAGTTGAGAGAGGTTCCAGCAACAAAACCTGCAAAGAGACACACATGTAATATAGAGGCACATATAGTTAGTCCCCTGAACCTTATAAGTGTTTAAAATTAAGCTCTTGACTGAACAAACGAGTATGTGTTAGTTAAGCAAATTAGAGTGCAAAGACAATCAAAAAGAAGCTTGAGAAAAGGAAGAGCCATGGTGTATGAGAGACTGCTTTAACCAGAGTGGATGGCAAGTATTGGAAAGTAGAGAAAATAGGTGGAATTGAAACAATAGGCGAATTTAAAAAATGCATGATCGTGACTACCAAGCTAATGAATTTGGACTTGGGCTTGATACTTAACGAGGGGGAAGGCATAGTAAAAGTGATGTTTTAAGATTTTGGCAGACCTTAGGGTAATTTGGCAAAGGAGTCACTAGAGTATAAGCTCTCTAAATTTTTTTGCCTATTCCTTCAACTATGGTCAAAAGTATACATTTTTGTCTCTGAAACCAGGCTTGACCAAGAAAAACATGTGATCTGTGTTAGAGAATCTAGAGGTAAAATTTGTCAAGCACCAAAAAGTGTTTTTGTTTGTTTATGCATGTGTTTGTTCAGCTGGCAATATAAAATACTTAAATGGAGAGAGGAAAAGTTATTTTTTTACATGTGTTTGTCTATAATTAACACTCAGAAAAGTGGTGCCAAATTACATATTTATTTATTATAAAATAATAGTAATACATAAGTGGCAGTTATGAGGATTGTTTTGACTTGTAAATATCTTAAAACCATGCCAATAAAATAGCATTTTAATTTTTACTTCCATTTAGATGCTTCTAAAACATCTGAATTGTGCACATTTTTCCTAGAATTCAAACTTATACAATCTGATGAATTTTAGACCAAAAACCTTGGCTTCATCATTAATTTCTTGATTTTATTGCACAACCCATATCTAATCCATCAGCAGATGATGAGAATTCTAGTTTTGAAACATATCCCAAATTCTAACATTTCTCAGTAGAAGGCTGCTCATACCCCCTCTGATCACCAGAAGTGACCATTGGCATGACAACTAATTGTGCATCAGGAATTCGAGCTTATAGTCTTTGCTACTACATACATTGCCAGCAAGAGAGAATGTGAATTTTCCAGATCTATGCACTCTTGAGTTCCAGGTCTGAAGTCAAAGTCTGGTGCTCTGATAGACAGAGTCAAGGTTACATACCTCATCCTAGGTGCAAGGATCATTCCCAGAGTTCAAATATGGAATGTGAGATTTGGAAAGTTTAAGTTACCTGTCTGAAGTTACACACAAGATAGCAGAGCCAGAATATGAACTCAAACCTCTGTCTAAAAAGTCAGTGATCTTTCTGTTGTACCTTTCTGAGAAGGTGTATTCACATACAGACAGGTATTTATTTTGCAGATAATTGGCACTATTTAAGTATCAGTTTTGAATATCTGAAACAGGGCTAGCAATTTTATTGAAATAATCTCATTTAATTATGTCAACAACCTTTACAGAAATCTACAGTCTCCTTTTATAGGATTTTGAGAAAACCAAGATTCAGTGGTAAATAACTCACTCATGGGCACCTAGTAAGTGAAGATGCAGAATAACATTTTATGCTTACTACATGGATCTAAAAATTGAAGTAATACCTTTAAATATTTTTATTTGACTAATTACAGTTATAACTTGAAGTGTTATTTCATCGTAAAAAGAATCTGTGCCATGATACCTTCTCAATTTTATTCTCTCATTAATATATATATATATTTTCCAGATACAAACATTTTAACATTTGGTTACATATGAAATTTGAAAAGTATTTTAGAAAAAGGGAAATTTCCAATTCTTATTAGAAGTGTAAGTTTATTATATGTTTTTTTAAAAACTACATTTTATTGATTTTTTTACAGAGAGGAAGAGAGAGGGATAGAGAGTTAGAAACATCGATGAAAGAGAAACATCGATCAGCTGCCTCTTGCACACCCCCTACTGGGGATGTGCCCGCAACCAAGGTACATACCCTTGACCAGAATCAAACCCAGGACCTTTCAGTCCGCAGGCCGATGCTCTATCCACTGAGCCAAACAGGCCTTGGCATGTTTTTTATTTAACAGTAAAAACAAACACATGGAATAAAAAATAAAATGGCACAGAAATAGAGAGAGAGTAAACATCCCTGCTTTCTCTAGAGATAACCACTTAAAATCTTTCTGGTTACAGTACTTCTGTGGATTATTTGATATTATTAATAACTAGAGGCCCAGTGCACTAAATTTGTGCAGGGGGGTGGGGGGTAGGGGAGTCCCTCAGCCCAGCCTGTGCCCACTTGCAGTCCAGGATTCCTTGGAGGATTTCTGTCAGTCCGACATCCTCAATGCTGAGGTGGGAGAGGCTCCCGCCACCACTGCTTCACTTGCCAGCCATGAGCCTGGCTTCTGGCTGAGGGACCTTTCCCACAGGGGGAGCGCACTGACCACTAGGGGGCAGCTCCTGTATTGAATGTCTGGCCCTGGTGGTCAGTGTGTGTCAGTGACGGCTGTTCGGTGGATTTGATTTATTAGCCTTTTATTATATAGGATGTGTTTACATGGGTGTCATTTCTTAATTTTTCAACTTTAGACAGCATTTAATTAATTCCTTTTATGAAAGAGGAAGAATTGTGCTAATTCTATTTTCTACCTTTTCTTCTTCACCATATTTTTGTTACACTTGATATACTATTAATTTATTCTATTAAATTTCCTTTATAATTTAACATAATAATATTAAATTTATGCTTCTTAATCTATCAACTTCAATGTGTTCTCTTACTTATATTTTTTCTGTCCTTTTCCAGATCTTCACATCTTTCAGCTATCTTTTTACATTGCTAAAGTTTAGAAACATTGCACTTTGCAAGTATAATTTAGTCTTCAGTGTCTTGACTCTAAGCTTATTTTTAAAATTGAAAAACAATAAGTATTTGCTATTGTTAATAACAGCCAGGCTAGAAATAAATAAATTGAGTTATTTGTCACAAAACTTGTGCCATTAAAGGAAAAATTACAGTCAATGCCCAGTGGATCCTCCTCTCTTACTTCATTAAATACTCAGCATCATTTCACAGCTAAGTTTGCCTTTCATATAGACCCCAATTTTCTTGTTTTGGCTGTTTCCCCTTCTCCTCTGGAGTATCTAATTGTGTGTGTGTGTGTGTGTGTGTGTGTGTGTGTGTGTGTGTGTGTGTTTCTCATTAAGAGTGAAAACATGTACTTTTACCTTATTCCTAAAATAATTTGCCTTGCTATTATTAATTATGTAACTGAATCGACTTTCCTTCTGATCTGCCTCTGTGCTTTACCTGATTTGCCACTGGGGAGAAAGCAACAATATAGAGCTTCTCCCACCCGAAATGTCAAAATAAGAGGGACTTTACCCTGGGGATGACCTCAACTCTAGCACTCCCCTGGATATGATATGGTTTCCTTAGTAAATTCATCTCTGCTTTCCTCCCAGTGGGAACACTCCTGCTCCCATGTCTCTGTATGTGTGGAGGAGAGGTGGGTGTAGAGGTGATCAGGCCCAGCTGTTTCTGTATTGCCCTTTATCAGTACGTTGATTACTGTATCACCTCCCTTTCCTGCTTTCTAAATCTGCCACACTTGTGCTCAGCGTCCAGAGGAAAGGTTCCCACATTTGCTTGGTCTTTTCCTGGACTTGAACTTCCTCCTCTGGCTAACTGGAAATAAAACTTCCATATGTTTTCTCTCTTCTGGTAATTTGTCATGTTTCTGGTATGTTGATGGGTATGTCTCTGGTATGCCCTGCCTCTCTCAACAGTGTGATGAATTTATTCTCTTTTATAAATCTTTACTGACATTTCACTGGGATTTTGAGAAAATAGTTAACTTATGTAGCTGGTTTGTTTTCTAGTACCCAAATTTCCCCTACTCATGTTGGTTTTTTTTATTGCAATAATGACACACTATTGAGATTTCAAGGAAAAGCCACATTATAGTTATTATGCGTTGAGTATGGACTCTGGAATGGGTATAATATATTTTACAAAGACTTTCATTTATAACTTAGCCAAAGCATAAATCATTATAGTATATAAAGGAAAAATTTCAGTTACCTGAAATATTTGCTCAACTACACTACCTCATTCTTCAAAGATTCCAGCTATATGCTGTAGCATCATTAAATCTTATTATTTTGTTTTAGAATTTGGAGGTATTATTCTTTTGTACTTGTTCTTTGGATGTTAATTGTCAAAATGGTGCAACCATCTGTTTTTCTCTCTCTCTCTCTGATTGCTTTTAAATCTTTTTGCTTCTGGTCTTTAGCATTTAATTACAGTATGCCTGGAATAAATTTATTTATACAGGTGTGGGGCAAAAGGAGGTTTACAGTAGTTTGGATGGAAAAAGACATGCATATGATAATTACAATAGCTTTTTAAATTCAAAAGATGTCACAATGCAACTGTAAACTACTTTTGTCCACCCCTATCCTGCCTGGAATTAAACATAAGTAATTCCTTGACGAATCATGTGATGATTCATGTCTTTTGTAAATACTAGAAGATTCTATTTCTATGTTGTTAGGTATTTCTTCTCTGACATATCTCTATTTTCTTGTTTTGGAAATATCACAGCTTATCTTTTTCATCTACTTGACTTTCGATGCTAAATAAGAGTAATCTTTTTATCCGTATCTTTTATCTTAATAATTTTTCTTTCAGCTATGTCTCATCTATATTTAACCCATTTGGTTTTACGTTTCAGTAGTTTTTTTTTTTTTAATTCTGGAAGTTCCTTTTGGCTCTCTTTCAAATTTGCCTTGTCTTCTTTTCTTAGTAATATATTATTTGAATGTTTTTTACTCTTTTGATTATGTATTTAGTCAACTTCAGCATACTCATTTCATAGGTATTAGAGACTTAGATTATTTGAATTTCATGAGAGTAGAGATCTAATAACACTGCTGGATTTGCTGTCTCTTGTTCACAAGGATTGGTTTTTCATGTATTCTGTAATTTTGGATTGTGAATTCATCAAAAGTAGGGCTTTATCTGTGAGAATTCCTGTCTAAAAGTCTGTCCTGGGAAAGTTTTTAATTTGCTTTTGCTAGGCACCCCAAGCTTATTACTGACTGTGTTGATTTTTAATTTCTCCTAAAATATTCAAACCACATGAATATTATAAGTTCAAGTTTCAAACTGATGGGAGTTGTTACCCCATAATGAGGAATTGTCAGGGGAGACTATTTTCCCTCGTACAGAGTTTAGACTGAGGTAGACATGTTTTCTGGTTGTCTTCTTGTGTTTTGAGGTAAATTGTTATTTTTCTAATTGTTAGTGGGATTACAATCCTTTGAGTGTCCTGACATTATGTGGGGCTCTTATAATTACTTGATGCTTGCAGGACCAGTCCATATTTTCTGTCCACAAACTTGGCATTAGAATTTGGGATAGCTGCAGTTTCTGTTTGAAAACTTAGCACTTTGGTATTCTGTTCTTTCTTCAGTCACTTTTGGTGTATAAAAATATTCCTCATTTCCTTGCAAACTTGCCTTGTGTTTTAGTAGATATAAATTTGTAAAATTTAGTAGATATAAATTTCTGATTTTCAGTCAGAATTTCTAGGTGTTTTGCAATGAGGACTTTGTAATTTCTATCTTTTTGCAGTTGTCTTTTCTATTATTTTTCAGAAAAAAGAAAGTATATAATTCACTTTTTCTAAATTATATTAAAAACTATAATTTTATTTATTTATTTTTTATTATTTTAAAAACTATAATTTTAAAAGAATAGTTTTCTGTAAAATGTTTTTAATTTTGTCATTTTATATATCCTTCTTGATTTAAAGTTGTATTTTCTGAAGAAGGAATAGCAAAATTGTGAACATTTCAGCAGTTTAACGGTGACATTCTTGGCAAAATATCAGTAGTTATTTAAATTATGAATCACTTTAATAATACCTTCTCATGTGGAAAAGACAATATCATTTTATAAAAACAAGGCCTATTTTCTTTATTTTTTTAAAAAAAATATTTTTTATTTATTTCAGAGAGGAAGTGAGAAGGAGAGAGAGATAGAAACATCTATGATGAGAGAGAATCATTGATTGTATGCCTCCTACATGCCCCCTCACCGGGGATTGAGCCTGCAAGCTGGACATGTGCCCTGACCAGGAATGGAATCCTGACTTCCGGGTTTATAGGTTGACGTTCAATCACTGAGCCACACCAGCCAGGCAAGGCATATTTTCTTAATAATCACAGTGATATATTTTTAACAGCTTTATTGAGTGCTGAGCTATAACTGATACAATAAGCTGCACATATCTAACGTATATATAATTTGATAAGTTTGACATACACATACACCTTTTGAAAACATCATAATCAAGACAGTGAACATTTTTTATCACCCCTACAAGTTTTCTTGTTCTTTTCTGTAATTTTTCTCTCCTGCCCTTACCCACAACCCCAACTCTGTGTCTAGGCAACTATTAATATGCTTACTGTTAAAATTTTTATATAAATAGAAATGAGCACAGTATATACTCTTTTATGTTTCCTATCTTCTCCTTAACATAATTATAGAGATTTGTCCATATTGCTTGTGTACCAATAGTTTATTCTTTTTATTGATGAACTAGAGGCCCAATGCAGGAAAATTCATGCAAGAGTAGGTATTCCTTTCCCCAGCTTCCGGCACCAGCTTCCCTTCGACACCTGGGACCCGGGCTTCCCTCCTCCAGCTGCTGGCAGGCACCAGGGACCAGTGCTGGCTTCCCTCTGGCCACCCACAGGCATTTGGGACCCCACCTGGTTTCCTTTTTGGGCCTGCCTTTGTCAGGAAGGATGTCCAGTCTAATTAGCATATTACCCTTTTATTATTATAGATAGTATTCCATTATAATGATATACCACACTTTGTTTATCCATTCACCTATTGATGAACATTTGAGATGTTTTCAGTTTGGGGCTCTTAACAAATAAAGCTCCTATGAACATTTGTATGTAAGTCTTTTTTTAAAAATATATTTTTTTATTGATTTATTGGAGGAAGGGAGAGAGAGATAGAAACATCAATGATGAGAGAGAATCATTGATTGGCTGCCTTCTGCACGCTCCCTATTGGGGATTAAGCCCACAACCCAGGCATGTGCCCTTGATGGAATGAAACCTAGGACTCTTCAGTCTGCAGGCCAATGGACTACTGAGCCAACTGGCTATCCCCTGAGCCAACTGGCTAGGGTTATATGTAGTCTTTGTAAGAACATGTAGAGATAGTAAAATGGATTTGTTGGTTGTAGGATATGAAAAAAGGGAGTCAAGGATAGCTTCAAGATTTTTGGTCTAAGCAATAGAAATAAGGTACTTGCTATGGACTGAGAAGCAGAAAGCTGAAGGAAAGACAGGCTTTGCTGTGGGTAGGGTGTTGAGTGGAATTCAGTAGTTTGTTTTTTGACACATTGAGTTTGAGATGCCAATGAAAACAATCTAGGTAGAGATAAGGAATAAGTTATTAGATGATGAAGTTGATTAGTGTTAGCATGGTATATTTATTTTCATTCATTTATTTTTATTTTTTAAAATATATTTTTTATTGCATTTTGTATTTTTGGTCCATTCTAACAATCTCTGTTTTATAATTGGTGAATTTAGAGCATTGATGTCCAGTGATTACTGATATAGTTGGAATAATATCTGCCATATTCATAGTTTTCCATTTGTTGCCCTTGTTCTTTTTTCTTATTTTTGTCTTTTACTCTTTTCCTGTTTTTACAGTTTTTACTGAGCAATTTATATGAGTCCATTTCCTCTCTTTAATATATTGGTTACACTTCTTTTTTAGTTATCTTAGTGGTTGACCTTTTTTTTCTTTTACAACATTTTTTGTTTGTTTGTTTTTGTATCTCTATCATTTCTTTTTGAGATTTTTCTTAGGATTTCCAATTCTCTGCTTACTTTGTTTAACTGTTTTGCATGCTGTCTACTTGATCCATTAAAGCTTTTAGAATACTTATTAATTGTAATATTTTAAATTCTTGGTCTGATACTTTCATAATCCCTGCCATATATGGCTCTGATGCTTGGTCTGTCTCTTTAAATTGTGTTTTTTTTGTCCTTTTGTGTGACATAGGGGTTTTTCTTGACAGTTGAATATGATATACTAGGTAAAAACTGCTGAAACTAGGTCTTTATTATGTGGTGGTGAGTTGTCAGAGGAGGAGAAATGTTCTATAGTTCTAGGAATAGATCTCAGTCCTTTAATAATCTTATGACTCTGGACTATGAACTTCACAGGTACTGCTGACTTTTTTGCTTCCCCCAGTAGGTGAGGCAGAATGGATAGAGGGGGCTGGAGTTGGGTGTTTTTCTTTCCCTAGCTTAATTCGGCTTCAGTAATACCCAGCAGGTTAGGTAGGCCCTGGCTAACTAGTTTTTGCAGATGTGATTAAAGGTTTTAAGATTGGCAGATTATCCTGGATTATCTCTGTGAGCCCACGGTATTCACAAGGTCCTTATAAGAGGACGGCAGGAAGGCCAGAGTCAGAGACAGTGAAAGAGGAAGAGAGAGGGAAAATATAGAAGAAAATTCAAGATGCTAACCTGCTGGCTTTGAACATGGAGAAACGGACCGTGAGCCAAGGAATGTAGGCAGCCTCTAGAAGATGGAAAATGCAAAGAAATAAATTTCCTTCTGGAGTCTCTAGAAGGGACATCGTTCTCCTGATATGTGATTTTATAGCTAAGTGAGTCTTCTGCCTGCCACAATAGTAAGATGATAACATTTTGTTGATATAAGCTAGTAAGATTGTGTTAATTTGTTACAGCATCCATAGGCAAGTAATACAAAGTCATAAGATTGGAATGACATGACCTAGAGAGTGATAGCTGACAAATATCTTTAGAACATTGCTATTCTTTGCCCTTTATCTGGACTGCTTTGTTCCTTTTTGTCTCACCGGTTACAGTAGCCACACAGGCCCAATTCAGTTCTCACTCCAAATCCCTTTCTGCCCTGTTGACATGGAGATGAGGAAGGTTTGTTCACTGTGATATTCTGGCCTTGGGTCAGATCTCTGAGGTTTTGAATGGTTGTGTCTTGCACACTAAGGCCACACTTTATCTCTGGCTGACTGGGTACTTCTCCAGCTTCTGGCACCTTCACTGAAGTTCCTCAACTTCTTGATTATTAGTTGTCCACTTGGTTTGGAGACTGGATATGCTCACCTTTGCTTCATGCTCCTGGGTTTAAGATTCTTGCTTATACCCAACAACAGTGGGTATATACCTTTCAGGTATCCACTGTTTCGTTTAATCAGCAGAGCACACACACACACACACACACACACACACACACACACACTCACATAGTTTTAAATACAGGACATAAGATTTAGGGAGTTCAGGCACAGTGCTCAGCATTCCCAGTGGACAGCCAGGTCTGAAAGCATCCTGGTCGGCTGGAAAAGTCCACACTCCGTTACGCTGCTACCAGGGCCCCTTTGATCTCTCAGCCTTCTGAAAGTTGACTTGCTTCTGACAACTCCTCTCCCCCAGCCAAGCCAAGGAAGATTTAATGCCTCCTTTTCCAGTCCTCACCCAGAGCACTTGTTGAGGTATGAACACACTTCAGCTGCTATCTATCTATCTACCTTTGCAAATGTTTTATCAATATGCAAACATTTTACCTAATACATTTAGAACATTTTAATTTGCGTTAATGATCTTTTTGACAATTGATTCAGGTGTAAAACAGTGCTTTCCCCTTCCAGTGAAATTGGAGAAGGGGATACCTCATGATATTAAAATAACCCAAACCCTTAACCTTTGCTTGAAACTTTCATGCTCTTACTTAAAATAAACAAACAACAAATAAAAAAACTATGCCATTAAGAATGTTATTGTTCCAGCCGAAACCGGTTTGGCTCAGTGGTAGAGCATCGGTCTGCGGACTGAAAGGTCCCGGGTTCGATTCCGGCCAAGGGCATGTACATTGGTTGCAGGCACATCCCCGGTAGGGGGTGTACAAGAGGCAGCTAGTCGATGTTTCTCATCAACGTTTCTAGCTCTCAATCTCTCTCCCTTCCTCTCTGTAAAATATCAATAAAATATTTTTTCAAAAAAAAAAGAATGTTATCCTTCCAAAATATTGCCATTGTGCCTAAGAAAATTATTTCTATAAACCACTTCATTCTTTATTTCTTATTTCACCCCAGATCAAAGGCCTGGGCTCTCCACTGAAGAGAGAAACCCAAGAGGGTCCCAAGCCAGTGAATCAGCAATAAGTGGGAGTTTCGTTGCAAGGGACTAAATGTGAAGCTTCTATAATAAAACGTAGCAGCAGAATTGTTATTTTTACTCACCCTTTATATAACTTGAGAATGCTCAGTCTCCAAATCTAGGCTGTTTCTAAGTGTGGCAGCCCTCCAAGGAGAGCTTGCCCATGCTAGGGGTTTTGGAGGTCCCTTGAAGTTGTCTGCTTTCCTCAATGGGCCACTGCTGCCTTCTCTCTGAATCCCGGGGAGGATTCAGGCCTGTAGGAGGCAGGGGAATGCTCAGAGCGCTTGGGGACAGGCCGGCATCATTGATGTCTACACAGCAGGTTGACAGCGATCTTTGGGCCCTTTCCTGTGTCAGCAATGCCTCACATACAGCTGTTGTCAGAGACCCCAGGGACCCCCAGAAAGCATCACTCATGTTTTAAGGGGGGGTTCCTGCTCACACCACCTCTGCCATAAGGACACACAAAGATGAATGGCCAGCCCCAGTGACACAGGGCTGCTTCTCTCTGCGAGCGGCACACAGAGAGCTTTGTGCTCCCGGCCGATGGCAGTACTTCCCTTCTGGCAGAGGCCCGCTGGCTTCTCCGGGGCTGCGGAAAGTAACGCTTGTTTCTGAGTTGGTCAGAGTTCAATCCCAATTATGTCTGGAAACAACACGCGCCCCTTCCCCGCCTCCCGCTGTATGACTGCAGTGTGAATGTCCAAGTAAACTTGTGCAGGGCGCTTTCAAGTGGGAATCGCCACACAGCCCTGACATTTATTAGGCACTCCCTCTGGAGCCTTCCTGGCAGTGCGGCCGCGAAGGTGTTGCCCTCACACCGGGGCCCCCCCCCCGAGGCTCACTCTTTCCAGCCCTCACGCACCACCCTCGCGCACGCGGGGCTGGGAGAGATTGTTTGCACAGGACCGCCTTCAAATCTGCCTCTCCTTCCACCCCCCCACACAAAGACCAATTTCAGCTTTCCCCCACGTGGTAGAAAGCTGGAACCCCAGACCACGTCCAAGAAAGAGAAGAAAGATGATATCATTTGATTCGCTTGCCATTCAAAAGGAACTTTTATTATGTGCACGGCTGGCTTCTTGGACTTCCAGAAGGCAGCATGCTCTCACCCAGCAGTAGAAGAAAAGTATTCTTTCTCTTGCAATTTTTAAGTTCTACCTTTATTGCTTTTTTTTTTTTTTAAAAAAAAAGCCTTGGTATTTCAGCTCGCCCTGTTTGTGAATTCCTTCATGTGCCTCCCATACATACTCTATTTAGATCCTGATCTGATGAAGAAATGAATGCCACGCTTTTTAAAAAAACAAAAAACTTATTTTTATGGCACACAACACCACCATTTTCGTCGCGAGGTGCACCTGTTTTTAGTATCTGCACATACTCAGCCAGGGCGTGTTGCCGAGTCTGCTCCTGCAGCTGTTGTTTTGCCATAAAAAAAAATACTACTATATTCGTGTAAGTTTAAGCCTCGTGAACTCTGCGACTTGCACTTGCCAAAGGGAGGCAGTGAGGCCCTGTCTGGACTGCTGATAATGGGTTAGATAAAGATCCCACACTGACCCTCACCCGGCCGCGTTCACACACGCGGGAGGAAGTCGCTCCAACAATGTACAGTCCAGCAGACAGCAGATGTGGACCATGCAAAATTAATGATTAACTGCGTGCCAGTGTGTTTGTCAGGGAACAGTGCCGCTCTTTAAGGGGCTTAGAGAGACTCTGAAAGAAATTAGCTCATGAGAGGGACTCATAAGGATGAAAGAAAGAAAAAAAAAAAAAACTTAAGTAGAGGCTTGACATATCCTGCTTTTCTCACAGGGCAAAAGTTAAACATAATGGTCTCCTTTTTATAGTGTGAAGTTCTGACTGAAGTTGGGGCAGATCATCCACTTGTTAAAACAAGACATGAACATTCTTGTTATTCCTTTCCAGGGGAAGAGGGATGGCGTGCACTCAAATTGAACTCTAAAATGTACCAGAAAAAAAGGGGGAAATTATCCAATAATCATCCCAGACATGGAAGATGTGAAACCAAAAAGTAAGTAGGAAAGTGGCAGAGAAATAGAAAATAGGACAAGATGTTCATAATTCACTACCCCTTTAGACTCTATGGGCTTTTAAAGGGCCAGAAAGTTTCATCTAAGTTCACAGGTAAAAGTCAAAGTAAGAATCAGTGAAGTATTAGCAGCCTTGTCATTTATTGAAGGCATGTTGCAAGGAATATAATCTCACAAAATATCTAGTTAAGATAAATTTCATAATGAAAATTTCTTCACACGACTTAAGTTCCCTTCCCGAATCCCAATGATGGTTGAGCAGATTAGCGATAATAGGAATCCAGGAATTGCTCCGACCGATATAAATCCTATAATGTTCATCTGGTTGAAGAGCCCCTGGGGCCCTGGGGCCTCTGCCAGCCCCGCGTCCCCTCCAGAAAAATCTGCTTTGCTTGAGCCAGCACATCTTTGTAAAGACAAGACTCAATCCATGAACGTTGAATGACTATTTATAAAACATAAGAGTCTGGTACATGTTGCTAACTTCAGTGTAAGGAGTAAGGTCACTGGAATTACAGAGAGAATGGGATCAGGAGTTGGAGGAACAAATAAAAGAGAGAGGAGACTCTCCAACCTTTTGCCTTACAACCAAGGCCTTCTATAGATCTTATCTAATACATTTCTTCCTGTTCCCACCCACCCACCCACCCACCCATCCACCCACTCAAACTCAGCCTTTCAGAGAGGCTGGTTAATTTGCTGTTTTTCCATATGTTCTATCCTTCATTTCATGAAGTTGCTGAAATTAATCATCTCAACACACACACACACACACACACACACACACACACACCACTTTTTTAAAATTTGATTTATTTTTGTTCTTAATATATCATTTCATTTGTTCATTTTTTATATAGTAGTTCGTTTTATTTCAAAATTGTTTTAGGCCAGCCGGTGTGGCTAAGTGGTTGAGTGTATACCTATGAACCAGGAAGTCATGGTTTTATGCCTGGTCAGGGCACATGCCAAGGTTGCTGGCTAGATCCCCAGCAGGGGGCATATCAATCAATGATTCTGTCTCATTATTTCTGTTTCTCTCTCTTCTTCTTCTCCATTCTTCTTTGAAATCAATAAAAATATATGTAAAGATATTTTAATTTTTTGAGGACAGGGAAAATATATTACTACTAATATTTACATTTATGTTTGAGTGGGTATATGTGTTCCCTTGCAATGTTTGGCATAGGATTAGCCATAAAAGAGGTGATTAATTAAAGCTGAAGAACACGTGTTTTATTACATTTAATTAAGTTTATGTTATTTTCTCGTTCAGTTTTAGACAATGTAGTTCTCTTCACATAAGAAGGAATAGCCACATGGTAGCTTCCTAATCTTATTTCCTGCAATTTACCTACCTTGGTTCTGAGACTGTTTTTGGTTCTGAAATGTAATTTTATCAGATTAAATAGCTTCACAAAATTTACTCGAGGCCAACATATTATTAATATAAATTGAGCCCTCCTATGAAGAGGGATTATGTAGAATACTCTCAGACTGAGAGGATGCATCGGGGGCCCGCCTCTCATGAAGGTGTCAGGCCAGCTCACCTCTTTCAGCAAGGAAGCTCTGTCATTTGGGGGGACAAGTATTACTAAAATTGTATAGGAGGGAAGTTGGAAAGACCATCTCACAGGACACAACTTTTAAGCCTATACAAGGCGTTTCCTTAAAGTCGGTCCTCCATCACTTCTCTGAATTTGTTAGTTTTTAATCTCTCTGGATTTTTTTCTCTCACAGAATCTAGCTTCTATATTCACTTTTTTTTTTTTTTAATACTTAGGTTCTGGTTACTACCCTCACTTCCTAATTCCAGCTCTTCTTCCCTTTATATTTCTGGATCTTACCTAAACTTAAAAACACAAGCCCCTCAACACACAAGGAAGGTCACCTGCCTCCCTCGGACAGCAGGCCAGGGTTCAGGTGGCAAACTGTTTCTTTCTCTGATATAAATTCCTCTCCTTACACCCCCCTCCCTCCGCCCCTAGACTTGAATCACTTCTCACTGCAGCCCATTCGCCTGTAAGGGATCATTGCACAGGGCAGTGGTGGGGTTAGTGTAGCTCCAGGCACACAATCTCTCTGGTTAGCATTTAAGATAATCTCAGGCAGCTCCAGTGGCTGGTGAAGATCAAAGGTATACTGCCTGCTTAAGGTCAAGATCGCTCTTGCTTGGCAAGCCTGTGTATTCTAAAGTTATGCCAGGAGGTACAAGGCTACTGCTTTCTCTCCCAAAATGTTTCTGCAAAAGATACTAAGTGGAAATAAAATCCTTCTGAGGTGACTCCTAAATCACAAAAATTTAGTTCCCCGGGCTCTTCTCCTGAGATAGTTTGTAGGTCACAAACTTGAGGTTTACGGTGCTTCTTGTAAACCTTCCTTTCTATCTGTGGAGCCACTTTAGTTAGTACTTTTTTGGAGAGGTGAAGTAAACAAATCACCCATCCAGTTAACTCTATACCTAGCACCTGACTTTACGGCAGCCAAGCTTTACCCATAAGTTGTATGAATGAATTGCCCCAGGCTATTTTATTTAAAGGTTAAAAATTAAAAATTAGTATTCCCTGCTTAGTAAATTTTAGGAATTTTTACTGCACATAAATGTAAACAAAATAAAACAAAAAACCACCCTTATATTGTAGATGAAAATGAAGGGAAAAATAGCAATAACTTTCCAAGTAATTCACTGCTACAATGTGTTAAAAAAGAAAATGTGGAGGGTCAAAATGATTCATATTTCCTTAAATAAACATCTTTGAGTTGCAAGCAAAACTTTCTAAACAAACTAGCTTAAGTGAGAAGGGGTAATTTATTATAGGGATACATATTTAAGACTAGAACAAAGTCCTAGGAAATAGAGCCAGCTAATCTCCTACCTTTTCTTTGTCTCGTGGTTCTACTTCTGTCTACACATCTGCTTTTTTCCCTAATCTCTGCACACAGGTGTTCTCTGCTTCTCTGAATATGTGGTAAGACAGGGATGCTAAAATAAAAATAAAAACTCCGTCAGTGATTAAAAAATATTCTATCTCTGTACTGTTCAATATGGTAGTCACTAGCCATAGGTTCCACTGACCACTTGAAATATGGCTGGGGTAAATAAGGACCTGAATTTTTAATTTTACTTAATTTAAACTTACATTTAAAAGGCCACATGTAGATAGTGTCTACCATATTAGACAGCAACATGGAAAAAGAGAAATGTCTGATAATGCCTTCATTTGCATACCTTCATTTTGAGCAACTAGCATTCTTAAATTCCAATTATCAACTTCTCAAGAGAAATGTTAATTGGCCCAGTTTATGTTAGGTACCATCCCTGGTTCAACCAGCTTTGTCAACAGAGTAGAAATGCATATTATCAACATGGCAGCCAGCACCAACCCTATGTGTAGAGGAGGGAGGTGTAATCCTTAGAGGAAAATGGCCATGTTCCAAGTAGTCACTTCCAAAGTTCCTCAGGTTAACTTCATGTGCTGAATAATTTCATTGATTAATTTTCAAATCATCTCTACTCATCATGGCAAAAGAGACTTAAGATTCTTATTTATGTAAAAATTGGAATTATACTTTCCCTGACACCAGAGAGACAACTCAGTGGGATATAATAAAAACTCAGGAATGATTCAGAAATTAAGAACCATTATCTGATTTCTAGAGGCATTAGCCTTATTTTAGTGTTTTTCTTTTATGGGCAATTTAGTTTAAAAGAGTAATAGAACACTGGATTAGGACTCTAGAAACACCCGTAGGTTATTCATATTCTCTCTCTCTCTCTCTCTCTCTCTCTCTCTCTCTCCCTCCCCTCTCACCCCCCTTAAAATTAACCTCTACTTTTGAAGCAATGGAACAGGTAGAAGCATCACTCTAGCTGGGCAATATATACCCTGGATGAAGCCTTCTGTCCCAATGTTAATTAACCTTTCTAGTAGGGTAGATGAAGGGTGTCAAGTACAGTCTAAGGTCAAAGCTCTCACATTTCTTAGGTCATGCCCTTGATTTAGTTTATCTGACTACCTCATCGGTCCTGACCTTTGAGGCTTGTTGGCTCATTAAGATCTTGGCTATTGACATCTGACTGATTGTAGCCTCAAGCTTTGCTTTCTGGCTTCCCAGTGCTGCATGCTCCTTGATCCCAATTTTTAAATAAGTTTCCCAATCTCTAGCTTGTCACGATCCATAGCAGGCATGGTTCCTGATTTTTCAGATTTTCTATCTTAATGGTCCTCCCTGAGGGCTCCAGTCTGTTGAGTCTCACTGCCTGCCACGACAGATGTGTTCTTTAGCAAATATTTTCAGTTGAATGTGTTTCCTACTTTTCTGTTAAAAAGTACATGTGGTGCACTGATATTTCAACTAATGACAAACACATGTCTTAATAACCCTTCTTAAATATTGTCAGAAACTTTATAAACTGGATTGAAATAATATCAGAGCTAATAGAACTTGCATTTCTACTTAAAAAAAAAGTTATCCAAAACATCTAAATAAGGTCCAGAGAATGGCTGCATTAGCTTTTAATTGCATGTTTGAAGCCTGCTTCCAAATGATTGAATTTATTATTACCCCGTTTCCCCGAAAATAAGACAGTGCCTTATATTAATTTTTGTTCCCAAAGATGCACTAGGTCTTATTTTCAGGGGATGTCTTATTTTTCCATGAAGAAGAATACGGTACACATTTATTGTTAAATGAAAATAAAGGAAATTTATTACCTGTATACGGTACGGTAGTACGGTAGTTGTCAACACAAACCAGACTGTGAATCTTGGGGGCCTTATTTTTGGGGGGATGCCTTATATTTCACTCAGAAGGAAACCTGTAAGTAGGTCTTATTTTTGGAGGATGTCTTATTTTTGGGGAAACACGGTATTAACTTTGAAATTTATTATTCATTGGTATCCAGACATTATGGAGTTACATATTTACATGTATTTTTTGTTTCATAGAAATGCATATGATTTGTATCTGGTAGAAGAGATATGTAATGGTTTATTGCCTTGTAGAACATTAACTAGTTTTGTGTCAGACTAGAAATCTTATTCTAATATTCCTTTTTATTTTTGAAGTTGCTTATAAATAGTTCCTCAAAATGTCTTATTGAAACCATTTTATATTCTGCTGGTGTCTTCATTGATTAATGAGTTGAATACATTTTGCACGTGCTCATTTTATATTTGTATGAGTCAGTTCTTAAGTTACAAAAATTATGTTTTATTACTGCACATGAAATATAAAGGTTAGTAATACTAAAATTGTTACAGATACAAAAATCAAATGTGAGTTGTAGGAAAGTGGAAGATAGTGAAGTTGAAAGGAGTGAGAGAGTGCACATTAGTACTCAGCCAGAGAAGAATATGTCAGACAATAACAACCATTTGAATATAAGATGGAGTTTCAATAGGTACATGAGAGTTATCTTGGGCTAATTCTGTTCCTCATCATATCACCAAGGAGCCATGAAGGAATTTTAAACAATTATGCATCTTTATCACCATGTATCTGTTTATACCTAAAATTTTCTTCAGAAGAGGGAAAAATTGTAATCCAATATATGGAAAAAGAATTTTTTTTTGTTATACTAAAATTATCTAATACTAAATGAACCATTTTACTAGAGAGGAAAGTGGCAGAGAGCTTTAGGGAGAACTAGAGTGAAGGGGGAGGAATTGGCATCAAAGAATGAAAAAAGAGATAAGAAGAGATTTGAGAAACAAACATCAGTTTTCATGCAATGCTTTATTTTCAAATCTTTACTTTCAAAAGTATTTTTATTTCTTTTTTTAATAGGGACTTCATTATTGAAAGAGTTTATTTTCAAGCTACTTGCTAAACGAGGCATTTTTATATTTTTGAAAGTACCAGGGGACACCCTAGAAGACCAGTCCATGATGTTCTAGTCACAACATCAACAACTTGCAAAGTGTGTTGTTGGTCAGAGTCAGTATATTATTTCCTTATCAGACTATTTTATTTTATTTTTTAAAAATGATTTTTCTTGTTTTTTTAATTACAGTGGATATACAATCTTGTATTAGTTTCAGGTGTACAACCTAGTGATTAGACATTTATATAACTTATTGCATAATGGCCTGATAAGTCTAGTACCCATTTGATACCATATAAAGTTATTACATTATTGCCTATAGTCCCCAGTTACATCCCTGAGACTGATTTTATAACTGATAATTTGTACTTCTTAATCTCTTCACCTTTTCACCCATCCACTAAAACCTCCCATCTGTCAGACTTTTTTAAAGAATGAGTAGAACTCTTAGCAGTGGGAAAAAATGGCACCAGGTGATAGCGACAAATTAGGCCTGACCCCCCATTCAGCATCTTTGGTACTTGAGTTCTGGCTAAGAAAGAATTCAGAGCCAAGACTCAAACTATAAAAGAAAGTTTATTTAGAAAGTCACAAAGGTAGGAGGACTGAACTGTAGATTACAGAGGCAAATGAAGGGTCCTTGGATTTTAGGGGAGAGAGAGAGAGAGAGAGAGAGAGAGAGAGAGAGAGAGAGAGAGAGAGAGAGAACAAAGAAACATGCTTTGAGGACAGAAATGGGGAAAGATTCCAATGTGCTGAGGTGGGGGGTGTGCTCCATAGAGAGAGCTGTACTGGCTCCCTGTACCAAGGGCTTTTATCTGGAGGCCTCAGGGGAAAATTCCATAGAACATTTTTCATCTTTCCAGGTGTACCCCTCTCATGATCTCCTCTGATTGGTCAGTGCCAAGGAGCCATTAATCAATGCAGCTTGTCCTGATATTGGCCATGAGATTATTATGTCTGATTTTGTTGCTTTTCTGGGCCTGGAGGTGAAACACAGCTGACACAGATGTCATCTTCCAGGAGTTAATGCTTAAGAGAATGGTCATGCAAGGACTCCATTCTGGTGACCCTCTGCACCTGGTCTATAGTTCCTACTCTGTTCATGTCTATCTAACTGCCTGCTACAGAAATACCTACTTTAACTTCTGAGTCAGGTTCTATTTAAAGGTAACACTTTTTATTCTATGTGTGTTTTTTAAATTTTTCTTATGAAAGAAAATGTCGCATTAATAAAAAAATAATATAGGCAATTATTCTCATTTCAAAGAAGTTTTTACTTTTTAAATAAATTCATAATATGGACCCTTTAAGTAGCTATTTTTTTTCAGTACATCTGAAATAGGAATTTATGTAAATTGAAAGAGGAAAATAGGTTTCTAGGAACATACCTACTATGTAATTTGAAGAACTGCTGAAACCTTTCTACCACCATCAAGATAATTAGATGAAGAGTACCTGTTTTACATTAGTAGGCATCTTCAGTTTCTGGAATGATACCAAGAAACAGGTAGAATAAAAGCAGTAGACTCCTTGCTTTTTCCTTTCTCCCATCCCCTCCTCTTTCTAGTATTCTCCTTTTCTTTTCCTTCTAGGCTGTGTTCATGGAGAGGCAGTTCCAACATGTGTTGTAGCTAAGATGACTTGCTTCTGCTCCTATTTCTGCTCCTACTCCTGCCTGGGAAAACAGTTCTTTGGGGATTGTGAGTTCTCTCCATTAGCTAAGGTAGAGTCAGCTGAGTCATAGTCATCCTGCCTAATTCTAGGCTGTTGATAAAATGGCCATCAATCTGTCACTTATGGTGTTATTCAGATTTAGTTAAAAGGCTAAAAGGCTCTGACCAGGCACCCTAGAAGACCAGTCCATAAAATCTGGATGGCAGCCACTGTGAAAGGGTGCTGAGGGCCTCAAACACTCACAGAAAGACCACTGTGCTTGGGTCTGTTCCTCAGAACTGTGGAAGGCAGGAGTCACAGACATTTGGAGAAGTTGCTTGGAAATTCCAAGAGTTCTCAGGAAGCCCCGGAAAGGATCAGGCTGAGGGGGCCTCATTCCTTGCAGATCTCCCCTTCTATCCTTCACCTCTAATTAAATTTGCATACTGATTAATATGTGGCCACACCCATGGTCAGGTGAATGTCCAGTCAGATGGGGTGTGGAAATTGTTGATCTGTTATTATATCCTTCCAATGAGGAGAAGCAATAAATTTTTCATCCAGAAAATATAGTTGGGTGGTATCTCAGTTGAGCAAATTACAACAAAGATTTATCCTACTCCCAGTCTAACCGGAAATCCGGCCATCAGATTCTTGGCAGCGAAGATATGGAGTTAAATGTGACAACAGACTGAGAAGCTTCAGGCTCCGTTGGTATAGCAAGTAGGGGGAAAGGCAAGAAAAGCACTTCCTCAACCTCCACCCAGACTAAATTTATTTCATGTCTTTTAAATAAGTTCAACTTTTCTGGTAAAATGACAAAATGAGATTTTCAAATCTTTCTTTCACATTTCACAAATATGAATGGTAGCAGATTTACCATTAAGGAAAAAAAATCACAGTTGAGCTTCTAGCCTATACCTCCCCCACTCCCCTTCTTTTTCATTAATGGGTTCTTTCCAAGTCAGGAAATCATCAGGAGAGAAAATTTATAGCTAGTCTAAGTTAAAGAATGCTCTTCTAGCACTGGATTTTCTTTTCTGCTTTTAAATATCCCCATTTGTCTTCACATTTTCTTTTCCAAATCCCTCCCCATCCTATTCCACGCAGTCCATGCTTAATATGCTAGCACTTAGGGGAACAGAAGGCTTTCTCCAGAGAGAGTCACAGAGCTGTTCTGTGTGTCTGCCAGAACCACTGACCTGAGCCCTCCCCACACTGCCAGGATGCAATCTGTCTCCAGTCCCACGCAGAGGAGGGGCCCAGGGGCATTTTGGAGTGGACTGGCTCTCTCCTTCCAGAATTGAAAGATGGCTTCAAATATTGAACAAAATCTCTGGAGATTATATATATATTTAAATAAAGCTACCAATGGAGGTGACCAATGGAAAAAGATACTAGCTAGGGACAAAGTTTTCCTTAGCAATTTATCTCTTCACTCCAGACCCTCTTCTCATCCTGTTAAAATCAAAGGATTTTTATTTTCAAAAAATATTTGTGTCACTTCTTTTTAAAAAAATATAATTTATTTTTTACAGAGGAAGGGAGAGACATAGAGAGTTATAAACATGGATGAGAGAGAGTCATCGATCAGCTGCCCCCTGCATGCCCCCATTGGGGATGTGCTCAAAACCAAGGTACATGCCTTCGACCGGAATCGAACCTGGGACCCTTCAGTCCATAGGCTGACACTCTATTCACTGAGCCAAACCGGTTTTGGCTGTGTTACTTCTAATAGTATGTGCTAAGATGATTCAGATAGGGCTCTGATCTTATAGTTATACAAGCTCTTACGCATAATTATATTAGATAAGCTTTTAAAAAGAGAAGGAAATAAATATATAATTTAATACATTTTTGTCTCTTAGCACCTTGGAATTGTGAAAGGTCATATAAAGAAGAGGACATTATCACAGACCTCAAGAACTTTCTTTTTATTTATTATTCTGTTGAATTTAAAAATGAAAAATATTACCAATAAAATTGTTAGATTATTTTTATATAACCATATCTGCTAATATGAGTAAGAGATGAGGAAATGGGCATTTGAAACACTGCTTTATGAGTAGAAGTTCCATATATTTTGAGGGGAACAATTAAATATACACATATAGTTTACAGATGAAATGACATCTGGAGTTTGCTTTTAAACTATGAAGTAAGGAAGCAGTTGGAAAAAAGTTGAGTGGGAAGAATAAAACAAGATTGACTCTATATTAGTAATGTTGAAATTCACTAAAGAATGCATGAAGCTACCTTAAACTATTTTCTCTAATTTGTATGTTTTTAAGTTTTCATAATAAATGTTTTAAAAATGCACATATCTTTTATGCATTTGTTTACTCATTAAATGTGCTGGGCACAGCTCTAAATGCTGGGGCTATAGGAGAGAGCACAAATATCTTTTCTCTCAATGAGCTTCATTCTAAGGGCAAGAAAAGGGCTGTAAAAATATTTAAAAAATGAACATAAAATGTAGCAAGTGGTGATTACTGCTATAAAAGCTGGAGTAAGGAAGTGTTGTAGGTGGAATTAGGGATGTTTTCAAGAAAAGGTCCCTATGGGAAGTCTCTCTGATGGTATGGCATTTAAGCAGAGATATAAGAAGCAATCTTTGTGAATATCTAGCAGAAGAACATTCCAGAAACATCTCAGGATGAGTAAACAGGAAGTGCAAAAACCCTGAAGTAAGAGCACAGTGGTGTGTTTAAAAACTAGCAAGGAGAGTCTGTGAGGGTTATGATATGAGAATACAGAGATACTCAAAGGCAAGATGAGGTAGAGCCTTGCAGGTCATTGGAAAGGTACTGGCATTGTTCTGAATGAGACGGGAAGCTACTAGAATTCTGAGCAGATGGTTGGTAGAATCTGGATACAATAAAAAATATCTCTTGAAGAGGGAGCGAGTAAGAGTGAAAATAAAACTGCTGAGAGGTATTTCTCTCATCTAGGTGAGAACTCACACTAGAAAGAGTTGTTGAGAAGCCACTAGATTTCTGTGTATTTTGATGGTAGAGTTAACAGGATCTCCTGATAGAGTGGACATATAGTATGAGAGAAAGAAAGATGGCTCTAGAGTTATTAGCCTGAGAAAGCAGACAAATGTGTACACAAAACTGCAAATGTATAGTAGCCATCTACACATAAGTGGTTAAACAAAATCAAAGATTACGTTTTATATATGTGAAAGGAGAAGTAACTTTAGGTTGGGCTGTTGAGTAAGCAGTTGAATATATATTCTGGAGTTTCAAGGAGAGGTACAGACTGGATGCATACATTTGGAAGGAGTTGGTATAGACATGATAGTTAAAGTCATGGAACTAAAGGAAACCACAAAAAGCAAGTATAAATAGAGAAGCGGTCCAAAGACCAGGGGACTTGCAACTTTAAAGCTAGAGGTTAAGGAAAGGTGAAGAAGGGTTAACCAGCAGAGGAGGGTGGAGAATTACAAATGATGTATGTCCTCAGTGTTTCTGAAACAGAGGCACTGGCCAAGTGCTGCTGATAGACGAGGACTGAGTGCGCTTTGGATTTGGCAGTGTGGGACGCATGGCTGTTCTGTGATAGTGGTGGGGCAGAAGCATGACTGAAGTTTTTCAGGATAAAGAAAGAAGAGAGAAAGCATTGACAATGGTTATGACACAACTCATGTAGGGAGTTTTGTTGGAAAGGAGATGACTCATCAGCAGCATGGCAATGTGTGCCACACCAGCACAGTCAAGGGTTCGGCAAGCCTGAGGGAGGGCCAGTGACTGATGAAGAATAAAGACAGACAAGAGAATAAGCTGGGTCTAGGTGGATCTTCTGTGCCTGGCTGAGGCCATAGAACAGACCCTGATGCTTTATTTATAGTCAGGGGCAAACAAGGTAATTTACAATGTTCTTATAAGTTTCACTTGTTTTGGCAGCATTTGCTGCCCCTCCCACAGCTCATTAGCTACCCAGGAAGGATCTAGGGAGCAGTCACAAGATCAAGCTTTATGCTAAGAGGGCTATAAATTTACATCCCTCCAGGATGGGACTTGTTTGCAACTTTGCCAGCAGGTCAGTCCAAGGCTTAACCTTATAACCACTCCCTATAGCAATGAACTGGTGGCACACTCAATTTAGGTAATTTGGGATTTCAATAAGTGGACCGTTTACAAAGATTTGGACAGAGTAGGGAAATCACAAGAAAAAGTGCATTACCATGTGGCTACTTGACAGTGGCCTCTTATTTCCCAAGGCCTGATGTGGCGAGAAGAGGGAGTCATTACTAGAACCTGGAGAAAGAAAAGGAGAAGAGCTATGTGCAGAGGATTGCCTTACAGGAGGTATGTTGCACACTGGAGGGATGTGATTAGCCCTTGGCAAACCTTCTAGGGAAAGGAGTCAAATGGGTATATACCCAAACTCTCTCTCTTCTCTCCATTTCTCTAAATCCTTGCTTCATGCCTCTGTGGCTGAATCCAGCTAAAAGCAAGAAGGCAAGAGAGCTTGTCATAAAAGTCTATGCGGACATATTTCCTAAGACACAGAAGTGTAAGAGTAGATATGGAAGATTCTCAATACAAAGAAGATCAATCAGAAATGGACAAGTGACTGGAGGATAGATAAGGGTTAAGAGAGCAATATTTGATGGTACCAGATATTCCACTTTCAGGAATTTCTCCTAAGGATGTAATAAAAAAAAATACACAAAAAATTTAGCTATAAATTTACATCTCCTGGAATTGCTAATAGTAATGTAAAATGGAAATCTTGTAAATATTTATCTACATAGTGGAGTGCTATGTAGCAATTAAAAATAATCTTGTAGGGGAATATAGAATGATATAATAATCATCATGATAAATTAGTTATTGAAGTAAACATTTTATTAAGTACATCATGTATTATGATACCAAATTTTCAGGAAGAAAACCACATGTGTTTACCTGGAAACAAAACTGGAAGCATTTATACCAATTGCTGTCATTTTCTTTGAGTAATATTTCATGATATCTCTTTGTTTTTTGCTCATGTTCTTCATTGTGAAAACAAAGTTCACTTTTCTTTTATCTGCACTGTCCTCCTTATTATATCATTTGTATCCCAGGTTGACCTACTTATGCTTTTTGCTCCTATTCTACAGATACATCATATTATTTGAAGTTTCAAGGCATCTATATGGAGCTTTCATAACATTTTACTTTGGTCCCCTCTATATTTTACAGCAACAATCACATACTTAAGTGTCTGGCTGCCACATATCCTCTCAGTAGGGAATGAACTGAAGGAAACATCAATTCCAATTCCATGTGGAGAAACTGGAAACTTGCTGGAGTCACATAGCTGCTGATGCTGGGATAGATGTTAACTATAGGTCAGACGTAGATCTGAGAGAGGAACCAGAAAAAATATTGCCATGGCTGAAGTCCAACTTGTGGACACTCTGAGGAGGTGGTTAATGGAAAGGTAAATGCTGATTGAGATGAAACTGTATCAATTATCAATTAATGATCTTCACTTCAATAAAAAGAAGTATATATTGAGCATCTGTTCTGTGTTGAATGGTAGGTTGGCAATTACTGGAGAAGAAGACTGGAAGTGGCTTTGGTGCTCAAAGAACTTATTTAGCTTGACATACAGTTAATACATGAACCAAAATGAATAATAAGGTAAGGCATAATTATAAAATTTCTTACAGGCTACAAATTCTAAGCAGTTCAGAGGAAACAGGAGGATGGCATTAATTAGCTAGGACTTGAAGAGTTAGAGAAGAATTTTGTTGGGGAATTAAATAACCAAGGGCTTATGAGGGCTGGATTGAGGGCTCAAGAAGTAAGAGTGAACAGGGAAGATGGCAGATAAAAACTTTAAAACCCCCACAAAACTCAACTTTTTCAAATTAACAGATATGTATCAGGATACTCCTGTCCAGGGGGAAAAATTACATTCTTCAGCCAACTGACTATAATGTGACATGAGAATTAACTAAAACAAAACAAAACAAAACAAAACAAACAAAAACACTTTGGAGAAAGACAGCCTCTTGGCAGGGAGGGGATTTAGTTTCACAGGTCATTGAACAAGTTAGTAAACATGAATTTTCCTAATGA
The DNA here is from genome assembly GCA_963924515.1 of Vespertilio murinus. Taxonomy (NCBI): domain Eukaryota; kingdom Metazoa; phylum Chordata; class Mammalia; order Chiroptera; family Vespertilionidae; genus Vespertilio; species Vespertilio murinus. Next base: position 52,382,747 of record OZ004707.1, on the reverse strand, counting down.
CTCTTTTGATATCAAGTCCTTTAACTACTTTGATGTTATACCAGGGAAGACTATTACATATGGAATGAGTCCTCAATGCTAGGCCTCTGTATATATGGAAGAAGTCATTTTCTTCTGCTTTTAAGTCTACATTATACAAACAAAGAAACTGATCCTCAGAGAAGTCAAGAAACACACCTAAAGGTACACAGCTAGAAGTGGTAGGGTTGTGCTATAAACTTAGCCATCGGACTCCTTGATGCTACAGTGTCTCAAATAGGCCTGGTGTCAGAATGCCGAAGAGTTTCATAGTATCCAATAAACACACATATGGGGAGGTTTACATGAATTCCTTATTTTCGGACCCTCATAGGTTTCTGTTTTCCCATCTTGTGATAGGGCATGACTTAAATCACACCATAGCTGCACGTTTCACAAGAGAACTCCTTGAAAACTGAAGTATCTGTTTTCAAATAGCCCTGAAATTCTAGAGGCCAATATGTCTTCTACGAGTGAAAGCTCTTGGCCCAGGATCCAGGCCCAAGAGTCTCTTGCTATGTGCTTCCATGGAAATGGGCCAGGGATGTCCACAGTTACACAGCGGTGGAATGTAGCCCTTGGAGAGATAGGGAGGGAGGTTGAGCAGCAACAGGAAGAAATAGCTATGTTTCAGTAACTTACAGGACGTGGAGTTCACAGGAAATGATTTCTTCTCTTGTGGGAGCTGAGGCATTCCAGTAAATCTGAGTGCCTGACAGAGAGGCAGCCACTACTAGGCTTTCTGATACATTCACAGTTAAAAAACACACAAAATACACCAAAATCCACCCACCCAATCATAGCTCTGAGTTTGAAAATATCTTACAGGGATCTTTGCAAGTGTCTCTCCTACAAAACAACATTGACTTTTCACTGAAAATCCCTGTAGATCACAGAGATAAGCCCCCTATGTAGACACCAAGTCCTTTTCCTCCAAACGTAGATGGAATGGGACTTGGGTGTGTTAATCAACTTCTATATACTCAGATCTGCCTGGAAGGTTAAGTAATTCCTAACAACACCACCCTTTACCTTGGATTCACAGAAGGCCATTCATATTACTTGAGGGTTTTAAGCCTGGTGTCTGATTGGTTTCCCCAGTTTGGTTAAGTCAACTGAAAGGCAAACTATTCAGAAATCAGAAGAAACTGGTGTGGACTTTTTGAAAGCTCCTTGTGAAAAGATGCTGGCTTTTCTGGGGGTGCGTTCAGCCAGCTGAGAAGGCACCGCAGCCCTGTCTTTTCCCTTTGCAGAACTTGGAATTTTAGAAATCTCTAATGTGTGGAATGGGGAAAAAGGCACCTGGTGGGAAAACAATCTGTAAAAAATATGTGTCTGTTTTATACATATTCTCTTCAGACTAGAAATAGTGACTTGATATGGTTCCCTTAGTCTGAGAAGCCATCAGCTTCGATTCCACACTGGAAATCTCTATCCAAACGAAAAGAGTGCTCTACTGCTATCATTGGCCACGTTTCAGCTTCAGAGTGACACCCCCTTTACATGATTCCCAGGCCCCCGTTAACATTGTGGAGGCCAGGTAAGCAGGCTGCACATTTAGTCTTGGAGATGGAGTGTTTCCCACAACTTTGAAACCACAGTAGCCTTTCCTTTCTTTATGTCCCCATTCCTTCCTCACAAGTCTTTCCCCTTTACCCCTTCTCTTGCAGAACTCCCTTTGCTCCATCTTCTTTTTCTCGGTTCTTACCTTTCCTTCTCCTTCCCTTCCTCCTTTTTTCTTTATGTCTTCCCTCTTCCCATTCTCTCTCCTTCCTTTCTTCCTTCCTTCTCTCAGAAACAAACAAAAAATTGATAAATACAAATACACTCGTATCTACTGAAAATTGTAATGTAATAAAAGAATGGAATGGCTTCCATGTGGGCTAACTTCAACTTCAGTTCAGTTGTTGGGTGTGTGATTTCTAAGCAGGACAGGCCCCAGCCCAGTACCAGCAGACTCTTGCTTTTAGGCTGCTGTTCTAAAAGCATTTACCTAGCAGTGGAATTGTAATCCATTTAGAATATTGTCATGAATCATTATCTTCATACAGTTTTAAGATTTGTCTTGGCAGAAGTCAATCTTTCTAGACAGAGAAACAGAATACAGAATGGTTAATGACTGAAAATCAGACCAAACACTGTAACTATCAAGTAACCAACAAAACACTGTTGAATTCCTGTTATTTTTAGAACATTGTAATAAGCAAGGTGAGGCATATAGCAAACATATCATGGTTCTTCAACCTCAAGTAGCTTATGATCATGTTAGAGATGACAGGGAAATCATACATAAAAAATAGCTCTCGTTAATATTTATTGGGCACTTGCTAAGTGAGCGTTTCCTATGTGTCCTGTTCTGTAATTCTTGAAACAGCTCTATAATGTATGCTGCATACCATTAGGATCCACGTTTATATGGATGAGGAAAATGAGGCTAAGATATTAGATTTCTTTCTCAAAGTCTCACAGCTAGCATGTGGCAAAGCTGGGAGTTGGAGTGGTATAAATCAGTAAATGTTAAGCCCCAGAGGAGTGGCAAAAGAGAATATTCTTAATGTTCAGAGCTGGGAAATGAACAGTGCACTGGGAAAGGTACATAGAGACAACATCTCAGGACTGGAGGAGATTTCAAAATCTGAATCTTCCCACTGGGGGAAACCGGTACCCAATGACAGGGATAACTTTCCCCAAAGCGGTGACATTAGTCATAGGTCAGCTCTAAAACTCACTAGTTATGGGACCTTAATAACTTATGTCAAGATCTTAAACCTTGATTTCAAATATCATAAATGAATGTATGTAAATAATAATAAATTCCAAATTATTAAACATCTTTTATGTGTAAATATGTGATAATAGTAAATATATATATTGGTCTTCAGACCACCTGGTTCAGAGTTTCTGAAATCCTTATAATTTCCTAAGTGATCAGAACATTAGGACCGTCTATTATTCTCAAATTTGTCTTTGACCCCATTCCTGACACAGGGCCCCTGAAACCCCGCATTTGTAGGCTGAGCAGGGGTTTAACTAGAGGGAGAGGGCTGGGTGGTTCCAGGGAGGGGCATAGGAATGATGGTCACCTGAATCATATTTCAATTGTTTTTGGTATTATTTTATTCCCACTAAGAACATTTTCTTAATATTCGATATGACTACCAATGGTTCTGGAGAGAGGAGTTTAGGGAAGAAGGAAGAAGAGGAGATCTGTGACTGTTCTGACCTCTGGAAGTTTGAGAGTGCTCATCCCCGTGGGACGTTTGGTCAATCGAAGTCACATTGCTCATGTCTATCTGATGAAGTCTGCTGGATGTCAAAGGTGTAACTAGGTCCAGTTGTCATGGCTCAGTGGTTGAGCATCACTATGAACCAGGAGGTCAGTTTCCCAGTCAGGGCACATGCCCAGATTGCTGGCTCAATCCCCAATGTGGGGCATGTAGGAGGCAGCCGAGCTATGCTTCTCTGTCATCATTGATGTTTCTATCTCTTCCCCTCTCCCTTACTCTCTGAAATCAATAAAAAAATTTTTTTTAAAGGTGTAAACAAGGACAAACAGCAAGACTGAAATTAGGCTATGGTAGAACGAAAAAAAGCAATAGAAAAATATATCAACACAGAACCTAAAACTTGGGAGCTGGAAAAGCCACGCTTGTGAAAGCCCACCTAGTCTCCTTTCTATGTGCTATCCTCAAACAGAGCACAGTTTTATATACAAAGTCTGGGGCAAAGCTGGACACACATAGTTCCGAGGATTAGCTTTGAATTTCCTGGATTTGGTGTGCATAAATCAGGGCCTTCATGCTATTTTAACACTTTTTGAAAACAAGATTCTTATGAATAAATGGCAAAAAGTGGGTCAAGAAATGCTTTCTCCGTTAATAAGTAAAATCTAGAACTTGGACCCATTGCTCCCTAATTATGAAATGGGCAGCGCTCTGTCCCGGTTTCTGATTGGCTGACATCAGTTTGAATGCAAAGCTTTATTTCACTGCAGAGCCCTGGCATACTTCACACATTAAAATTCTAAGCTGTCTAAGTAGGTGTGAAACTAATTTTGTGTTTATTTTTCGAAACCCACCTATGATCATTTAGAGCCATCCACTTCACTCTGGGAGGGTAGCACCGGTCGGAGGTGGGCCCCGGGAGACAATAAAGGAGAGAAGAATTTCTCAATTGGCTTAAACCAGGATATTTATTGCTTCCTGGAATAGTAGTAGCGACTGATCCATTTTTCCAGCCACAACGTTTCTTAATAAGAAGGGCTTTGAAAAAAAACCTGCTAAATCTGGGCATAAAAGGAAGCAGAAGTTTTCCTAGAGCAGTGGAATTTTTTAAAGTCACATAGTAACCTTATTGATGAGATCAGGAAGAAAGCACTTTCAGATCGGCCTGGAGGGAGGCTATTTACAAAACATAGGATTTCCCCAGCACACCAGGCACATTCTATGAGGTTCCCTGCAGCATGAAGAAATACGCTATGGCCGGATTTCTAGTCAAGTGTGACTGTCTTCTTCTGGGGGAACGTTAAATGGAGTTACTAACAACTGATTCATGCAGAACCACCAGGAAGACTGTTTGCAGGGTCATTTGACACTTAAAAAAAAACACAAAACAAAACACAAAGCCCTACAAAAAGTATATGTATATTTTTTTCTGCTTGGCTATACTGTCTCTCCCTTGGAGTAGTCTCATAAAAGCACTTTTGGTTTATGAATATCTATCCTAATAAAATTTTATTTTAAAATGTGGTGCCTTTTTGTGGGGCCACAGACAGTCTGATCAAATACACATTTTAGAAAAGTCATATTCACCTTGACCATCATTAAGAACAGATGGTTTTATACCTTCACCCCCGTGTTTTGTTGCAAAGGAAAGGCCTCTAACTTAAAATATGCTCACTGGAGATCTATGACCGAGGAAAGTATTGTTTTCCGTCTTTTTCTGTCTCCCAATCCCACTCTTTCCTCACAAGCTTAATTGAGTACTGAGAAAAATAACTTGGGATGGTGTGAAATGTTGTAGTATAAAATTATCCTCTCTAGACCAGGGACCTTCTGATCCAGAAGGCACCATCCTCTCTTGGTGGGGTCCTTAGAACATAACATTGATAAGGAAGAGGTTGAGTGTGGTCCATGCCTTCCTGCTGTTCTCCTCACACGGCTCAGCCTGACCAGGGTTCTGCCCCTCCATTTCGTTAATGCTAAAACTCTATAGTAAAGCCGGGGGCCCTCAGCATGGCATAGGCTATGTGGAACATGTAGTCCATTGCAGACAAACCAGAGGCATCAACTTTGAATGGAAAGGGCATGCATCATCGCTAAATAATAAGACAGCTCTCACAGTGAGGGCATGGTATCACGTGCAACTCCTTTTATATCTTGACAAATATTATGGAGCATTTATCTAATATAAATTATTGCAGAGCATTAGGAAAAATTCCAAGATGTATAAGATACAAGATCTTCCTTCAAGAAGTTTTAAGAATAGTAGATGAGATGGTTCATGAAAACCAAGAACCAAAATAAATGGTTATAAAATAGCTATTGTTAGCATATGCAAAAAGGCCAAAGATTTAGGAAGATTCACTTTGGGCTAGGGAAATAAATCTTCACAGAATAAAGTAACAATTACCTTTTTCTTTGTTAAACATCTGTTATCTAGCATACACTGTGAAATCATTTTGCACGTACTATCTCTTTTAATCTCATAGCAACCAGAGGAAGCAGGCATTAATTATGCCCATGTTGACAGATGAGGAAACGAATGCTTAGCCAATTTAAGAGATATGTTCAAAGTATATGGGTGGGATTTGAATATTTAAGCATTCATATAGCTGTCTCCAAAGCCTATATTCATAATCACAAATTAACCCTGTGTTTTACATACCAATTATTTACCAACTCTAGGCTAGATAACAGTCTAGTTTTTCTTGTCTCTTTGTAATATGCTTACAAGAAGCAGCCTAGGAGAGCACCCATCCTAAAGGCCAGGTGACTCACTGAACAGAGGTAAGAAGAGGGCATTGAACTGAGAGATGATAGGAGAGAAGCAGGAGGAGCCCTGGATGCAGTGGCCTGAGTGAGGGATATTGGTAAAGACAGGAGGATGCTGCATAAAAGGATCCAAGTGAATATTTTGACAAATCTATGTGTAATTAAAATAATATTAAAGGGTGGCTCCGTTATTGCAGGGCTCAATCTCACAAATACTCTCAGAGCCCCTTAGAACATATATCCTGTTTCTCATAACCAAAGAGATATTAATAATAATAGTTAAATATTATTTTTTAGAGGGGAATTAGTTACTCTAGCTTTGTCCATGTGGGAATTAGGCATCAGTGTTATATTTACCCCTTTTCTCTAATCTCTACTTCTATATATTTTGCTGATTTAAATCTCCATTTAGCATCTATCAGTTAAGATCACAGAAGTGATGGGGATAATATAAAGAAGGCAATGCTTTTCATTAAAGTATCAGTGGAAAAGGGACTTCCTACAAGGTAGCCACTTATAAAGCTTTCCTGGAAGGATATCGGGTTCTCATCAGATCCTGGTGTCTGAATGGACCATGGGGGCACAAACCATCCTTAGAGGGATGTCCTTGGGTATTTTTGTTGGGATAGAAGGTAAAGAGAAGCACTGTTAGAATCAAATGATCTGCATTTGAACCTCAGCCTTACCACTTAGCAGCTGCCTAAACATGAACATTTCATGTACAAAAATAATCTAAATGTCAGGGGTATTGCAAAGAGTAAAGGAGATACAATGGATGTAAAAATACTTTGTAAGCTGCAAAGGCTATTCTTGAGGTTCCTATTGGAGTTCAGGTTTCCCAGATACTAGTCACTCATCCAGCCTCCTAGATTCTAACTAGTAAAGATAAATCACTGCAACAAAGAGGGAATCAACCGTATTAATGGAGGTCCAATTATTCCCAGAGTGTGGCTACCAACTAAGGTTGCATTGAAGAATATATGGTGAGAACCTGAGGCCAAATCCAGGAGCCTTCTAACGTGGGCCCTCAAAACTCAACATTTGAACCCATCTGCAGATCACACACCATCCTTAGAGGGATGTCCTTGGGTATTTATACCCAAGGATAGAAGGTAAAGAGAATTGGGTTCTGCAAGTCAGACTCTGTCCAGAGGCTTGAAGGGTCTTGTTCTGTCACTCCAACCCTATGGGATATAGACCAAGGTCCCTGGACTTGATTGTTCTTTGCAAGAGAGGAGCAAATGGAGAGGTCTCTCTTATCCTCTATTTGTTCCATGTGTCTGGCATCAGGGAGAGAGAGACAGGGGGGAGCATCATCCTGCTTTTTGAGACAAAGTAGTGGCCTCCCATGGAGAGAGGGAAAGACTGGTTTTCTCCTGCCAAGGAGCACCTCAGTGAGATCTGTCCCAGGCAGTGGAGAGACCCCTCTGGGGACTGCTTTTGGGTTTTAGTTAGCTTGCGCATTGGATTCTTTGATAATCTTGTAAAAAGAAAAAAAAATCACCTCAGGAAATTGCTTGTCTCATTTTCGGTTCTTATAGGTGTATTTCTAGTATCACATGATCTCACTCATCTAGAGGAAATAATAAACAACATAAACTGATGAACACAAACAGACCTGGAGACAGGGAAGCATTGATCAGACTCTCAAACCTCAGAGGGAAGGTAGGGGAGAGTGAGGGGAAGGGGGAGAGATCAACCAAAGGACTTGTATGCATGCATATAAGCCTAACCAGTGGTCACAGACAACAGAAGGGTGGGGGCATGCTTGGGGAGGAGTCTGGGGAGGGGTTTGGGATGGGAATAGGGGGGATGAGGACAAATATGTGATACCTTAATCAATAAAGAAACTGTTGCGCTTTTTTATGTAAAAAAAATGTATTGAAGGATATTTTTATACAAAAAGTTCATAGACACGGACCATTAACTCTCATTGGAAGTTAGATTTAAAATTGTAAGGCTATATGATATTGTTATAATGTTTTCTTATCCCGAGGGAAGTCTAGGGGCCAAGATTAGGGAAGACTAAATACTATTTGTTTATCAGAAAGCAAAGGTAAAATAAAAGGTTGTTTTAAAACTAAATAGATTCGTAATAGATCAGTTTTATTTTTTTATTTTTTTAAGGGGTTTTGTTTGAGAAACCTAGCAAACTCACTCTATGTAAAAGAACACCACGTTTATTCATCTTTAACGTTACTTATTATCTTATTTAAATTATGAACTATAATACCTTACCTTAGGGAGTAAATACTTGTCCACATTAGTTAACTGACCATTGGAACAGAAATTTGTTTTTAAGGCAAGTCTTAATCTGAGTCATTGTTTTCATCTTCAAACTGAGGGATACATAGCAACTAACTGTATGGAAGTTGAAAGATATCTGTCATCACTTCCCTTTTGTGCCCTCCTTTCTTTTCTACTCTGTCCTGTGGCTGTTTGTAGCCAGAATGCAGCCTCAGGCAGTGACTACAGGTATGGCTCATAGTAAAAAAGTTCAATCAGCCCTAGCCGGTTTGGCTTAGTGGATAGCATTGGCCTGAGGACTAAAGGGTCCCATCCTAGGTTCGATTCAGGCCAAAAGCACATGCCCAGATTGAGGGCGCAAACCTTCCCCTCCATCCCCCCCACCAGTAGGGGTTGTGCAGGAGGCAGCCAATCAATGATTCTCTCTCATCATTGATGTTTCTATCTCTCTCTTTCTCTCTGAAATCAATGGGGAAAAAAAAAGTTGGATTAGTCTGGCTGGTGTGGCTCAGTGGTTGAGCATTGGCCTAAGAATCAGAAGGTCATGGTTTGATTCCTAATCAGGACACTTGCCTGGGTTGCAGGCTTCATCCCCAGTGTGCAGGAGGAAGTGCAGGAGGTAACTGATCAATGATTCTCTCCCTCTCCCTTCTTCTCTGAAATCAATACAAATATACTAAAAATAATAATAATAATTTAAAAAGTTGACTCAAACTTCATCTTACCTCTTCCAGCTAGCTCTCCACCTGTCAATCCCCCTTGTCCCCCCACATGCTTCTCTACCCCTATGTCACCGTCTTTGCCCACTGCAGCTTCCCTCTCAAAATCCATTCACTTGTAGACACTAGAAAGCAATCCCTTCACAGCTTAGTTCCTCCATCTTCTAAGACCTTACAATTCCAGGAGAGATCTTTGTTTTTACATTGAAGAATCTGATGGTCCACGTCTCAAAAAAAAGGACAGGGGAAAAAAAGCAGCTCTGTTCCTCAAAGCAGTATTCAAACTCTACCTCTGGATTAACAGCCTGCTTGCCCTTTAAAATGAGAGCATATCCAGTCATTCCAGAGAATAAGGTTTGATAAGGAAACAAAAATTTGAGAGAATAGTCTCAGCTAACACTTCCTCATTACAAAATGCACTTCTGTGCACATAATTTTATAGAACCATTAAGGAACAGTAAGGTTCATAGACAAATTCTCAAATACAAATTAGATGTTAAAAACAATAAATTTCCCTGATGCTTTTTTTTTTTTTTTTTTTTTTACAACTTTGAGTTTCTGTCCATTTAGATTAAAGGCCAATTTCATTTTGGATGATTTCCCATGTAAAATTCTTGACATCAAGATAGGTGAGCCACTCTGGGGTCTCGTTCAGGTTAATGGCTGCCTCACAGCGGTTGGCTGCACCTCATTTAGACGTTCATTCATCACATGTCTGATAATATATTTAAGCTGTATAGGTGCCGAACAAACTCATGAACTCAGAAATTTTTAAGGTAATGTATAATCATGCTCAATACTTTAAACAAACACAAAATTTACTTTGTAAAATGTTGTTAACTTTGGAGTCAAAACTAGTGACAAATCTTAAAATGATTTTCTTTGGCAACATTCTAAAACATATTTATATTGCTTAGCTAGTGCTACAAAATACTTAGTGAACACTATTTATGTTCTGGCATTATTTTGTTTGTATTTTACACATATATTTTTAACTGAGATATCATCTTAGATTTAATTATTAACATCATTCAGTAGATAAAAATGATAAATGCATATTGTTAAGTGAAGCTGAAAAATCAGCAGATTTTGTTTCTTATCTCTCTAGAATGAGAATTTTTGGAGAGTTCTAGATTGTTGAAATATACCATTGGTATTTTAATGGGGATTGCGTTGAATATTTAGATTGATTTGGGTAGTATGGACATTTTAATGAAGTTGATTCTACCAATCCATGAATATGGTGTGTTCTTCCATTTGTTTGTCTTCCTCTATCTCTTTTTTCAATGTCTTATCATTTTTCTGAGTACAGATCTTTTACCTCCTTAGTTATGTTTATTCCTAGGTATCTTAGTTTTTTGGTGTAATGGTAAATGGAATTTTTTTTCCGTTTCTCTTTCTGTGAGTTCATTATTGGTATATAAAAAGGCCATAGATTTATGGGTGCTAGTTTTGTATCCTGCTACATTACCGAATTCATTTATTAGGTCTAGTGGTTTTTATTTTTATTTTAAAAAATATATATTTTATTGATTTTTTTACAGAGAGGAAGAGAGAGGGATAGAGAGTTAGAAACATCGATGAGAGAGAAACATTTTTTAGCTGTTTCCTGCACACCCCCTACTGGGGATGTGCCTGCAACCAAGGTACATGCCCTTGACTGGAATCGAACCAGGACCCTTCAATCCATAGGCTGATGTTCTATCCACTGAGCAAAACTGGTTTCAGCAAGTCTAGTAGTTTTTAGATGGAGTCCTTGGGGGGTTTTCTATATATAGTATCATGTCATTTGAGAATAAGAACAGTTTTACTTCTTTTCCAATTTGGATACCTTTTACTTCTTCTTGTCTGGCTGCATTGGCTAGCACTTCCATTACTATACTGAACAGGAGTGGTGAGAGTGGGCATCCCTGTCTTTTTCCTGTTCTTAAGGGGAATGGTTTTAGTTTTTACCCATTGAGTATGATGTTGGCTGTAGCTTTGTCGTATAAGGCTTGTATTATGTTGAGGTATGATCCCTCTATTCCCACTTTGCTGAGAGTTTTTATCAAGACAAGGTATTGGATTTTGTCAAATGCTTTTTCTCATCAATTGATATGATTATGTGATTTTTTTCTTTTAGTTTGTTTATGTGATATATCACATTTATTGATTTGTGGATATTATACCATCCTTGCATCCCTAGAATAAATCCCACTTGTACATCTAATGTAATGCTGAATCCGATTTGCTAGAATTTTGTTGAGGATTTTAGCATTTATGTTCATCAAGGATATTGCCCTGTAGTTCTCTTTCTTTGTGGTGTCTTTATGTGATTTTGGAATTTGGATAACGCTGGCTTCATAGGAAGAGCTTGGAAGTGTGCCTTTCTCTTAAATATTTTGGAATAGTCTGAGGAGGATAGGTTTTAGTTCTTTTTTGAATGCTCGGTAGAACTCCCTGTAATACATCCAGATCAGGGCATTTATTTGGTGGAAGATTTTTGATTGCTGCTTCAATTTCTTTGGTAGTTATTGGTCTATTCAGGTTTTTTTTTTTATTATTATTCCTGGTTGAGTTTTGGGAGCTTGTATTTTTCTAAGAATTTGTACATTTTGTCTAGGTTGTACATTTTGTTGGAATAGAGTTGTTCATAGTATTTTTTTCATAATTGTTTGCATTTCTGTGGGATCAGTTATTTCTTCACCTCTTTCATTTCTGATTTATTTTATTTGGGTCCTCTCTCTTTGCTTCTTGGTGAGCCTGGCTAGAGGTTCATCAATCTTGTTTATCCTTTAAAAGAACCAGCTCTTGGTTTTGTTGATCTTTTGTAGTGTGTGTGTGTGTGTGTGTGTGTGTGTGTGTGTGTGTGTGTGTGTCTATGTCATTTATTTCCACTCTGATCTTTATTATAACCTTTCTTTTGCTTATGCTGGGCTTTTCTTGTTAATCTTTCTGACTCTTTGAGTTGTAGGGTTATTTAATTTATTATCATTTTTTCTTGTTTTTTGAGGTAGGCCTGTAGAGCTACGAACTTCCGTCTTAAGACTGCTTTCACTGTGTCCCATAGGTTTTGGATTGTTGTGTTTTCATTGCCATTTGTTGCCTTGATGCTTTTTATTTCTTCCTTGATCTCTTTGGTAACCCAATCATTGTTTAATAGCATGCTATTTAGCCTCCAGGTGTTTGATTTTTTTATTTATTGTTTTTATTGTAGTTGATTTCCAGTTTTATGCCACTATGATCTGAGAAGATGCTTGATAGGATTTCTGTCTTCTTGAATTTGAAGAGACTTTGCTTATCTCCCAATATGTGGTCTATCTTTGAAAATGACCCATGTGCACTTGAGAAGAATGTAGATTCTGTGGCTTTGAGGTGAAATGCTCTGAAGATGTCAATTAATTCCATCTGATCTAGTGAGTCATTTAGGATTGATGTTTCTTTGCTGATTTTTTGTTTAAAGGATTTAGCCAGTGGTGTTAGTGGGGTATTAAAGCCCCCTATTATGACTGTATTGCTGTCAATCTCTCCTTTGATATCATCCATAAATTGTTTTTTTTTTTTTTATGTATTTGGGTGCTCCTGTATTGGCTGCATATATGTTTACCAGAGTTAAATCTTCTCGTTGAATTGCTCTCTTTAGTACTATAAAGTGGCCTTCCTTATCTCTTGTTATGGCCTTCACTTTGAGGTCTAATTTTTCAAATATAAGTATTCCTAACCCAGCTTTTTTTCATTTCGATTCGCCTGAAAAACCTTTTTCCATCCCTCATCATGAGTCCTTTGTTCTGAGGGGGTCTCTTGTAGACAGCAGATATATGGGTCATGTTTTCTTATCTACTCAGCTACCCTATGTCTTTTGATTGGGGCATTTAATCCACTTACATTTAAAGATATTATTGATAGGTACTTCTTTGTTGCCATTTTTATTCTTTATGCCTGTGTTCCTTCTTCCCTTCCTATTTCTTCTTTTTACAGCATTTCTTATATTGTTGGTTTGGTGGTAGAAAACTCCCTTAGTCCTTTTTTGTCTGTGAAACTCCTGATTTTACCCTCAAGTTTGATTGATAGCCTTGCTGGGTACAGTATTCTTGGATTCAGACCCTTTGCATGACTTTGCAAATTTCATTTCATTCCATTCCCTTCTGGTCTGATGTGTTTCTCTTGAGATATCAGTTGATATTCTGATGGGAGATGTTTTGTAGGTAACTTTCTATCTCTCTTTGGAAGTCTTTAAGATTCTTACTTTGTTGTTGGTGTTTGCAAATTTAATTTTAATGTGTCTGGGTGTTGGCCTTTTGGGGTTCATCCTGTTTGGGAATCTGTGAGTTTCTTATACTTTTGTGAGTTTTTTCTTCCCAATATCAGAGAAGCTTTCTGTCATTATTTCTTCAAACTAGTTTTCTATCCCTTGCTCAATTCCTCTCCTTCTGGCACCCCTATTATGTGTATGTTGTTTCATTTCATGTTGTCCCAAAGTTTCTTAGGCTCTCCTCCTGTTTTTTACATTTTGTTTTTTTTCTAGATGCTGCTCTGCTTGGGTAATTTTTCCTACCTTGTATTCTAGCTCACTGATGTGGTCCTCTGCTTCTTTAGGCTACTGTTGATGCTTTCTATTGAGTTCTTTATTGGAGTGATGCTATTTTTCATTTCTTCTTGGTTCTTCTTCATTTCCTCTTGGTTCTAACACATATTATTGAATTTGTCTTTCATCCTTTTCAGCATTCTTATGACCATTTATCTGAATTCTTTCACTGACATATTGCTTGCCACCATTTTGCTTACTTCATTTTCTGGTGATTCCTCCTTTTCTTTCATATGCAGGCTATTTCTTTGTCTCCCATGATTGCTACTCTGAGAGTGTCTGGTTATTTAATTCTCTCTCTCTCTCCTGCATTGACTTAAAGGCACAAAATATAACACTACAAGACACAATGCACAGGGCACCAAACACAAATGTATTCATGGTACTATTAACTCCAAATAAAGATGACCACCAGAGAAAAGATAATTACAAGATAGAAAAGAGTGCAAAAATGATATTGAGAAAAGAAAAACATGTAAGAGAAAAGAAAGGAAGAAAAAAGAATGGGGGAAAATATATGTATATAGGGAGAAAGCTCCAAAAAAAAAAAAACAAAAAAAAACAACTAATCCAAAAATATGCAAACAACAAACACCTAGAGATGAATGAAAACAACAAACAACTAATCCAAAAAATGCAAACAACAAACAACCAATCAACAAACACCCAGATGAATCTGAGGAGGCAGAGCTTATTTCCAGAAGGTAAGGTCAAGCAATTCAATGGGTGGGGAAATACCCACAATTCACTATAGAGGAGGTAGAAAGAGAATGAATGTATAAGAAGAAAAGTAAAAAACAAAATATAAAAAAGAAAAAATATATTAAATATATATAAGAAAAATTATATATTCATATATATAATTTTCCCCTTTCTTTAATATATCTATGTATATGTCTATTATCCAAAAAGGAGAATAGAAGAATAGATAGGCCTGAGTTGGTGATTGGAATTAATTAAGCTATTAGTAGAAGAGATCAAGTGAGGAGAGGAAAAACAGAAGCAAAAATAAAAAAGGAAAAATAAACTAACAATCAAACAACAAGACAAAAAGAAAAAAAGTAAAAAAAAAGGAAGAAAAAAATTGGATAGTGAAGAAAGAGAAGAGAGAAGTGTTCATGGACTTTGAGCAGGATTGAGGAAATTAGACATATGAGTAAGATCAATTTTTAACAGGAAGTATAAAGAAAGGCTAGAGGAAAACTAAAGCAGGGACAGGGTAAGAGAAACAGAATGAAAAAGGGGAAAAGTAAGGAAAAGAGTGTTGGCATAAAAGAAAAATTGAGATAGAGTAAAATAATGCTAAAAAGAAAAACAAAAAATAGAATCTACCCTGTTTCCCCCAAAATAAGACAGTGTCTTATATTAATTTTTGCTCCCAAAGATGCACTAGGTCTTATTTTCAGGGGATATATTATTTTTCCATGAAGAAGAATATGGTACACATTTATTGTTAAATTAAAATAAAGGAAATTTATTACCTGTATACGGTACGGTAGTACGGTAGTTGTCAACACAAACCAGACAAACTGTGAATCCTACAGCATCAAGAATTTACTCATTTATTCAATGACAATCATGTCATCATCTTCTGGAAGAAATGGGGGAGGGAGCAAAGCAGGTCTGAGGGAGGAAGTGAAGAAAAAAATTAAGGTGGGAAGGAAGGAAAAGGGGAGGGGGGCAGGGGTAAAGATAAAGGAGAAAAGGAATGTGGGGAGGGAGGGAAGATAGGAGAAAGATGGGAATAAGGATGATGGAACATAAGTAAGAAATGGGGAAAGAAAAGTTTATGAGTGATGAGTCAGTAGGAAAATGTGTTACATAAAAAAGAGAAAAAAATTGTGTGAGAGGGAAAAGCCAATAAGGAAGTCAAATACAATTGTGTGTGAAGGGGATAAGGTTAAAAAAAAAGCTAATAGGATTGACCAGGTCAGCAGGGGAGGGCAGTTAAGGATGACCAGGCCGGCAGGGGAAGGCAGTTAGGGGGATCAGGCCAGCAAGGGGGTGGGGAGGCAGTTAGGGGGATCAGGCATTATGCAGGGTGGTGAGGGCAGGCAGGCAGGTCAGCGGTTAGGAGCCAAAGGTCCTGGATTATGAGAGGGATGTCCAACTACCAGTTTACAGTGGGATCTGTAAACTGTAGGGTGGGCCTAAACTGTCAGTCAGACATCCCCTGAGGCCTCCTGGATTGGAGAGGGTGTAGGTTGGGCTGAAGGACCCCCCCACTTCCCCATGCACAAATTTCATGCACTAGGCCTCTAGTCTAAATATATGAAACCCTAATATGCAAATAGACCGAATGGTGGAACAACCAAATAACTGAACAACCGGTCGCTATGATGTGCGTTGACCACATGGCAGGCATTGGCAGTGGGCAGCAGAGCATGGAACATGGCAGTTGTTGGCCATGAAGGGATGATGGAGCAGGTGAGTGGGGGCGCCAGACCAAGATGGGGCACTGATCACTGTTATCAGGGCAAGCTCTAGTGCTTACTGAAAATTCTTTGCTCCTGTGCACTGTGGTCCCACCCCACACTTGTACCTGTTGCTGGTGCCAGCCCCGCTCAACCCACTGCTGGTGCCTGGCGCTGGCCTGATCACTCTGCGCCATTAGCGGGTGGGAGCAGGGCCAATGCTGTCAGTGCAGCAGTGGGAGCGGGGCTGCCAGCAGACAGGAGAGTGGGGGCCGTGGCGGGAGGGGCTGGGCAAGGGCCCGGAGGATGGGCTGAGACCTGCCCCTATGCCCACTGTAGCCTCACAGTCCACAGTTCCTTTTGAGCTATACATGCAGTGGGCCCCTAGTCCAATATATAATTGCAAATATCTTATCCAATTCAGTAGGCTTTTTGTTGTTATCTTATACTATGCAAGAGCTTTTTAGTTTGATTTAGTCCAATTTGTTTATTTTTGTTGCCAGATCCTGAGACAATGTTAAATTGTGAAATGACTTGCAGAATATAATAAAATTAGTGGTTTTAACAGGCTAATATTTTTATAAATATATATGGTATCCATTTCTCCATTTATGTATGTAAAATTGAGATAATAATGACTACCTTCAAATATCATTTTAAATTTTAGAAGGATAAATGTCTATTTCACAGAGATTTTTAAAAACCTCCAGAAGAGAGAATTGAGCCAAAAAAAAAAATCCAGACTTTCACATGGGATACATGCTAATAGACAGAAGAGAAAATATACCCGTGTCACTTATTTTCCCACCATTGTATAGACGTGACCATCACAATTTCATGTGACTGAAGACCTAGCTAACTTGATTAATTTTGTTTTATTTGTTTGGTTTGTGAGAGGAATGGATGTTAGAAGTTCCTGCCCCTCATGAGGTAGTTTAAAGAGATAGTGGTTGATAAAACCCATGAAATGTGTCATATTTAATGCCAGTATTTCAGGGAGCTGTATCAATAGTCTATGGGTACCGACTGTTTTTTTTTTTTTTTTCTATGAAAAACCCACAAAAACTTGCTTTGTTAACCTGTGCCTTTGAAACTTGCAAGCTTCTCTCTGTTCAAGTCCCAGCTCCTCTTGAGATTGGGCCTATAGGTGGCAGCAACTGTTAGCTATTGAGCTTGGGTGACATGGGCCAAAAGTTTTCTTGAAATACTTTGGATTTCACTTTAAATACTCTTAGATCCTTGAAAATAAAATTGTCTCTAGATAAGCAAGGAAAGATCAAACTTGAATTGTGACTGTTGAATGATCCATATACCATAGTCAACATTATTTAGCTTAAAAAAAGTGTAGTGGGCAAGACATCCTATGTTTTAGGAGTCTAAGCTGCGACGATAATTGTGTTTCCTATTTAAAATTCGTGACTGCTGTGGTCAGACTGAATATCCTTTGCTCTCAATTGTTCTGGGTAATATGGGGTTTTGAAGCTAGATTCTTCTCCAACCAGCTATTCTGTGCTTAACATTCAATAAAAGTTGAGATTTTAATTCACGTGCCATCTGTTTTTTATACAATGAATATGCTGCTGAAACATTGAATGCAATTCGAGGTTTTGCAAATTGAACAATGCTTGCATGCATGAAGCGGCTTATGCTTGTACGGGTAACTTTCAGGGAAAATCCTATTACAGTTGAATTATTTTGAAGTAACTTTTCATTGAAAGCCTGGAATATTGTTAACTTATTTTTCTAGATGAGGGACAGACACCTGTATTTAATAATGCCTCCCAAGAATCAGTTAGGTTCTGGGAGAGCTGAGGCAATATGGACTTTGGCTGGATGTGTATAGGTGATTGCTAAATTACACTTTGGCATGTCTAATCTGATTACATCAACCATCTTCACGATTTATATAACTCATGGTTCAATCCCCTAGGATGACAGTGAGTTGCATAGCTACATTTCCATCAACTGGACCCAGCTTTTATGTTTCCTGATTCTCAAGACAACTTAAAATGATGCTCTATTCTACCCACTAGATTTCAATGAACTCTCTAAAATATCATATAGACTAGAAGACCAACGTCTTCCAATATAGACCTTTGACCACTCAGCAACACATATTTTATTTAATAATTTTCAAAGGAGACTTTTTTTTGTGTGTGTGTGCGTTATTTAGTTGGGCTATTTCTATTGTGTAAAGAAAATGTCCTGAATCCCTTTACTATGTTGACCCAATTAGAAGAAAAAAAAGTAACATCACTTTTGGAGCGAAAGTTTTAATGCAAGCCAACAGCAAGACTCACTGAATCAAAACAGATGGTTAAGAAATTACTTTGGAATAGATAGGATAGATGTCTGTTAAAGAAATTTAGAAAAATGAAGTATTAGCCTTTTTATGTTGCAACCCTGGTAAAGTTTATACATTTTGATTTTGAAATTAGATGGTTGAAATTGAAATTGAGTGTGAACAACTGAACATTGTTTATACTGGAGCTTACCTTAGATGAAAATCAAAGGGTTGACTTCCTCCTTTGAGATTAGTCTGTGATTGATCTGGGTTTTTATTTTTTATTTTTTGAGTGTGCTGTATGAAGGAAAGAGGATATAGGACAGATACACTCACATTAACTTACAAAAGCAAATGTTTTGCATAATAAAATCAGGTGCAATCTGTCTATAATTGGAGGAAAAGTTATTAAGTCCCTCAAGAGAGAATGTGTCAGAAAAGAAAGCGTCACATACCTTTTAGGGCTCTGCCGAGGGGAGAGTCCAATACAAGGCAAAGGTACAGAAATGAAAGAAAGTGCTTCAAACAGATGGGCATTTTTCACAGAGAACTTCCTTGTTGTCCTAGCACTTGAAAATACAGTGTACTGTATTTAATCCTTTGTTCCTTATCTTTAAAGATAAGGATTTGTCCCAATGATTATTTTATTATTGCTCTAGAGTTTATATAAAATGTAACAAGTCACAGTTTAGATATTTTCAAAAGGATGCTGCCATTCTACTTTTTGAATTCAAGTTTTATTATAAAACAAATATTAAAACAATGTACAAAACAACATTCAGGTGAAGTAGTACTCAATAACCAGCTAAATTCTAAATTTAGTCTCTCCTTTGTAACTCCTAAGCTTATATCCTTGGACTTGGTCCTCATTATAAATTCCCTGTACTCCGTGCATATTTGAGATGCTATTCTCCTTTGAGTTGGTTGAACTTCCACCACTTGGCCCTGAAGAAGATGCCCTAGGGGATTCTAGAAGATAAATTATTGCTCTCTGGAAACTATGATTTTGGAAGGCCAATCCCCTCTCTTCCAAATAACTTCCTTCTCTGGGAATTTTTCTGAATTAGGAATTTTAAAAGGACTTCTTCCCCAACACACTCATACCCACACATGCACACCATAAAATTAAACTGTGATTAATAGTACACTTTTTAGATATCTTTTCACCATAAGTTAGATTAATCATAAGAGTTCAAGTTTATTAAGTGTGAATGATTAGAAAAAAACAGCCAGAATTCCCCACCCCCCCCAAAAAAATATACATATATAAGTGATTTCAGAGAAGAAGGAAGATGGAGAGAGAGATAGAAACATCAATGATGAGAGAGAATCATTGATCGGCGGCCTCCTGCACACCTCCCACCAAGCCAGTAACCCAGACAAGTACCCTGACCAGGAATCGAACCGTGACTTCCTGGTTCATAGGTTGATGCTCAACCACTAAGCCCCACCAGCCAGGAACCCAGAATAATTGACTAAGGCCACTCTTTGTAGTCTCAGTATGGCTGGCTGTGTTGAATGTGTAGTAAAATGCTATTAACCTCTAGAATATGAGCTTTGCCATGGTTCTATTGTCAGCTATTTTGTTCTTTGCAGTTTTCCTAACACCTTAACAGAGCTTGGCAGGGAATAGTTGTTCAATAAATACTTGTTGAATGAGTGAGAATCATTAAGAAAATTACTGGAACCAATTGAATGGTTTTACTGTGATACAATGTCTAAGTCTTTTCCAGTTTAGAATTAAATTCAGTTTCCCCCAAACACGGTATCACTCTGACTTCTATTTAAGTTCCTTAGTTTCCCAGGGATTTATTTTGTCCCTATTCACTCACCGGACTTTAGGACTGTGACTGATTTAGCAGCCATTTTCTCTTCAACAAGCAGCAAACCTACTTCTACCCCAAGAAGGAATGGTTTCTTATTTTCCTCACTCTTGAATGCTCTAAGGCAGTGGTTGGCAAACTCATTAGTCAACAGAGCCAAATATCAACAGTACAATGATTGAAATTTCTTTTGAGAGCCAAATTTTTAAAACTTAAACTTCTTCTAACACCACTTCTTCAAAATAGACTGGCCCAGGCCATGGTATTTTGTGGAAGAGCCACACTCAAGGGGCCAACGAGCTGCATGTGGCTCGTGAGCCGCAGTTTGCCAGCCAGGGCTGTAAGGCATTGCAAGTTTCTGCTGTCTACTTGAACAGTTGATAGTAGTCCTTTGAAGTAGAGCTTTGAACAAGAGATAAGATATAGTAATCTAACCATAGCCTATGCTGATAGTCAACAGGACCATCTTGCAGTTCAAGCCATTGAAGACTTTTCATCTCACTCAAAATTATATAGAATATGCCTTCTAATTCTCAAGGTATCGCTCTTCCTCTCCCTCCCTTTAGCACCCTTGATTTTTCTTAAGTTTTGCCCACAGGATAGAAATATAAACAAGAGTGGCATTTACTATCAGCCCTCCTTCTCACGGGCAGCATGACCTGGAATGAAATAAAGCCAGATTGTAAATGTATGCACCTTTATTTCTGATTAAACATTTTCAAACAAGAACCTTTAAACAGAAGTGTTGTTTTTAAAAAAAGTGTCCATGGCAAATATTGAGAGGGTTTTTGTTTTGTTTTGCTTTTGAGTAGGTGGGACATTTGACAAAAGACACAAATGTTGGTACTAAGACCGATGATAGTGTTATTTGCCGATTCAACCTTCATCCAGGAGGTGACAGACAGTTCAGTGCCACTGAGAGTCTATTCTTAACATTCCTATGCTTTAAAGTGTCTTGAGACCAATCTGCAAGAAGGCTGAAAAAGCCACAGGAAAGTTTAAGTTACCTGTAAAAGTTATAACCATTATCTCCTCTCTGCCTTCATTTGGTCTTCACGTTGCCCAAGAGAAAACCTAGTCAAAGGGCTCATTTAGAAACGTTTTCATTCTTTTGAGACTAGTTCAAACATTTCCCCAAAGCTTCCTTCTAGCTAGACCAATCCGGTTTTCCTGCCAAAAAAACTTACCCTCAGTACTACTGGGATTTGGGCATTAGCTTATTGATCGCTTTTTATGGTTTTCTCTGTTTTTATCTCCGTGTTAAGCTTATTCGCCTTAATAAATCTATGTCACTCTATGAAACTTTTTGCTTCCTGTTGCTTAAAAGCAGAGCCACAGGGAAAGGCAGCTCATGGCAGGGGCTTGGGACACTCCCATTGCTGCTCCCCCGACCCCCCCCCCCCCCCCCCCCCCCCCCGTTCCTGAAGTCAGACAATGTATTGTCATGCGGATTACACTGATTACCTCCAAGTCAGTTAGGTAACAGGAGCCCTTTCAGTGGTGTCCTAGGATCCTGTCAGGTTGACTGCTCAAACACTGGTTTTTGGGATCCCCTCCAGCATTCCTTAATGTAATCCAGGCACGTTATTGCAGGTTTTATTTGAGAAGGGGCTACTTACTTGTCACTTAGAATATTTCCAGTTTTAAGTCAAAACCTTCTTAGAGGGGGAAAAAAAAAGAAAGCAAAAGAAACGAGAGACTATGGCGGAAAGGGGAGGTGATTTGGGGGGAGGCAGGGAAGAAGAGAACAAAATGCAGTCGTGCATCAAATGCCAAACTCAAACTCACATTAAGTGCACGTGTGCTCTGGGGAGTGAGGTTTCTGTTTTGTTTTATGAAGGAGCTGTAATGGTTTTGTGCTGTATAGGGTTTTGCC
The DNA here is from genome assembly GCA_963924515.1 of Vespertilio murinus. Lineage (NCBI taxonomy): Eukaryota > Metazoa > Chordata > Mammalia > Chiroptera > Vespertilionidae > Vespertilio > Vespertilio murinus. The sequence continues at coordinate 52,360,809 of OZ004707.1, read as the reverse complement.
TTTCCAAGGAACCTCAAAGTCCGGTGAATCCAAAGGCAGAGAAATACAGGTAGAAGTGTGCAGGTCCAGGGTGCCGCTGGGGTCAGGGTGTGTGCTTCTGTGTCGCACCCTCTGCAGGAGGGAGGGCTGCGGCCTGCTGGGGAGGTCCAGTGGACCACCTGATGTGGTCGGACAGGATGCTGTCATGAGAGGCAAATTCCTGGGTGCCAGGGCAGAGGCACTGGCTCCTGATGAGTAACACTGTTTTTGCTGCCGGAAAGACAGGACGCGGCAGCTCCTTGGAGGCATTCGGAACTTGGGGTGAAGGCAGAAGGAGATGAGGTTTTTAAAAAAACAACCACTGGACAGTGTCTTCTAAGTCAATCTTAAGTTTTGGCAGAATTTTTCTGTGTGGCATCTCCCTAGATCCCTGGTATAAGTCAGGCTTCTCCTACCCTGCCATCGAGGAGAGACTGGGCACAGAGGGTGTCCCAGGAGACTTTCCGTAGATTCTAACCAAGGACCTTCACCAGACCTCACCCTTTCTCCTCTTCCATTCTCTACCCATTCAAGTCCCATCCTGCAGCTCCATAAAGATACATAGCCCCATGGCATATGGAATGCAAACATCACATATCCCACAGCCACCTCGAGGCTAAACTTAAGGGGAACACAGGCGTCATGAAAGACCTCTGTGGCATTTTTATTTAGGATTTCTGGACTATTTGTTACCTCTCCCTGCCCTACCCAAACATACCCTTACACATTACATATTCACATATGCACTTACACACAGCAGTGAGTATTCTGAATTTGTTGTTCATGGTTTGTGTAAATCAGATTATACCTGATAAGTCAGAATGATATGGCCCAAATTAGCTTAGGGAGGCAATAAGGCAAAATGAAAAGTGCAGGCAAAGTAAAGTGTTCTTTTAAAATTTATTTATGAGTTATTTATCAGCCTTGGGTAATTAATATATATTCTCCACAAGTACAGGTCCCTCATTAGTTTAAAAAAAAAGGCTTTATGAAATTATCCACAGTATTATCTTGACATTTATTTATTTATTTAAAAATTTTTAATTTTAAAAATTTATTATTATTATTATTTTTACATATGTGTCCTTATTCTCCCATTACCCTCACTCCCCACACATGCCCCACCCCCTATTGTCTATGTCTATTGATTAGGCTCATATACATGCATATAAATCCTTTGGTTGATCTCTCCCCTTTACCCCCACTGTCTCCTACCTTCCCTGAGATTTGACATTCTGATTGATATTTCTCTGTCTCTGCATCTACTATTTTCCCCCGTCAGTTTATGTTGTTCATGATATTCTACAAATGAGTGGGATCATGTGATATTTATCTTTCTCTGATTGGCTTATTTCATTGTGTATAGCTTCACAATGGAATACTATACTGTGGTAAAAAAAAAAAAAAGGAGTTCTTACGATTTGCAACAATGTGGATGGAATGAAATTATCTTAACATTTAAATAAATTGTGTACTTTTTTTGTGTGTGTGTGTGTGCCCTGACCAAGAATTGAACCCACCACCTTCTGGTTTATGAGATGATGCTCCAACCGGCTGAACCACACTGGGCAGGGCCTTATACATATAGATTTTTATGTAGACACTAGAAGCGCAGGGCATGAATGTGTGCATGGGTAGGGGTCCTTTGGGGTGGCCTGTGGGGATGGGGCTGAAACCAGCAGTCCAATGCTGCCAGCCGCTCCTGCTCATCCTGGCTCTACTGTGCCTACTGTGGGCTCATGTCCAGTCTGTCCCAATCAATCAGCGGCATTTGCCAGCCATGAGCATGCATCTGGCACCCATCCCAAGGGGAGTGTGTGTATGTGTTTGTGTTTGTGTGTGTTTGTGTATGTGTGTGTGTGTGTGTGTGTGTGTGTGTGTGTGTGTGTTTGGGAGGAGGGGGGATGCAATTTCCCTCTGGGCTGGTGGTGGTATGCCCTTGCCAGCCAGGGATCAGGATCCGTCCCACTGAAGTTCGCACTGGTTGTTGGAAGCCACCTGGTGGACACTTTCTTCCTTGTGGAACTGTTGGGAGAGTGTTGGTGGTGTCAGTCCATCGGTGCCTGGCCTGTTCTCCAGAGATTGGACCTGCAGGATTACTGAGGGAGGGAGTAGCTGCTGCCTGGGTGGTGGGCCAACAGGATGGGTAGGTCAGCTGAACTGTGGGAGCACACTGACCACCAGGGGGCAGCTCCTGTGATGAGCATCTGCCCCTGGTGGTCAGTGCGCATCATAAAGACCAGTTGACTGGTCCTTTGGTCATTTGGTTGCCTAGGCTTTTATATATATATAGATTTTTAAAGTGTTTATCTACCTTGGTGCCTGAATTATTTATAAGCATCTAATAAATGGGATATACAGTTCTCTTTTCATTAGGTTAAAGGCTTTTTTTTTTTTTTATAAGAATTGAGGCTGAAAATAAATCAATTTTTGAATATTTTAAAAACAAATAACTTGAAAAATGCATTTCTTTCAATCTTTTAATTTCCTTGGGTAGCTGGTCTTCTTTGCAGTTAGAAATAGCATCAGGACAATAGATAAATATTGCCTTTGCTTTGTAGAGCTTAGATAGCTCTGGTGAATCATTAGCTAATTCATAAGACTGTTGAAAAAATGGACACAGTGAGACACAAGAAGACTCTATATCTCAGTTGGTGCAAGTTACAGATCCCTGCTTTTAAAACTGTGTCATTCATTCTGAATTCTCTCAAACAGCCCTGCAGTAGATAATCCATCTCTAATGCTATTTACGGCGGCTATTTTCATCCCCTATGAGTCCAACTTTCTAGCAAATGCACTTAAACATAATACTTTCCTCAGCACTATCGTCAGGTCTCCCTGCCACTTAGATGCTTTCAATATCCTTTTTTGTAATCCCTCGGGGCTTCCCCAGCTGTTGGAGCCATCTCAGGATGCTGCCCCCCCTCACCCCCTGAGAAACAATCTCACCTACAGGGTGGGATGGGGGTAGGTGGTTGGGGGTGTACTGTCACAGTCCATCTGAGACAAAGGAAGTGTGTGCCCACACCCACACCTCTGTATTTTTTCCTCACAACTAGTTGTTAAGTTGTTAATTCTGTTTTTGAAAGCCAGGTTTTAAAAGAGGGTGTGTAGAGTTGGGGGGTTGGGGGAAGAAATGCTCTGCCTAAAAGGGGCTCTAGAGAAGGGAGCAGGAATGGTTGCTATGAGCTTTGAAATACGCACACGTGTGTGTGTGTGTGTGTGTGTGTGTGTGTGTGCGCACACACACAAACACACGGACAAAGGATAAACTGAAGGAAAATGTAGCAACCCCTGCCTGGTTTAGCAGTCGGTCAGCCCCACGGATGAGGAAGTACTGCTTTGTTGCAAGCCCTTGTTTTCTGGTGCATTGTCTCTCTGGGGAAAATCTTGGGACATTCACCTGTCTGATGCAAAGTTAAACTGCTGCCTTTAATGTGACTGCATGGGAACTTGGGTTTATTAATGAATACAACATACCCTCTTTGATTTGAAAGCTTTCACCCTGCTGAAAAGATTCAAAAGGCATCGCTTCCTGCACCAGCGGCATTCCTTTATCTGTCTCAGTGGTTCACCCCTACCCAGCTGCTATATCTCATTAACAAGCATTTGACCACTGCAGCCGGCCTGGGAGTGTTGACACTTGAAAGGCCCAGGCAGGCGTGGGCAGGCCATCAGCTATGGCAACAGGAAACTGCCCCGGAGACAACACTGAGAAAACAGCAGCTGCAAAAGCCAAAGTCAGAACAGACATAAAGGGTTGCCTATATCCACGTTGGTCTGGGGTATTGGTGCGTGCCTGTGGGTCTGAATTCACACGTCTATTTGCTATGTTTATTGGACATCAGGGTTGCTATCAACATGTAGCAGACTCTGGGTTGGTTGACAACACAGAATGTGTTGTTGTTTTTTTCACTTATAGAGTTCTTGAATCCTTAAATTTCAAAAATCTTATTCTCCTTATAATATATTTTCTTATTTATGCACATAAAAATGTTCACTAAGAGGCCTTAAATTTGATATACACACCCACTCTGGCGAAAGTCGTATCTACAATACAAGATCTGTAGGTCCAAATCCTTATCTGCTTTTTATGCTACCACATTATTTTTTAAAATTAAGTCAACCTGTAAAACTGACATATGAATATGTCAGATTATTCTGAGAACCTTTTGCTTAGGAGTCAAACTGTGGTAGTTTTATGTGGAATATTTAAGAATGAAATAGTCATTTCAATTTTATAAAGACAGCTCATAAAGTTAAGTGGGATATTACACATATATTACTGTTGGTTACAATAATTTTAAATACATATTTTAATAAGATTTACTTGCTATCATTGAATTGTAGGCAATGCAGTACCATACTCTTGAATCTACTTCTACATGTTTTGTTTTTATATTCGTCAGAGTGACTTAAAGTATTGATACTAATGAGACTGTCTTATGCAATGTTTGGAACAAATATTTCTCCAAATTTTGTGTGTCTGAGCATAGGTAAGCAGTAATTAAAAAATCAAAGTTTTTCATTCATAAGAAAACTGACCTTTTCAAAATAGGAAAAAGAGGTCATTCCACATTAGAGGAAGAAAGAAAGATAAATAGAAACACACACACACACACACACACACACACACACACCCACTAATGCAATGCATTGTAAGTGAAGTTAGTTGACTGCCATTCAAAGAGTGGTAAATTATTTTCCTGCCATCATCGGTACAATAGACTATTAGTGATTGGCTTGTACTCATGCTTTTATTCCTCTTAATAATTTAGATTTACTTACATTTGTCTATCACTCATCAAAAAGATTACCCTAATTTAGTTGCATTGTTACTCTAATATAGTTAATTAGATAACAAGCATGTGAATTTACTTAAAGGTAGTGCCAATCAATTCTTTTTTTGTCAGAAAATGTTTCTTGAGCACAGTTAATTTTCTAACTCTACTTTTCATCTATCTGCTTTTTTCTTTCACCTTTTATGTTTCAAGAGAAGAGAAGAATGTACCAACAATCTCTGGAAATTGACATTTTTGACAATATGGTAGGGATAGAAACATCATCCTGAGGTCCATTAAGATATTTCCACTTGACGGTAGTTTTCCCATCGCCATCATGTTGGGTCCCATCCATGTCTAATAGGCAGGAAGATGGCTGGGCTCTGGAAACAGCCTGGGAGGAGCTCACACTTCTGCTACTTTCCAGCAAGGCAAACCTTGAGCGAGTAACATTCTGTGTCTCAGACTCTTAGTCTTTCAAGTACGGGTAAGAATAATAGTACTTAATTCATAGGTTAGTGTAAGGATTAAGTAGGTATGTGTACATGTATGTGCTTAAAAGAGTGCCTATCACATACTAAGCACTCAATACATACTATTACTATTAACATCAACTCTACACTGTTTTTTATTTCCATAGCGCTTACTGTAACTTCTATTGTCATTTCTCTGTGTTGACTTTTTTATTTTGTAATAAAATCCCTTCTCTTTCTTCCCCCACTGTAAAATACAAACATATGAATATAGCTTTATGACATCATGGACATTGTTTGTCTTCATTACTACTGATTTCCTTGAGACTATTATAGCATTGGTACATACTAATAGCTCAATAGATTCATTGAATGTTGAATACTGAATAAACACATATCTATAGATCTAAGCTCAGAGCCAAATATAACCAAGGGGGAGTTTTAATAAATTAATCCCATAATACAAAAAAAATGCCTGATATATACAGTTCTACGGATAGGACAAATGCTATTTTTAACAAATATCTAAATTATAAAAATTATGGCATTGGACTGGCAAATACCTTTATAAGATTGCCACATTTAATTCTATTGGACTGATGACTCAAAGTTTCAATCTTACTTAAATGTTACTCTAATCCTCTTCAAAGAATAAGTTGTTTAAGTAAAGGGCCCATAGTTTAGTCTTCTACAATATGCACTATTCTTTTTTTTATTGTTGGCACTGTTATAGGTGTCTCCTTTAATAAAAATTGATATGATTTTTAAAGTGTTTTAAAGTGTTGTTTGGAGCTTTTTAAATTGAACTTTTATGTTTGGTAAAAATAATAATAATAATAATAATAATAATAATAATAATCTGGTAGCTAATTGGAGCATTTGGAGATAAGGGAAAACACTGCTCCAAAAAAAGAACATGTAACATCTAACCAAGACAGATTGGGGCACCACATTTTAAGATAATGTCTAGAAACAGCCAATAAGTTTTATAATAACTTTTTTGAGCTGCACATTTTGAAATTTCTGGGATTTTTGCATATTTGCTTTTTTTTTTTTTTTTTTTTTTTTACTCTTGCCTGTTCTTTGTTTGTTTATACTTTTATTTTGGAGGACGTGAGGAACTTTTAAATTGTATTCTGTTTTGGAGTTTGCTTTGAAGACTGATGGACTCAGGTAAGATAAATAGAGGTATCTGTAAGGGAGAAAAATAACTTGACACTTTAAGAACTTTGGGCATAAAATAGGAGTTTCAGGGTAATGTAGAAGCTAATCTTAAGGCCTTAACCACGTTGAGTCCTGAGTGTGCTATGATGAGGCTTCTCTTTAGAAAAATCAGTCTGGCATCAATATGGCAAATGCATCTGGAGGTGGCTATGATTGAAAGAAGGTCAAGCCTTCAGAAGCCATTATAATATAGGGTTCTGTAGATAATGATGATAATAGTGGTAAAGATGGAGATCAGAGACCAACACTACTGATTTGGGGGAGAGTGGAGAAAGAATGACTTTCTGAGGAAGTGGTATTTCATAGGTTCTTAAAGAATGGATGGCCTTCAACAGTAGAAATAGAGATGAGGATATGACAGGTACAGATGAGGCCATATGGGTAAGGGATTATAGGTTATTCTCAGACATAGAGTACAACCTGTCTTGTAGGTAGATGACTGTACCTGAAGCCCAGAATACCAGGTGGGTTACTACTGAGAAATAAGGAAGGCTATGTAGAATCATAAACTTTCAGAATATTAGAGCTAGAAAGATCAGCAAGTTGAGTTGAAGCTATAGTACTCAAGGCCTTGAAAGCCAGGCTAAGGAGTTTACATTAATTTAGCCATCCTTTGGAATCACTGCTAATTTTTGAGCAGCTATAAGTAAGTATTTTGTAATAGTCTGAGAGAAAGGAGATTAGGGTTTAAGGTGCTACTACTGGAGGGAAAAGTAAAATATGGGTTTGGAACATCCTAACCCAGAAGAACTTATAAGAAATGGTATATGATTCCATTGACAAGGTGACTTTACAGAATTGAGCCTTATTGGACTTTTTTAAAACAGAAATTACAATGCCAGAGAGTAACTTGTTTGTCTTAGAAAGGGCAGATGACTTAATTTATTATTGTTGAGTCTACAGTTCTAGAAAGACTCTTTTTTTATTAAAAAAATATTTTATTGTTTTTACACAGAGAGGAATTGAGAGGGATAGAGAGCTAGAAACATTGATGAGAGAGAAACAACAACCAGCTGCCTCTTGCACATCACCCACTGGGGATGTGCCTACAACTAAGGTACATGCCCTTGACCGGAATCTAACCTGGGACCTTTCAGTCCGCAGGCCGATGCTCTATCCACTGAGCCAAACCGGTTTTGGCTCTAGAAAGACTCTCCAATAGACATGTAAAGCACTAAAATGGCGCTGTCTGCCTGAAGCTTGGAAGGGAGCTCAGGACTAGATGAGTATTTGGTAGGCATTTATATGGACACTAGAGGTCCGGTGCATGAAATTCATGCATGGATAAGGTCCCTAGGCCTGGCCAGCGATCAGAGTTCATTTGTGGGGCAACTGGTGGGGCGATTGGGGGCCTGGGCTGGCACTTGCCTTGGCTGGCCTGGGGCTGCCTGCATGCCAGTCCCACCCCACCACCACCAGTTGCCTCAGCAATTGAGGCCTCCCCCTTCCTTCGAGTCCCCTCTCCCTCCCAGCAATCGCCTTGGGTGTTCTGGGTCCTGCAGGCTGGGGGCAGCTCCTTCATTAAGTGTCTGCACCCTGGTGGTCAGTGTGCATCATAGTGACTGGGCATTTTTCTGGTCATTCTGTCATTCGGTTTATTTGCATATTAGGCTTTTATTATATAGGATGTCATGTTGATAGTACAGAAATAGAAATTACAGATATTACAAAAAGAAGAAGGGAAGAACCCTAACTGGCTTGGCTCAGTGGCTAGAGTGTTGGCCTGCGGACTCAAGGGTCCCAGGTTTGATTCCAATCAAGGATATGTACCTCAGGCAGCTGATTGATGTTTGTAATACTCTATCCCTCTCCCTTCCTCTCTGTGAAAAATCAATAAAATATACTTTAAATACAAGAAGGGAAGAAGGCAAGATAGAGGGCAACCATATACCTTATCCTCCAAAACAGGATGGTTTTCAGAGTAAAAGGCAGTGGTATTAATAATTATTGACAAAACAGCTGGAACCAGTTTGGTTCCGTGGATAGAGCATCGGCCTGCGGACTAAAGGGTCCTAGGTTCCATTCTGGTCAAGGGCATGTACCTTGGTTGTGGGCACATCCCCAGTGGGGGACGTGCAGAAGGCAGCTGATCGATGTTTCTCTCTCATCGATGTTTCTGACTCTCTATCCCTCTCCCTTCTTCTCAGTAAGAAATCAATAAAAAATATTTTAAAAAATAATTATTATTGGCAAAGCAGACTACCCAAGACAGGGAGAGATTGTGGAGACTCTGGAGTTGATGTTTGACAAGAGGAAACATAGGGAGGGCTATGGAGAAAGGTACCAGAGTAAGGAGGGGTTGCCTACAGGGTCCATTCTGAGTAAAGACTTGAGTAGCCAGGAGGGGCCTACTGAACTGAAAGAGGGACTCTGAGTCCTAAGGAAAGCTACATGTTTAAAAGCTTCTATCCACAAGTGTCTGCTTTTGAGGGGTTAAACCTGGCTATGCCTCAGCTTTTTGCCACCTGTATTTTTTCATGTTAGAAAGTACTTTCTACTACGAAACACCAGCAGCCTCCTCTTCAACATGCCCCGAGACAGTTTTACAGCTCCCCGTGGAATGCAGATGAATGGCTGCCTGTTTCCATTTCATGCTTTGGATTTACAGGTGCAGGCTGTGCAGCTCCTCATTGTAGCTGAAATTGGAAAACAGTTTAAAAGCTTCCAGCATGTCAAGCACTGTGATTTTGGTTAACATTGGATTTTGCACTCTGTTGTGGTCCTTTAATATTTCCTGTGTTGAGAAAATTATAATACTAAGGCAAAACAAACACCTGTGCCATGGGAGATATCTTCTGAGTTTCATTGGATAACATTTGAACTGGGAAGGCGAAATTGCTTTGTTAAGAGTAAATGGTCATAAAAATATTAATTTTTGTTATTTTTTCTTATATATCCTTATATTTTAAGGATGCTATGGTACATAAAGGCCCAGTGCTTCAGGAGGTGGCATACTTCTGTTTAGCTTTTAAACCAGAGTTGCTTCTTAGAATGGGGTCAACTTGACCCTGGAGGGATCATTTTTGGCTAAGGTGGCACATCTCCTTGACCCAAGATGGTTCTGAAAGGCTGCAGGAAGCTTTCTTGGAGGCTCCTGGGTAGCTCTGCTTCTTGCCACTTGTCCTGGTTGGGTAAGGAATCCCACCCACTCTGACAAAATATGTTAATGAGACAGAAAAGTCATTTTCTATTTTTCTCCAGTTCTTTGCTACCATAGAATAAGTTCATCTAGTCCTGGCAAGTGTGGCTCAGTTCGTTGGATGTCAAGGCATGAACTGAAATGTTGACAGTTTGATTCCCATCAGGGCACATGAGCATGTTTTGGGCTCCATCACTAAGGGTCAGGGGGCATCCAGGAGACAGCCAATCAATGTTTTGCTCTCAGATCGATGTTTCTTTATCCCTTTTCCTTCCTGTTTCTCTAAAAATCAATAAAAATAAGTTTGTCTAATCTTATTTTTATACTAGTTCATTATGAATCTGCTGAACCAAATTTACAAAAGTGATGTATATGTTTCAATGTCAAGTTTTTGTACATTGGCCAGTGAAGGGTTGTGCTTGTAAAAAGGTACATAGCAGTTTATCATGTTCATAGTGTATCATAGCTTTGTTTGAGGGTGGGTTTAAACTCAATTTTAAAGTAATTTTTTGCAAGTGAAATTCTCTAAGGCATTGACTACCAAGCTTTTTTTTGGCCATGCCCCACCTAAGAATCTCTAAAATCCTGATGCCCCTCTCCCCCATGGCATATAATTTTTATTATTAAAAAAGTGAACTCCTATTCATATGGAGGAAGCCTAAAAGGCCATTAACTTGATCTAAACAAGCTTCAAAAGAACATGGCATCCGTGAAAGAGAAAAATAAAAGAATGAAAGGACAGTTGAAGTACTAAGGAAGAAATCACTGAGAAATTGTTAAAAAATAATATGAAGTGATATGAAAAAATAGCAAATAAAGTTTCAAAACATATAACAGAGAACTGAAATGCATAAATATGTCATAATATGTATTTCTATGCTGTATATGAGGCCCCTAGAACCATAAGAAATTAAAAAAAAAATCACTGTTAATAACTCATTCTTAATTGCCCCCCTTAAAAATCAGATTGCTCCCTGTGGGGTGTGTACCCCATGTTGGGAACCACTGCTCTAAGGTTTCTAATAACCAATAGAAGTCCAAAAAAGTTCTTAAGAGTATATCGAGCAAGTTCCTATTATCCTGTTAGAGTGTAAAGTCATATAATCACAGGTGTTTTGAACTAAGGGCCTTAAAGCTCCTGTGATCACCTGTCCAGTGAGGAAGTAGAGGCCTAGGAACAACAGAACTAATCCATGCCCACACATTCCTGGTGGCCAAGTCAGACCCAGAACCTAGTTATTACTGTCCTCGCTCCATGCTTTCCCCACAGCGTGACCGGCATGGCAGGTGTCTCCTGATCAGAAAACCAGAGCCCGTCAGAGCGCAGTTGTCTGACACCACGGGTGATATGTGAGCCAGCTGCCTGGCATATGCTTTGTGTTCTTAGAATTTCAGAAGCTCAACTGCTTGTAGACACAGGGCACATTTTTGGACGCACAGGTCATTCAGAAATGGCAAAAATGGTCTTCAGGGTCACGGACCTGGCTTCAACACCTGCAATTTGTGCAGGTGATGAGTGGATCTTTGATGAAAGGTAGACATTTATGGGAAAGGAAGAATGTAAATTGTTTACCATACAAATATTTACTTGAATTGTCTTTTCTTGGTGAGGTGAGTATTTTAAACAGGATCACTAGCATCTGTGGTGAATTCCCTTGTAGTCTGATCAATCTTGTCCTACTCCCTTCAAAATATTGTGCAGTACCAGGATAGAGACAGAGCCATATTCAGTTTATGATGCTAACTTGTTATGTTTGTCCTATGCCATACTTTCAAACCTCAAATTGGAACACAGTGTCTGACCAACTTGAATGTGCTGTTGTAGTCTATGAAAAAGAATATTTAAAACTATGCTGTCCAGAAAATGTCAATGGGTGATCATTTTGCCTATATATTAAATATATGTTCATGGGAGAAAACTGAAAGGACTTTGGAGGGGCTTCTCTGAAAAGACTCAAAAACAAGTGATGTCCCCAAACAGTTTGGCTCAGAGATAGAGTAGAGGTCTGCAGATGAAAGGGTCCCGGGTTCCATTCCAGTTAAGGGCATGTACCTTGGTTGCAGGCTTCTCCCCAGCCAGGGCCCTGGTCAGGGCCTGTGCAGGAGGCAACCAATTCATGTGTTTCTCTCATATTGATGTTTCTCTCTGTCTTTCCCTTTCTCTTCTACTCTCTCTAAAAGCTCAATGGAAAAATATCCTCTGGTGAGGATAAAAAAAAAGTGATGGACACCAATTCTGTTTTCATTCACAAATAAAGATGACATCCAGGTATCCAGAGAGACCTCTATTGTGAATCTACAGTATTCCTATTATTAAGTTAAAGAACCATTTTAGGTATGGCAGTGGTTGACAGACCATGGCTCGTGAGCCACATCTGGTTCTTTGGCCTTTTGAGTGTGGCTCTTCCACAAAATACCATGTGCAGGCATGCATGTACAATTGAAACTTTGAGGCCCATGCACAGAAGTCAGTTTTCGGCTGGGCAAATTTACTTTGAAGAAGTGGCATTAGAACACTCAAGGGGCCAAAGAGCTGCATGTGACTCATGAGCTGAGGTTTGCTGACGACTGAGGTATGGCAATGCAGAAATTCTATAGTCTATGGATATGGAGTCATTAACTTTCCAGAGCAATCTATCTATACATAAAAGCCCAAGCAACTGGCAGACCAGCTGACCATTTCACTATCCGACCAGTAGCTATATATGCACTGACCACCAGAGGGCAGATGCTCAATGCAGGAGTGGAAACCACAGGCATGGAAACATGGAATAGACTGATAAATCTTAGAGGGAAGGGGGGAGGAGGAGAGTGAGAATAGATTAACCAAAGATCTTATATGCATACTAGAAACCTGGTGCACGGATTTGTGCATCGGTAGGGTCCCTCTGCCTGGCCTGCACCCTTTTGCAATCTGGGACCCCTCAGGGGATGTCGGATAGCCGATTTTGGCCTGATCTCTGCAGGCCTGATCCAGGCAGGAGGGAGCCCAATTCTGTGTGTTGAGCATCTGTCGCCTGTGGTCAGTGCGCATCATAGCGACCAGTTGATTGGTTGCTCAGTCATTCAATCTGAGGCTTTTATATATATAGATTAACTCTCATGAGAGGAGCGAGCTGTAAGTGAAATTAGACTGCTGAAACTAAAATAGCCTTCAATCTCATGGAAATGACAGTGCCTTCCCTTAGTTGAAATAGGTTATAAGAAGATTATTTGATTCAGTATTATTATTACATAATTGTTCTTAAGTGCATTGTGTGACCTCCTCACACCCCAACTCTTTGATCTATAATCTGGGGAACAACAAGATCTCTTTCCTAGGACAATCATCAGAATTAAATGAGACAATATTTAGTTCAAAGTACATTTTCATTAGTGTTTGGACTTTGTATGAGTTAATAGTAGCTATACTATTAGTAGTAGCATTACTAATCAGTACTAGTGCCACTACCACTATAAAATTATTTTATGGATAGTTATTTATATAAACCATGGAACATGCCATTCATTCATTCATTCATTCATTCATTCAACAAACATCTTTCAGAAACATATTATGTGTCAGGGGAAAGGCTAAAGAGGCAAAAAATAAAAGACACACCTACATGTTATATATATTACACACACATACATATATGTACAATATAAAGATGTATATGTGTACATATACAAACATATACACTTACTGTATAAAATATATATTTACTATAAATGCCATGCCTGACTCAGAAGGACTGATATATCTGATATGTTCTTTGTTTTTGTTACATGATAAAATAGACTTTGATTATAGGGCATAACTGACACAAAGACATTGTTAGGGCTGTGGGCAGATGTCACATTTTAAAAATTGAGTCCAGTAGTCCAATATTTAGAATTTAAATGAGCTCCACATCAATAAGGCCATCATCAGCTAATGCCAGGTATTTTGACTTTATTGTTAGAGCCATACCAGGGAGGACAATTAAGAGAGTGAACTCAATTTGCTTTTAGGTTTGTTGCAGCTGGATTACTATCATCTAGGAGCCATTTAGCAAACAGAGGGTAGACACATGGCTTTATTTATAGCAGGCTGCAGGGAAGGAATGCAGTCGATTGCACCATCTCTTCCGTAGTAGGTTAGCTACAGCATTATTTCTATCAGGTGGAGGATGCATTAGGCAAACACAAGCTCATTGTGGAATGTAATCAAGTTGATCTCTAAATGGGTGGTGCTGGTTAATTAGGCAATGAATGCAGTTCCACCTGGGAAGTGACAGTTTTACAAGTGGAGGAAATCTCGCTGTACAATTTTTAAAATAAACATCACTTTGAAATAAACATCACCATCAATAACTACTACTGGTATTTAAAAATGTATTGTATGTTATTCTGCCAAATCAGAAACCTTGAGTTAAAATCATCCTAATGATTTATACCAGTGATGCTTCCGGCCATGTGCGGGTACTGCCCAACCTGTTTCAATTGCACTGCTCTGCTGGGATTGCACTTACACTCTTCACTCTGACATAAACATTCCCCAAAGCTCTCAAACAGATAGTGCTTAGAGCTTCCCCCTGGGTCCTCTTTTGAATTAAATCAATTAGGAGAAGGCCATATGTTCACCATATGTATGTCAACTTGCCAGGGATTCTTAAAATGAAAGGAGAATAACATTTTTTTTTAAAAAAATCACATGAAAACACACAAACTGACAAATAATTAATCAACCGACCAGTTAAATCTCTACTTACGTATTTCAAAAGTTGATTAAAATTGGACAAGATAAAGCACCTCCTGATTATCATTATATATTGCACTTCCCTTTTGTTTTGTGTGTGTGCGTGTTTTTTTTCATTCTCATATGTCATTAATTTCTTAGGCAGCATAAGGAATCAATAACTCTTTATCAAGTTTTCTTCACCTGCTTATTTACCTGGAGAAAGTAAAAAGATTGCCAGGCCAGTAAGATAGTAGGTTGTGACGCACTTTTTCAGAGTTCAATGACTACAGACTACATACAACAACATTTGTTGAATATTTTGTCTACCCTTCATTAACGGGACTGGGAGTCCAACTGGCTGGATCTTGACTATAGTTATTATGACATGTTAGACTTGGGACATGGAAAACAGGACTCTTGATCTGACTTTTTAATTGCACAGATGCCGCCATTCAATTTTTAATCCATTAGAGGGCCTTGCATGGCATTTGACACAAAGCAGAAGTTCTATACATTTTTAAAAATTGAAACAATAAGGAAGTTGAGGATTTGAGAAATGAAGTGACATGTGCAAGGTTATCTTGTTATTGAACAGGTCTTCTGACTCCTAGACCTTTGGCTTCTACACTATAAATACTACCCAGCAATCTCTTGAACATGCCCCCCTTCCCTCCTGCATTGCCTCCCAGGTGAAGCATTATGTTCTTGCCTTGGCATCCATCCCTTCTACCCTTTCTCCTTTACATTACTTAGAGGTAAGTGTATTCTAGTCCATATAAGCTCTGGTTTACCCTCATGTTTCCAGGTTTTGCTGTCTTTGCTCCTTCCAATTGAGAACATTTTCTACCCAACTCTACTTTTCAAAATCTCAGCTGTCTCTTAGGGAGATTGGGGGTAAACTCAGACAAAGAGTAGAAAACTGGAACTTTATCTGGTTAAAAAAAATGTTGATTACAAACAGCAAATATCCAATGTGACTTCCAGAAGGGTGGTAGGTATGAGTTGCATTTTCAGTTCCTATTTCAGGAGTTGAAGTGCAGAAAATGTGAAGATAAAGGGTCTGGCTGGACCCAACCCTGAAAAAAATGTGAACTGTGCAGAAATTATTTCTAAGGCATCCTCATTCTTTTCCTTCTCTCTTTGGCTCTTTCCCCCATTTTTCCATCCCACAAATTCAATTAAAGTTGTCTTGAGTTCTATTGCTATTTCTAAAGAAGCTGGCTTTACAAAAGTTAACACATAAATAGTTCCTTCTTATTTCTTATTTTTGTCCAATAGTAACACAACAACAACAAGTCCTTGTGTGGGGCTTACTATGTGTCAAAAACTGTTTTAGAATGTGCATATGTATATATTCCTTCAGTTCTATGATCAGTTTTTGGGGTAAATACTATTATCACCATTTTATAGTTAGGGAAACTGAGGCATGGGAAGGTTAAGCGATGTGTCCAAATTGCTCAGCTAGTTAATGGCAGAACCAGGATTTGAATTCAATCAGTCTGACTTCAGTCTCTATGTTTTTAACAGTGGCAAATGCTCTTTTCTTATGTCCTTTCTGGCCTGACTATAGTCCCTTTTCTAATAAACTTAGTTTTCAACTAATTAAATAAACAGTTATTTAAACTGAATTATTTTTTTTTTAAATTCCGTTTCCTCTTTCATTTTCAATTTTGTGAATTATTCAGATTATTGTCCATGACTTTGACCTTGCATTTCCCATCTTTTTCTAGCTTCTTCAAAACTCTTTGATTACTAAAAGTTTTGGCAATTCTGCAAACTCTACCTTTGGACCACACCCACCTATGTAATTCAATGGAAGGCATCTTACTTTTTTTTCAGATTGGTCATTAGCTTCCTTTTCATGATCTCTTTCCAGAAATTATCTAAAATTTAATTCATTGATTTTTACAACAACTCCTAAATAATTGAGGTTTACTATTTACATCTTTAAAACATTTTTAAATTTAATTTTATTATTTCCATCACCATTTATCCTCACTATACCACCCTCCCCCCCCCCACGTCCCCACGCTGCAGTCACCACACTGGTGTTCATACCCTTGTGTTCTGTCTCTTTTTTTTCTGTTTTGATCAATCACCATTTGCATCTTGAATAAGAATTTTTGTCTCCTGAGTTTTGCACACAGATATGGAAGAGCCTTGGGAGAGGGGGACATAATAAGTTAATTTTCCTGTTTATATTGGGGGAAAAACCATATGCAGAGAACCACATCCAAGATATTTATATTTTGGCCAAAATCCTTGAGTTAGAGATGAGAAAAACCCTCAGTCACCATGAAAATTCTGGAAGTGTTTATAGTAAACTAGAATTTGGACAATGATAGAAATCCTAGGCGAGGAAAGTATGATGACAGTTCAGATAAAGAATAAGG
Source organism: Vespertilio murinus (assembly GCA_963924515.1). Lineage (NCBI taxonomy): Eukaryota > Metazoa > Chordata > Mammalia > Chiroptera > Vespertilionidae > Vespertilio > Vespertilio murinus. The sequence goes on along the minus strand of OZ004707.1, from coordinate 52,344,079 downwards.
AACAGCTGAATGAAGGAGGATTTATAGTAAGAAATGCTAAACCATTTTGTGCAGAAGAATCATATATTTTAAGGAGAGAACCACTTAATTTTGAAAAGGACATAGATTCAAAGAAAAAAAAAAAAGAAACGGAATAGGAGTATTGCATTGCTTCTTATCTCTGGCCATAATAGGAAGTAAACAGACAAAATGAAATTAACCCCTGGGACTCAATGCCCTGGTGAGTTTCTTGGAAACTTGCAAAAAGGATGGACCATATGGTAAGTAAGGACTGCCTCTGTGACAACACAGGCTCAGATGAAATTTCAAGGATTATAAATCCTCTTGTTTCATCTCATAATTTGAACACCAGCTGGCACTGGGAAGTATAACATTGCACAATTAAATGCCTATGGGTTTTTTTAAAAAAATATCTTCCTCAGTAGCATCCGGGTTTGGCCCCTGGAAAACAGAATGTGGCACTACTCCAGGACGATCATTAATCTGCCTCAGTAGGGCAGTCTTCCCTCACGGGAGCCCATCCATAATGGTCTGTTGTAGTGATCTGTCACACCATATGGGGGAAGAGGAAACAAGAGATTGAGCAACAGAGGGGACACACATAACATGGAATCCTGGCAAAAAACGGAAAAGAAGGCAGGAAGCTTTACATATCATCTGTCCACATAGCCAAACAGAGGTCAAGTAGTTAATTACATGCCCATTGTTGGTCTTAGAGTCTGTCATACAGACATGAAGGGGAAAGAGAGAGCCAGCAGGGAGAGTGAATCCGTGGTTTTGGAGAGGTACCAAATTAAATATCCTTTCTGTGGTATCTTTCAGGGGACAGTTGAATGTGACAGAGTGGGGGTCCCGGAGGGCCCTGCCGTGCTGAGCACACAAGGCCTGTTCACGTGGGTTATACAGAGAAGGTTTGTGGCGATAGGAGCTGTGAGCCATGGTGTGTTTCCCAACGTTCTATATTGGGAGTGGCTGATGGGCACTATGTTCTTTTGCGGTCCAGTTTTTACCTCTCCTTTGTCCCACCCTATGCCGAAGCCATACTGAGCTACTCACAGTTCACATTTGTGCACACTCTAGAGCAATGTTTCCCAAACTTCTCTCATGATGTGGATCACCTAGTGGAGTTGTTAAAATACAGATTCCTGAATCCCAACTAAGAAGTGCTAAACTAGAATTTTGGGGAACATATAGGTAAGATTGTATACTTAACTAACATCATAGAGCACTAGTTAACTAACATCATAGAGCACTAGTTAACTAACATCATAGAGCACTAGTTAAGTATACAATTTTACCTATATCTTCCCAAAAATTCTAGTTTAGCACTTCTTAGTTGGGATTCAGGAATCTGTGTTTTAACAACCCCACGAGGTGATTCTCATCATGAGAGAAGATTGGGAAACACTGGTCTAGAGTTTGGGCCTGCCTGGAAGAGGAAGAGATGAATGCATGGTTGAATGGATAATTGGGTGGGTTGGATGAATAAATGGATGAATGAATGAATGAATGTCTGCACACAACGAGTCAGCTATTGAACACAAATACTAGTCGTAGTTAGTGTTTCCCTCCTGGAAACAACACCGTAGGGTGGCAGAGTAGAGCAGTAGCAGGTAGGGTGGTGAGAGTAGACATGGAGAACAGAGAAAAGATCCTATGGGAGAACTTGTAAAACTTTCTTATTGAAATTAAAACTTTTCGCATTTAGTCTGTTTCCATGGTGCTTCAGTTATTTATACATGGTTTCCCACTAGCAGTTTAGCCGAGAACCAATTCCAATACCCATTAGTCTCAAACATTTTAAAACAGCAACAAAAAGTACGTTTTAATGCAGCTTTCAGGATTCATGGACTCATAGACGTTAGGAAATGCAAACTGGGAAATTGTTATAGTAGAGCACATATTCCCTCCACTTCTCAAGGCAAAACTGGGCTAATTCGCAGTAAAGACAAAGGGTTTGGTGACTGGAGGGAAGAAGGGAAAACAACCTTCCTCTTTTCTTTTTCTTTCTTCTTTCTTTTTTTTTTTTTAACTTGTCTATCAGGGAGAGAGCTCTCTCAGCAGGTGGGATCCCAGGGATCTGGGAGAGCAATTGCATGGTGCGGGCACAGACAACAGGAAATGAGTGCAAACAGGCCCCCTCCTCAACATAAACACACACAGACTTAACCTACAGCTGAACTCCTGCCCTTGAGTGACCACTGCCATTAGGACGCGGGTCAAAAGGTTGCAGGGGCACAGAAAATGGAGCCTTATTGAGTGAAAGAGAAAATGAAAAATTCTTTTGTTTGCTTAACTCTGTGGTTTGTATAGCTACTGTGATGCCAGAATGGAGTCCAGAGTGGGAAAAAGAAGTCCCCGATTTACCAGTCTAAAGAAAGGCAGTTGGAAATTCAGTTAAGGATTGAAAAGGAAATATGTGGGAGACCTACATAAAAAAGAGGGGGAGTCTCACCGCTCTTAAGAGGGAGAGTAGACTTGACCAGTCCCTGGTGATAATAAGAAGGCATGGAGAGCAACACCAAACATTTTCTCTTCTCATAACGGGCAGGATGCAAGAAATACAGATGCAGGAGCACAGCTGGCTGACCCACTCTCTTTCCTCCATGGCAGGCACCCCCATTACAGCCAGTTAGGAAAAACTTTTTGATGCTAAAAGCTGTACATTCAATAACAATACACATATAAACACATATATTTTAATGTGCATATATAGATAAGTAGATGAATAAACACATATATATTCACATGCATATATATAGATAAATAGATGACATAATTTTATATATATATAATTATAACATAATTATATATATATAATTATGTCATCTATCTATCTATCTATTTATCTATCTATCTATCTATCTATAAAAGACATGGCAATATGAAGCTCACCTGGCAAATCATTTAACCTTAGACAAGTATAGAAACTAGAGATTTCCCACTGTGCTTGGCTATTTTCACCCATCCCAACTCTGAGCACATTTACAAGGTCTGGATGATTCTATTTCTTTTCAGAATGTTTCTTCAGAGTAAAAAAATGATCATTTAAATGAGGATGCAAAAGGCTATGCTGTTCAACTCTGTCTATCATTCTATAGGTAAAGATAATACTAAAACATTAGGAAAATAATTGCATTGCATTGTTGTTTTTTTTGGTGGTTGTTAAACTCCAACGTGTCTGGGATTATTTTATAACCTTTCTACCAAGTGCCTTCTCCTGAACTTTAGCTACGTGATTTTCCCCCTGAATAAGTAATGAACTGCTTTCCAAAATGGGTTTTATAGTAGAGATAATTAAGCAGGTTCCCAAATGCTTTTTTTTAAATGCAGTTTTCAACAACTGGCCTTTGAGTAGTCATGATTTTTGTTTCTGAGGGTGCCCCATGTAAAACCACGACAAGCCCACAGAAATGAGGCTTCAGCTCCTTGCAAATGCTGAGCAGCCGTGAACACCCTCCTGGGAGATGGATGAGTCCTATTAACCTTGTTGCGATAGAAACAAAGTGAGTGTGAGGATTAGGAGGAAGTCAATGTCAGCACCAGGATTAGAATTCACACTTGCCTGATTTCTCAGCCCACCACCAGCCCCCCCATGGATCCCAGCTTTGTCTCTGCCCTGAAGTGAGACAAACGTTAATAGAATCCTGTTATCCTCAGGCCTTATCATGGAAGGAAGGCCCCATCCTTTTAATAAATGACAGAACAGGGAAGTAACTTCGAGGTGATTTATTCCACTCTCCAAACTTGTTAAGTGGGGAAAAGTTCATAAAAATGCTAGGAAGAGAATACCCACCTTTTGCAGTAATGCCGTGGGGAAGCAAATGGTGTGGTGAAAAGCATGGGATAGGAGCTGGAGCTCCATTTGAAGCTGGGCCATGCCTCTCGCTGAGCCTCTTTCTTGCCCGTAAAATGTAGAAAACAGAGAAGCACTGATCAGACAGGACCATCAAACCTCTGAGGGAAGGCAGGGGAGGGTGAGAGTAAGGGGGAAGATATCAACCAAAGACTTGTATGCATGCATATAAGCATAACCAATGGACACAGACATTAGGAGGGTGAGGGCATGAGCAGGGGAATGGGGGGCAATGGGGAGATAAGGATACAGATGTAATACCTTAATCGTTAAAGAAAATAAATGATTTTTTTAAAATGTAGAAAACAATACCAATGAGTTTTATGAAGATTAAATATGCCAAGTACATGAGATATTATTCGCACTTCTTAAAATTTTTGCCTTTCCATATTTTCATCTTCTCTCCCATTGCAGCTACACAGTTTCTCCACATGATAAAAATAATACCCAATGCGTTCACTTCAGGGTCCAATTCCAAGTCATTAGTGAGACTTGAATCTTGCAGCTTGGTCAAGCTGAGTATCTGGAGTTAAGGCTCAAATACAGGGTATAGCAGTTTAATGCTTTGAGCCCAGATTTCTCGGAGCCCTTAGTAGTGACTTTTCCCATGGGTAGGATTTCAAGAGCTCCCATACAGAGGTAGAGTCCTTGGGCCAGAGGGAGAGGCAGTCTGGGGAGTGACACTCATGTCTAACGCCCACATTCTGGAAGGTATCTCCTTGCTGAAAGAGCACTGATACCAAATCACACCGCCATGCGTTCTCTCTGACTGGCATTCTTGCTATTTCCTGTCTCATTCCTCCCTCCCCAGTTTTCTTTGCCACTTCTCCAAGAGAATATCCATGTCTCCTAATTCCACAAGCATGCTCTTCGTCCTCTAAGTAGTTCCTGAACATACTTTGCTTTATTTCCTCTGAGAAGGGGTTAGCAATTCACCTTCCTGAGTCTGAAAAAGAGGAAGAAAATTCCTTTTTATTCTTTTCTTCAAATGTGAACTGGGAGTTTCAGGCCAGAAAGCTTTGAGTGGATGGTTGAGGCAGGAGTGCACAGAAAGGAGAGTCTGGCTCTGCATTGTGGACATTAAAACTGCTCAAAACCAGAATTGCTCTGGGAGGAAGGATTTACAATGGGAAGGATTAGGAGAGTTTTTAAAAATTTCCCCACTGGTGTGACTCAGTTGGTTGAGCATCGATCGTCCCCTGCACCGGGAATCACCTATTCAATTCAGGGCACATGCCTGGTGTTGTGGGCTCAGTCCTGAGTAGGGGGCGTATGGGAGGGCTGTTTCTCTCTCACATGGATGTTTCTATCTATCTCTTTTTCTCCCTTCCTCTCTCTGAAATCAATAAGAAATAGTTTAAAAAATTAAAAGTAATTTCTCTCATGTCATTATGATACTAGCAAGATTTGCACATCTACTAAAGTCCATGCAAATGTGCTGTGCTGTTCACATAGAACACCTTGTGTAGTTCTCAGAACAGCTTTGAGAGGTAGATTCTATTACCCTTCCCGCCTACCCCCATCCACCATCTTGTATCTGAGGGTTTATAGTGATACTGCCTTTATTACAGAAAAACTGGAAAAGAACCAAGCAATGCTTAGAGAAGTGGAGTTACATTTATTATTGTTATTATTATTATTATTACTATGATGATGATGATGCATGGACCCAGAGAAAAATGTTTCTCAAATTCTGGGCAAAAAACATGGAGGAAGTTTCCCTATTTATATCTTTTGCCCTCTCTGTCTCCCAAATAGGAGGTTTTCCGGTCCCCTTTGCAAGTTCTTAAAGAGCCCTTTGTGCTGGAGCTTTGAGACCTCAAGCAAAGGCCTGGCCTGGCTTCAGCACTGATAACTTAGTCTGGGAAAGGTTTATGGCCTCTCTGGAATGGGAGTAGTCTTATTTTCTTATTATTTAAGTAAGCAAGCATTTACAGAAGCCAAAATAGCAGGATTAAAATTTTAAGCAGTACCGTATTTTTCGGACCATAAGACACACTTTTTCTTCACCAAATAGTGGGAGGAAAAGTGCCTGCGTCTTATGGTCCGAATAGAAGAAGTGCCTGCGTCTTGAGACTAGAGTACTCAAACCTTTGTCTTTATGTGTTAATGACAGTGATAATGGTTCTCAATGCCACTGTTGACTGCTGTTCAGTTTATATGGTTCAAATATTATTCTGTTATACTTTATTAAATATTTTATTACACTATTTGGTTCAGAATATTTTTTTTCCTATTTTTCTCCTCTAAAAACCAGGTGCGTCTTATGGTTGGTGCGTCTTATGGTGCGAAAAATATGGTAGTTTTTATATAAGATGGATGCTTCATGTTAAGTAAACTCAAGCATTCTTTATTCCCCGCATCTTGTCTCCAGGAACCTATAGCATTTTATGATCCAAGACAGATCTGCTTCTCTGCTTCTCACTCAGTCCTCAAAGGCCTGGATCAGTCATGTGCAGGAGAGTCTGCAAAGGCCTCACACAATATGCATTTGGACCCCCTGACATTGGTGGCAGCCCACTCACCTGGGCTGATGGCCCAGAGTAGCTGGGCTTTGAGGTAATGAGCAAGGAATAATTTCTGGAAAAACAAGTGTGTGCACCAGGTGATGTATTTGGGAGCTTATGAATGAACCTGCTATACTAGTGTATCTCACATCCTGTTTTAGCATAAAGGGAGGGAGATAGTTGCTGAGTGTATATTCTTCAGGGTAAATAGCATTCTCTTAGTCTGCCTATTATTTTGCTTCTGTGATCTCTTTTTAAGGAATATATATATTTTTATTGGTTTCAGAGAGGGGGAGAAAAATAGAAATATCAATGATGAGAGAGAATCATTGATTAGCTGCTTCCTGCATACCCCCTCCTGATTGAACCTGCAACCTGGGCATGTACGCTAACTGGGAATCAAACCTTGACCTCCTAGATCATTGGTGGACATTAAACCACTGAGCCATACTAGCTGGGCACTCCAGTAATATCTTTACATCTTTACACATGGATCATTGATGGTATTTTATAGAAGCCTGATTGTTTTGTTAGTTACTGATAGTATCTAATTTAAGAATTTCACAATGTCTCCCTGAATTTTCTAAAATACTAACTTGGCAGAGCTTTAACAACTTCCATTAATACAAAGCTCCCCTATTGATTTGAGAGCATTTAAAATTACAGAAGTTCTGGATTCATTTTTCTTCTTTCTCTGATGACTTCCATCCACTGCACATGGTCCAGACATGGCCATAACACTGGAATTGATTGCTCCTTGGAGAAGTGAGGCCAAAATTGACATGGAAAACCTCTTTGTTTTCCCACATTTTCCATTTTTATTCATTCCACATAATAAAAGGGCAGCTCTTTCTTCAGTTTTCCCATGAACCTGATGTTTTTAAAATTCTATTATTTAAAGTGTATTTTTAAAATGTGAAGATTGTGCAGAATAGTTATTGAGATCTGTAAGAGGACCTTTTAGTCACAAATGCATTTCTGCTATTAACTTTTAGGCAAAGACACATTAATGGAAGGAAGACAAGCAGAAGTTTAGGGAGGAGGGTTGCTGTATAAATGTAATTTGTTTTCTTTGTCCTCCTCAGACAGGCTGCTGTGATTTTCTACCTTGGAAAATAACTAAGTGGCACTTAGAATTAAACTCTCCTAGGGAGAGTGGTATGAATATTGTAAGTTTTAAGTACAGAGTACTTTTCTGCCTCTCTGCATATTTGATTCTTATTTTATCTTATTTCTTAAATATCATGAGTTAAACACAATATTAGGTATACATATGGTGCTAAATAATCACAGTTATCAGCAGAGGGAAGCTCTTTTTCTGATTAAAACGAGTGACTTTTCTGAACCTCAGCTGAAGGGCTGTAAGACTATAGAAGTGACTATCCTGTCTTCTGTTTCTAGAAAGATAAAGTTTTCCTGAGGTCAGAATGGAGCCAGGGCCACGATGCTGAACAGGAGAATGTGTTCTTATTGTTGATCAGGACTTAGTGAACTTTACTGGGGAAATAATGAGCGTGGTTCTTTCTTTAACCCTAGGAAGATAAAGTATATATACCTTCTATCTTCTACTCCTTTCTTCAGGGAGTCTACACTTCACATATACTAATGTCAAAGTGGGGAGAATTAATTTTTTGACACCCAGAAAACCAGGTGGAAGTATTTATTCTTTGCTGCTGCAAAATAAAAATAGCTAGTTATTTCTTGCTGGTGCCAAGACATGGGTGCTGGCCATGCAGAAAGAGTATTCCAATTCTAGTCACAGCTGGAACTCTGTCATCTTGGGATGTCCTGTTGGAATTCCAAACAGATGAAGTTGAGCGCAGAGCTGGTCACAACTGTGAAACGTCCTATTGTTTCCTATTGTCAGGCTTTCCCTGGCCTATTTTACATCACAGAGTCCAGATTTTTTTTTAAAACCTGGTCTTGGCACCATTCAATTGACCTGGACTCTCAATGCTATTCCATATGTCTGTCCTTGTGTCAATATCACACTAACTTGATTTTTGTTGCTTTGCAGTACATTTTGACTACATTTTAACAAGTGTGTGTCCTCCCACTTTATTCTTGTATTTTAAAACTGTTTTAGCTATTCTGCATCCCTTGCAATTACACAAACAATTTAGCTTTTCAATTTCTACAAAAAATCCAGCTGGGTTTCTGACAGAGACTACATTGAATCTGCAGATAAACGTGGGCAATTCTGTCATCTTAACTGAATTATGTCTCCCATCCATGAACATGAGATGTTTTCCATTTATTTAATATTTTTAATTTTTTTCAGCAATATTTTATTATTTTCAGAGTATAAGTTTTGAACTCCTATTCCTAAGTATTTTTTGTTTATATTATTGTAAGTGGAATTGGCATTTTTTAAATTTAATTTTTGGATTGTTTAGTGCTAGTATATAGAAATACAATTGTATCCTGCCAATTTATTAAACTCAGTTGTAAATTCTACTAGTGTTTTATTTTATTTTTATTGTTTTTACTGGATTCTTTATAACTTTCTATGTGCAAGATCATGTCATCACAAACAGATAGCTTTACTTATTTTCCAAAATGGATGCTTTTATTTTTTCCCCTTGCTAAACTGCCCTGGCTGGAAGCACATATACAAAGTTGAATAAAAGTAGCAAGAGTGCACATCCTTATCTTCATGATTTAGGGGAAAGCATCCAGTCTTTCACCATTAAGTATGGTGTTAACTCTTTTTATTTCTTTGTGGTATATAACCTCAGATTCAGGCAGTTCCATTTATTTCTAGTTCCTGCCTTGAAAGGGTGTTGTATTTTGTCAAATGCTTTTCTTTTATGAAATCATCATGTCATTTTTGTTTTTCATTTTATTAATATGATGTATTAAATTAATTGATTTCATATGTTGAACTAATCTTGCATTCCTAGTATAAATCCCACCTGGTTACGGAATATAAATTTTTTATATGTTGCTGGATTTGGCTTGCTAATATTTTGCTAAGGATTTCTGTGTCCATATTCATAAAAGATAGGTGTTTATAGTATCTTCAGTTTTTGTATCAGGGTTATACTTGCCTCATAAGATGAGTTGGAATGTGTTTCTTCCTCTTTTATTTTTTTGGAAGAATTTGAAAATAATTTATATTAATTCTTCTTTAAATGTATGGTAGAATTAACCAATGACATCGTCTGTTCATGGACTCTTCTTTGTGGGTAGTTTTCTGATTAACAAACCAATCTCTCTGCTTGTTGTCGACATATTCAGATTGTCTGTTTCTTCTTCTTAATATTTTCTTATTGATTTCAGAGAGGAAGAGGGAGATAGAAACATCAATGATGAGAGAGAATCATTGATTGGTTGCCTCCTACACACCCCCATAGGGGATTCAGCCTGCAACTCAGGCATGTGCCCTTGACCAGAATAGAACCTGGGACCCTACAATCTGCCTGCAGATGCTCTATCCACTGAGTCAAACCAGGTAGGGCTGTCTATTTCTTCTTGAGTCAGTTTTGGTAGTTTGTGTCTTTCTGGTCCACATCATCAACTTTTTCTAATTTGGCGGTATACAATTGTTCATAATATTCCTCTGAAATCTTTTTCATTGCTCTAAGATCAATACCAGCATTATCTATCTATCTATCTATCTATCTATCTATCTATCTATCTATCTATCTATCTATTTCTGATTCTAGTGATTTGAGTGTATTTTTTTTTAACTTGATCAGTTTAAAGGTTTACTTGTATTGACATTTTCAAAGAAACAAGTTTTAATTGAACTGTTTTTTTTCCTATTGTACTTTTATTCCTTGTTTCATTAATTTCCACTATAGTCTTTATGGTTTCCTTCCTCTGCTTGTTTTAACTTTAGTTTGCTCTTCTTTTTTCCAGTGTCCTAAAATGTAAGTTTGGGTAATTTATTTAAGGCTTTGTTTCTTTTTTTTTTTTGACCTAAGCATTTATGCGTATAAATTTCCCTCTAGCCACTGAGTTAGTGGCATCTCATAAGTTTTTGGTATGTTCTGTCTTCATTTCAATTAATTTCAAATATATTTTCTAATTTTCCTTTTGTTTTTCTTCTTTGACACATTGTTTATTTAGAAATGTGTTAAGTTCCACATATTTGTGTGTTTTAATAACTTCTTTTTGTTACTGATCTCTGATTTCATTTCTTTGTGTTTAGAGAGCATATTTTGCATTATTTCTATCCTTTCAGATTTATTGAGGCTTGTTTTATAGCCCATCATGGTTTATCCTGGGGAATGTTCTATGGGCACTTGAGGAGATGTTCTATAGAAGTTTTATAGCTTAAATGATGTTCGTTAAGTCTAGTTGTTTTATAGTTTGTTCAAATCTTCTATTTTCTTGTTGATCTGCCCAGCTGTTCCACCCAATATTCTCCAGCAATGAAGTCTCCAACTGAGGAGGATTGTTTTTGAAATGCCCAGTTCCCAGGCTACTCATAGAATTGAATGACGCCTTTGCTGAAACCATCCCCTTATTCCCAAAGCTACATTCCCCTCTCCCTTATAGGTGTTATTCCCAAGGGCTTCCAATAAACTCCCTGTGTGAAATCTCTGCATCAATGTCTATTTCCAGAAAAACAAGACTTAAAATAATCGTAGGAGCAAATTCTAAAGTGATGTTTTGGAAATGGAGTCATTGTTGGGTGTTGGCTGGCAGTGAGAACCTCATCCCTGGTGGTATTTAGAGCAATGATATACACTGGCATGTGTTGGTAGTATAATTTTTAAAACTTTCCTTTTTTGTGTGAACTCAGGATAGCAAAGGAAGGGAATATGAAAGTAATTGGTGGGGGTTATAGCTCTTGAAAGCATATGAGGTTTGGGAGAAAGAAATAATTAGAAAGATGATAGAATCAGATGGCTCTTGCCAGTTGCTGTTGATAAACTGAAGAAAGACAATCAACAGCTAAGGGTGATAAACCAAGCATTTAAGTGAAGCCTAAAAGCCAGAGGGCTTCCTTGGCAGGTTATAAAGAGACTCTTATCTTTTGTAACCCAAGGTATAAAAAAACAAACAAACAAAATAAAAAATAGAACTAAAGATCAAGCTTAATTAGAAGAGTGGTACAGCTCTAGAGAAGCTAGGCCAAGTCTGCTAGGCCAAGGTCAGTGCTCTGCTTGGGAAGAAAGGAAGTCCTAATACCTGGGATAGGGGCAATCTGGGTGAATGCACTCAAAGAACCTTGATCCCAAGATTCCCCTAAGCTTTCTGGAGTTGAAGAACTGGTTCACTACTCCCTGTTAAAGGCTACCACTCCCCTCATTGTTTGAAAAAAAATACAGAGGTTACTGTTCTTCAAGAGAGCATGCAACCTGTAGTCCATCCTGGAACACTAACAAGAAAGGAGTTGAGCCTTCTAATCAAAAGCCAAGTAGGCCTAGATTCTAAGGGACATGAATCAAAGAAGAGGGGGTGGACATAAAGATAGATAAGGGAGATGAAGGAGTAGTTTTTCATCAAATGGATTAAAATATTCTAGCAAAGTCTCTGAGAGTTAGTACTAAACCACTAGAAGAATGGCTCTTGAAAGCCCTGAAAAAGCAATGGCACAAAGTCAAGTAGAAATGCCAGAACTGCCATCATGGTAGACAGTGGTTGAGAGATGGACATGAAAGAGTAAATATACTATATAAGAATAGAAAACCCACAATCTTATTATATTCCATGGGAGGCCCCAGAGGATGCTGGAAAGAGGGGCACCAGTATTGTTGAAAAGGTCTGAAATGACTGTCTTCTATGTAAAGTATGTCTCTAAAACAGAGTTTTGGCATTCTCCATGGGCTTCTCAAAGACATGCAGCCCAACTAAAGATGGGCTATAATGCTATTTGCATTTCCCCCATGCTGTTAATTTTTACTTTATCAGATACTCTCTCCCCCCACAAGAAATATTTACATTTAGTTATGGTATTTGAGACTGTTTATGCAAAATGTGATTTTTTTTGTTAATTAGGAATACATAAAAGTTAAGAGAAATATTGGGATGCTAGGATATATAAATTCTATATTTTCCTCATCTTAGAAACACACACACACACACACACACACACACACACACACACATATATATATATATATATATATATGTATATATATAAACATATAATTATATATAACATTATGTATAATGAACTACACTAATACATATATAATAACATATGTAAGTATATATAATTAAATGTAATTATATATAACATATAATATGCACCAATCTACACTAATAAAAGAGAAACATGCAAATTGGTCACCCCTCTGCTACACCCACCAGCCAATCAGAGTGTGTATGCAAATTAATCCAACACAGATGGAGGTTAATTTGCATACACAGGCATGGAGTGAAGACTGAAGGCAGCATAGAAGGAAGCCAAGCACTGCAGAAGGGAGCAAAGCTTCGGAGAAGAAAGCAAGCAGGGCGGCAGAGATGGGAGGGAAGCAGGTAGAAGCAGGCAGGGCAGTGGAGAATCCCTATTCCTCCAGGAAGCTCTATTCTTGCAGGAATCTTCCTAAAACAAGCCTCTAGTAAAAATATAATGTACAATTATACATATGCATACATGTGCATGTAATTTGGTACATATATATATATATATATATATACACATAAATATATATGTGTGTATGAAAAACACCATGTCAGAAAATTTTTATATATATATGAAAATATTTCATATATATATATATATATATATATATATATATATATATATATGAAAAACACCCTGTCAGAAAAAAAATATGAAACCCAGCAAGATCCAGGCGGTAGAGGGAAATCAGGCTCTGAACTCTGACTCCCAAAGGAGTGGTTAGTATTTTACATAGTCAGCATACAAATAAAAGATCTCATGATAAATTCAGATATTCAGAGAATAAACAGTCTTTTTATGAGAGAATTAGTAACCTCCTCTGCCATCCCTTCCCCATGTACTTTTGAAATTAAATTTTTATAAAAGACTTTTAATTGATGGCTTTAAAAGGAAAGTTCTTCATTTGACTATCACTTCCCAAGAAAAGATTCAGTATGGACCCAGTGGCATTGAGATCTAGTGCTACATCACCCCACTGATGCTAGTGTTGCAGGGATTTCCTTAGAGTACAGGGGTAAGAAAGTTAGCTCAGTATCCTGGGAAGTCACCCAGAACAGCCATCAGAACCCACAATCATGATGTAATAATAATGATAATAATAATAATAATAATAATAATATAAAAAGCCCACAAAAGAAAAATAAGTAAACAGTGTTCTAAGCCACTGAGGTTTAGAGTTGTTTTTCTTTAAATGTTTGTACTGTGACCTTATCTAACCCTAACTAATACAGGTCCAAAATTAACAATTGAATCCAAAATAAAGATGAGAGAATAAAGCTTTGTAAAATTTTTTCTTGATAACTTCCTATCAGTTTAAACAACACATTGCTTCTTTGTTTTTATCAAGACCTAAAGATTTGGATTTATATCCTTTGCATATTAAAATACACTGAGTGGTCAGATTATTATGATCTCTGAATGCATAATAATCTGGCAACTCAGAGACTCAGTGTGTGTGTGTGTGTGTGTGTGTGTGTGTGTGTGTGTGTGTATGTGTGTGTGTATGAAGCCTGGTGCATGAATTCATGCATGGGTTGGGTCTGGCCAGCCTGGTCAGGGAGAGGGGACATGGGTGGTTGGCTGGCCTGCCTGCTAGTTGAACTCTTGGTTGAGGGGACAATTTGCTTATTAGCCTTTTATTATATAGGATATACATTGAACTCTGAATGCATAATAATATGGCCACTCAGTGTATATTTCAGTAGGTGAGTTAGGATTTAAAAGAAGGCCCTCTTTTTATTTGTTTACTTAAGCATTGGTCCGTCACAAATTTGTACAGAGAAATGACCAATCTGAAAATACAACAGGAAAAAGCAGATGTCAAGGGACCAGAGAATGTCATGTTATGTTTCTTCATTTTTCAGCTGAGTTTATTTTTCTGTTTCTGAATTTAGAGAAGTGTGAACATATGCTCCCAAAAGGAGGAAAAATAAATATCCAGACATCTCGGCAAAGCAAAAATCCAAGAAATCAAAACAAGCCTTCAGCCTTCTGATAAATGGGAACAGGCTGATCCCCACCAGAAGTGGCTAGTCGGGGGGAGAGGTTGGGCGAGCATCAGGCTCTGACTCCATCCTCCAGGCATCTCAGCTGATGAGTGCAGCCCAAAGGCAATTTGGATGAGATGCAGTTTGGGGCAGTTTATCGAGGCTAGGTTGTCAATTTGTCCATTTATGACCATCTAGCCCGGGCTCCCCCCAGCTCTGTGGTCACAGTTAAAGGAAGGAACGAATCTGTCCCTGAAAACTCCTCTGACTGTCACCAGTTGTTAAAGAGCAGCAATGAACACATTTGTTGTGTGTTGCTTGCTGCTCTGGATGCTTTCCTATCATTTGGAGCAGAAGTGTGTACACATGCATCCAGTAATGATGGCTTTTATACCCAGAGCTTCCTGTTGTGTTGTTCCATCCAGGAACACTGTGACTCTCAGAGGTATATAGGCCTCTGAGTGCTCAACTCTCACAGATCACTCTGTGATTAGAGGAGACCTCGAGCCTTTCCCCTCAGAAAACATATTCAAAGCAGATGTTGCCCATTATTCTTTTTCTGCACTAAAGAGATGAAGCAGTGACATTTGGATTACCTTTCTACACCAACACATATTAGCTGACCAGGAAAAATTATTTATTCCTCATTAAAATTGGCTACCCAGAAACCCTGAATGTCATATCCATGACGTTGTACTACATCAGGGAGATTTATGGTAAGATGTGGCACTAAATGACTTGAGTGACAAATTGTGTCTTCATTGGCCTAGGAAAAAAAATCTCATGTTTTGGATTAAATGGCTTATTTTAGGTCACAAAAGGGGGTCGGTTAATTAGCCAAGGCATCAAGGGATTTGACGGCCCTTAATTAAGTGGCCACTTTTGCAGAGCTCTTTATTTAAAAAGACATTGTTTTTTCATAATTTAACACTGTAATTGCTGGGAGGAAATGCTGCTATGGCTTAAAGTCTATCTACCCTACTGCCTAGTGCCAAGTGTAAAATGCTGTTCAGGAAATTAAAGAAAGCTCAGTAAACAAAGCTCGATTCCAATGCTCAGGGAAGCCTTTTCATGAAAAAGGTGAGGCTGTAAGTTAGAGGGTAGGAGCTGACTCAGAATTGTAGATAGACAGCCCAGCCCATGTGGCTCAGTGGTTGAGCATCAACCTATGAACCAGAAGGTCATGGTTCAATTCCTCCTTAGGGCATATGTCTGGGTTGTGAGCTCGATTCTCAGTGTGGGGCATGCAGGAGGCAGCCAATGATTGTATCATCATTGATGTTTCTATCTCTCTCTCCTTCTTCCTACCTCTTTGAAATCAATAAAAATGTATTTTAAAAAATTATACATAGACATAACAAAAGAGACCATTGGTATTTCTAGTTCAGGCAAATGCAGCTTATTTTTATTTGGGGAAAATAAAATCTTGCCAAAATCGTCTTATTGGCAAAAGAAAAATAATTTGGAAATATAGGAAAGATTCCTTTTCTGCCCTTGCTCAAGGTGTCTAAGTGAGGAACACATATCCCACAATTATTCAAATATATTATCTATTTCACAGATGACAAAAATATTAAATGAATCTTTTATATTCTCAGAAGGAGACTAGAATCTGATTCTTTTGATCTGCAAGGCCTATATCCCTAGCTTCTTTTTCTTTGCATGTCCTGGTTTATGAGTGATGTACTGACTCTTGGCCTGGATCCTGGGACCTCATTTACTTGGGTCAATGGTTATATTGCTCTCTACTTTATTCTCACTGGTAAAACAAAGCAAAACATGATGATAGAGTCAAATATTATATTACAGCTATTAAGAGACACAATTGACATTTTCTAAGTGCTTGAAGAACTTTGGATGAGAAGAAATGCAATGGAACACTCTTGTTTGTTCTTTTGCATATTTTACAGGTTTAAATAATAAAACTCCTCTTCATGAAAGAGTGTTAGCAGCTTAGAGTGACAAGGCATTTTTCTTAGGAATCTAGAGGACTTAAAAATAGATTATATGGTATTAAAATGCATAAAATAGTGCTCTTTTGAAGTATAATAAAAGGTTGTTTCAGACATGATAATTTTGAAGATATACTTCTTGCACAAAGAAAGAATAGGGCATTCTGGGTCTTAGAGTTGAGTCTCCAGATAGAAAACCGACATCCTGATGTTTGGTTCTATGCCCACTTGCTGAGAGGTTCTCCTCACTTCTTCCTATAACTTCCTTTTTGCAACTTTCCCCACCATGGCATGCTTGCACATTCATTTTGCCCATTCTATCCAACTCCATTGAGCTCATATTGGTGCCCCTGCCTATCATTCCTTGCTAGAGTTCTCAGGTCCTCAGTAAGCTCTCCTTTTGGGAGCAATTATTTACCAGAGTCCTTCCTGCAGCTTTATACATATTTATTGTAATGTTCTTTTTTCGTGTGTTAGTTTTATCTCTCTGACATCATCAGATGCTCATTGAAGCAAAGATCATGTCCATTCTGCTTCTATCGTGGAATTTTATTATATTTTCATCATATAGAATGACAGTTAAATTTAGCCGCCTACTACATTCTCTAGATCCACTAGGATGGAGTAAAGAGAAAGAAAAAGGTTTTCCAATATCCTAACATGAAAAATCATTCTCTGTCTCAACAAGGACAAATTGTTGCAATTTAGGGGTTCAGAGAAATGGACCTGCCACTGGTTGATTTCTGACTGGTTTCCTTGAACTATGGCAGAGGATCTCAGTCACTTTATTGGTGTCAAATTGGGCACTTGGCTTTAGAAGTGCCTTAGACAGCCTCAGTGATGGAGTTATATGTGGTAGAGCCCCGTATGGCCTCCTCCTTTATGACTCTTTTAAGGCATTGGCTGCCTGGGAAAGGAATACGATCACTACCCACTGAATGGACTGTCCTGTCCACATGGAGAAACTGGGGACATGACCACAGGAAGGGTCAGAGTCTCACTACATCCACTGTAAGGTAAAAGGAGATCAGTACATTAATACCAGGCTATTCTATATTAGCCAGACCTCCTTCTGCACTGAGAGTCGACACTTGTCATGATGTGCCATATTTTCAGGCCTGGATCCATTCTGAGATGTACATTCGCATACATACCCCTTTCTCAAAGTTTCTCATCACCAACTCCCAATAGTCTTCTATCCAAGTTCTTGACTATGGAGACTGATCAGTAGCCATTTTCAGGAATTAAATGAGTTCATGCCCTTGGACTTGCTCTTCTAGGCAAAGTAGAGAATAAAATGTCCAACTTCTATTCCACAGCACCCCCCTTTCACCTAGTGTCTGCCTATATCACCTCTAGGCCAGGTCAGAATGGGAAATTCAGTGATAACCTGATAAGAAGCAACATTTAGAGGTTTTTCTAATTATACCAGTCTCTCCAATTTCCCCTCAGGGTAGAGAGGAGCTGAACCAATGAATTCCACTACACGATTACTTCAAGGGCTAAAGGCCATTATGGGGATTCTGGCAGTTATTGAGGATGTCCATTTCATCTTCATCCTGAGAAACATGGGGAATAATTATAGGATTTGTTTGAGTCTCATTATACCCACTACAAGGAGATCAGAGAATTGACACCTGATCAAAAGAAAGACTGCCAAGTGAACCCATGACAAGTTTCATTCTGAGATTGTAGGTCTTTGTATCCAGAAGTCTTAGGATTTCCTTTTTACCTAGGTAAAGGACACAGTGTAACTGCATAGTGGTAAAATGAGGGCTATTCCTGAGATCTACCCAGACTTTCTTTTTTTCTTTTTAATATATTTTATTGATTTTTTTTTTTTACAAAGGAAGGAAGAGGAATAGAGAGCTAGAAACATTGATGAAAGAGAAGCATCAATCAGCTGCTTCCTGCACATTCCCTACTGGGGATGTGCCTGCAACCAAGGTACATGCCCTTGACTAGAATCAAACCTAGGACCCTTCAGTCAGCAGGCTGACGCTCTATCCACTGAGCCAAACTGGTCAAGGCCAGCCTTTCTTTTATTCACACTCCTCTGTGCCTGAGAACTGACTTGAGTCAGATGCCTGATAGATGCTATGATTCTAATGGAGCACTTGGTCAGGTCTCTGTCACAACTGGAGGTTCTGCCTATCACATAAGGCCATCAGCCCAATACCTATATCCCTATAGGTCAGAGGATTTTTCTGAGATCTGATATCCAAATTAGGCACTCTGCCTATTATTGTGGTTATACCCACATTTCTTTTCACTCCCTCTCTTCTCCATTTCCATTGAATCCTCTACAATCAACAGTTCCAGACTACTAAACGCAGTTATTAAGCACATTTCAAAGACTGGATTGTTTCTTTCTCTATTCCCCCACACCCCCGCCATTGAGGGACTGGTAAAAAAGTATGTTGAACATTACAATCTAGTTTAACTGTCTCCAAAGTCCTTTGAGTCCTCCTTTCACACAAAATAAAGATTTTTCTGCCCTGGCCAGTTTTGCTCAGTGGTGAGAGCCCATGGACTTGGTAAGAACTGGATATGTTGAGTTCAGGAAGAAAGAGTTGTCTAGCTTGGAAAAACTGAGTGGATCTCCACTGGGGTCAAAAGAAGGGGAGCAGGATAGGCAGGAAAGGTGAGGAAGTTGGCTTTAGGCATTTTCAGTTTTAGGTGCTTATTAGTTATTTTCTTGAAAAGAATCTCAGGGAAAATTTGGGTATTATGTTTTTGTATACAAACTCCTTAGCATATGAAGAGAACTGAGAAAATGTGAGTTCTTCATTCCTAATCAAAGGATGTCATCTCTGTTTTTCCTTCTCTTGAGACATACAGTGATTTCACACAGAAGATCAAAGAACTGTTCTACTAACATTGATCCAATATTGCATATGAACTGGAATTCCCATATATGGAAACCTGTTATAGCTACTCATTTTTTACCAGCTTGGCCAAATTTTCTAGGTACCAGTAGTTGTCAGGAACTTGATAAGTTAAAAAAAAAATGTGGGGTAGCCTTGTCCATTAGTACAGTTCTTCACAAACCTGATGTCTCTAAAGAAGTTTCCCTTTCTGATTAGTGAATTTGAAAATTCAGCTTCACCTTTTAGGGATCTCAGATGCTCAATTTCTTTCCTGCAAGCCTAATTGATTGCATCATGGTGCTCTTGATTTTGAAGCTAATAAAACTTTTGCCAAGTACAATCTCCTTCTAAATATTTTCTCCTGAACCCTGAAATAAAGCTGAGAGCTTTATCTTGTGGTTCCCTTAGTAACTCCACAATGCTGTCAGTAAGAATGGCCCTGAATTCTGTTTTGGCTGCTGGTCCCCATTGCTGATCTTTAGCATTCACAATCCCTCACAGAGGAAGCATGAGAAAAAATGTGGCGTACTGTGAAAACTTGTGTTTCATTCATCATATTCTACCTTGGTGCATAAAGAATCTTGACCTGTAAACACCATGCAGAGCAACTCTGGGTCTTAATATATATTTCACAAAAAATATTTCTAGTGGCTGAACTTTTTTGGCTAATGAAAAAGGTTTGTAATTGATTTCCTTAAAAAGTCTATGCAGTATAATTCTTTTGGTGTTAATGCCTGGCAACAGTTTTGGAGAGGGAGAATAGATTCTGGGTTGGCTGGAATTTATAGATTGCAAGCACAGTCTGAGAAAGGGCTATTCCCATGTTCTCCTTCTCAAAAAGATCGTCACGTGATTCTACCCCCACCGAGCCAGGATGCTCAGAGCCACGAGAAAAGTAGCCAAGAAAAACATTCCCCTTTTTTATTTCTTTTGGATTCAACTTGTTCTGAAACATCTAGAGACAAAAACGACTTCTGTTATTTTAGTAGCAGTATGTGAACAACGCTCTGCTCAATACTTTTCCCTAAACCATGAGCAATATATTCTCCCATTGACAGCTGTTCAAGAGGTCAAGTCCAATGTATTCCCGCCACTCAAGTTCTTTTTCAAAAGAGTTTGCATATATATATATGTTTTTATAAATTTCCTCTGGACATTTTCTTTGGAAATGTGTTGGGGAGCATGGTAATGGGAGGTGTCTTTGCACCTATTCTGGATCAAATGTATGGTCTTTAAAATGAATTTATGTTTATAGCTAATGGTTCATAGAGGTGTATTTTTAGAATATACATAGTAACATGAAATAACGTCAAAAAGTTTTAGCCAGGCTGTGTAACTCAGCTTTGTCTGTGTACTCAGACCACTGCTTAAGGTCATTCCAAGATCAATCTTGGATTTTTTACATCTCAGCCATTTTCCTGCAAGGCTCTTAAAGCTGGTCTGAGTCTCAAAAGTGAGTTTTTCTTTCTGTTGAGTGTCACTGAACTACAAAGAACAACTAATACTAAAGGCCATACAAATACTATATTCTAGGCACAGCACCAAGCACTCTACTTGTTTAATCTTCTTTCATTGTGAACAAGGGTAAGGGATCATGATGTCATCATGATGTGCTGCTGCCCAGGATGCTCAGCTGGGGGCAACATTTGGGTATGGTGTTCACTTGGGTCATGGGAGGAAAATGTGAGATGCTGAAGCTGGAAAGGTAAGCTAGTTGACCGTTAAAAGATACCCATGACCCATGCTAATTACCCCAGCCCACAGAGATCCCTTTCTCCCCAATTCTTCTCTTTTCTTTGGTCCTTATCTTCTCATATTTCCTCTTTTCTTTAGTTCCCCTTGTTACTTTTGCCAGTGACTATGAACCCTCAACTTCCCTGACTCCCTGGGGCTCTGTATCACTGTCCATTGGTTCTGATTGCTCTGGCCACGCCCTCTCTAGTCAGCCTGTTTGGTGTGAACTGTGTCAGTGCAGCTGGGGTACACACATCATTGTTTTTTCCTTACAGGGCTTATATTTGGGTATAACTATATTCTGTTCCTGAAATATCCTAACATGCTACATGTTTTGATACAATCTTCCCTTGAGCCATATTTTGAGCAGAAAGGTTAATATCCTGTGACATTGGTGTTCTTCACTGTAATCCCCAGAAAATGGAGAAAGGCCCACTATGAGAAAACAGATGCTATAAGGTTTTTTAGATAGATAAAAGCAGGAGACTAGAAATATTCAACTTCTATTTTTTTCCTCCAAAGAAAACAAAACAAAAAACAACTTGGGTATATTTTCAGCTGATGATCACAGCTGTCAAAGTTAAGAGAGAACTAAAGCTTAAGAAAGATGGGATGATGAAAATAGTAATAGGTTAAGTATTCAAATTCATCTATTATTTCTGAGGGTATCCAAGAAAATATGATGTCTGAATCATGGTCAATAATGGTGAGGATAGCGGGACTGCACATGTCTTGTGGAACATATGGAGATGGAACAAATATATATCCTGAGGTTATACTATGAATGTGGGTTCTACTCCTGGTAAAATAATAACTCTGGATTACTGAGGGCATGGTTTGTGAGGACTTAGAAGCTGTGATCACTAAAAGCCACATGCACTTTCACTTGTAATCAACACTACACCAGATGCATTTCTTATTTTGGAAAGCACTAGGTTGGTTGATCAGGAGATGGACAAAAATTTTATATTCCTGAATGTCATTTGACAATCTCAAAGAAGGCTTAGGAGTACAGGCTCTGGAGTCTTTGAGAGAGAGCTATGTTGCAATCCCCATCTTAACACTGTCTGACCAAGCATCTTAATCACTACATGACTTACTTCATAGTTATTACAAAGACTAAATGAATTAATGCATATGAACCTCTTAGAAAAACTCCTAGCACAAATAGACTCACAATACATGTTAGCTGCTCTCATCATCATGATGTGGATGGAACAACTTGAAGGAATATGGCCAGTACTCTGTGTTCCATGTAGCTCCTGAATAGTGGTGGGCCTAAAGAGAGTTGCTTGTTTCATTGATCAACTGCAAGTAGGGCTCTCTAGTTTGTATTCTTGGCTCCAACTCTGTGGACATTTTGCTAGTGATTTACATTATAATACAGGAGCAGTTATTTTCATTATTATACAGTATAACCAAACTTATAGCTGAAGTAAAGTGAAGGCAGAATAACTATATTGAATACTAGAGCTGAAATTAAAAATAAACAAATAAAAGAGTTAAAAAAAGATGACCCCAAATTCACAAAATGTAGTTTAATAATCCTAAAAGCAAAGCCTTACACTGAGGTTTCAAAAATTAGCTGTGCTATTCTAGAGTAAGAACATTGGATTCAGCGATAAGTCATATCAAAATTAGGAATAAAACACTTTATGAGTCACTATAACATAAGGGTGTTCTAAAGCTAATGTCATGTTAAATTAATTAATATAACAAAATAGTCATCCTTGCACTGTGCTCCAAGCTGGTCAGATCCTTGGGGAGCACTATACTTGGTTTCAGGTCAGAAGAGATTAGAAGAGACATTGGCATATAAGAACTCTACCGGAGAGTGTAAGGGAGATGGAAGTCAAGATACTTGATTAATGGTTAAAGAAGTTTGGGATAACTGTTCTGGAAAATAGCAGTAATCGAGGATTTAAGAGACCTATTGAATACTTGAAAAACTTAATGGGAAACAGTAGGTAAATGTACTGTATTGAACCTCACAGAACAAAAGTAGTACATTATGTGTCAAAATCACAGTAAGGTGGATTGCATTTAATGATTAAGAAGTACTTTGTTCAACACAGAAATGTCTAAAAGTAGCAAGGGATTACCTATAGAGTAGTGAGCTTCTTGTCACTTGAAATATTCAAATGCAGTAAAAAAAATACATCATTGTTGGGAGAGGAGACTGGGCCAGATTAAGATTCTCTCTGTCTTAAGATTCTTTAATTCTCAACCCAGTAGCCCTTCTTCTCCACTGAATCAACTGTGAATAGGAGATGGATATGATGCTAAATTGAGTGACTAACTGAGCCAATCCCTGAGGCGTGAAGGCAGAAATGCAGCCAAACAAAACACAGAGCCCTGGAAATGCTGTACCTCCCCTAGAGAAGTACAGATAAGAGATTATATATATATATATATATATATATATATATATATATATATATATATATAGGATTCCCACAGAAAAACACACTCAGAACAAACAAAATCCCAAAGATCTTGTTTGAGAATTGTGTAAAGAAATCCAAGAGATGGGGGAGTGATGAAGAGGGTGGGTAGTGAAATGAATAGTTTGCAATGAACCACGAAACTAGGATCAGAGTAAGTAGATAGAATCAGTTTTAACAATACAAATAAGGAGGAGAAAAATCAACTTATACAGTAGTAAGATATGGAAGGCGAGGAATGCTGGTGGAGCATAAAAGTTGGAAAAGGCAGAATTAATCTTCCTGAAGGAAATTGGCCTATGCTCAGAGGTACGGAGAGGAATAGAGCTGGGTGGACTTTCATTTGATTCCTTTTGGAAGAGTGCCTAGAGGTGTGGCTCTTCTCTCATTCCCTTTACCTGCCAGAGATAGAGACAATATGCAATTCTAGCTGGGAAGATGCATATTACTAGCCACTCAAAGGGAGGAGAAAATAAAACCAATTCAAAAGAAAGATCAGTTAAAATTTGTTTGGAGCAATAATTGCCTCCTGCATTCTGTAAGAAAGGGATGTTTTTAGAGACAAGAGTTGCTTAACAAAGGTGAATTAGCGAGGAATATGCCAAAAGTGATCACCTAAGCAGCAAAGAATTTGGAGGCTGGTTTAAGAAACCTGGATGGAAGAAGGATAACTCTCAACTGGTGCCAGGGCTAGGAAGTTCATTAATAAGGGAAAGGAGGAAGGTGGAATAGATATTATCTACTTACAAGAAAGTGAAGTTAATAGACAAACTAAAGCAAGGCAGGTGTGTAATGGAAAGAGAAGCAATTAACTTTGAAATGGCAGGATTTGGGGGTGAGGAGGAAGTAAGCAGATTGAATAATTTATTTTGGAACAGGAAAAGAGGAAGGTGATGGAAAGGCCGATAATTACAGGGTGAGAAGAATGTTTTCTTTCAGGATACAAAAGATGTTAGGAGACCTGGTGGTAGGGAAGAGGGGAGGAAGATGGCTCTGAAACAAACATGCTGAAATGGAATCTTCAAATTTAGGATGATGGATTAGGATGCAAAGTCAATAGCAGACGTTAGTTTATTAATGCCTAACACGTTGTAGGCCCTATTCTATCTAATAAAAGAGTAATATGCAAATTGACCATCATTCTGACACACAAGATGGCTGCACCATGTAGACATAGGATATCCACCACAAGATGGCCAGCAGAGGAGGGCAGTTGGGAGGGACCAGGCAGGCAGAGGAGGGAAGTTGGGGGTGACTGGGCCTGCAGGGAAGGGTAGTTGGGGGGGACCCAGTCCTGCAGGGGAGAGCAGTTGGGAGGCACCAGGCATGCAGGGGAGGGCAGTTAGGAGTGACCAGGCCTGCAGTGGAGGGCAGTTAGGGGCAAACAGGCTGGCAGGGGAGCAGTTAGACATCAATCAGGCTGGCAGGGAGTGGTTAGGGGGTGATCAGGCTGACAAGCAGAAGCAGTTAGGGGCAATCAGGAAGGCAGGCAGGCAGGCAAGCAGTTGGGAGCGAACAGTCCTGGATTGTGAGAGGATCCCTATAGGGATCGGGCCTAAACGGGCAGTTGGACATCTCTCAACAGGTCCCAGATTGAAGAGGGTGCAGGCTGGGCTGAAGGACTCCGTCCCACCCCCACGCATGAATTTCATGCACTGGGCCTCTAATCTTCCAATAAAGGGTAGTATTTTTTTCTGAGAAGCTCAGGTGAGTTTAAATAATAACAACAACAACAACAATAATAATAAATGCTTATAGAGTGCTTTCTATTTGTTAAGCCTCATGATAAATTATTAGCACATTTAATAGTCACAATCATTCTTGAATATGGGTGTTAATACTATTAATATTTCCCTTATACAAATAAAGAAATGGAGAAAGAGAATCTAGTTTAACACAATGAGAAATGGGTGAATTGGGAGATGAATTTGGACACTTTGATTTCAGAATCTATGATCTTAACTTCTCTTCTAGTCTGCATCTTGGGCATATGTACATTTAATGGGGTCATTTTAGGGTGCTTAAAGTTTCTGTTACCCTCAAATATCTCTTCTGAGTAACACATAGTACATATAATTCCACCTTAGACATCTGTCCTGTGGGGTGGATTTATTGTGAAAGAGGAAAGTTTAATTATTACTGACCACTGACTTTGGAGTGTCGATCTCCATTCATTCAACAACCATTTTCTGAGTATTTACTGAGGTGCCAGAGTGGTGCCATACCTTAGGGATGCAGAGATAAATTAAATGTGTTTTCTACCCTGAAGCCCTGCACGTTCAGGATACTGTCCAGTCCCCTGGTCCAGGCTGTTACCATCTCTCCCCTGACTCCTACAGATCTTCTGAACTTGTCCTTGCACTCTAAGCCCTTCATTAATTCCCACAGTTGTCAGTTTAAATGCACATCTCCACCTATCTCTCCCTTTTGGAATCCTTTGCTGGCTTCCTGCAGCTCTCGGGATTAAGACCCACATCATTAAAAGGGCCTAGAAGGCCTGATATGATCTGGCCTCACTCTGACTCTAGATTAACCTTGCTCTTCTCTGCCCCTTACTCTAACAATGTCTCCATGGTTCTTCCCATATTACTTTTGCCCACTTAATTGGTAATCATTTTTTTTTAGATCTCCTTTCCCCAAACTGTCTTAACTGAGCATCCCCCTCCTACATTCCAAAACATCTTTCCCTCCCCATTGCATCTTGTAGCTCCCTGTGATTTTACCTTCCAAGCACTTATCACAGTTAGTGTGATTATTTGATTAACATCTGGCTCTTATAGTAGACTCCATTAGGACAGGAATTCTGCTTTACTATCATTTGTATTTTCATATATAGGAGGTGCACAATAAACACTTAATAATTATATTGATGAATCTTCTCTTCTTGGAAAAGATCCCTACCTCCTTTGCTACTGATTCTGCAGTCTCTCCTTCACTCGGTGTGTATATTTAGGTATGGCTTCTACTGCCTCAGGGCTTGAACATATGGTTGTATCTCTTGTTCTTATATCTACTAAACTCTACTGTCTGCTCTCCTCTCTGTATATTTGGCATTTAAATCCCTTAGAGATTCTTTGAATGGTTCAATTGGTTATGATCTAGTATAGAGAAGCTTTTGGGGCATTTTAAAAAATATATTTTTTATTTATTTTAGAGAGGAAGAGAGGAGAGAGAGAGAGAAAGATAAATGATGAGAGAATCATTGATCAGCTGCCTCCTGCACATCCCCTACTGGGGATCGAGCCTGCAACCTGGGCATGTGTCCTTGACCTGAATTGAACCCAGGACCCTTAAATCCACAGATCAATGCTCTATCCACTGAGCCAAACCAGCCAGGGCTGGGGAATTTCTTATAAGCTATTTTACAAGCTGCTGGAAGGCCAGTAAGTGGCCTTGCTTCAGTCAGCTGCCAATTTCTGATCCAAACAGATATGGTCAAGGTAACAAGGGTCATGGAGTACAAATCACTGAAATGTATATGTAAGCGGTTGCCTGTACTGTCTTTGTTGAAAGGAGTCTTCCACATGGCAGGCATTCAGAGCCAGCACGCATCACGGCATTTGGAAAATACTACACATGTAATAAGTAATCATTGAACAATGAATTGTATAATAAATGAAAAATAACTGGGTTGAGGTATATCTAAATCGTAATGTCAAAACTTGGGCTATAATGAGATGCAAAATAGTGTAGTCAAAAAAGTTCTAATGATAAAATAATGAAATAATACAAGGTTGACAAGTAGCAAAAGCAGACTCCAAATACAGTCTTAACATATTGTAGAATACTTTATTTTTAACAGTTGGTTTTCTTTTTGCGTTGTTTCCTTGCTCTCCTTGTTTAGCATTCTCCCTTCTAACTTTGGAAATCCCTTATAGATAAGAGTGGGTTAGAGGCTTTCTCTGGAAGGAGAAGGTCATCTCTCCACCATGTACCTCTTTCTGGAACACCTACGTGCCCACATCACTTGGTTATAGTTTCTGGGCCCTTGGTGTCCCCTGGTGCAAATTATGGATGGAGTTTTTCTGGATTCTAAAACTTATGAGTATAATAACACCATATGTATGGTAATAATTAAAAAGAGTTTAAATAAGGGAAAAGAAGCATTTGCCTGATTTTATATTTTAAATGTACTTTGGATTCAGCAAGTTAAAAAATATATATATGCTCAAGTATAGTAATAAGAAGTGACACACAGGGAAACCTCCATCTGCGAATGTAAGTTGAAGCCATTCAACAATTTATATTTTTACAATGGTTTTGTGAATATTTAAGAAAATCAGCTTATTGGGGTATTCATTAGGAACATCTTATCCTGCATTATGCAACCACTTGACTATGCTCTTTCTCAAACTGTAGAGACATATAAGGAATACACTTAGCTTGTCCTTTTGGACTCTTCTCCCTTCAGTTTTGTTTTGTGGGAATTCTGAAGTTGCTCTTGACAGTTAACCTTACTCTCCCCTCCCGCCCCTCCCCCCCCAAGGGAATAAACTCAAGCACAGCCTTTGGGGCAATAGTGGACTTTTGTTCTTTTATTGAAAGCCTCTGGGATTGGTGGCTGATGAATCACTCCTAGTCAGACCCACAGACAAAAGCTCTTCTGATTGGTTGTCACCGGGTCAAGTTTCCTATCCTGTCTTATCTCTGTCACATCCTTGTAGGCTAACAACAGGACTGGGTGTAGGGCTGTGTTAGTTAGGGAGAGATAGTGTGTTTTAGTCTGAGCCTTTGCCTGGTACCAGTGATGCCAAGTGAGACAAGAGATGGAAAAGCACTTTGCACAGAGCAAAGCGTTATATACAGTGAAGGATATAGCAGACAAGAAAGAATGTTACCTACAGATAGGAGCAGTGTGACCTTGAGAAGCTAAGGAATTGGAATGAATTCTTTGTCAGGCTACTTTAATTGAAGTGGCTTTGCAAACACAAGCTACACATAGTGAGCATTTAAAAAATGTGGGTTACAGCATCTGAAAATGAAATTATATTAAGACGAGAGGCCTGGTGCATGAAATTCATATAAGGGACTCAGCCCTCACAGCTCTGGTTGCCTCAGCTGGCCCTCGCAGCCCTGGCTTTGTCCAGAAGGTATTCCAGATGGTCGTTCTGCTGTTCAGTCTAATTAGCACATTAGCTCTTTATTATATAGAATAAAAGGTGCCCCTGGGTTAAAAAAATGATAGGAAAAGTTAGCTATTGCATGTGCAATTTCTGCACTTGTTAACAGAATATGCAGGCTCCAAAAAGAGCACATTTAACAAAATGTTCCCCAACCATTTCATTTGAGAAGATATTGAAATCCAAGAGGCTGAGGGCCTTGCTTAATGCCACCTAGCAAGTTAATGTTAGAACCACAATTAGAACTCCAACCTTCTGACCCCTAGTTTAAAAAATATATTTTTTATGGATTTTTTTACAGAGGAAGGGAGAGGGATAGAGAGTTAGAACATTGATGAGAGAGAAACATTTTTCAGCTGCTTCCTGCACACCCCATACTGGGGATGTGCCCACAATCAAAGTACATGCCCTTGACTGGAATCAAACCTGGGACCCTTCAGTCTGCAAGCCAATGCTCTACTCACTGAGCCATACTGGTCAGGGCATGAACCCTAGTTTATATATTATGAAATGAGTGCCGGCCTAGGTATGTGAGGCCTGGATTCAAATTTTAGCTGAACTATTTACTGTGTGCTCTTGCAACTTTCTAACCCTATAGAATGGCAATAAATGACCCTACTCTATGCCAAAGTAAGTGCAGGATTATGTTGCATTTATTTGCATAATTTGATATATTTGATAAAACCCAACTTTATAAATAACAATAGTAGAGACCTGTTTTGTCATCTTCTTTGACTCTTTAGAGTGTGACAGTAGTGCTAGACACACAGTATGCATAATAGAACTCACTAACTACTGGTTGATTTATTGAAGAGCAAGATTTGTGAAATTCAAATATACTTGTGACAACAGAACTTATTTTAAAGAAATTTTACTTTCAGAGAATATGTGTAAATGGACCACAATCCATAATTAATATTGCTCATTAATGGTTTTTATACAATGGTTATTACAGAGGGATTTTTTTTGTTTGTTTTGTTTTGTTTTTAATATTCAAGGAGGTAAATAATTTCTTGCTTGGCAGGAAATATTCTGTCTTACCAAGTCACAAAATGTGTCCTGGTTTCAGGTTCTGACTCAGATTAGTGTAACTATCAGGATATCACCACATTTATCGTTAATTTCCATTCCTGGTCTTTGTAAACTCACTAGACGTTTATTAAAAACTGTGGAACAATTATTATTCTTTGGAGACACATAGACAGCATTCACCACACTAATCTTTTCACAGACTTAGCAAAAACATGCTTTAGAACTGTAAATGCTATAATACAGTTATGTTATTGAGTTGAAAATTCACAATATAAAATTAGCTATTTTAATGTGTGCAATCCAGTGGCATTTAGTACCTTTAAAATGTTATGCAACCATTATTTCTTTGTAGTTCCAAAATATTTGATCACCCCAAAAAGAACTCTATGCCCATTAGGCAGTGATTCCTCAATCATCCCTCCCCACCCCCTGCCCCAGTCCCTGGCAACCACCAATCCCCTTTCTCACTCTAAGGATTTACCTGATGATCCAATTTTATTGGCTTATACTGTTCTGTCTGGCAATATCCTCTTTGGCTTCACACTGGTGTTGAGGGAGATGATCAGTTTATATTTTCATTTCCAAGCTACAAAAATAGAAATAGAATTAAAGAGAAATTAATTGACTTTCCACTGGCCAGTCAGAGAGGCATTGGCCCGCTGTGCCAGAAATATAATTGACCATGACAAATTGCATGTGTGCTCAGAAGGGAGAAAACTACAGGTTAGCATTTATTTCATCATTCATACTAGCCAATCTCAGAATTGTGCTGTTGAGTTACTCTGCTTGAATAGGATGGAAGATAATGCTTGTTCATTCATTCATTCATTCATTCAACCTAGAATGAATGTGTACAGTTTCTGGACTATGATGCATTGTGAATGATTGCTGTGTGCATGGTAAGTCATAGTTCCCAATGCAGCAAGTTTTCCAAGCACTAGTTTCTTGCAAATTGTACTAAGTAAAAATTCTGTTCTTAGGAATCATTTAAATACAACACACACACACACACACACACACACACACACACACACACACACACACTTGTTCATTGATATTTAAAAATCAAAGCTCTTTTATCTGGACTAGTGATTTAATTCTAAAATGGCTTTGCAAATGTCTTAACACAGTCTGAGTGCACATGGTGAGCTAATTTCACGTCCTCTCTGGCCTGACTGAGTTGGCTATTGGACTAGTCAATGCAGGAGCTGTTTAAAGGCTCTTCATCAGCAGCTCTGTCAATGTGCATTTATATAACCTCACTGTCGTCTCCCACTGAAACCGGGCCCTTGATGCCTTGATGTCTAGCCAGTCCTCTTCTGTTTGTGTCACTCAGGTGCAGGCGTAAGATGTGATGTAAACAGAGGGCTAAGTTTTGGAGTGAGGAAAATGGGCGGACCTAGGCAGGTCACTGGTGTTGCTGTAAAAAGTTGTTTTTGGCAGGAGTGTGAGTTCAACTTAACCCATTATTTGTTTAAAAGAAATCAAATTATACATGGAACTAGGACCTGGGAACCCCCCATCCCCTCCCTCATATCATGGTCTGGCTGGGCCTTCATGATAAGAAGTTTCAGGTTATTCTATTGAAATGCAAGGGACCAAAGAGTGTTTGTTATCTGTTGCCTTTCAAAGGCCTCTAAGCAGTGAAACAGTATCTGGGAGAGTGAAAGAGACACAAGACCAGACTAGCAGGTGTTGATCCAAAACGAGGTGAAAACACTCACAGCACCAGCTCACAGCCAGTATGAATTTATTTTTGTGCCGTCAGGTAGGAAATGCCTTACACATGGAACATCATCTACATTTTTAGTCCCATGGGATATGTTTTAAATGTCTAAGGTGTGTGTGCTAGAAGAAACATTACTGCATTCTTTCTTACAGCAGAGGAAGGATGACGCAAAGGTCTACCAAAATTAATAATTTGTAGTTTAGGTTGAGATAGTTTCAGCTTTGAAGAGATATGCTGCTGTGTGGTTCATAAACAAGGTGGTCTTCTCTTATTGGACCCAAGAAGACAATGAACTAAAGGAGTTGAACTAAATACTTCGAATGAAAGTGTTTCCATATTTTTGGTGTACCAGGCTCTTGTTTGACCTTAAAAACGGAACAAGGAAGTCAAGGAGGGGAGGGGGCATCTGTAATACTTTCAACAATAAATTTTAAAAATAAAATAAGTAATTTAAAAAAAGAGAGAATAAGGGAAATCATTCTTTTGGCTGAATATGTACTTGTTTTTTGTAATTTAACTGAGCTATGGTAATATTTTAGGATTCTGCTTTGGAGGTGATTGGTTTTTCTCCTAAATGGCCCTAGGTGTTGAAAACATTTACATTATGCAAAGAAAATTATTTCTCTATTTTACCTCTCTGCTCTTCTCTGATGACCACAGTACTTCTCTTTCAAAGTCAAACTTAAACATCCCAGGAAGCCTCCTCGATTTAACTCATGCACTTGGCACTCTTATACAACGCCACACAGAATTCACTCACATGATGGAAATCTGTCGGTAACTTCTTTTGAGGATATTGTTTCAGTTTCTCCAATTAAGCAGATGCTTGCTCAGGATGCAGAGAATCCTTCCCCACAACTGGGACCCAGGAGAGCCCTGGGCACATAGGCAATACCCGATGCATGTTGAATGGATCAACTCAAGGCCAATACATATTCTGCTTTCTATCTTCTTCTTAGCAATTATACATGTGCACCTAAGATTTTTCAGAGTAAAGCGTGCTCTTCATAGTCATTGAAGAAGGGCGAGAGAGAAGAAAAGGAGAGAAGGAGAGAGAGAGGGAAAGGGCTCTAGAGAGAGGGAAACAGAGAGAAAAGGACAAGAAGAATAGGAGGAGGAGGAGAGATTTTATCTTTATATGTTTGTCCCCGCACTGCCCTGTGGGTATGCTGGACCAGCTTTTATTTTAATATGAAAATAATAACTGGTCACAATTTCCTTAGGTAATGTCCTAAGTCCACATTGAGAAAGGAGTATGGTATTCACATAAGTTGTTTCTTTGAAAGCATTACAGTTCAGGCAAGTCCTAGGACCTTGGCTGCTCACTAAAACGTAACTGGGAGAAGGAAGGAAAAAAGTTCCCACTGCCTCATCATGGAGGGATTCAAAGCACCTCTCTCGTACCCCAGGAGGCCCCTAAACCCATAGTCAGTTTTCTGAGTTTTATGGCCTTTTTCATATTCTATGATTCCTCCAGCGAAAGAATCTTTGCAAAAGCCTGTCAGAATTGGTCTTCCCTT
Source organism: Vespertilio murinus (assembly GCA_963924515.1). Classification (NCBI taxonomy): domain Eukaryota; kingdom Metazoa; phylum Chordata; class Mammalia; order Chiroptera; family Vespertilionidae; genus Vespertilio; species Vespertilio murinus. The sequence goes on along the minus strand of OZ004707.1, from coordinate 52,311,245 downwards.
TTCCTCTTTATTGAGTTCAACTCAGTTTTAAATAAATAAATATTTACCAAATATTTATTGAGAGTTGAACTTTGTGTCAGGCACAGTTTTAGGCCCTAGGGATAATGTGGCAAACTAGACAGTGTAGTCTGCTCTTATGGAACTAAACTCCCAGTAAGCAGGAGTGCTCTCTGTGGAAGTGGAGTTCTTGAGGTGCTGCGAGCAAAGGGATTTTCTGAGGCCCCCATGGGAGGGTGGGGTTTTGTGGAAAGCTCTATTGATGATGTAAAATCAAGACGGCTTCTTCTCCAAGGTTCCATCTCTGTATGTCTCACCATGGAAAACGTCCAACTGTGTCTTCAGCAGGGCTAGGATTAAAGTCAGTGTCCAGAATTTCTGTTCCATATTAAAATCCAGGCCAGTCCAGCACCTGGCTAGGTTAGTTTGTGCTCCCAGCTGCAGTCCATTGCATGTGGGGCATGGCCACGGGCTGTACGGCTGCATAAGGCCACGAGGCTATGGGAGAGAACAGGTCCATGCATGGGTGAAAGCCATGGAGCAGAAAGTGAGAGGGAACAAGCAAGAGGGAGGGAATTCTTTGTCTGGGGATTTTACCCTTCCAAGATTTGTGAGTTTGCAGTGGCTCCACCCTTCTAGCCAATTATGTTTTCCCAGGCTAGACTGACAGCCAAGCAACTTTCCCTATGGCAACCTGACTTCAATACGCATGTGCCATCTCCCCTTTTGTTGGACTCCTTCCCCCCAGGGATCTGCTGGGAATGGACCGGTGGTTCTCTGGGGAGCATGAAGCTGTAGTTTCCTGATGAAGCTGCCCAGATGACCATGCTTGTACTGTCTGCCCTCCCTCTTACTCTCTTTCTATTATTAATATTAGTAACTAGTTAATTACAACAATAACAGGAATGAACAAAAATATATTACGTTGGACTATTTGTCCTCTTCACTTCTGTCTTCTTCAAAATTTAGCTTGAGCCTCACCTCCTCTGCAAGGTCTTCCTTAAAAACTAAGTTTCAAATTCCTCTATTAAAAGTTCTCATTTCATAATATTACATGTGTTTGTGTGATTACTCGATCAAAGCCTGTATCTGCTTCCCCCCAGGAACCTGCAGGAGGACAGAAATGATCCCACTGCTGTCCCAGCAGTGAGCACACTGCCCGGCTCATGGTAAGTACTCAATAACTATTTGTTGAATGATTAATAAACACATGTGCAAATTAGATCATATGGCAAAATGAGATAAAGACATGAAAATACTTTTATCTATGAGAAGACCCTTTGACTTACCAAATCTGGGTTTTTTTGGAGATATCAAATATCCTTTTGCTGATATTCTCAGAGAGGTGATGTCTCCTCAGGAACCTTAAGAAAAATTAAAAACAAGTAAAACAATAAAGCAACATTTTTAATGGAGGCTATGATTGGTATGCCCCAAACTCTCTAAAACTCTAGCCAAGATACTCTCTATCCATTTCTCTCTCTTCAAATTTGGTGTTTCAGTAAAGGAAATGTATCTTTTTTCTCTGGCTTGACTCTTTTTCCCAATCCTGATATCTGGCATAATGCCAGACAATTGTGTTTACTCTAGTAGTCACATGATCCAATAGCTGGGACATTGAATTAAAAAAAGACTTAAGAGTGCTAGTAAATGAACTTATAAAAATGTCAAATTTGTTATATTGGACAAATAACTGACCTACATTTCAAGTCCTGAGGATTAAAATTTTATGCCTTTTTGAGGTCATGGAACCTCAAGTTAAACATAAGAGACATTTTCTTTCTTTTTTTTTTTAAATAAAGTTTTCACACCTCAATTATTGGTAAGGTTCTAGTTCTGTCATGAAACAATTTCTATAATAGGCACTTTAGTCTTTAATGAAAGATCCTGAAAAAAAACAAAACATACACACACACACACACACACCACCACCACCACCAACAACAACAACAATCTTATTTCTGATTCATTTTAGGCTGGCCCTAAAATAGTTTCGTTCTTTCTTTTTCAAAAAATGTATTAGTCAGCTTCCTGTTTCCCAGGGACTTGTGCTGAAATGGATCCGAGCTATGTGTTGATAGGCTCCGAATATTGGTTCACAGGTAAACACAGGTACACACAGGTACTCAGCCTTGCTCTGTGAGGTTGTTAAAGTCACAAGTTGAGAGAATTTTAATCTCCAAGATCGACCTCTTTCAGAAACAAAAGGGGAGGGGGGTGAGGAAAGAAAAAGTACACACCTGCAACCTACTTCTTTTTGAAGCAAAGCCTTTGAACAGATGGAAGATGAGATAGAGAAAGAAAACAGGCCAATTGCCAAGAGAGGTTTGTTTACAATACAGGCAAGTTCCTTCAGAAGTTGATAGGGAGCTGTTGTCATGGAAATGAAGAGAAATATTGCTGCAGGGTTTCACCGAACAAATTCCTACTACAAATATACCTGGATTTAAAAATGATGGAGATGAAAAGGGGGACAAAGAGCTTCCTGAGGTTTCAAGTAATCCTCCTCTCCATGGCTTTGCAATACATTCTTCAGAGCCTGCGAATTCCTTGCCTTGGAGTATGCAAAATAAGTAATCAAAGTAAAGGCTGATGTTTTCCTGTATGAAATAGAATTCCAAACTGGAACAAGAGAAGTAAGTGTTCAAGTGAAGAGTCAATAGTCTACAATATATTTTAATTTGGGAACATTGCCTACTGTTTATAAGACTTCTGAAAAGTAAATTATCATTATGAAAAACAACCCAAAATTTGTTTTTAGTCCTAACGACAGTAGCACAGCTGAAGTGCCTATTACAGTCTATTGTTCTACTGTGCACAAATACTAACCTTTTAACATTACATAGAATTGATCCCCCTCCCCTCCAAAAAAAACCCAAACAAGCCAAAAACATCTTTTAACTTTATAATCTCTTGCCTGCTTCCATCAACACACACATCTTTTCTATTTGCACTTTTTGAAGGGGAGGATGAAAAATAGTTTCACAAATTATTCTTCTAAAATGTCAACTGTTTTGTGGACACAATTTAGTCCTACAAATCCAGAGCTCTCCAAATTCCCTTTCAGGAAGTGCTTAGAAAGCTGTTTTCTAACTTTTATCCTTTTTCGGACAATTTCAGCTGAGGATGACGATGATGTCATCTCTGCTTTTCCTTTTCCCACCTCCTACCCTTTCATCCCACCAAGTTTCTTGTTGGGCTTTCACTGAACAAAGCAGCACCTGTGTTTTTTACTTGACTTCAAACCCGAGTTTCCAATTCATTTTTTCAGCTGCCTGCAAGGGTTGTTTTCACTGACAGCAGGTAATTAGCAGCTTCACACAGACGGAGGAAAAGTAATGGAGGAGCTGCAGAAGCCTTTGCTGCCTATTGCTCATATTAAATTTAGATGTTGACAATAAAAAAAACTTGACATTGTTTATTAGACACTGTAGCACGGGATTACGGAAAGAGCAATAAACGCTGGCTTAGGAAAACTTGATTTTTCTTCTTGGCCCTGACATTAAACCTGGATAACTTAAAAATCTTGCCTAACCTACTGTAACTTTACATTTCTGGACTGTCTCTTGTCATGTTATTATTCTGTAAAAATCATATACAATTCATATAATAATATACCTGTTTGCAGTATGGCTCACAATCTTCTAGAAGTTACTACAAACTCATCAGTAATGCTTTTTTTCCTTTCTCATCCCTGTGCCTTCTCTTGTCTCTCACACTCACACAGACATCCTCAATTTCTCTCTCATTCATATGTTGTCTCTGCGTATGATCACAAGAGATCCATCAACACTGTTTGAAGAATGTTATGCCATCTGGTAGGATTTCCGGCAGCCTCTCCAGCTCACTCCACTGTTGCTATAATTCTCTTCCGATCTTCTCTGGGGGATTCACCCCGGAGAACATGCTCAAGGTCAGCACCTGCAGAATCACCGGGAAAGGCTTACTTGGTTCCTTGCCATCAGCATTCGTTAAGGCCATTAGATGTGAAGACTTAATTTACGCAAAAGAGCCAGAATGGACCAGAGGATGGTTGCTAGAGGTGGTCCAGTGTTTGAACTCACATGTGTTTTTTAAGTCTTATTTTTTGTTTGTAGTTTACATACAACATTACATTAGTTTCAGGAATACAGCATAGCAATTTGACATTCATATACATTTCAAAGTGATCAATCACCCCAATAAGTCTAGTACCCATCTGTCTTTGTAAAAGTTATTGTACTATTCTTGTCTACCTTTCCTGTGCTGTGAATTACATCCCCGTGACTTATTTTATAATTAGAAGTTTGTATTTCTTAGTCCCATTCAGCTTTTCCACCCATTCCCTTCCCCCTCAACTCGGGGAATAATCAGTTTGTTCTCTGTATCTATCAGTCTATTTTTGTTTTTGTTTTATTTGTTAGTTTGTTTTGTACCTTAGATCCCACATGTAAGTGAAATCATATAGTATTTTTCTTTCTTTGTCTTTCTAAGTCCATCATCGATGTTGCAAATGACAAGATTTCATTCTTTTTTATAGTTGGGTACTATGCCATGAACACTTAAGTGACTTCCCTATATTAGCTATTGTAAATAATGCTGTAACACATAGTGATTGCATATATACTATATTTTCAAATTAGTGCTTTCATTTTCTCCAGATAAATACTCAGGAGTGGAATTGCTGGGTTGTATGGTAGTTCTGCTTCTAATTTTCCATCGTGGCTGCACCAATTTACAATCCCAGCAACAATGCACAAGGTTCCCTTTCCTCCATACTTGTTTCCCCCAACACTTGTTCTTTGTTGTCTTTTTGATAAAAGCCTTTTTTTTAATAGGGTGGGGGGTAACATGTCATTGTGGTTTTAATTTGCATTTCTTTGATGATTTATGACACTGAGCATCTTTTCATGTATCTGTTGGCCATCTGATGTCTTCTTTGGAGAAATGTCTATTCATACCCTCTGTCCCCTTTTAAATCAGATTTTTAAAAACTTGATGATGAGTTCCTTTTTATAAAAAAAATATTTTTATTTTTTTAAATATATTTTATTGATTTTTCACAGAGAGGAAGGTAAAGGGACAGAGAGTTAGAAACATCGATGAGAGAGAATCATCGACCAGCTGCTTCTTGCACACTCCCTACTGGGGATGTGCCCGCAACCAATGTACATGCCCTTGACTGGAATAGAACCCGGGACCTTTCAATCTGCAGACTGCTTTATCCACTGAACCAAACCTGTTTCGGCGAGTTCTTTAAAATATATTTTGGATATTAGCCCCTTATGAGCTATATCATATCCTTTCCCATTCAGTGGGTAACCTTTTCCCATCCATTTAAAAATATCGATTGTGTCTCTTAGAAGCTGTGTGACCGTGTAGCACTCTTAAACTCTTTGTGCTTCTGTTTCCTCATCTAAAACATAGAAACATTAATGGTAACTCATCTAACTTAGTTGCTTAATGAGACAATAAATGTAAAATGTTTATAGCAGTACATGAGAAACCACTCACTGTCTAGTGTTAGCTTTATTACTGGGGAAGGCAGGGACCCATGGAAACGTTTTCTGATGATCTTCAACTCCTGTTATTTCCAGTGTTGCTAGATCTTTCCCCAGTTTTTTATTTATTTTTTTGTCTCTGTTGCTCACTCTATGTCTATTTTACCTCCAGGATGGACATTTTATACTCTTCCTAAAGCCATCTTAATAAACCGAGAAGCTCCTCCCCATTCTTACACGGTGATAGGCTTCTGAAAAGAGAAGGCAGGCAATTAGCTCCTCTCATTTACTGAAATGTACTGTCCACTTGCAGGCAATTAGTAGTTCTGTGGCTCAGGCAGACAGGATATTGATTTGTTTTTCTTTGATCCAACTGAGTAGTTGAGGTGCTGGTGTTTTATTCTGCGTTGCAGGAACTGGGACGTGGAGACCCTGTTTCACAAATAGTGCCAGCTTGTATTATGTCTAATGAAACATTACACACTTAACAGGAACTCGGGACATCTTTGTTAATAGTTTTTATTGTCTTAAAATGAGGGATTCTAAAGCATGCTTCAAATCATGTTGGTGGTTTTCAAAAGCAGCAGTAAAAGGGATGGTGGAGGATAAGAAATGGCTCTAAGCCCCCCTGTGGAATCTTCTCCCTCCGCCCCCCATTATTGGGCTCCTGGAGGGTAGAGCTATGCGCCAGTGTTTGCTACTCTTATTTTCCATTGGTGATATTAGTAATTTATTGCTGGCCCTGTTGAATTTTAGAGAGAACATTCAAGGAGAATGAGGGCCTCTCTCTAACACATATATTTAAGGGGAAATAACTATCTCATATTATGGAAAAGTCAAAATTTTTTTTGTTGCTTCTTTACATACTCTAAGATAGGATGTTGAGAGAGCCTTAAACTTTGTTCTTCACTTTCTGGGCCTCCATTTCTTCATCTGTCAAATAGTGACCACAGCACTATCCCATGTATGAATAACAAATATGTGTACGCCCATGATAGGAATGCCTGGCCCAGCGCAAGCACTCATAAAGTGTAGCATTGCTATTTTCCTCCTCCAAATGGCACTTTCTGCAGCTGTAGTTATGTGGGTGCAATACTTCTCACTTATCTTTTCCTTGGAATCTTTCTGTGGATGTTCCTCTTGACCCCATCGTTCCTTGCTGTTTGAACACTTGACTTCTTTATTACAAACACTTTTTCTCTCCTTGCCTGATGATGGTTCTCTCCTTGCCTCACAAATAAAGAAAAACTGGAAGTAATGAGCAAGCTTGAATTAAGATCTGTGAATGCTCTTTCTTGTCTGATAAAAATGGGATTGACCTTATTTCAAATCTTGTTTGTTTATCCTCCAAAGGAGGAAACTTCTAGCCCCAGCTTCTTAGATAGGTTTGAATCTTGCTGTTCTTTATCACCAGAGGGAAAATGGTCTAGTTTCTCAGTAATAGACTTCCGTTTGTGTTCTAAGTTTATTACTCTTCTTAATTTCAGGCTGAGCGGTCATCATTTCATAGCAGTGCAGTGCACATGGTAAGCTAGCTGCTGTTGCAATCCCCAAATCTCAGTGGCTTCCAACACTGTTTGGTGCAGGACGGAAGCAAGGGTTCTGTTGCAGTGCCTCTGTTATTCACTCAGGCCACAGAGTTCTGCACTGGGCCTGCTGCATCAGGGCTCAGGCGCACGAAGCAAACAGTGTGGTGTGTCTTTGGGGGACAGGCCTGGAAGTAGCAAATACTGCTCTGTACACAGTCATTGGTCCAAAATGCGTCACTGGACAACACAGGGCAGGCTAGAAGATGGCAGCAAGCTGTGTGCTTAGAAAGACAAAGGAAATGGTGGTGAACAAGTAGTTTCTGCCAAAGCAAGTTAGTTGGTTACACCAATTTTGTTAAACTATGAAATATTTCTCATATACTGAATAGATGTATTGGAAGAGAAAACGAATGATATCGCAGGTACACAGTTTAACAAATAATGTATTTTCTATGGAGTTGAGACCTCCTGTATGCCTCTCCATCTCTGCATCTTTTTGTATATTGCTTTTGAATAAGAACTATTTTAATTTTGTGCTTCCTGTATATTATTTTTATAATATATATGTATTTATTTTTGATATAAACTTATATCCAAGCTTTGACTTTTTGATATTTTTGGCCTTTGTGAAAACCGTATCCTATAATATGCACTCTTATGACAGTTTTTTTATTCACCTTTATAATTCTGAAATTTATTTATATTGATGTTTGTAGCTGTAAATGATTCATTTGACTGATACATAGTAATCCATTCGTTGGATAAACTACAATAGATTTACTGTTTCATAGTCATGGGCATTTGGGTTATTTTCAGTTTTATTTTTATTTTTCTTAATCGATAGTGCAATGAATATTCCTGTACATATGTTTTCATACACATGTATAAATTACTCCAAGGCATGAATCTTCCTGCTGTACCAGAGCACCACTCTATTAAAAATTTAAACAGTATGGATTCCTCGGGGAAAGTTTAAATAATTTAGATTTTCATTCACTCTGGCCAGCTTGGTGTGAGTTTGTGGCTTCTGAGTGCTAGCTTTACAGAGTAGAGCTAAGACAGACTAGAACATTTCAACCCCCCCAAATCCATTATCCTCTGTTGTGTGTGTGGTTTTTTTTTTTAAAGAGGAAAATTTACAAAGTAAATGTCTGAAGGCGTTGTTGCGTGTCTGTTTGCTCTCTTACTTTGTGCAATGTGGCTAGGTTATTTGGCGAGATTTTGTGTTATGTAATGGCATATCACTTTCCTGAGGTACAGCGTTCTATGTGACAGAGCTAAGTTTATTTCAGAGATAAAAAGGGGAGATCCCCAAATTTCTCACCTGCCCACTTCCCAGCCTCATCCTCATGACTTAAGATTTACTAGTAACTTCTCTTGAAAATGCAAACACAGTCCTCCTGACAGTACAGGAGAGTTTAGGTTTACAAAAAGCAGAAATGTTCTTAGTAATTGCCGAACTGCAAAGAGTGGTATCCAGGGTTCTCAAAATGGGGATAACTGGATGGGGAAAAGATAGTGTCCACAGTGGCATCCTCACCACGAATGGCACGAGGACCCCCGCAGGCCTGCCAGAGAGAGCCCCTCCACACAAGCCAACAGCCTCACCCTCTCATGACCTTGGTCTCCGCGATCCCTCTGTGGGATAAATCTCCGAAATCCACGCTAAAATCGAGTTTCTATAGCCCAGAAGAAGGGCAATATTTCTGATGAGAAAAAAAATAGTGAAATTTTTTAGGAAAATATTCATCTAAATAAGAGTCCCAGAGGAAAGAAACCTGTTCTCGTAGCACTGATTGGCACACTGCTCATGCATCAGATAACCGATCTTGCAAATTCAACATAAATTTTGAGTTGCTTCCTCACATGACTCAGAGGTACCTGGAATTTGCCTATGTGGGGAAATCCTTGCAAACTTTACAGGCCTGAAGTATCAGGAAAACAATAACAGACTGACATCTTAAACTGCATGTGTTTTAAACCACTTGTTTTTTTTAAAAAAACAATAACAACAACAACAACAACAAACTTCTGCCATTTTAAGCCATGTGATAGTGGACGAATTTATTTTCCACATATACTGCCGGCTTGTCATAGTTATTCTTTGAAAAGAAACGAGGCAGAGTGAATGGAGAATTTCTCCTTTTGTGGTCGGCTCCCTAGCTGTAAATAGCTCCTCAGTGCCTCGGCCATTCACAGGCCAGAGATCCCAGCTGCCTAACGTGTAAAGTACCAGCACAGAACAGTCCGTAGCTGAGGCTTCTGTGCACAGATGCCTGAGTTCAAGTCTCAGTTGTGGTTCCCAGATCTGTCTGTTCTTCAGTTTTTCATCACACCACAAGGATAAGATACCGTAATGCTGTGGCTTTTCAGATCCCATTAGTATTAAAACATGTTGATCATTCTGCCTCTGAAATTCCCCAGTACCATTTATTTGATGCAGGTTGCATCATTACTCATTATCTATCATACATCCTACTGCCTATCCCACTGCCCACATATAATTGCTTCTAAAGACTCTCTCAAAAGTTGTTTGTTATTGGGCATGGCTGATGATAGCCACAAATGCAAGTCTTATTCATTTAAAAAATATATTTAATTGATTTTTTTGCTGAGAGGAAGAGAGAGGGACAGAGAGCTAGAAATATCGAAGAGAGAGAATCATCGATTAGCCGCCTCCTGCACAACCACCACCGGGGATGTGCCCGCAACCAAGGTACATGCCCCAGACCGGAATCGAACCTGGGACCTTTCAGTCCACAGGCTGACACTCTATCCACTGAGCCAAACAGGTCTCGGCGCAAGTCTTATTCAGAGTACACAGAAAATGTGAACAATAATTCATTTTTTGGCCACACCAAATGTATTGTGTGCCAACTTTGCAGCATAAACATATAACAAATGCATCTTCCAACCATGTTATCACCTGAATTCTTTAGGTAAAAATTACTGCATTCCTAGATTGTGACATCTGTTAATGTTGACAGTCACTCTGCCTTCCATACACAACTACCAGCAAGAACAACACACAAGGGGCCATGGGAGGGTAAGAAAAGTGATTACTGCAAGGAAAGTATGTTCCATCCAGCATGGCATAAGCTCAACCTAGAGAGCACACGGTCACCATAAGGATGGGAAGGGCTCATTGGTATTGGGGAGCAATGACTGTCCCAGGAAGAGGTAGATGTGGCCATGCAGAGCTGTGAAGGGGATAAGTGACCATCCTCAGTGCCAGGATGGGCACGGATGGGTATACGGAGTAAAGGATGCCAGCACCATCTCACCATCCTTAGGTGCTGTAGACTAAAGCCTATATACTTGGTCAGCATATGCGGAGGATGCACACTTATTGCTCAAACCCAAAGGTTAGCCCAGCACTTGAATTTGTTCTTTACCTGATATAAATAAGATTTTATTCAAATCAGTGTATCAGCGTTTTCTCTTCAGGTGACCTCATTATTATACTGGACAATGAGAACGGTTCACTTGCTTCTCAGGTCACCTTCTTGGAACCATGTCCCAGCTACAGAACCTCAGGACCACTGCATTGGCACAAGTCTGGAACTCTGGTTCCTTTGGTCAACCTCATCCATGAGGGGGTTACATTAAGAGGGCTAAAGGGGTTGAGAGCCCCTTAAAGGGAAAGGACAAGCATTGGAATCCCTGTGGATGCTGATCAATATTTGGGCACATAACCAAGGTGTTATTATAGCCCCTATTGGTCCCAGGCAAAAGAAAGAGACTTGGAAGAAAATACTCCGGGTGAAACTCCAAAGAGCAGAGGCCCCTGAAATGCAGCAGGAGTCCCACGTCGTTGGGTCTAATGACTTCATATGTGAGGTTGTATGTGTAGGTAGATGATTATACTGATTCTATGTGTATGAACTCATCATGATTTTACTACTAAAAATTACATGAGTGCATACACATATAATCAGTATAATGGGCAGTTGAATTCTCTTTTTGTCTCCCATTTGTTATCCATTTGTCAAACAGTGACTGAGTACCTTTGATATGACCAGCAGGGCCAATGTATCCATTAGGCACCAATGTCAACAATGCTTTTGAGGGCTTAGAAAAATGTTCTAATTGCTTTTTACAACTATAAGAAAAAAATAACTTTTAGGTCCAAGACAGCGTTTTAGTTTATAATATTAATCTATCTGTATACTAACAGTCATAGAAATAATTATATATATTTATAATATATATATTTGTTTATAATATATTATATATATATATATATATATATATATATATATATATATATATAATTATATATATATTTGTTTTATGGAGGCAGGTGCCTATAAAGGCTATGGTGCTCAGAGCCCAAGGAAGTCACAAGGCAGCCCAGCACTGTTCTAGGAGCTAAAGATGCAGCAGGGAGCATGAGGCAATCCCCTTCCTTTATGGTACATGAGAGTGGAAGGAGATGAAAAAGAACATAGAAAGTTATATTACAATATAATACATTCTTCCAACAGAGGTATGCCAGAGGATGATGGAAGGGTTGGTTGTAGGACTGGGGGTATATCTAAGCAAAGCAGTGATGAGTGGGAGATGATGGCCTCATTTTACCATGCTGTGGAGCCCGATCACCAGTTTTCACCTATTGTCCTTGTAATTGATGCAGATGATGATCCATGTATATCACAGGCAGCTATTAAAGTCAGCTACCGGTAGATATTTAACTTTGATACCTGTTGCTTTGAATCACAAGCATCCCATCTGAAAGCATTTTTGAAATAATTGTGAAATGTGTAATAAATGTATGTATAATTTGCTACCTGGCTCTGTGTTCATGATTACTTCCAGGTTCTTCAAACTAGCCAAATCAATGGTAATCCCAACATACCATATTGAAGCTGTGGAGACTGGAATAGACATCTCCAAGTTATGCCTATTTAACTACCTCCTGAAGTTGTGATCTCATTTGTTTCTCAGCCAGGTCCACAAAGGATAGCTTTGTATCTTAGTAAGTTCTCCTTGAAATTTCTTACTATCAACAAGGGGGATGAGGATACATATATAATACCTTAATCAATAAAGAAATTAAAAAACACACACACACAACACAACAACAACAAAAACCCTTCTGTGGGTTTGTTTGCCATAAAAGACGAGGATACTACATATTGGATTATATTTGATAATATCCAAGTTCCCTTAAGAAAGTCTAATTTATTTACATTTTATTTAGTGGAAATGGGGCCTCAGCTAAAGACAGGTACATTATTCAGCAAGCAAACAATTAGTGAACATTCACTTCTGTGCCAGACACTGTGCCAGACACTGGGGTTCTACAAATAAACCGCACACAGTCCTTATCCTCTAAGAACTCATCATGTAGTGGAGAATATGGACAAGAAAAGCAGTGGTTACAATATTGTTATGCTCAGCTTCAATGGCAGATGGGCCCTCCACTCAAAGTTGGGTTCAGTTGCTGAGACTTGTGAGACCATACACCCACCTAGAGATTATGAAGAGGTTTACTGCTTATGTCACAGAGGGGTCTGAGGCAGGCAGAGCAGGTCTCTCAAGCAGATCTTAAATAGCTTGAGAGGACAAGAAAAGAAGACTGCCGTAGGGAATGAGGCCAGAGTGAGGGTTCCCACACGTGGATGGGCTTTTTGGTTTGAATCTCCTGTCAATGCCAAGCTGGAGGACCCAGGCTTTCTTATCAGCTTGTCCACATGTGGACACAAGCTAAGAGGAAACAGTGAAGCTCAAAAGCTATTCATAGTCAATCATAAAAAAATGGGGTCAAACTCTACATTCCAAATACAGTGTGATGAGAAGTGCTCTTTGGGAGGTTTGCAAAAGCTGCTAATCTCTGGTGAGCATTTAACCCAGGTTAAGCTGAAGGTTCAAAAAGTTCCTGGAGAAATGTACTCTGGAGTGAATCATGAAGGGTGAGAAGAGGAATGAGAGAATGCTAGTCATGAAGATCAACTCAAGGCAGAGAGGTATCATGCTTGAAGCACAAAGGAGTAAAAATGCATAGTTCATAAACTTGGAGTAAATCTAGATGTTAGGGAGCATGGAAAGACACAGCAGTAGGTGGTCCTGAAGAGTATGAGGTTAAAGCTCCATTCTGAGGATGAAGGAGAATCACTGTAGAGCAGAGATTTTCAGCCAGTGTGTCACAAGAATTTTTAAAACATGCATTACCTAGCCAGGCCAGTGCGGTTCAGTGGTGGAACATTGACCTATGAAAAAATCAGGAGGTCATGGTTTGATTCTAGTCAGGGCACATGCACAGGGCTGCAGGGTTTATCCCCAGTAAGGGGAGGGGGGGGGTACTGAAGGAAGTCAATCAATGATTCTCTCTGATCATTGATGTTTGTATCCCTCTCACTTCCTTCCTTTCTCTCTATGAAATCTAAAAACATTTAAGAAAAAAACAAAAACACAACATGTAATACTTGACTATTTAGTCAGGGGAACTGACCTATTTCCCCTTAGATTGTCAAATAAAAAAATGATGATAGCCAACACAATAATAGCTGGCATGAATGAATCAAATTATACCATTTTTTTTGTCAGATTGGCGAAAATTATAATATATATTTTATTGTGCCACAGAATTTTAGTAATTAGTTTATATGTGCCATGAGATGAAAAAGGTTGAAATTAGATCTGCATTTTAGAAGATAACTATTCTATTCAGAAAGCTGCCTGAGTTTTAATAAGAAGGAACGAAGTAAAGCCATTATCAGTAAGATATATCTGGCTTAATTAATCTTCTTTTGATAATCACAGTTTTAATTTAAAACCGTCACTCTCAATATAGTCTTAGGTGTTTCTAGTAGAGGGTGTGCAGTGAAGGGAAGGGGTGAATAGGGGGATTAGAACCTTATGGTCAGTCTTTTCAAATGATAGAAATCACTGTATTCTCCCAAACCATTCTGATACATCTCTCAGGGGGAAGAAATTCTCTGTGTTTCAAACAAAAACAACACAAAAAACCATCCAGCTGATTTGGTAGAAGTCATCTTCTGCCTAGTAGGGAATTACTGGGCTAACAAAGCAAAGTTCTAAGAGTGAGTTTCAGTCTTGGGTCCAGCTGTCAAGATCATAGACTTGGCCCACACAACTGGGTTCGAAGATAGAAGGGGAGGGATAGTGCAGTACTTTCCTGGAGCATGAGGATCACAGAAGAATGGGCCCCAATGTGGTTGTAAGACAAATGGAGGGCATAGCTCTAATGTTTTAGAAATGCTCAATTTTGTGGAGGACAGAACAAAAGATAATACACAGAAAAGGATGGTGAAAAGAGAAATCTGAAAAAGCCAAGAGAAGCTGGTCCCTGAAGGTAAGCTGAGCTTCTGATGTGTCCGTCACAGAAGACTCCCTCTCTCTTATTTTTGACACAAGAACTAAGAACTCAGCATGCAGAACATTTGGGAGTTAAGAGACAGATACTAATCAGATTTTTGTGATCTGTAGTCACAGTTTTCTAAACAGATTCCTTAGTAAAGGCTCAGCCTGTGGCCTTTGTCTTCTTGTTCCTGTTTCAGGTAGCTCTCCTGGTAATCCTTGCATGACGTCAGAATCGGCTGCCATCAAACCATGGGCTCTGTGCTGCTGCTGGAGGCAAAAGAAAAGAGTAATAAAAGTTGGAATTGGTCTGCTGAGCAAAGGCTCCTTTTTTTTTTTTTTTTTTTTTTTTTTTTTTTTTTAAGCAAGAGGCTAGGAGTTGGGGGAGGAGGAATTTGATTAAAGAAAGAAAGCCTTCTGTGACCACGGCAACCAGAAGGCCCCCAAAAGCCTGGGGAGGCTTGGGGGAGAAGGATGAAGAAATCTTGTAGATTTGTTACATCAAGATGTTTTTAATCAAGGTTCCTAGGTGACCCTTAGGCAATTAATTTATGGTCCAGTTGTCCTATTATGTATCTTCAGCTGGTTCTTCTCTTGGTACATTCTCTTCTTTTTTTTTTCTGACTAACACTACTAAATGTGAGAAGTGGTTATGAGCCGCTACATTCAGCACTAGTTTAATCTTATGATTAGTTCACTTCTTTCTTTTTCTTTTACAATTTTTTTTATTAATATAGGGAGAGAGGAAGGGAGAGGGTAGGGAGAGAGAAACATCAATAGGCTTCCTCCCGCATGCCTCCTACTGGGGAGCAAGCCCACAACCCAGGTATGTGCCCTGACTGGGGATCAAACCTGTGACTTCTCTGTGCATAAGAGGATGCTCACCCAACTGAACCACACCGGCCAGGGCCACTTATTTCTTTTTTTATAGCTGATTGAAAAAAAGGGGGAAGTTATTTCAATCAAGGTTTGATTCTTTTGAGAGAAGAGGGAATAATTTAAATACATGGAGTATGGTATTTCTAAAGCCAAAGCTGGTAGCCTAATAAAATAATTCTGACCATATGAATTTTTATTGCCAGGTGCACCCAAGATCAATGTCCATTCAAGTGATTATAGGAAAATGGTTGTACTGTTTTAGCAATTAAAATTGCAAGACCATACTTACAAATATATGCCTTAATCAGAGTAGGCATTTTTAAGATCACATGAATTTAAGAAGAAGAAAAATCAACAATTTGCAGTTAACCTTACAGGTTAAGATCAAACGAACTCTGGACAAAAAATAAAAGTAGAGAGAAAAATGGGTAGGGAAGTATTTAATAGTTTGGCATTTAAGCAGGAAAAAAGGTATTTTATAACAACTTGCTGTTTAAGTGATTCTTAAAATATTTCATATTGTACTCCAACTCCAATCCAATAGTATTTAAATTGTTACTCACTAAATAGTTTGTAGAAGATTGATTCATTAGGTGACATATGGTTAATTACATATTACTCAAGATTCATCAGGGCAAGCCTATTTCGTTAATAAAACTGAGTACTCTGACTATGACCAGCACAAAAGATATTCAGAATTTACAGGAAATAGTAAATACTTATTGGCTAGGACTGTCAACAGCCTAGACTTTGTCCACGAGGCTGGATTTTCAATGTCAGAGACTTAATTTCTAAGAGTTACGTTTTCCAAAGGACATGATTCTCAGGCACTGTGGAAATGCTTAGAATTAGAAAGAACTCTGTGGCCATCTACTGCTGCTCTCTCCAGCATTTCTAGGACTCTGACCTACTGGCTTCCAGGTAAATTCCAGCAGATGGTTCACTTCACAGCTCTTTGATCTTGTCAACTACAGAGCAAAATGGGAAGGAGAGATGGAAAATGGTTCTTTTTTGGTGAGAAGTAGCCTGTTTTTCATGACATTGCTCATGTATTTTGAATTCCTTTTCCAGGAACAATGATGGATTTGCATGCATGTGTTCACACTCCTTCAGTGTCTCCCTGTCTTCCCCCTATTGCTAATAGGGATTTATGAGTTAGCTTTTCTAAATGTTAGGAAGGCATCATGTGGCCACATCTGAGAGTGGAACCCTGCAGCAATCCACACCTCTCTAGGGATCCTTAACCTCATTAGCACCTGATGGTAATCAATCTATCCCTCAGTATCTTTTTTCTCTTGGTAGAAAAAGTTAGGGAAGTGTCCACCATTTCTCATTGTTAAATTTATACATCAGACTTAAAATTACCAACAAATAAATTGGTTTGGATTCCAGAATTAAATCTTAAAAGAAGTCCAGTCCATGAGAACAACCAGATTTGGGTTCTAGAAGAACTAAAGTTTAACCAAGTGTGACTGCCCCCACCCCCACCCCCAAATAAAAAAATCCCAAATATATTAATGGTAATGGTATTGTAGGTGGCTTCTTACAATAACCTGATTATTTTGATCATGCCAAATCAAAAGACAGGGAATCTCAAGTTTTTGAAATGTGGTTAACAAAATTATAAAAATAATAAAGGCAATGCTATTAAGTGAAAATATTATTAGATCTTAGTAATAAGAATTACTGTTAATCATATTGAAATATATTGCATTTTGGTCTGTAGCCTAAAAGGTTTTTTGTTGTTGTTGTTAAGTTTGATATGTTTATGTTACATAAATAAAAGCTTAATTCATATTTATTCAATAGAAAAAATACCTGGTAATAACTTTAATGAACATTTTCAGAATAGTTTAATCAGTATTCTTCTTTGGTAGGTTATCCTTTTTAGCCTTGCCATGCCCTTTTCCTATTTTAACATTTCTTCCATTCTCATTCTAAATACCATTCCTTTCAATATTTGAAAAGTCTGAATATTCTGAGAATCTCTAGACAAGGCATCTTAAGGTAAAAAAATAATCTTTGCTCTATCAGTTATGCTAATATAGTAGCAATACTAAACTTTTTGCTAGTTCAGTAACAAACACTTTGCTGTTCATTTCTGGTAATGATTTGTTCAAGAGAAGGAAGTGTGACATCTGATCTCTTGAGTACAGCCCATTAGGCTGGGTTTGGTACTTTATTTCGACTTTAGACCATAGCGTTTGTGAGAGAGGATGCTAATATTTCCTTTGTTTCCCCAAGATAGACCCTCTCTGATTTTTGTTCTGTTAAAGAAGGAACATGTAGTATAAACTTGCCAACCAGAGACAATCACTTTTAGTGGTTGGAAAAATAAACAGACTATGCTTTCTGGTATCTGAAGCCATTTACTAGATTTCATTTTTCTCATGATGAATATAATTTAATATTTGTTACTGAATCATTAAAATGAGGCGATTAGATAATAAAATGACATAGTCTTAATGGCCCTGTCTTTTCAATCTTCCCCAAAAGCAGAAAGAGAAGAGAAGCATCAAACAACATTTTATTATGCTTACCGTATTTGCCGGCGTATAAGATGATTTTTTGGCCCTGAAAAATATGCCTCCAAGTGGGGGGTAGTCTTATACGGCGAGTATATAACAAACTCTGTATTTTGAGTGGAAATGTTAGGGGGTCGTCTTATACGCTGGCAAATATGGTATTTTCAGGGCCAAAAAATCGTCTTATACACCGGCAAATACGGTATGTATTTTGTGGGTCAGGCATTCAGATGGCACACAATTTCTGCTTCACCATGTCTGGGCTTAGCTAGGGTAGATTTGGTATAAATCAAGTCACTAGAGGCCACAATTATCTCAAGACAGCTTCACTTATGTCTGGCACTTGGAACTAGATAACGTAAAAGCTTGGCTCAGGTGGGTCTAATGACCAGAGTTCTAACACATGGGCTTTCATGAACTTGAGCGTACTCACAGTTCCGTGGCCACTGGATAGGTAGACTTTTGAGGTGGTGGCTCTGGGCTTTTAAATGTACATGCTAACAAAAACAAAACAAAACGCACACACAAACAAAACAAAAAAAACAACACAAAAAAACCCAAAAAACAAAAACAAAAAAAGATGGAAGCCACATGGCCTTTTGTAACCTGGACTTTGAAATCTATACTCTATTGATCTACCCAGATTGAAGGGGAGAAGAACAGACCTCATCTCTTGATGGAAGGAGTGTCAAATACTATGGCCATGCTTTCAAACAGCTCCAGGGGTGTGTGGCTTTTTCTGAAATAGCCTTACTCAGGTATTGTGGATAAGAGTCATAATGGTTATTTCTTATTTCTTCATTGACTCTATTTCCATGCAGTTCTTCCAACTCAACCTGTGATGGACACTTTAGCTACAATGAGAGAAGAAGGTGAAGAACTATATTTGCTGATTCCTGACTAATTATATGTGTCATATTTACCCCCATTCAGCTCATTTCACCATGGGCCTTGCCTAAGCCATTCTGGAACTAAACCTTCTTAAAACCCTTTGGCAGTCAGTCATTCTTTCTAAAATCAATGAGATATTAGAGAGGACTTGACTTAGTTGTCTCAGTTTCCTCAAAGATTGTATATCTGCAACCTGCTAACTGTGTCTGCCCACCTCTCTGAAGAAAGTCTCTTGGAGGGTCTCTCAAAGTTGACCTTTCTTAGAACAGAATAAATTGGGACCTAGAGGATGGAAAATGTCTCAAACTTATGCTTCTATGATACATAAATTTGAGACATACATCTAACAAGGATTCTAATTAACATTAGAATTAACATTAAAATTAGAATCCTTGTAAGATGAGAAGGTGTGGGAAGGAAGAAGATAGCATCTCTGTCCTTCAGTGAGTTTATCATCTTATGAGAACTGCCGTGGGGATGTTCTTAGATCCGCTTTATAATCGCAAGCCTTTGTATAAAAACATGCTGTTCTTTGGGAAGTCTACACAGATGTTTTTATGGAGTAGTCTTATTATGCTGTTTTGCTTTATGATATTTTGATAATTTCAGTACTTGTTGAATTAGCCCAGGGCCTAAGCCATAGTGTGTGTGTGTGTGTGTGTGTATACTTTCAAAATTGTCATAAGACATTACAAAAAAATGCACTATCATATCCCTCTCTTCACTTACCACATTTCTGTTTTTATCCTGTTATTTTCTCATTTCCCATGGAAACAGTTCTAGGTTTGATTGTGAATACATTTTAATCCAAAGCTCTGTCATTCTCATGGAGGCAAAGTGAATACAAACTTACACATCACAATGGTTCATGGGCAGTACTAGCCCACAGAAACCTCACTGGCAACCAAGGTGGGTCCAACACACTTTTTTGTCAAGATGTTGCCTCTGTTTCCAATCCCCTGCAGGTCTTGGAGTAAAGCCCAGGAGGACAGGCTAGTTTGGGTCCTGGTATTATCAGAAAAGTCCAACACCCAATACGAATTCTGACATTCAAAGCCCTCATAGTTGAGTCAAAACATTATAGAAAGTGGTCCTCTTCTGATAATCTTGACTCTGCCCAGGTCACCATCCTGCCTGGCTGGTTTTGTTGATGGCAGCATAATGTGACACAGATTCCAAAGGCGGAACCCTCTCCAGGACCAGGGAGTGGTGGATTGTATAACCAACCTGGGGTAGTGTCAGGTTTATCAGTTGCTGATAACTAACAACTTGCAGCTACTTGTCTGTGCCAAGATCATCCGAAGATATCTTGTTTTTCTTTGTAAGACAGAGTAAAATGATCCTAAATTCTACACAGTCAAATGAACGCATCATTTATTAAGATTTATTTTCCATGTAAAATCTACAATTCACCTAAAAATGCATTCCTAACAAATCTCTTTTCCAGCTATGCATTTACTCTTTGTCGTGGCTGGTAGAGTATGTAGGAAACAATAAGGTTCCTAGAATACTGGGAATGTTGGGTAGAAAAATCTACAAATTTGGTGAACTAGCAAGCAGAATTTAAATTCTAAGTAATGCAATAGCACATACTTGTATAGGCAAAATGAAACAAAGTGCCCAATATACAGGCAGAAAAAAGTAAAAATAACATTTCAATAAGCAATGGAGTTATTTATTTCAGATAAAGGGAGACATCAGCTCTGCAAACAACACTTAGCACTGAGATCATTTAATTCTATGACACCATTATAAAGGATCTGAGTTTCAGGTTGTGTCTAAAAGGGAGCAGTCATGAAAAAATAATTCCCGTTCTTTATCCCACCTCAGCCCACTTATTTCTGTTATGGTTTAAATGCTATAGACAAAGTTGAAGTAGCAGAGAGGAAAGAATGGCCCATAAAGGGGAATTTGCCCACATCTAGTTCTGAAGGCCCTGGAAGTTCTTGCATTTTTCCAGGAGCTCCACTCATTCAAGACTCTGTGAGGTCAAATCGAAATCTAGAGTGGCCTGGGAATTGGAGCTTGAGCATGTGTCCTCATTCTTATTCCTGTACTCTTTCCTCCTGACAAGGAACCAGAGCCAGCCTTATCTAACTGAGAACATGCAGGTAGAGAATGATTGAGTTATAAATTATGAGAATTATTTTGATTTTAAATAAAGCATTTTTTAAATAATAATGACATACCATGTAGGAAGAGAACCCCATTACTTTTATTTTTTAAATTTATTTTTAAAAAATATATTTTATTGATTTTTTACAGAGGGAAAGGGAGAGGGATAGAGAGCTAGAAACATCGATGAGAGAGAAACATCGACCAGTTGCCTCCTGCACATCCCCTACTGGGGATGTGCTCACAACCAACATACATGCCCTTGGCCAGAATTGAACCTGGAACCATTTAGGCCGATGCTCTATCCACTGAACCAAACCGGCTTTGGCAGAACCCCATTACTTTTAAAGACATTGCCACTTATGTTATCTTAATTGATCAAACAACTGTGCAAAGTAGATAAAGAACACATTACCCTCATTTCATAGAGCAATTCTCTGAGGCTCCAAAAGGATAAGTAACTTACACGAGATAAATTGGAAAGAGAGTAGCCAATGCACTCTTCATTAAAGGGCTTTGTAGCTCTTCCCAAAATATGTTCCTTAGATTCTAGAATACCTTGATGGTAGCCAGCATAATGGACCTTCAAAAATATCAGCATCCCAATCCCTGGATCCTGTGAGTGTTATTTTACATTGCAAAGGGTAGTTATGATTGCAGTTGGAATTAAGGGTGCTAATCAGCTGACAGAAAAAAAGAGAGATCATCCTGAACTATGTAGTGGACTTACTGTAACCACAAAGGTCTTTAAAAGAGGGAGGCGGTAGAGTAAGTCAGAGTCATGCAATGTGAGGACTCCACCTGTGTCAGTGGCTTTGATGATGAAGGAAGGGGGCTGTGTGTCAAGGAATGCAGATGGGTTTAGGAGTCAAACAAGGCAAGGGAATGTACTTGTCCTAGAGTCTCAAGGAAGAAATGCTGACACCTTGATTTTAGCCCAGTGAGACCTGTGCCAGACTTTTGACCTACAGCACTGTAAGATAATATTGTGTTGTATTAAGCTACTAATTTCGTGGTAATCTGTTGCAGCAGCAATAGAATATATGCTAATACACTAGTGCTGTGGCATATTTTATTAACAAAGGGTGTCTAAGACAATAGTATGCTGATAAAAGTTTAAGAACCAGCTTTCCAGAAGGAAAAAAAAAAATCCCTATCAGTATTTGCCAATTTCTAAGATATAAATACTCCCATCACGGTTGATTTCAAACTATTACTAACATCATGGATCTCAGAACTGTGAAGAGAAGCCCACAACCTCTCAGGAGCCGATACTAGGCACCTGCAGCACGCCACTGGAATACGTCCGGAAAGTGTATACTTGGCCCTTTCAGATTCACTGCGCACATCAGATTTGTTACAGGCAGGTCTTCAGAGAAAAAGTCTGCTTAATTCTGCACACTTATTTGACAACATTCTTTCTCCCTATATGGTATAGCTTATAGTGGAAACCTGAAAAGACAGCAACAAAATACTATCAGCCACTCCATCTACTGTCTCCCAGCCTGAGTTTTTTCACTCTACCAAGACATCCTCCCAATTTGTGAATATATATATATATATATATATATATATATATATATATATATATTCTTCCTATTATCCATCTCATAATAATTGGGGAATATGAGTCCAGAGATAATAATAACATAGGAGAAACCAGTATGTGTGCTAGCTCTCATCACCGACTACTCACTTTGCCGGGCAAGTAGCAGCAAGTAGCTGATTAAAAAAAAAAAAGAAGTTATATTGACATCAAAGACCTACTGACTGAGGATCTCTTCTCTTTTACCATAATCAGCCCAAGTTGTCAACTGAGTGAGGGTCACCTTGCTTCAAAGAACCAGCTTATGCGTGCTGGGTGTTAGGGTAATAGGATAAATGACATTTGCCCTGTGACTACTCCTTCATATAATTCCCTCTCACAGGCTTTTCAGAAGCTTGGGGGACTCTTTTGATAATGATTTAATTTTTCTCCTGAGCTTGTTAACTCTGCTTATTAGTGGCATTGGGGTGGGGGGTGGGGTGCTTTAATCTTGCTAATTAAGTGCATTTCTGTCTCTTCCTGTTTGGATCATTTCTTTTGGATGACTCAGTCTCTTTAGAGTAAATGCTCAGTCTTTCAGATTTCTCAACCGTTTCCCTGCTCCTTCCCTAGATGGTGTCATATGTCTCGGGGTTGGGGGCCAGGGGAGATCATGTAATCCTGTGGCAGTGGGCAAGTGGGGCTTTTATGAATGCAGGTCCTTGTTCTGTACACTGTTCTCCAGGTCTATGGTGAGGAAGTTTGTCTGTTTGGCTCACTGGGGTCTGCTGACATGTGGCTGGCTCCGTGTGGCCTCTAGAGAGATCACGCTGATATCCACACCTGACAGTTGTGGGCCCAGCCTTTTGCCTTCGGCTCTTCAGGCTCTATGCTCTGCGGCCCTTGTTTCCAACCCCAACTTCCACCAGCTCTTCCAACACTTCTGTGTGCCTTCCCATAGGGGCTGACAGGATCTAGGTCCATCCCATACTGACCAGTGCTACTTCTGTTATTAAGGAGCGTCACTCTTGCTGCTGCATTATCATGCTGGTGGCACGCTGGATGAGATACAGGGACAAATTCAGAACCTCTCTCTCCCTCAAATTATTCCAGAGAAAATAGGTCACTAACTGTAGTGTTCTTGGATCTCCCAAGATGTTAGACACTTAAGAATCAGATTCTGTCACTATTGCCCGCCCCTTCTTTCTACACTGCACCGTGCTCAAAAAGGGATTTTGCATTGCACCTCCTTTCTGATTGAAGCACTTCTTAGGCCACATCTATTTCAATAGGAATCATGGCGTAGTCTTCTTGGGTGGCAGAGATATCCTCTCTGTACCAGGGGAAAAACTCTAAAATGTGAGATGGCCAGGCTTGGTTTTCTATATAATGAATCATGGAATAACTAGGAAGCAAGAATTACCTGGGCTGGAAATGTATTGATTTAATATCCTGGCTGTTCCAATTACAGTAAGTCCTTGGGTTACATTGGAAATCCATTTCTACGGTGCGACATAACGCAATTTTCGCAGTAAGTCAGAACTCACCTACATAAGCACTTACATCACTCACAAGGAGAACATATACAGCAGTAATGAAGTGAAACAGTAAAAATAATAATAAAAATAATAATAATAATAATAATAATAATAAAATAAAAGAAAGATAACAATTCCCAACCTTTACTTGTGGTAAATAAGTAATAAAAAACATAAAGCACATACGTACATACATCAAAATGACAGAACTTTTTTATTATTATTTTTTTTAATAAATCTTTATTGTTCATATTATTACAAATGTTCCTCATCCCCCCCATTGCTCCCCTACACCAAGTTTCCATTCAATTCTCTGCCCTTTCCCCATCCCCCATTGTCCTCATCCATAGGTGCAGTTTATGTTCAGTCTCTTCCCACCCCGCTCCACTCCCCATTTCCCCGAGAATCATCAGTCCACTCCCCTTCCATACCTCTGATTCTATTATATTCACCAGTTAATATTGTTCATCAGGATTTTTACTTCCCTTGGTTTTTAGACTCACTTGTTGATAGTTACGTGTTTGTTCATATTTTTATCTTTATTTTCTTCCTCTTCCTAAAGAACCTCTTTTAGCAATTCATATAATTCTGGCTTGGCAGTGATGAATTCCTTTAGCTTAAATTTATTTGTGAAGCTCTTTATCTGGCCTTCGATTCTGAGTGATAGCTTTGCTGGGTAGAGCATTTTTGGCTGTAGGTTCTTGTTATTCATCACCTTGAATATTTCTTGCCATTCCCGTCTGGCCTGCATGGTTTCTATTGAGAAATCAGCTGACAGTCGTATGAGTGCCCCTTTATAGGTAACTACCTGCTTTTGTCTTGCTGCTTTTAATATTCTCTCTTTGTCTTTAGCTCTTGGAATTTTAATTATGATGTGTCTTGGTGTGGTTCTTTTTGGATTCCTTTTGTTTGGGGTTCTGTGTGCTTCCTGGACGTGTAAGTCTATTTCTTTCCCCAGGTAGGGGAAGTTTCTGTCACCATTTCTTTCAATATGTTTTCGGTATCTTGTTCTCTGTCATCTTCTGGGATGCCCATAATTCTGATGTTGGTTCGCTTGAAGTTGTCCCAGAGGTTTCTTACACCATCTTCAACTTTCTGGATTCTCTTGTCTTCTTGCTTCTGTGGAGGAGTGTCCTCTGGCTCTTTGTGTTCCAAATCTTGGACTTGATTCTTGCAATCTTCCAATCTGTTTTTAGGACTCTGTATAATATTATTTATTTCAGAGATTGTATTCTTTATTTCTAGTTGACCCTTCATTATTTCTTGTTGATCCCTTATCATATCCTCATAGGTCTCATTTATTTTATCGGCCTTTTCTAAGAGATTGTTGAACAACCTTATAAGCGTGGCTTTGAACTCTATATCCAGTCGCTTTTTGTCCTCCATTTATTTCGTTTGTGATCTGTTTCCTCGTTTCGGCATTTTCGCTGCTTCCCTGAGTTGGTAGGTTGGGAGGATCAGCTGTGTCTATGCCAGGAGAAAACCTTATTCCACTAGTCTTGGAAACCTGCAAAAGCCTCTCTGAGTTCAGCTTGGATGGGGCAGAGTTTCAGGGTGGAGCCTACAGCCTTGGCTTCCGGTTAGCCCCGCCCTCTGAGGTTCCTGAGTCTCAGTGTTCCTCAGTGTCCTTTGGTACTCACTGCAAGCACCTCTGAGAGAAAGGCACTCTAGAGTTTCGCCCGCTACCAGACAGTGTAGTCTATCCCCCAACAAGCCCACAACTGTGGTTCAGAGCAGTTGGAAGTGGGGTTAAGAACAGTCCGGAGCTTATGTCTCCTTCTTGCTAGGGCAATCTCTCGGCCCAATCAACAGTCTGTCCTCTGTGCGAGCAATGTGCGCGACTCTGGAGCTCTGCCTTTCGCCAGCTTCTGGCTCTCCTTAGCTTCCGCCTTACAGCCCAGATTCCCCCTGTATGAGGCTGGGACCCCAGGGTCTTGCCCAGGACTGGGGTTCAGTGCAGTCAGAACGGGCTCAGCACAGTCCGGAGCTTTTGAGTCCTTCCCGCTGGGGCAATTTAGCAGCTCAGCGAACAGTCCCTCCTCTGCGCGCAATGTGCGCGACTCAGGAGCTCTGCCTTTTCGCCCCTCCGCTGACTTCCGCCTTACAGCCCAGATTCCCTCTGTATGAGCCTGGGACCCCCGGGGTCTCACCCAGAACTGGGGTTCAGTGCAGTCAGAGTTGGGGTTCAGCACAGTCCGGAGCTTTTATCTCCTTCCGGATAGGGAACGGCAGCCAGGCACTCCGCCTCCCCTCCTCTCCGGCTCCGTCCTCTCCCCGCGCGCACCGCGCCTCCGTAGCTTAGGCTTTTACAGCTCCTCTGGTTTTCCTTCTGGTTTTCTCTTTCCTTCTAGTTGTAGAATTTCCAGTCAGTCAACTTTCCTGTAGTTCTGGATAGTGTCCGCTCTATATTTTAGTTGTATTTTTTGAAATTGTTGAGTGCGGCTGCAGTTAGGCTTTTACCTCTGCCGCCATCTTGTTGTCTCTCAACCTTTTATTATTTTTTATAAATAAATAGGAGATGGTGATGTAACCATGAAACGATCTACGTGGAGTCCGACGTAGCCCGAGGACTGCCGGTATAACAATGGAATTGTGTTAATGAAGGTGTAGAGATACTCCCTTTCCCTTGAATCCCATTATGACATTGCTTGAGAATTTAAGAAAATCCCATTGAGTGTTATGCCTAATGCTTGTGTATATTAATTTGATTTATCCATAGAAGCGAATGTGTTATGATCCTAGTGGACATTATTATTCATAATGTGCTTTTTAAAGACTCTGAGGAACAGCTTTATTTCCCAGATAAAAAGCTTATTCTCCTTCTCTCTATTCCTCCAACAACTTGCATTTTGTTCCATTAGCATATATTAACTATACTGTAATTAGTTTCCATATATTCCTCCCCACCTCCCTATATCTCTTCACATATGTGCTGATATGCATGACCCTACAAGCCAGGATTCTGCTATGTTTATGTCTGTATCTTTCAGGTATGTCTCCCAAGTAGTGTGCCTGCTACACAGACACTGCTCAATCCGTGAATGATCTGTCTTGCTAAGCAACTTTCAGCAAATAGGCAGCAGAGAAAAACAAAATCTCCTTTCACCATCAGTGTCAGGTCTCTGATTGAGGCACAATGACTCAGTAACAAGAGCAAATCATAAGAAGTGAATCATAAAACTGAAACCTTACTTTCAAAAATGAGACATTTGTATTAAATTTGACAATGCAGATTGACTGTGTAAATATGAAATATTCAACCAACTGTGAATATCGAATAGGACTCTAGAGCAAATATATTAGCTGGAGGCCCGATGCATGAAATTCGAGCAAAGGTAGGCCTTCCTTCCCCTAGCTGCTGGCTTCGCAGCCCCGGCCCCATTCCCTCCTGGCACCAGCCTTGACTTGGCACTAGCCACATCTACTGCCACACAATCCTGGTTCCCTGGTTCCACGGAGCTCCCCCAGATCGATTGCCCTACAGAGGGTCACCTGGGCCTCCTTCTTTGGGGTGATTGTGGAGCCCCCCCCATAGATTGCTCCACCAGCCAGTAGCCTGGGCCCAGCAGCTCCCTCCCGACAAATCCCATGGCACCCACCTTGACTAGCCTGGTGCCAGTGGGTATCATAGCATGGCTTTTCAGAAGGTCATCTGGACAGTCATCCTGCTGTTTGGTCATTTGGTCAATTTGCATATTATGCTTTTATTGTTATAAATGACAAAATACACATAATTAAAATAGCATCTAACATCTGGACACATAATACACATTATATGTTTGCTATCATTATGGTTATTGCTATTGTTGATATTGTTGATATTACTACTGAGTGTATTATTAACTCCAGGCAATTGTTGTTTTTATTATAATATAAATTATTTTAAATTGAAAAATGACTACCTACTTACTACAGAAAAAGCTATAAAGCACTGGTAGGTTAAAAAACAAAAAATAATCACTATACTACTTAAAGATAATCGCCTTATATAATTTGGCCTGTATATTTATGTTTCTCAAAAACATTACATCATAATTAAAAGTGGAACTCCCATTGGACCTAGTAATTGGACTTCTAGGAATACATATCAAGAAATCAGAAACACCAATCAGAAAGGACATATGCATCCCTATGTTCATAGCAGCACAATTTACAGTAGCTAAGAGTTGGAAACAGTGTAAGTGCCCATCAGCAGATGAATGGATTTAAAAAATGTGGTACATCTACACAATGGAATACTATGCAGCTGAAAAAAAGAAGGAACTCTTACCATTTGCAATAGCATGAATGGGGCTGGAGAGCATTATGCTAAGTGAAATAAGCCAGTCAGAGAAAGATAAATATCACATGATCTCACTCATATGTGGGATATAATGAACAACATAAACTAATGAACAAAAATAGATCCAGAGATGGATCCAAAGAAATACTGAACATACCATCCAACCTCCGAGAGAAGGCAGGGAGGAGTTCATTAGGGTAAGAGACCAACCAAAGGACTTGTATGTTTGCATATTAGCATAACCAATGGACACTGACATTGGGGCAGTGGAGACTTGTCCTGGAGGGAAGGTCAATCAGGGCAAAAGGAGGCATATATAATACTTTAAACAAACAAACAAAAAACAACATTACATCATGCTTTATTAACTGTTCTTCAGATTCTTTTTGTTTTGACTCAAGAGCAATAATATTGTTGACAACTTTTTAATATTTTTCTTTCTCTATTCTAAATGCTAAGTTGTACTTTTTAATACATCTTTCAATTTATGAAGCATTAGAATTTTTATTCCTCATGGTGAAGAAAGCATTTGGCTTCTTTTAGCAGAATGTTCTTTCATTATATCCAAAACAACCTTTAGTGTTTTTAGGAATTCCTCTTTTTTAAATGCCAGAAATGGTTTTTACTGGGCTATGCAGTTGAGTAATGAATTATTCCTGAGCCTGGCTTTGAATCTTAAGCTCAGCTGTGACTGTGTCTAAAGAGACTTACATCTGTCTTCAGATTGTTTCAATACTGTTGGGAAACACTAACCAACTCTAATGTCTGCCGTCTTGAATATAATGTAAGCTAATTTGTTTATAATATGGACAGATCTCATGCTGGGTGCTTGGAAGTGAAGAAAGTTTTTAGACTGTGAACATGCTGTTTGAAAGTGTGAGCGTCCCTGGAGTGTGTAGAACAGGTTGTGCTCAATACAGGAACCCTAGAGAGTCTTCATCCCATCTGTCTAACAGGTTACAAGTTACACAAGGCATTTCTCAAGTGGGAACTATCTGTATGTCTCAGACCAAATTGATTTTCCTAGAAACAAAAGTGAGACTTAAAAACAACAACAACAAAATATTTCTAGTACATGTAACATCCCAAGAAAATAGTTGCCACTTATTTATAATAAGAGGCCTGGTGCACTAATTCATGCACTGTGGGATCGCGAAGGAGGTTGGGGTGGGGGGTGAGGGGCTGAGACATGATTGGCTCTCCGGGCGGGCAGTGGAATATCCTTGCTGGCATGAGATCTGGATCTGTCCCACTGACATTTGTGCTGGTTGCTGGGAACTACCTGAAAGCCGCCTTTATATTATTTCTTCCTTGTGGAGTGTCTAAAGAGAGGAAGCAGCCGCAGTGCCCAAGGCCTGTTCTTGAGATTGGACCTGCGGGACTACTGAGGGAGTGAGTGGCTGCCACTGGGCTGGTGGCCACTGGGGTGGGTCTCAGCTGAGTGGCACTCCTGCTATGGGAGTTCACTGACCACCAGAGGGCAGCTCCTGTGTTGAGTGTCTGCCCCCTGGTGGTCACTGCACATCATAGCGACTGGTCATTCCAGTCCATTCAGTTGTTTAGTCACTTAGGCATATATATATATATATATATATATATATATATATATATATATATATATATATATATATCTTAGATAAATATAAAGCTGAGCCAAAAAAAGAGCATTTTGTGTCATGTAGAAGTAGGCTTATAAACCCATTAGTAAGGAAAATCAAATGTCTGGATCAGTGTAGGGAAATTTGTGAGATGGGCAACTTAATAAGCTCTTCATCAGGACACTCCACAAAAAAAATGTATATTAATTTAATAACATTATTCTCTATATCATAAAGTGCTACATAACCTCTATTTAATCAAATATTCTAGTAACATCTTTTGGCTTAGTTTGGGTACTAGGTGAATTCAAAGATAACATTGCATTCACTTAAGTATATTATATAATTAATCTGGGTTTCAGAAATGACAAAAAAGATGAATTACTCTTTTTATAGTCTAATTCTTACATTTCGAGTTAGAGAAATTGCCAATTATAATGAATACATTTTAAATATATATATTGATTTCAGAGAGGGAGATAGAAACATCAGTGATGAGAATCATTGATTGGCTGTCTCCTGCTTGCCCCATACTGGGGATTAAGCTCACAACCCAGGCATATGCCCTGACTGACAGGGAATCCAACCGTAACCTCTTGGTTCATAGGTTTATGCTCAACCACTGAGCCACACCAGATGACAGTGAATACATTTTAGAATCCCTATCTTGTACTCCTTTTGATATTGAAATTGAGCATTTTCAGTAAAACAATATAATCATTGTGTAGCATAACAAGTCCCATAATTCAACATAATTGGAAGTCAAAGATCCTTTAGGAATAGAAAACAAAGTACAAAATGACTAGCTGCCTAGAAGTGTTTTTTAATTTTTCTAAAGAGTATTTATAGGGCGATATAAACTTCATAAAAATACCTTCTGTGATTTATATTGTACTACAAAATAAGTACATTTGGCAATAAGTTCTTTTGTGTGTGTGTATGTGTGTGTGTGTGTGTGTGTGCGTGTGTGTGTGTTTGTAAGAATGTCCTAGGTTGCAATATATGCAATTTTAGCTATCTTCTGAGAAGCTCATAAGGAGTTTGGCCAAATTCTGGGGTGATTTATTCATGGAAAGTGACATCTGCAGATCTCAGTAACTAATAAAAACAGAAAGCAAATAAGTAAATGTTTCCTTTTCTTTCAGAGATTGATTTTTGTGTGAGACAGATTTATTATATTACCTTTTACTAAATACTATGGAGTGAAGAATAAAGATAGTGTTTTATCTTTTACTAGAGGCCCAGTGCATGGATTTGTGCATCTTAAAAGGAAATTAATTAGAAAGTGGCCTGTGGGGCAGGACTGGGCGAGAGGGGTCGGACATGCCCTGGAGCCAACCTCCCAAGGCCCCTCCCTGGCCAGCGGCACCTGGGGCAGTGCTAGGGCTGGAAGGGCATCTGTGGAGTGAGTGAGTAAGTGGGATTGCTCCAGCAGGTGGGGTCCCTCAGCCTGGCCTGCGAGAAACCAGCTGAAACCAGCAGTCTGACATCCCCCAAGGGGTCCCTGAGTGCGAAAGGGCACTCTGCAAAGTTGCTGTCACTCAGCAGCTCCTTCATTTAGCATATGCCCCTGCAGGCTAGTTGGCTGGTTGACCAGATGCTTAGCCTTTTATATATATAGATGTTTATAAAGTGAAGTTATCTAATTTAATTTGCTCATTTTAAATAAAAACCATTTTAATATTTCTATAAACTAGGATTCTGTTAATTAGCGGAAAGTTCTACAGAAATCAGATATATTTCTGGTTATCTCTGCTGTAGGCAAAGATTTACTAATAGTTTAATGAAAACAATGCTATATGAACTTGATCATATCTCATTGTAAAGTGGGTGCGTTGAGTTCATTGATGTTTAAGGATCATTTCATTTAAAAATTCTATTTGGTGTTATTCCTCAATGAAGTTTAGCATTTTTCAAATGGAGAGAAATGATTTTCTAGTTTTTCTTAAACATTGCTGAAACAGAGTGCTTACATTATTTTAAAATAGTGCAAAATAACTGTTGTCCCATCTGTGCAAGTGAAGACACAAAAACATATGAGTTTATTTGCTGCAAATTGAAATGAGAATTAATCATGTTTCAGTTATGAAAAGCTGAAATCTAGACTTACTAAATGTAAGTAGTATAGCAAAATGACACAGAGGGGCAGGACAAATTCTAAAAATTCTCCATATAGTCATAGCATGCAGGTTTGGGCACATTTATCCTTTAGTGTGGAGATGAACCCGTGGGAAGAAATAGTGTGCTCTCTAATGCTCCATTCTTGGCATGTTTGGTGGTCACCTCTGTGTCTTAGGATGATAGAAACAGATTGTGCACTTGTGACCATTTAAATTTCATCTGGTGGTTGTTCCAATAAGGTCACCAGAAAGCTTTTGGAGGATTAGAACATGCCCAGAGACTATAGTAAGAGGTAGTTAGAAATGAGGGATGAGCTAGAAGTAGAAGGCAGTTTTGAGGTTGTATTGTGACATTAGAAAATTTCACTGATTCCTTAACAAATAGTTGTTGAATAGCTACAAAACAGGTGACACTGTGCTGTGTCCTATGGTGGGTCTAGCTGTGCTGTCCAGTATACAATTAAGAGTCATCCACCACTCTTTACATAGAAATTGTAATAAATTGAAATAAATAACATTAAAGTTCAGTTTCTCAGTTGCACTGGCCACATTTTATGTGCTTTCTAGCCGCCTGTAACTAGTTGTTACCATACTAGTCAGCATGGGTTACAAACTTTTACATCATCACAGAGAGCTCTGGTGGAGAGAGTGGCAGAGCAGTTGAAGATGTGGTCCTGGTGCTTTCCCTGTTGGGATTCATTTGAGGATGTTCTGTAAACAAATAGCTTCAACACCAAACAGTGGGAATATGAGTAATTTGGGAGGTAAAGAGAGCTGAATTAGTTCAGAAGAGGGAAGATCAAATCACAAAGAGTGATTAGAATAGTTATAGAATTGAAGAAGGGTTAGGCATTTAGCAATCAAATATTCATTGAAATATTCTCTACATAAAGGAAGATGGGAATTCAGGGGGCAGAAAGGATGGCAAGTAGTCTGGGTAAAAATATCTGAAAGACAGACGTGGGCACCTACAGCCATTGGCGTTCTGTCTTGGAAAGGTCTCGAAGGCTAAGAGTTTGCACTTTTCTCTGAAGGGGTTGAGAAACCATTTGAATTTATGAGTAGGAAATGTGACCCAAGCATTATTTCAGAAAGATGTTTCTGGCAAGAGTGTGCTGGCTGGATTGGATGGAGAAAAAAACCAATAAACCATATTAACATGAGACAGCCTAAAATTATAGTTGTAAGAAACTTATTCTAGACACATGCTATAATAAACCTTACTTAAAATAAGCTTATTTTGTAACAGAATTATCAGAAATCTAGGTCTTCCTATATCTCCAAATGACTGACATATTACCTCTCTTCTTCATTATATTCAGTCAGAAGGATGCAGATTGCTTATCATTCATAGCAAAGTAACAGGAGGAACCAAGGACAAGAAGGAAAGATCAGTGGGAAAAAAATTAAGGATTAAAAATAATGTAGCCTGAAAACAGAAATAGAATCTAACTATTTTAGCATAGAAGTGAGTTGAGAGATTGAAAGAGCTAAAATCTTTTTTTACTTCTTTTAAAATATATTTTTATTTCAGAGAGGAAGGAAGAGGGAAAGAGAGATAGAAACATCAGAGATGAGTATCATTGATTGGCTGTCTCCTGCATGTCCCCTACTGGGTATTGAGCCTGCAACCTGGACATGTGCCCTGATCAGAATTGAACCATGACCTACAGGTTCATAGGTCAAAGCTCAACCACTGAGCCATACTGGTTGGGGGAGAGAGCTGAAATTTTCATACTAATAACATCCAACCTCAGCCTCAGTGCTTGCTTCACTTACACGGTGGTGCAGTGGAGCGGCTGGTGCTGTCTACGTGCATCCCTTCACAACTTTGCGTTCCGTGAAGCCTCATGGTGGGAGTATTTATGTCACGGAAATTGGCAAATGCTATAAATCAGGCTGTGCCCACAGAACTCTGTTACCACTGTGCCCTCAGGAACCACATAGACAAGCACGATTCCTTTTTTAAAAGACTACAAAACAGCTACAAAGTAGAAACTAAAGACATGATTGTGCCTATGCAGTCATACTAAGGGCAGAGACTGGTTCTTCCAAACCAGAGTTTATCATTCTCAGTGTACATAGGGATCAACAGTGTTTTGTAATGCCATGTGCATATTAAGTTACCGATGCAAGTGCTTCAAATGTATCAAGTATTTTAGATTTGTTTTTTCTTTCTTGCTTGACCGTGGAGCTGTTCAGGAGTCACCCAAAAGAGTGGAGACTCCTGCCTTGTGATTTCCTTGTGCAATTTTTATGGAGCTTGGCCTGTGATTTATGGATAAGAAAGCTCTCTGTGTAGTTACACTCTTAGTAATTGATATGTATATCTTGTTTCCCTTCAAATTTAGAGAATACAAGTTGTTTTCCCTTTTAATGGACTTAGACCTGATGATAGCAAAATCTGTTCCTGCTGCGGCAGTAGTGAGTGAGCTATGCCTGCTATGGCTGCTACTTTACTGTGGCTGCCACCTGTCCTTGGTTGAGTGCTTATTACATACCTGGTACTATAGTAAGCCCTTTCTATGCACTGTTTCATTTAATCCTCACCATTATTCTTTCAGTTAGAAGTGTGTATGTCCTTTTGCCAGATGAAGAAATAGGATCAAAGAGGTTAATAAATTTGCCCAGAGTTGCTTAAGTGTTGAGCAGGGATGTCAATTCCAATCTCTGTAATGCTGACCCTACACCACTGAGATGCATTACATGGGGAAAAAACAAAAAAAAAACAACTATTTTCTGGCAGTGATAAGGGCTATCAGGAGCCAGGGGGAGTGAAGAGTGACAACCTCTGGGGCATGGGCAACTAGCAATGATTTTTTTTTTTTACTGTGTGCCCAGCAGAGTGTGTTGCTATTACCTTTATGGACTTGTGGGGAGAATATGGCCCAAGGTGCACTTGGACACACAAGGGGAACCTTGTTCTAGGGATTTACTTCCTCTGAAACCTCACAGGTAATGAAATGGACTTGGTGGTTCTAATAAAATGCCAGTGAGAATTCCCAGATTGAGTCAGGGTCCCCAGATTGAGAAAATCCATGACCACATTTTTCCAAGTCTTGCCTCATTCCCAAGCTCTAATATTTTAAAAACAACAACAATAACAAACCACTCAGGCATTTCTGAGATTTGTGAGACAAACATGATAAGCACTACACTATGAAAACTGCTCATTTCTGCTCATTTTTGAGACTTGTTAAGTAGAAAAATAATCATTTCTGAGATGCTATATACAGATTCAGTTATGAGGGGAAAAGAGTGCCCTTTGCAAATACCTAGAATGCTACAAAAATGGGTAAATAACTCCAGGATCCCAAACCACACAAAACATGCTTGCAAAAAGTCTCAGTAACAGTAGCAAGGAAAGTTTGTGGAACTGATGCCATTTTGTGAATGCGGTGTATAACCTGGCAAAGCCATCTGCTGTTATAATGTCATGTTTGTGTATATTCACACTTATGCATGAACATGCATCTATTACGGCAACTTGGTAAAATACCCAGAGGGTAAGAAAACTCCTGCCTGGATGGGGTTTTTAGACATGCTCCCTTTATTCTCAACCCCCGTGCACACAAGGAACTGTGCAGCCTGAGCACAGACTTGGCAGGCAGAGCCTAGCCACTGTTTTCTTAAACGCTCTTCCTTTCTCTTCGGTAGTACCTATTTTGGGAGCACTCAGCAGCCTCATGTTCGCCTCTCAGGCTTCCAAAGGGTATTGAAGACTTGTTTGGAGCCCATAATTTATGC
This sequence comes from Vespertilio murinus, assembly GCA_963924515.1. Lineage (NCBI taxonomy): Eukaryota > Metazoa > Chordata > Mammalia > Chiroptera > Vespertilionidae > Vespertilio > Vespertilio murinus. The sequence goes on along the minus strand of OZ004707.1, from coordinate 52,275,696 downwards.
TGTGCTGAAACACAGCAGACACTCTAAATGGTGCCCAGAGAATCCAAGCTCTCCGAAACCCAGGATCCCATTAATATGCAGTATTTCATTGACAACCCGCCCTCTAAGTAGGGTTGAGAGGATAATGCCTTGTTTGAATAATAATATAGCACATTTTACTATTCAAAGTGCTTTCACATAAATCATCCGTCTCATTTTATGTTTGAAACAATGAGGCAGATAAGGCCAGGATTATTACCTACAGGGAATCGGAAACTCAGAAAGGTCAAGTGATTGACTCAAAGTCACATTGCAAGTTCTCAGCAAAGCCGAGATTAGAGGCTGCGATTCTTCATTCTCAGCTCAGCTGGGTCTTTCACTGTGAAAGAATGCTCGTGACTGAGGCTTCATGGCTGGAATACTGAAATCCTCAGGCACAGCCTTTTGCCTCTAAATGTTCCTTTCACCAGTTTGTTAAATTTTGGCATTATTTAGGTTTGTGGCCTTATAAGACGAGAGAGAAATTTGAATACAAGTTTAAATGTAATATTTTCTCTTAGTAAATGGCCAAATCTGACCTGAAAGCAAGTAAATTTCTTAAACAAAGTTCATAGAATAGGATACCAGTTGCATAGAATGCTTATATTTAATCATAGTCAGGGTTGTGAGTTAGTTTTCTATGAGACAATTCATAGGAAAGCTCGTGGTAATCTCTGAAGTATTATAATAGAGAGATCTGATATAGGTACTATTAGTGTCTGAAATTATTTAATTGATTTAATTTGTAATGTAACAGTTTCAACTTGTTAGAAGTGGCATTTTGACTTGGCATAGTTTCTGTACTTTGTCCCTTTTAGTTTCATTCAATTGTAAAATAGTATTTATGCATTAGGTAAAATAATATAGAAGTATTTATTCTTTAAATATTATTTTACATAATGCGTAAACACAATGATACATGTGATAGCTACATATTTACTAGAGGTTTTTTAACATACTAGTAGTATTTTCTTATAATTTTTTATTTGAAATCCCTTCTGACTCCTCTCACACTCCTCATGCCTCCAAGTCTCTTACCATGTTCATCTAATTGCAAACAAAACTATACACAGATAAACATATATGTACATATAAATATTTATGCACATGCATAATGAGAATTTTTAAAATCATTTAAAAATAATTACAAGATTATGTATAAAACATTTATGCAACTTACTTGTTCAGTTACTAATATCACATGAAAATAACTTTCACTATATCAAATGGTCTAGTTATATTTTCTTATCTCTAGTGAATGTATAATATTCCATAGTAAGACCATACCACATGAATTCAATCATTCACTTATCAGTAGGTTTTTATTTGTTACCAGTCAGTTTCTTGTGTGTGTGTGTGTGTATGTGTGTGTGTGCATGTGTTTGCCAGTGGAGACAATCCTCTATAAACTGTGTTTGCTTATTTTAAATTCCTCATCTCTAACCGCTAGTGAAATTGGACATATTTTTATATAATTATCAGTCATTTGGATTTGCTTTTCCATGAATTTATATACAACTATCTCATGCCTATAACTCAATGTTCTTTTCTTTATTTTTAACATCTATACATCTATTATAATGTGCTTTACATTTTAACCTTTTATCATTACAAATGTTTTTTCTTATTCTAATGGTCCTTTGACTCTGTGTATGCTATGTTTTGCCAAGTTAGTTTTTCTAAAGTAAAATATGTCTGTCTTTTCTTTTTGTTTCCTGTGTTGGTTAAAATTGCATATGAGGTCTTCTAGAACTTCTTCAGATTTTTTTTTTATCAATGTATTATTTACTCTTGTCTTTAGTCCATCTGAATTAATGCTGCAAATTAAGGCCCATGTCATTTTCTTTGTGTCAATGATAATGATTAAATAATCCTTGGTTTTCCCAATGAATTAAACTACTTTTGTTTTTATTAAATTCTCATCCATACTTGGATTCTCTCATTTAAATCTCTGATTTTAAAAAAATTCTTAAAGCTGATGGAAAATTAATCAATTAATTCTGAGTCTGGTACCAAATTCTGCCTGATGGTAACTCCTGGAATTTTTGGTATAGATTGTAACAACTTGTAAAACATCTCAAGGAGCTATTCTCCACATTCAAAAACTATAAATTAAAAGCATTTTTGTGGCAATTACCTGACATTTCAGTGGAAAAGGAAGGCATTACAACACAAGAATGTAAAGTATAGAATTCACATCACAAACTGCTCAAGGGCAAGGAAGTCTGAGGGAGACAAGTTGCTGGCCATATGTTTCATGATGGCAGTTTTCATGTTAATGTCAGGGAAGACAGATATATGAAAGTATGCAATTGTGCTAGACACAATGTGGCTGGTATTGTCTGTCCTTGACCACATCAATCTTCATGATTGTTTTGCCTTTATTATGCTGTAGGTAGGTGTCAACTATGAACTGATACCATAGCAACAGTAGCTTTACAATTACAATAAGTCAAAATATATTTCAGCAAAGTATTTGACAAAGTCTTGGGATATCTTTGTGTATATTCCAGAAAGACAGGTTGAATGAGAACAAAACTGCAGATTGAACGCCCACATCCTAATCCTGTTGATTAGTTAAATGAAATTGTTTTGGATTACTGAATTCTCTCCTTGGCCCTGGATTTAAAATTGTCATCAAAGTCTGAGTAATAACAGTAAGGGCAGGGTTATCACATTCCCAGGTGACACAGAGCACTGAGAAATTAATTCCATAACAGGTAAAAAAAATCAAATTAAAAATAAACTCAATAGATTATAATCAAATAGTGACATTTACCCAGAATATTAAAAAGTTTCTAATATTGATTTTTAAAAAATATGTAGGTAAAGCCTGCATTTGAATAAGGATTTTATGACCCAGAATAAATATTATAACATATTTGTGCTCCTATGTCATCTCTTTTAGCCATAAATGAGCAGTGTAATCTAACCAGAATACATAGATAAATATGGAATTTCTCTGCTTCACTTTGAAAATAAGTTTAACTCCAATATTCTAAGTGTAGTAGAATATCTTTTTAAATAAATATTCTTGTTCCAAATCACTTGATGTCAGTTCAGTTCAGTAAATGTCTGACAGGTGTCTACTATGATTCAGGCACTACAAAATATTCCAGGGAAAATGATGCAAATAAGATCTCGTCTCTGACCTCGAGGAACTCAAGATTTAATGGGGAAGGCAGACCTGAAAAGCAGATGATGTAAAAGTACTCACAGGAAGGGCACTGTGGTTACCTAGCTATCGGCCGTAAAAGTTGTTAATGGATTTTCATCTTCATTTATACCACTTTCACCTGAAAGGCGTCCCTTGCTCCCTTTTTACTTTGCCATTTAAGAGCAAGACAGTGAGTTATTCTCACACTGCTGTGGAGTCCTAGGTCCCACTTTCCCTGAGTAATGGCTATAAAGCAACAAGAGTTTCCTAATTGGCATTTCAAAGAACAATAAGGATCACTGAAACATAATATGTTTACTTATAAAACTATCATAAACTTTGGTTTTGTTTGACTTTCTAGCAATTGACACAGATTTATAAAATAGAGAGCTTTTATTATTATTATTCTTTATTGGGGGGATAAAAAAAGGGAAAAATAATCAAAAGTAATAGAAATATTTTCTTTCTGATGGAAGCAAGAGCAAAAAGGAATCCTCAACCTGCCTATTTGCCTTAATTTCCTTTGTAAGGGCAAATCCTCTCAATCTATTTCATTTGGATTTGGAAATAACTTCCAATTTTATTCACCTTTCTTAAATTGTAAAAGTATAACAAAACCCTTTAGATCAGTATTTTCCCAACTGTTTTCCTCAGAACAACAGGCTTGAGAGTTTTCAAGAGTAGAGGGACTAAAAAAAAAAGGAAATATTTCATACTTTGCTCTTTGCCCTCTCTTAGAATTTCGCACACATATTATCATATTAAAGACAGTCATATTACAGGGCTTAACCAAATATGTTCCAAAAAGCTATGATCAAAGAGCTTTTTACATAAAACACCTATCAACATCTCTGGGAATTTGGAAAATGGTACTTTAGATAATAGCATGTGAACATCTTGACAGAGTTTGATGACTAAAGTGCTGAAAATTTGCTTGTGGTATTAACTATTGATTTTTATTTCTTTCAGAAGTATAGCATTACTGCTATTGGCTGGATCTACATTGCCAGGAGGAACATCTTCAGATTTTGGAATGGGAAGGTGTGTGTGTGTGTGTGTGTCTGCTCGTGCTAGTGTGTGTCTTCCTTAGGGGTGGGGAAATTGGGTGAGAGAATGTAAGAAAATATTATGATGGAGTTTTTCTTCAATTAGCCTTTAGAGGCTTTACTGTTTATTATAAATTAAAATAACACACGATATAATTAAAACCAAGTTTAAATATTCCTTTGGAAGACAATGTCATGTGCTTACACACTTTCAAGATTCATGAAGTGTACAATAGGGATTGTCATTTTCAACAGGTCATCGATCACTGTAGATCAATGTTAAACTGTACACCTCTCTGCAGTGGGTAAACCCCAGCATCCTAATTTTACAGGTAAGTAGGCACAGAGAGGCTAAGACCCTTGCCCAAAGCCACAGAGGAGGTAAGAGGCCGAATCTGGAACAAACTTTCAAGTCTCCATTCCCAGAAGAGACCACTAACCCATGCTTCCTCTCGACATGAAAGCTTAGAATATTTGATATGTTCATCTTGCCTTTTTCTCTTCCCAAGGAGCATGTACAGGCTTGATGATGTGGTCAAACCAGGCCTTTTCTTTTCTGGCCTTCCCTGTGCTTGCTTCTCTGGCACTGCAGCAGCTGCCTGTATTTTCTCTGCTTGGTTTGGGGGAGTTTCTTTTAGAGGGTTTCTGAATTGCTGGCCCTTAAGTGACATTTGACGCAATAACCCTCTGTACCTGTAACCCACAGCACTGACCTCGGAGCTCAATGAACTTTTCATTTACATGCACAGTCAAATTAAATTTGCCTGGCCTTTGAAAACTTACATCTGTTGAGTGTCTAATTTGTATTGCCATTTGTTCCACAGATGTGTAACAAGACAAATACCTGTCCAGGCTTACATGGGATTCAGAAATGCTTACGTTAATCATGCTGGTGGAAAGAGGTTAAGGGCTATACAATAAATCAGTCTCCAAATGGTTTCACTTGGAAAGGCCTGGGAGAACAGGGTTATTTTTATCCTAGGATGCTTTTAATTTGAATCAAAAATGCTTTACCACATGTTCTGCCACAAGTTCAAAAGGATTGGTAACAAACATTTAATCTTTTTCTTCTCGGATTGGCGCTAAGCCCTCATCAAAAAGCGTACGCAGTCAAGCGGCTTATCTCCACTGAGCTGCTTCCCTTAATGTGTTCCTAATTATAATCGTATATATTGCTCACTGTGGCCGATTGAACAATATGGCAGTAATTTCTTTACAGGCCTCCCTGCTCTTTGAACTGCGAGTACAGAGGGCTAGAACAGAACCAGATCAATGGGATTTGAGTGCTGGCAAATCAAGCCAGATGCGATCTTTAGAGAATGAATCTCCAGCTGTTTCCCAGAAAGGAACTTCAACAGACAGCTGGGGACCTTATCATTATCATCATGATCATCATTATCATCATTCCCACAAAACACACCCACGGCTCTTTAGGAAATGTGCAGCTATTCTCATCTCTTCCTAAATCACTACCCATCATGGAGTCTTCTGAATGCTTTGAAATGGAGACTGTGTAGCACAGATAAGCCTGTGACTGATGATGTGGGTTGAAGACATAACAATATTATATTGACACTATATATTTGTCAGTGCTGTGTGATGTGTGGCTGAAAGCAGTGTCTAAAAGTCATTTTTAAAGTATCAAATGCTAACAACTTTTCCATGTGTGTGTAAGGGAGATACTATAATCCTCGTTTCTTTGGTCAAAATGGCATGTTATTGCTTTTTGTGTACATCTTTGTGTCCTCCGCATCACCATCACCAGGCCTTGTTTGGGGAGGTAGGCAATAAATGTGTCTGGGAGGGGTAAGTGCTTGCTTTATAGAAAGCCTCTTGCCATAGGGAAGGGGGCACATGGAGCAAACTCAAAGGAAGTTTGTCATGGTCCTCAATGGGGCTTCCGACCTAAGAGAGTCAATACATATGTTTAAAATGATTGTTACTGTGAACAATTTAAGAATCGTTGAAATGAAAAGAAATGCCCAATAGTAGAAGGACCCACAGGACTTTTCACATGCAATTTGCAGAGCACATGGTCTGCATAAAATGATTTATGCCTCACTCATACAAGGCCTTCACTTCTAGCCTGATCTCATGCTCCAAATTTCTGCTCATGAGCTCCAGTTTAGGACTTTCTGTGGATATTTGGTACAGTGTGATATTTCCAGGGAGGAACTTCAGAAAAGCCACAGCCAATCAAATTGAATCTATTATAATCTGTTGTCACCTAAGTGAGATTGTCAGGTAAAATCCAGAGGAGGTTGAGGAGGGAGATCAAAGGAGAATGAGAATACTTCCTCCAAAATACAGGAAGATGAGGCATAGAACTAGGAATCTGTTTTGTGGATAGTGGCCACAGAAGAGGAAATCTGAAAGAAGCAGAGGGAGGTAAGCATGAAGAGACATTAACTTCAGGGCTTCGTTCATATCTTGCTTAAAACAATTTATTTTATTTCCATTTGTCCATTGTTCACCCACTAGCTTGTAAACCCCATTAAGACAGGAATTGCCAATGCTCACCACTTAATCCTCATTACTTAGCACTTGAAAAGGGCAAGCACTAAATAAATATTTGCTTATTAATCTTGTATCTTCAGTGTATCATAGTAGGTGCCCAATAAATATTCAAAGAATCAGTACTTAAAATGTTAGTGTGATTAACCTTCACTAAAAAATTCTTCTAGGCACTTTTAAAGGTAAAAAACCAACCAACCAATAAAAACCCACTAGCATTGAAAGTGTATTGTATAATCAGTCCTTCCAAAATGTGGCTTTTGGCACTGAAGGTAAGACAGTGTTTAAGTCTATTGCTAGGCTGAGAGGTAGATGAACTTGGCCATGCATGGAGAATGCAAGAGACCTGCCAGTGGTCGGGAGGGTACTAAATTGCCTACACAATGAAAGAAGCATAGGTTTTAAAGCCTCTATAATGTCTTTTTTCTTTGCCAACTTTTAGTAAGTTTAGTAAGTGTATGTCTACAACAGGGTTAAGAGAACCAGAGTCTTCTAAGGAATCTGTGAAATCATCACAACCTTATTTAAGGCCATGATTTGCAAAAAATTAAAAGTGAAACCAATTTCTACTAGGAAACTATTACAATGCTTCCCTGTTTCCAGGCCACAGGTTAGTGAGCAAATCTGAATTAAGACTCAGATAAATAGGATAAATGGTTCCTTCTGAGAGGAAAAGGGTGGGTAATGTGATCAGGGAAGGGTAAACAGAGGGCTGTAATTCTGTATATTTCTGTGGATGGGTACAGAGATGATTACTGTATATTCTTTCTTTGTTTATTATTGAATATCTTTTTTTAAAGTGTGCAAAGAGAAAAAAGTAACCATTATTCTGGAAATAGTTAAAAAATTTAGAAAAGTCCTAAAATTGGGTTCACTACAATAATTTAAACAATCAGGTATATAGGGATTGGAGACACTTAAATTACTCTGGAGAAACTTGTAATAAGGCCCACCTTGATGGAGCAAGTTGTTGAAGAATTTGTTCTTTTTCTCTTAAGCCTGATTTTGGAAGGGTGAACACTGTGGTATTTAAAAAAAATGTTTAACTTCCTTTTAGAAGTTCATGCAAGTTCTCATAACTTGTATAAATACTCTATTTTACACCAGTTGGGTAGTGACAAGTTCTGTAAAATCCTCCATTATAATTTTCATGGAAAGCAAATCAATTCTAATTCAATTCAACAATTACACATTGATCGCCTAAAATGTGCCAAACATAATACAGAACATGCATTTTACAGGAAAATTGGACAGCACTAAGATATGCAGTAAATCATCGGCAATTTTATGAAACGGGAAGCCAGGCATGTTAATGGAGTTTGTTTTTATAAACATGAAGTGTTTGGGCATGTTTGATTTTTCAGTTGGGCTGCTCAGCCAAGCTTAGTTAACACCTTGTAAAAAGTGAGTTGCTTCTCATTTCCTTAATGGAAAGCAGTAAGAGTCATGGTTAAGATCTCCTTATCAGCTGGAAGCCTTTTGCAGCATTCCTTAAGCTTCTGACATTGGACCTAGGATGCAAATCTGTCTGGATACTTGAGGCCAGAAAGCGTGTTTGTCCAGAGAATTCAAACTCTCTCCGCATCAATCTTAGACAAGTAAACTATCTACTAGTAAAAGCAGATCTTTGTTTCAAATTGCTAAGTTGAAATAAAGGTTCTATTGATAAGCTTTTACATCTTAATAATTTCTTGAAATATGTAGCTGGATCCTCATTTTTACAACCCATTTGGCCTTCAGTATGTACCATATTTCTGCATCTGTGTGGATATCACTTTCCTCAGTAATATAATGTTAACTTAAGAATGTGATAAAACAGGAAGCATGCTGGAACTTTTCCTTATCCCGTGGCCTTAACAAGCCACAGCTGTATCAGCAGCTGGTCACTGAGGGAGCCTGGTCCTCGCCTCTTCCAGCATCCTTTTTCAACTAGATCAAAAGGAAATGGATGAGGCAGAAGGTTTTATCATCAAAGGCAATAGAAATCTGTGGGAACCAATATTTCCATTTAGATTGCTTTAGCCTCATCGGACCAAAAAGATTTTTCTCTAGTGGGAAGAGGTTATTAAATCAGCCAATTTGAAAAGCTTTGTGATCCTCACAAATTTATCTTCACCGAGTCTGTGAAAGAACAGCAATGTTGTCAGAAAGTTTGTTCACCTCCCAAGATGCTTTGATAAATTGTCAGCTTATTCTCTTGACAATTATTTTAAATGTTGTGTTAAATACCACTAGTGATTGCTTAGCTGGCATTTTTACTGCAGATAGCTTGCCATAGATTTAATAAATTAATCCAGAACTTCTGTTCTTTCATTTGTAGGTAAGTAAAGCTAAGGAATAACTGCTATGAGAGAATGGACATTATCAGTTTCTAGAAAGAAGTAAGTTAAAATAGTTTCATTTATTTAAAAATTAACATTTCTTTTAATTCCCATTGATGATATTGTCTCAATACAAATTGTTTGCCCTTCCCAGTAGGCTAAGTTGAACCTATTGTTCAACAGATTCACTTAAGGCCATAGAGAAATTTTGAAAAATATTATTTTTCTTTTAAATTTATATTTAAGACTATATTTTTAGAGCACTTTTAGGTTCACACCAAAATTGAGAGAAATGTACAAAGATATCCCATATATACCTGGCCCCCACACATATATAACCTACCCTATTATAAACATCTCTCTCCTCTCCCCAGAGTGGTGCATTTACTACAATTGATGAGCCTATGTTGACATGTTCAGGCTCATTTTTTGTGTTGTACATTCTGTGAATTTAGTGCACTTGGTAAGGATGTGTGGAAAGTGGAACACTTGTGCACTATTGATGAGGATGTAAAATGATGTGTCTGCTGTACAAATAGTATGAAGGTTTCTCCCCGAAAAAATAATTAAGCATAGAATTACCATATAATCTAGCAAGTCCACTTATTGACTTACAACCCAAAGAATTGTAAGCAGAAATTCAAAGAAATATTTGTACAGCCATGTTCATAACAGCTTTATTCACAATAGCTGAGGGCTGGAAGCAGATGAATGGATACACAAAATGTGGTGTATGCACATAATGGGAGGAAATTACGACACATGCTACAACCTGGATGAACCTTGAGGACATTATGTTATATGAAATAAGCCAGTCAGAAAAGGACAAGTACTGTATGATTCTACTTAAATGGAGTAGTTAAATCCATACCCACAATTAGAATTTTTTAAAATTAATTTTAAATAAACCTTTATTTTTTAAAAAGGAATTTAAGTTACTTGCCTTAGCACAATAAACACTATTTTAAACCAATAGTCAATTATATATTTAAGGGTATTAGAGACTTTTTTAAGTTAACAAAAATCAAGAAAATAATGAGATAATAAATAATCTATAGTGTTTATTAAACAATTATTACAAAGCCTTATGCATAGTAAGTGTTCAATAAGTGATAAATGTTTTCACTTAACATTGTTGTGGAAGCACTTGAAGTGCAAAAAAAATTATATTTTGGGGTAGAAAAGAAAAAAATATTATTTCTATTATTATACAGGGTGTCCCCAAAAATGTATACAAACACTGAATAATTATAAAGGAATTATTTATTAAAATACATTTAATTTTCAAAATTGAGCTATCAGCTGTTAAAGTATGTATACATTTTTTGGCAAACTCTGTATGTTTCCATTATTTGCACATCTTTGCAAATGTAAAGAATCAACTGAACCCTAGCCAGTGGATAGAGTGTTGGTCTGTGGACTGAAGGGTCCCAAGTTTGATTCCTATCAAGGACAAGTACCTCTGTTGCAGGCTCCTCTCTAGTCTGGGCCCTGGTCCAATCTTGTGCAGGAGGCAATCAATCTATGTGTTTCTCTGACATTGATATTTCTGTCTTTCTCTCTCTCTTTCATTCTCTATAAATGTCAATGGGAAAATATCCTCAGGTGAAGTTAAAAAAAATAAAGTAGTATCTTTAAAATAAAAAAGAATCAACTGAATACCTATTATCATAGAAATGAACTATTATAGAAATTAAGGTTAGTGAAGTTACTTGGCACAAGATGCCAAATTATATAACAAGTTGATTTGCAACTGGGAGGAAATTATGCAAATAAAATCCTTAAAATTGATTCACTTGATAGATGAAAAACCTCTCAGCAGTGGTGAGACAAAGAATGAGTCCCTTAAAAAAATTATATATATATAATTTAATTTTTACAGAGAGGAAGGGAGAAGGATAGAGAGTTTAGAAACATTAACGAGCTGCCTTTTGCATTCCCCCCTATTGGTATGTGCCTGCAACTAAGGTACATGCCCTTGACTGGAATCAAATCTGGGACCCTTCAGTCCACAGGTTAACACTCTAGTCACTGAGCCAAACAGGTTAGGGCAGAATGAGTCCCTTTTATACAAAATAAGAAATTTTGTTTTTTTATATATTCAACTAAAGGCCCAGTGCATGAAATTCATGCACTAGTAGGGTCCTTAGTGGCTACTAGCTGCTGGCTGGGTACTGCTCCCTCCCTTCCCCCAGCCATCTGTCCCCTGCTGCTGTGGCTGGTAGCGGCCTGCAGGGCCCAATTGCCCCACTGCCACCTGGCTTCCAGGTGCTGAGGGAGCAGGGCAGTGGCCTTACCCCCTGCTGCTGTCGCTGGTCACCGTATGATCAGATCAGTAAAGCATAGGACCCCCAACCAGCTCCCTCAGCTCCTGGAAGCCCAACGATGGCAGGGTGATCAGGTCTGCAGGGCAATTGGCCCCCACCCGACAACCAGTGGCTCGAACTCCCTTTGGCCTGGTGTTGCTCACTCACCTGTCTACTATCCCACCCTGGTCCCACTCTCATTAGGGTCCATTGGGGCCTGCAGCACCTCCACTACTGCCCATTGCCAGCACTGTGATGCCAACGCTCGCTGAGTTCCATGCTTCCCTCTGGTGGTGAGCAGACATCATAGCAAGTGGTCAAACTCCCAGTCCAGGGGGCAATTTGCATATTAGGCTTTTATCACATAGGATGATGATTTTGATGTGAGCTTACATGAGCCAATTTGGCCCATAATTTTGTCAGCATTTTTTTCTGTGAATTTCAGGTAGTCCCATTAGAGAAATGGGAAGGTTAAATGGAAATTCATAATAGGCAATTGAATTGAAAAACAGGGAAGAGGCCAGGACTGATGATATAAATTTGGAGTTCATAGAAGCATGGTTAAAGCCACAGGCCTAAAAGAGATAAACTCTGAGTGTGAGGGTAGAGGAGGAAAGTGAGCTGAAGACTGATTCCAGATGACTTCAACAATTTTTCTTTTGACTTGATTTTAATAATGTAAACATAGAAATAAAAACACCCACTGCTTTTGCATATTTCAAGTGATTTTGCATGTTTAAAATTATGAATTACTGTAGGATGAATTAAATTGGAATGAATGTGAAACAATGGGAACTCTCATACAATGTTGGTAGAATCATAATTGTTACAACCACTTTATATGACCTAATTAAGTCCAAGGTTTTTTTTCTTTTAGTACTCATTTTCTATCCATTTACTTGCTTTTATCTGTATACATTAAACCAGTTTTAATGTTCTTGCCTGACTAAGTCCTCTTTCCCGCTAATTCTCTTTTCAAGGGCTAATTCATTAAATATAGCCAACAAAAAGGATTATAGAGTAGTATGAAATGAAACAATATAATACATTTTAAAGGCTCTACCACTGAGGGGGAACTCACCTCAACTACTAGCTTTTAGGATATATACAATAGGAGTTGACTAGTTCTGCCTGTATAGTTGGCAGTGGTTGGTACAGAGAACCTAGGATAACTATTAGGTATAACTTACATGGCTAGACCAGGTGTGGTTGGGCATCTATGCAGAGGTTGCAGGGAAAACCAAAGAGCAACAAAAGTAACTTGACTGACTATAGTTTTGTCTTCAAGTTTTGCACTTTATCCCAAAGGTCATAACACACCCATATCCAGTCAAGGCTACTTTTAACAAATTCCTGCTTTAAAAAAAAAAAGAAGAAGAAAAAAAAAAAAAAAAAATATATATATATATATATATATATATATATATATATATGTATTGTGTTAACAATAAAAAAACAACTATTTGTAGTAGCCTTCCAAAGGAAAAATTATTTTATGCCAGGAGGTAAAATTGATTGAAAAGTTTTGTCCAGTACATGCACAATTTTGGCTCTTTGCAATTTGTTATAGAGGATCTTGACCAGTAGTGAAAATCTGCTTTGACAGGTATTCTATAATAAAATTGTCTCTGACATGGACAGTGCACTGGAGGCTGTGCTGGAGAATCCTACCTGTGCACTGCAATTTGACACCGTCCCCAAAGGCTGGGCTGAGCCTGGAGTCATTGCATCAGCTCAAGTAAAAGATTCACATTTCTTTCCCCTTCCTCCATGCTCTTCATGTCTGTGAGACTTCATAAATAGATGTGCTGTTAAAGCTGAGAGCCAGAGATTGCAAGTGCTGCTGGAAAGAATGAGGAGTTTGCAAGCTTAGAACAGAAAGGGAATTACTAAACTATTAAGGTCAATTAGCAGGTGAAAAATGAACTAAGTTGTTCCAGAGTGATTTTTAATTCCTTCAAATAAAGAGGAACCAGACTGGAGGGTAAACTCTTATTTATTAGTTTCAGTTAATGAGTTTTTCATAAGCAGAATTTCTCAAATTTTATTGAATCAATAAAGTCACCATTTGGAAATCTGTTTTTTCCCCACCAGGGTAGGATTTTAATTGAGCAAACACCCAAGTGCTGTAAAGTGACTCTACGGAGGTGAGCTGGTCTGTGGGTTATATTACTGGCCTGGCAGACAGGGTTGCAGATGTCCTTGATTTGAAGGTGACCTCTATCATGTAACTCTTACGCATGACTCTTGGTCTTCACAGCGATCATATTTTTCTTGTGCTTATTACCAAAGAACCATTGTAAACACAGTGATGTCAGGGCTGCCCCCTTGAAGGAGGAGCACTGTACTCTTCCTTCTAGCCTCTGACCAGAGAGCATTATTGATCACTATGTGGAACATCTTGAACCTCTCCGAAGAATGACTGAATCTGGTGTGACCACCCTTTCATAGCACAGAGAGCTTTGATGTGCTCCATGGCCACAGGACACGTCCTGCCCTAGTCAGTGGCTTTGTGAACACCTGCCTTTGTTTATAAAAGAGTCGAGTGAGAAAAGGGTGCTGGTGGAGCATAAATCTGTCCCCACAACTTGAAAACAGCATGAAGCATATGCTTTGCAGAGAGTTGGTGAATACTGCCCTATTTTGGAAGTCATGGGTGGAAAAGAAAATTCCTACGGTGTGGCCTTAGGCCCTTATTTTCTATTTGCATGATATGTTTTTAAAGACACACACACACACACACGCACACACACACGAAAAGAGAAGAAAAGGAAAAAGAAAAGAATGCTTGGAGATGATGGACTTACTCCCAGGAGAATGCCGAGGCATCTCCTCCCGTCCTTTGTTAAATGAAAGTGTGTGATGTACTATTGTTAGGGGCAGAAAAAGGAATATTGGGGACTAGCTATTACTAGTAGTTATAAGAAATAAAACAAGAAATATTAATCATGCTCTGTTAACTGTGATTGTTTTGTTCTGATTAAAGAGAACACATTCTAACCTTGCCCCTGGGAGTCAACCTTGGACTTGGCAGTCAACCTTGGAATGCGGTCCATCCCCGTTAAAGAACTGCCTGTTATCATGGAAAGATTAACAGCCGTGTTGCCCAAATAATGGATTCCCACCCCAGTCCCCCACCAGCCCATCTTGCCTACTTCCCCATACCTGTGATGCCTGCTACCCCGTGTAATCTTTGTCCTGTCCAATATAAGCAGCTGGCTTATGGGGACTGTAGGGCAGATTTTTGTGAATGGCCTACTGCTCCCCCATACTGCCCAGCAGTATTGGAATAAACACTCATATATGATTCAACCCTGTCACTGCTTAATTGGCTCAAGTAGTGACAGGTAGCCCGGAATCATTGTCTGGTACTTTATAATAGTCATTCATGTATTGGGGGACTAGAGGAATTGGATTTCAGGCCTATTTTCCAGACTGTGTATTTGTCTACCAAATGGACAGCTTTGCCTGACTTCTACAAGGCCTCAGCCAGACATATCCGGAAAGTAAATGTATACCTCTCTCCCTTCTCCAAAAATGCTCTCTGTAGTTCTACCTCATCAATAGTAATCCCAGGGGGGTGATTCAGGTTTTGTAGAACCTGAAACTTACAAAATGTGGGGAACTCTCTCTAATATATTTATTTCTAATTGTAGATGCTAACTACTGACGAATAAATGTTTGACTGATATAGCTTTAGATTCATCCCACTGCTCTAGAGAGCTATACTTTTCTAGTGTTTTCTCCAGCCTGAAAATCCCGAGGGCCACGTCCCTCAGAAGATGTCCCTGTACGTGAGAGGTCACTCAGTCACAGTTGCTGAACGGTAGCACAGGCTGGAGGCGACGATGGCCTCATCATTACTGCCCAGCTGGTCCACCTTGAAAGAGTTGTCACGGAAGCTCCTGTGTCCTGCATCAGCCTTCTGCCTTAGTCACAGAGATTTGCCTGGCCTTCTTTCTAGCAAGTGTATTTCCTCTCCTCTGGTTACCCTGGTGAGAAGCCAGGCAGCCTAGGTATCCTCACAGGCACAAGAGAGGCCTTTCTGCTTCTCCATCCCCTCTGTGAATATTTCAGGGTCTACCCAGGAAGCTGAGAGCTCTCTATGGCCTCTGCGCCGCATCCAGACATCCCGATGGAGGTGTGTTCCAGATGAAACCACAGTCTCTTGGGAACCCTGTTCTGCTTCCTGTTTGTTTTCTCTGAAAGCAATTATCTCCAGTTTTATGCTATAACACGTTCTCATTTAAGCATTATCAAAATAACCTCTGCTTTCAGGTTCTTCCTCAAACACTTCCCACTGTCATTTTTTTTTAATTCAAGAGACAAAAAGACACCAAAAAAATTATTTGTTTTATTGGAAAAGAAATAGCATATTTCCAAAATGAGATACTAGTTTCTTGTGAGTCTGTTCTTCTTTCTGTGAATAACAGGTTTTTAATTAAATCTTCATTGATGAATATATTACACAAGTCCCTCTTTTTTCCCCATAGACCCCGCTCTAGCCCACCCCACCCACCCCCCAGGCCTTCACCATCCTATTGTCTGTGTCCATGGGTTATGCATATATGCATACAAGCTCTTTGGTTGATCTCTTCCCACCCACCCCCACCTTCCCTCTGAGATTCCACAGTCTATTCCATGCTTCTTTGTCTCTGGATCTATTTTGTTCATTAGATTCCACATATGAGTGAGATCGTGTGATACTTGCCTTTCTCTGTCTGAGTTAATGCATAACAATTTTTTTTTGTTTTTATTCAGCAGGCTATAAATGTCTGCAGTCATTTTTTTCTCTCTTCAACTCTTAATACTGATGTTTTCTTGATCGTTTGGCATATGTGTTTTATGAACTGGCTATTTATTATTGGGGTTCCTTTCCAAGACTCAGAGCATAGAAATAATAAAATTTTGGAAGGGAGAAGATTGGGGGGAAAGGTAAAATGTTTAAATTATAAGTAGTATGGTTTTGAAATGGCCTTAAACAGTGGGAAATAAGACCTGTAAATATGATCAGTATCATTCACTGAACCAACTTACTAAAATAATAACAGTGGAAATGACTGGCCTTTTAAAGATATGCTGTATCAAAGCTTTCTACACTGATTGTCTAGAATGCGTCCCCTACCATGTCTGGAGCTGTACTAAACGGTAAACTGAGAAACTTCATATTTGCAGTGTGAACACTTCTGATGACTGTAGACAGCCACTGTCTCCAACTATGCCTGTGGGATATCCTCTTAAAGGTCAAGTCCATAAAATGGAAACATGGCTGGCAACGAAAATAAACTTCTGAAAATACTTTGTCACTAAAAAAGGAACCATTGATTCCAAGCTTTAGAACTTTTCCAATTCAGTTGGTAACTGCCACTTCAATTCCTCCTTTACTGTGGTACTTTCTGCATTCAAGTTCCACTGGTTTTGTTCCTTCAAGAAAACATACTTTCTCCAGCCCCCTTCTGATTGCCTCGTATTAAATATCAGGCGTGTGTACTCTTTGGGATTTCAAGTTTTTTTCTAACATACCTAGAATCACAAAATGAAGAGATCCATTCTGGTTTTCAGTGGTTCATTTTTTTTTTAAATTATCTAATTGTTTGGATTGTTTTCTAATATTCTCAATAAGTCCTTCTATGGCCTTTCATTATGTAATGAAGACACTTAAAACTAAGGAAGACTGGCTTTTCCTGGGTAGCTCAGTTGGTTATAGTGTCATCCCAGTACATCAAAGTTGTAGGATCCCCGGTCAGGGGCATATACAAGAATCAATCAATGAATACATAAATAAATGGGACAACAAATTGATGCTTCTCTCTCTCTCTCTCTCTCTCTCTCGCTCGCTCTCTTTCTTTCTCTCTCTCTCTTTCTCTCCCTCTCTCAGATCAATAAAAAAGTTAAGTAGTTCATAACTGAAATTAATATGTTAACTATAATTGAAAAATAATTTTTTAAAAAAAGAATCTAAGGAACAATAATGGATTTCACTTCGTCTTGTTGTCAGATGCTACATAGCTTCTGCTGCATTTTCTCAGCTGAGCTAACTCTTTGATTTGTGAGCAAAGGTTTAAAAGGTTAAAAAGGGGGAAATTGGTTCAATATTTCAGGCACAATGAAACATTTCTTTTGTCACTTTATTTCCCTGCTGTATTAATTTGTGGTTACTCACCTTCTCCTCAGAGACCCCCAGGGAACCCCAAATCCCACTCTCCATGATCTGACACATGAACCCAAACATTTCTCCCAATAAATTACATCTCATGTGTAATAAAACAAAATTAGCTTCTTTGGAGTCTAGAAGAATGTTTCAGGCCCCAGTTGGCCATATTTTAGCTTGTTGGTCACACACATCCCCGGCGAGGAGATCTCTGCGGCCCACGCTGCTCTGGGAAGAGGAATGCTGGGGTCCGCTCACTGGGCTGAACAATGCCGGAATGTTTTTTCCCTGTCCATTCACTTAAACAATGTGCCATTCTGTACCTCATAAGCACTTAATTTATTCCAACTCTTTGGCCTGACCTGTAATCCCTCTCTCCTTACCCATCTGACCCATCTGTGTTTCATTTCCCACTCATCAGCATCCAGAGAGCTAGGCCCAGGCCCTGTTTGGAACCATTAGACAGAGATTGGCACTCTTCCCTCTTCCTGCACCACATCCTCCGCTGGAAAAAAAAAATGACCATCAGATCAGAGAACAGAGCCTGCTTTGTCCCCTGCAACGGGGATCTGGAAGCATTTTCAATCATTTGCACTCTATACCCACTCAAACGCATTAATGTGATCAACATTGGGCCTGTTGTGGGCATTTTTTCCCCCCCAGCAAAAAGCTTGCTAACATTCCAGGCATGTACTCCCCTGAAAACAAGACTGAGACAGGGCCCTGAATATTCAATTGGAAAATCACCAAGAGCAAAAGCTTAGCTTGGCACGGCTGGTGTTGATTCTTAATAAGTGACTTCCTAAAGCTGAGGCATGGGGCTTACAGCGTCAATGACTTGTTTGAAAAATATTTTGTAGGTGCCTCATACCACTCTGTTTCCTGTGGTATGCGTCATATTGTGAGCTATTCCAAGCCAGCCCTGGTTAAGCACGCTAACTTTCCCCCACCCCCCCCCCAAGATTGTGGTGTTCAACTAAAAATGTCTTTATATAAGATGAGCTCATGGCTATTAGTGCTGATGTAGTTTTAACTGCTTGGATACCAACTGCAGCGGGTTGAAAATGTGCTGGAAAAGGGTAAACCTGAGCAAAAACATATCTCACCCTGTCTCAAATGGCGGGATGGCAGCTCCAGTGGCAGCGTTTCTTCTGGGGGGAAAAGTTCCAGATTTAAGCACAATGCATACCTTTCACTTTCATTAAAAAGACTTACTGTTCTTACTATATTACTGAAGTCAAGGTGCTGAAGACATCTGGAACACTGAAATAAAGTTAACCCTTTTTATTGCTTCAGATACTTTGTGAAACTTGCCAAAGAACAGAGCTCAGGTAATTGGAGAAAACAAGTGTCTCTTTTCAAATAGAGTTTCCTAAAAGGAAATGAAGAGAAATCCAAAGACCCAACATTCTTCCCCTGAGATGAAAATATTGAGGAGTAGGATTTGTGTACGGATCGAATAAGATATCTTGACAAGCATTTCGAATTCTGGAAGTGGGGAAGGGGCAGCTAATATTGATGAGCACCTACTGTGTGCTACGCAGAGCTTTTGGCACTTCTGCAAACTGGATTGAGCATTCTCCGAAGCACTTGTGATGTAGATAGGATTATTTTCTTTTTACCAACAAGGAAGGAGAATCCCTAGAGAGTCATTAAACTCATTCAACTCCCCAAGGTCATACCATTTATTAATTACAGAGGCAGGGTTCAGAACCGAGCCAGTGTGAATACCACGCTTGTGTTTTATCTTTCACCTGGCTACCCACAGACCAAAATAGTCTGATCTCTATCATGATTGCAGTTGTCTACCTGTTCAAAGGCTAAGTGTTTGCCATGGTGAGAGGGGCTAGAGCAGGAGAGGACTATAAGTCTGTATCGTCTCCCCTGCCTCCCTCTGGTGGGTAGGTTTCAGACAGTGTCCAGTTTGGGGCCTGCATCCAGTGTATGGCCAACAGCTATTAAGTGATTAGACATTGTCCATGCCATCTCTGAGTGATTTGTGTTTCTACAATAGGGCCTTTTATAACGCAGAAGGGAGGGATTGATACTCTGGACACTGCCCCTGCTGTGCTTGCCTCTCGGGGCAAATCATTTTCGTTGGTGCCAGGAGCAGCTCCGACGTGGCTGCTCTGCCCTGGTGTGGCCTGAGGCTTTGAGCTCCCAAGCAAAGGCCTTGCTGGGTCTGGGATGAGGCAGGAATGCTCTAGAGCGAAGCCAGGGAAGCCAAATTGTCAGGAGAGGAGGCACCCGTGGTTGTTTCTATCTCCAGGTCATTGAGGGGCGCCAGAGAAAGTCTACAGGAAATGACTAAGACCTTTTCTGGGGCAATGAGCTGGTGGACAAATTGTACAGTATTGTAAAAGGAAGGAAGAGCCTCGATTCCCTCTGCATGTTCAGGGACCTGTGAAGTAGGAAAAGGGGCTTTTCTGTTGGGTATTACCTGTGTTTGTCTCTGTGGAGCTTACAGGCTGCAGACTTACAGTACGCACCAGGACTGTAAATTGTTGTCCTTTATGACCTGATATTTAGTGCATTATCTGAAGGAAATCACTTGTTTCATAGTTGAGACTTGCAAGCTGAACAAGTTTCATGTTACAATATAGTTTTAAAAAGATACATTAAAAATAAAAAATGCTGTGATTTTTCTCCCCACATTTAAAGTGTGTTAAGTTTGCAAAACTATCTGTTCAGAATATCTAGCTGAATGACAATTATGATACTGGTTTCTGTTCTTATGTTATAAGTAGTTCATGTTTTCTACCTGAAGCATGTTTGTTTCAAGTGAGTAAAAAAAAAAAAAAAAAAGAAAAGAAAGACAGCTTGTTTTAAGTGAGTGAAGAACATTCGCTTGTTATTTTGAAGCTATCCTGACTTCAGCAGTTTGTCACCATCGAATACTGACTTTTGGGATAAGCCATATAAAATATGTTATTAAACTAATAAAACGTGGACTATTTTAAGAAAACTTTAGATTTATTTTTTTCTTGCAGCTCAAGGTTTATATTGGAACTATTTAATAAAAAGGCAACAGTAGGCAAAAGAAAATAGATTTTTCTAATGGGAGCAGGTAACATGGGTATTGGCCAGAAATCAGTTCAATTTTGCCTTTCACAACTGTATCAAAAGTAAATATAAAATAAAATAAAATAAATTACATTGAATATTCTTGTATTATTATTATTACTTTTCTTGCAAGCTGATTTGCTCTCGCTTGTTTGAGAGACTTTCATTCTTAGCAAGTAATGAGAAGGGAACACGTAAGAAAATGTCAAAAGACTAAAACGGCATGATCGATCACGGTCTTGAAGCGTAAATTTGGAAATATGGGCCAGGAACAGCTGAAGTCCTCAATCCATGACGTTTGAGCTGATTGAGTTTTCCCTAAGCCAGCTCCACAGTGGGCTTTCATGTTTACCACGGACATAAATTCTCTGGGGCTCTTAAGTAAGGACTGTGTCTGAAAGAAGTGAATGGCATGCTGGGATTTTTCTCTTAAGGTTACATGTACTCCTGCAAGTAAAGTTCCATGCAACTTGCCTTCCCAGAGCTGCGCACACAAAATTTCAGGAAACAGCAGGTCTTAATTAGACCTCCAGTTTATGGTTTCACCTGAAAAAATACATTTAAAAAAATCATATATGTTTGGCTGTCGAGATTTTTCAAGTCAATAAATTCTTGCTAATTAATCACATTAACGGTGGTCCTTAAAAGTTGAAACAGAATCAGAAAACAAACCAAATTCCCCATAAATATCCAACATAAAGGCTTATTCACTGATGCATTTTCAGTTTCCAAGAATTTTACAAGCGTTGTTTTGTTCTTTTCCCTTGACAGGACACACACGCACATATATACACTATGTCGCTGTCTGTGGTCATCTTACATTGTCTGCACAGGAAAACACTTTTGGTGACATATTTTAATAGTTTAGAATGATGTCATTCTGTGTGAGCACTTGGTGCTTAGTGCCCACGTGTGTGAATGTTTTCAGAGATTAGAGCCCAGAAACCCTCAGGAGCACAAGTCACCTCTCCCCTCAAAGGAAAAAATTAACAATGGTGGGGGGACAGGGAGAGAAAGGTGACCTGGGAAAGCAGAAGCTAAGGAGACAGATGAGCTTCCTCCTGTTTGTCATCCATTGCGCTCCTCAGAAGGTCCACTGGTGTGAATGTGATCCCAATATCCTAGTTGATGCTTTGGTCTGCTATGGCACATACTGCACAAAAGCAAATTGCTTAAATCCCCTTCGGAAACATAAACAAATAGATCTGAAATTTCACCTCCCTCTTCCTGAGAATAGTGCTACTGTTGTTCGTTAAGAAAATAACTTTTCAAACTCATAAACTTTAATCCCCCTAACTTTCTTTGGTGTGTGTTTATCATGATGTTGGATTCAAACAACCAGTGTGCTGCAATTTAAAATCTGGTTACTGTTCTCTGGGTAGGAGAGGAATTCCAACAGGAATTTTGAATGGGATCGATCTTAATTTAGAGGGAAAGAGGGTCAGTTACAATTTGCAAAAGGTAATGCATTTTAAATCAGCAAAATGGGAGAATTCCACTTTCAGGTGAATAGATTTTAATTTCTTTTAAAACTTTTATGCATTAGTATGAGGAGGAGAAGGTCCTAATTTTATATATGTCTGTAGGGGGAAAGGTCTATAAGAATTTTTGCTGTACCAACTCCCCCAACTACAAATAGTTGATGGCAGAAACACAACATTTTATAAAATCCCTATTCAGAGACTTTTAGGAATACAGAGTTCAGCTGATTTTATGTTGTACAGTCACAGAGAAAAATAATGCAAGTTTATTTTTTAAAATATATTTTATTAATTTTTTTCCAAAAATTTTTTTTATTACGGAATTATATGTGTACATATCTTACCATTGCTTCCCCCCCCCATTCATGCCCTCCTTCCCCAGAGTTCTGTGTTCATTGGTTGTACTTATATTCATGCATACCAGTCCTTCAGTTGTTCTCTTATCTCCCCCCAGGTCTCCTTCCCCTCCCCACTGTCATTTGACAGTCTACTTGTTTTATGGTGACTATCTCAGGACTACACGAATAGAGTTCACTCCTCCTCTGGTTCTCACCGCCCCTCCCCCTGGGTCCCATTGCTTCCCCTGTGACACACGGCTCTCCTGGGGCACACGGCCCTCTGGGACACACGGCTCATCCGGGACACCCGGCCCCTTTGGGGGACACGGCTAACCCGGGGCACACGGCCCCTGGGATACACGGTATTTTATTGATTTTTTACAGAGAGGTAGGGAGAGGGATAGAGAGCTGGAAACATCGATGAGAGAGAGACATCAATCAGCTGCCTCCTACACACCCCCTACCGGGGATGTGCCCACAACCAATGTACATGCCCTTAACTGGAATCGAACCTGGGACTTTCAATCTGAAGACTGATGGTCTATCCACTGAGCCAAACCGGTTTTGGCAAATCATGCAAGTTAATTTCAAATACTTGCCTTTGGATTTTTGTAAGCTTAGTTCTTTTGGTGGGGAAACTTTTAATTTATTATTTCTTTCTGTCTTCCCTCCTCAAATTTAGGTTGTATGTCCTAGGCTCTGTATCACCAGCCTTCAAGGAAAACTAAGTAAAAAGCAATATGTAATGTTGTAAAGAGTACCGTATTTGCCGGCATATAAGACGATTTTTTGGCCCTGAAAAATACGTATTTGCCGGCGTATAAGACGACTGGGCGTATAAGAAGACCCCCTAACATTTCCACTAAAAATACAGAGTTTGTTATATACTCGCCGTATAAGACTACCCCCCACTGGGAGGCATATTTTTCAGGGCCAAAAAATCGTCTTATACGCCGGCAAATACGGTATTTGTTTCATTCCCAGCTAAGTCTGTACTTCATTGTTTAACATGGGCAAACTGTTTCACCTGCTTACTAATACATTAAGGAGATTCAATCATTGATTCACTCAACAAACTTTCTGTGACTGTGGGTTACAAGCAAAGCACTGGTTTATATGCAAAGTGCATAGTAGTCTCTGACTCTTGAGGGTTTTACAGTATGAGCAGACAGGTAAGAATGTGCTGATGCCTACTGATATTTTTCCCTTTTTGATTAGCAGGTTTGCTACTCTGTTATTCACCACTTGGGAAGAAGTAAAAAAGAATGGGGGGAGGGAGGAAAAAGATCATGACAGTTCTAGGAAGAGGTACATGGGGAGAGAGAGAATCTTTTGTTTCCTAACACCTGTTGGTAGGTAGCATGAAGAGATACAGAATTCCCACATGTCCCCAGATATACCAAAGGTTGAGAGCCAGCAGGCCAGCACTGAGAGGGGGAGGGAACCCCTAGCAGAGGCTGAAGAGAGGTGACCTCGACAGGCTTGGATGAAGTCCAAGGGTGAGACTCAGAAGTTAGGAAAGGCAGAGAGAAACGAGGTCAGGCTGAGGTGCAGAGAGAGAAAGGTGAATTGGGCTGAGAAGCAGCTGGCATTACTTCAGCTAAATGACTTCTCGAGCAGCTGTAGAGAGGACAGTGGCCATTATGAAGAGAGTGGAAAGGAGTTTACCTTAGCCAAAGGATAGTGGGAGCCAGAGAGAAGCAGAGGGTCCCTACCATAATGCCACAAGGCTATGTAAGCTCCCTCTGTGGGCACGTGTTATTTGGGAATGGAGCAGGGAATCTGTGACTCAGGTGAGATAGTCCTGATGGGGAGCTTCAACTTTACCTGGCTCTGCCAAAGATGGACTAAAAGAGATTGTTTTAAACTGGGAGAGAGGGCGTCATTCTGAATTTGCAGGTTTAGGTTGTCTCCCATCCAAAGTCTAGTACCAGGGGCCTCAGAACGCGATGCAGTTCCCATGTGGACACTGTGTGGGAAGCGCCTGGGAGAGCACCCGAGCAAAGGTCGTCAGCTGGATCCAGTGTCATCGGCAAAGTCATGCCCTGGAAAACACACCTCACCGAAGGCGAGGAATGTTGTCAGTCCTGACCTTTAGCTCAGGCGCCAAGGGGTGGGTGTCATTATCTAGGTTCACTCAGATGCCAGGGGCGGATGCAATTATCCAGGTTCAGCCAGGCCTGACAATTATGAGAAGCCACAAGAATGAAGAATGCAGCCTGATCTCTAAGCATGATTTAACATAATTTCCTTTGTCTTAAACACTAGTAAAATTCCTGTTATCATGCTGTATATAATAAACACGCTGTACTGACTCTGTGTCACTGCTTCTCCATCTGAGAACAGTGTCCCACCTGGTCCCAGATTTACTTAATGTCTCTGAGTCTGTCTCTTTATTTTTCTCAACTCCCAATTGCCCCTTTTCGGGTCTCATTCACTCTTTAGTCACGCTGGTTTCGGCTACTCAGAACTATGTACATTTTTTTTGCACATCTGTATTGTGCCTACTGATACACAATTATTATAATGTACTAATAGCTTACCATTTATGATGTTCCTACTTTTTCAGGCCCTCTAACATCCATTATTATTTTGTCTGCTCCTCTTGTTAAGTATGAGAGGTTAGCAGAGTAAGCAAGATTGTCTCCATTTCATAAACGAGGAATCTGAAGCTCAGTGAGGTTGGCTTACACCTCTTCATCTGTGAGATGAAGACAATAGTATTTACCCTGCCAAAGTCTCATGCTTTTTGCGAAGATCAAATAGGAATGAGACAAGATCAATAGATCTTGTAGGGAGATAGGGTTTACTATAACCTTAAGAACATGTAAAAGCTGATGAAGCAAGAAGCAGCATGATGCTGTTATCAAAATGACTAGAATACACAACTGGTCATTACCTGAGACACAGTAAGTAACTGTTGAATGAATAGGTAAATAAACAAATAAATAAACCAGGTATATAAAATCCTTAAGCAAGTGTACAGCACATGACAAAATCTTAAAGAAAACTAGCTATTTTTATTATCACAGTATTGATGACCTCAAAATCACTCTTGCTAAATTTTTATAAATAAATATAGGGTAAAGTATAAAGATCAGTAATAGGTTTTGTCATTATCTGCACGATTATCTTATATATATAGGGTGTTCCAAAAATGTATGCACACACTTTGAATAAGTATAAAGGCAGTGTTTGTTAGAATACATTTTATTTTCAAAATGAAGCTATCAGCTGTTAAAGTGTGTATACATTTTTGAGGGGACACCCTGTATATTCTTAGACTGATTCAATTTATTCATAATTTAAACTGGAAATCCCAAAATAGTAATGCAAATGAACAGGATACTCAAACCAACTGAATATTAAATCTAAATCAATACAAATGGAAACATTGAGAGATCACTTTTCTGCTATAAACTTGGCAAAGAAAAAAAGCTAATACTAATTTATGTTGGGGAGCATATGACAAAATGGACCCTTCACAGAGATTTTTCTGAAGGGCAATTCGGCCAAATGTAACAAAGTTTCAATATGTATTTCTGTTGTTCTAACATTCCAATCCCAGGAAATTATACTATGTAAAAATTAGAAAAGATAAAAATATTTATATATAAGAATGTTTACTAAAGGATTTTTGCAATATAAAAATTATAATTACTCTATTCTCAGTATTTCATTATAATGAAGAAAATGAGAATGTGTTTATTATAATTATTGATGCACTGGTAAATGCCGATGAGAATGCAGAACAAGCTCAGAAAAACAAGTTGACATTCTCTTTAAAGTTGAGCATGAACATGACCTATATCCTAGAAATTCCCATCTTTAGCTCTGAACCTTAGAAACATTTGCACATGCACATGAGCCCAAAGAAGAATATACAAGAATGTTCTTAACCATTGTTTTTAATGACTGAACAGCTTGATATGTAGTACTTTCAGCATTGTTTATTTTAAATTTACATTATACAATATGCAATAAGGTTAGTTCAAACATCCATCACCTCATCCTATATAATAAAAGCCCAATATGCTAAGTGTCCAGTCATTCCATCATCCATTCAACCAATTAAAGTGTAATATGCTAATGATATGCTAAGGCTGCTCAACCACTCACAATGACCTGCACTGACCAGGGGACAGACAGTTGACTGGTCGACCAGTTGCTATGATATGCACTTACCACCAGGGGACAGACACAGCTTGCTGCTGTGGACTGAGCAAGATGGGCCAGACATACCAAGGAGCCCTTCCACAGTCCCTCCCTGGCTGGCCAAACTTCTGCATCCCTCTCCAGCCCTGATTGTGCACTGGTGGGGTTCTTTGGGCTGGCCTGAGCCCTCTCGCAATCCAGGACCCCTCTGGGGATGTTGGAGAGCCAGTTTCAGCCAGATCCTACTCAATGCAGGAGCTGCTCCTTGGTGGTTCAGCCAGAAGCCAGGCTCGTGGCTGGCGAATGCAGTGACGGTGGGAGCCTTTCCTACCTCCGCAGCAGTGCTAAGGATGTCTGCTGGCCTAAGCCATCAGTCGGACATCCCCCAAGGACTCCTGGGCTGAAAAAGGGCACAGGCTGGGCTGAGGAACCCAACCCCCAGAGTGCACAAATTTTGTGCACCAGGCCTCTAATATAATTATAATGTTTGTGTGTAATGAGAACATTTAAGATTATTCTCATAGCATCTTTCAAGCATAGAACATGGCACTGTTAACTATAGGCACCATGTAGAATATTAGATCCCCAAAACATATCCTGGGACCTAGAACTGATTCCCAGGGATGTTTCAGGTTCCACAGCCAAGATTGAGGTCTATAGACCTGGCTCTGGAGTTATGAATGGGTGTATCTCCTGCAGGCCCCTGGGTGTGTGCTGGACTGGTCCCTGACCATGGCTAGAAGAGCTGGAGCCAAGAATAGGGCTCTTTCAGGATCTTCTGAGGCACAGACATGTCTTCCACCTAGTCTCTGTGTCAATAGGACTGCTTGCAGACTGCCGCTGGAGGAAGACTGGTAGAACCCTTTCAGGATCGTCAGGAGTATAAATAGGAGTGTCTCCCAGTGGTTTGCTGGACTAAGAGTCTTGCTGTGCCATCAGGACAGTCCACAGATTGTAGTTGGGAAGGGCTGAGGTCAAGTATAGGCCTCTTCAGGTATAGATCCATGTGCTATTATTAGAGAAGACAGTCTGTATCATATTGGTTGTTAGATGACTATGGATGTTTGCTTTATGACCTGGCACATGGTCAGTTTTCATAAACATTCTATATGTTCTTGATAAGAATGTTTATTCTTTGCTTGTTGGGTACAGAGTTCTATATATGTCTATTTTATCAAGCTTTTTTATATTGCTCAAATATTTTTAAATATGTATCACTCAGAAACTCATTTGCTATGAGTAAGTTTTTTCTTTCTCCCTTTCAAATAAGTTCTCTTTCTAATTCTCTAAATTCTCTCTCTTACTCTCTCTCTCTCTCTCTCTTACTCTCTCTCTCTCTCTCTCTCTTTCTCTCTCTCTCTCTCTCTCATTCTATAACTGCTAATTTCAGTATCTAATGTCTTATTTAGAGAGGGTTTAATTCTGCTTTTGATGGCATTTGCCTACTCTCACTCTAAAATTGCCTTGATTGGACATGTGTTTTTATAATTGTGGATTGGAAACTCATCTTTCTCTGGACTCGCTCCCTGGCAATTATGTGAGGCCTAGGTGGCGATCATATGTCTTCCTCTAAAGAATTTCTTTTTTTCTTTTGCTAGGCAACCTTAAACTGAGTAAAATTTTTAGTTTATTTCTCCACTAAGGGATTCTTAGGCCATGGGAATTGTATAAATTTGGATCCCAAGCCTGTGTAAGAACAAGCTTTCATTACAAATCCTCAAAGTAGACATTTTCCCACCCAGTTTTGAGTTGGAACGAAGATGTTACTTTATCATTGTCTTTGCTTTTAGATGTGTTTTTCTAATTCACCTTTTTACTGACAAATAACTCCTCTGATCCTTTCTACAGAGAGAATTCTTAGTCCCAGCTTCTATATTTCATAGGACTACAGCCATGTCTCTAGTACTTGACTTTACCTTAGAACTTAAAACTCCCAGGGTTCAGGGATTTACAAGAACTTCAATGTCCACTACATAACTGGTCTTAGTTTGCCTCTCTGGTTCTTCTCTGCTTCTTAATCTTGAGCCTATGAATATTTTGCATACTATTTTATTAATTTTGTCATGCATTTATTTTAAGGGTCTATACTAAGACACTAGCTGCATAGTGTTGATGTGAAACTACAATAATCTATATACAGCATTTAACTCCCTGTCAGAAATATATGCAGAATTTGGGTTTTTAAAAATACTACAATGAAAGAAGAAAAAACTTGTAGCATGTCCTTTTAGTGACAAGAAATTGTCTAAGGTTTCTTTCATTACAGAGCAAAATCTTACACTATCCTGCAGATTGCGTGCATAATTAACATTCAGTTTTGCTAGTGATTTAGATAAGAATAGCTCCCTGAATTTTCTGTGTGTGCAGGGCAGAAGTATATAGAAATATCAGGGTAAGAGTTTCATTTCCTGATGACCCATGGACTAAGGGGACCTCAAGTGAAGGAGACTTTCACAAACAATAGGAATATTCTTTGCCACTTTTCTTTTCAATCTAATTTTCTTCCCTTTGAAAGCAGCTGTGCCTTTTCTCATTCTGACAATTCAGGAATCAGAGCAGCTCATTCTTCGTCAATGCTTGAGAATATGCTGGCAGAAGCCACTTCTGACAGTAGGCTGCTGAATGTTCAATAGTGCTTGATTATACAGAAGGTTAAAAAGACCACTGTGAATATTTCCGTCTTTATAAAAACTGTCTTTGTCTTATTACAAAACTACTAATTCTTCCAGCAACCAGAGATTATCTAAATAAACTAGAGCAAAAGCAGTATTATATAGCAAGGGCAGGTCCTTAATTTTTTTTCTGGGGATAAATTCATGTGTGACTTTTTAAAAACAGCTTTATTGAGATATGATTCCCATACCATACAAGGCACACATTGAACGTGTACAATAGAATCGTTTTTAATTATATTCAATTTAGTTTATTTTTAGTTTTAGATGACATCACCATCACCATAGTTAATTTTTAAAAATATTTTAATCATCTCAAAAAGAAATCCTATACCCTTCAGCAATTACTTCCTACCTGTCTGCCTCCCTGACCCCCAGCTACCACTCTAAACAGCCTCTATTCTATCTCTGGAATGTTCACTTTTCAGGACTTTCATGTGAGCTGAATCATATAATATGTGTTTCTTTTTGACTGGCTTCTTTAATCTAGCATCATGTTTTCAAGGTTTATCCATGTTGTAACATGTATCAATATTCCATTACTGTTTATGGCCCCTAAATACCCCATTATATGAATACTAGAGGCCCAGTGCATGAAATTTGTGCACCGGGGTGGGGGGTGTCCATTCCTCAGCCTAACCTGCACCCTCTCCAATCTGGGACCCCATGGAGATGTCTGACTGCCTGTTTAGGCCCAATCCTCCAGGAATCCCATTCACAATCCAGGACTGCTGGCTCCCAACTGCTCACCTGCCTGCCTGATTGCCCCTAACTGCTTCTGCCTGCCAGTCTGATCACCCCCTAACCACTCCCCTACCAGCCTGATTGATGTCTAACTGCTCCCTGCCAGCCCAATTGTCCCCAACTGCCCTCCCCTGACAACCAGGTCACCCCCAAATGCCCTCCCCTGCATATTCCCTCTTTATTAGATAGGGTTTTTTCTTTAACACACTGGGCAGCCCTAACTGGTTTGGCTAGGTAGATGGAGCATGAACCTGCAGATTCAAGGGTCACAGGTTCAATTCCAGTCAAGGGCATGTATCTTGGTTGGGGGCACATACCCAGTGGGGAGTGTGCAGGAGGCAGCTGATCGATGTTTCTCTGTCATAGATGTTTCTAGCTCTCTATCCTTTTCCCTTCCTCTCTGTAAAAAAATCAATAAAATATATGTATTTTTAAAGAAGAAACATTTAAGATTCTTCCATATCTGCCTGGATGGTGTGACTCTGTGGTTGAGACACCAGGCTGCCACTGCTAGGAAGGGTATCTGACCGTGGGAAGCGAATTTGTCTTTGTTTTTTATAAAGGGTCAGGAGGGCTTCTGAGCAGCATTCTGCCAGGCCACTTACTCTGCAGGCTCTCAGGGACAGCCCTCCCTGAGACTGGGGGACTCTGGCTGGGCTGAGAGGACTGGGCACTGCCATCTTGTGGCTATGGGTGCTGCCATTTTTGTTGCAGATTGATGGTTAATTTGCATATTACTCTTTTATTTTATAGGATACCACATATGTTTATCCTTTCACTAGTTGATGAACATTTGAGTTTTTCCACATTTTGGCCATTATTAATGATGCCATAATAAACAGTCATGCATGGGTTTGTGTGTGTGTGTACACATGTTTTCCAAAGTGGCTACGCCATTTTATATTCTCATCAGCAGCTTGAAAAGTTCTTATTTCTCTACATTCTTATCAACTCTTGTTATTATCACACTATTTGATTCCAGCCATCCCAGTTTTTGTAAAGTGGTTATCTCATTGTAGTTTTGATTTACATTACCTGATGATTAATAATACCAAGCCTCTTATCATGTGCATACTTTTGAATCCTTTGCCTAATTTTTACTTGGGGTAAGAACAGATTTTTAAGTGATTTTTATTTGTGAAATTTTAAATAAAACCTAAGAACTTTACTGTACATGTCATATTTAATAATATTCTTAGGAAATTTACTTGATTAAAAAGAATAATAATTGCTTAAATCAGTTTGGCTCAGTGGATAGAGCGTCGATCTGCAGATTTAAGGGTCCCAGGTTCAATTCTGGTCAAGGGCATGTGCATTGGTTGCAGGCACATCCCCAGTGGCAGTGTACAGGAGGCAGCTGGTCGATGTTTCTCTCTCATCGATGTTTCTAGCTCTCTCCCTCTCCTTTCCTCTCTGTAAAAAAAATCAATAAAATATATATTAAAAAAGAATAATATACCAGGTAATTATATAGATCATTCAACAAAAAAGAACTTTAAATAATAATGGCTAACCACTTATGCACTCCACTTTAGTGTTCTCCATGCCTCTTGAGTTAGGACTTGGATCTACATGACCTAGTGAATATCACTTCCAAAAATATTCTATTTGACTTCCATGTTTTTCTTTTGCAAATTATTGCTCTAGTTGAAGGACACCTCAGATTTTTACTTCTCTATTTCCTATCAGCCCTTTAAGAATAAAAACTCAGAGGTCATAAGAAAGGTGTTTTGATTTTTTTTTTCTCAAACAATATCCCATTCCCTCTGGCAGGAAAGTTTTTTACCTTACTGCTGACAGAAGCCTATTGACCTGGAGTAACTAGAAGTCCTTGATGTCTGACATTGGGCTGCTATCATTTCTAGCCCTGTCTGGATGGCTATTGAGATATGATTCCCATACCATACAAAACACATAGTTAGCCAAAACCGGTTTGGCTCAGTGATAGAGCGTCGGTCTGCGGACTGAAAGGTCCCGGGTTCGATTCCGGTCAAGGGCATGTACATTGGTTGCGGGCACATCCCTGGTAGGGGGTGTGCAAGAGGCAGCTGGTCGATGTTTCTCTCTCATCGACGTTTCTGGCTCTCTATCTCTCTCCCTTCCCCTCTGTAAAATATCAATAAAATATATTTTTAAAAAAACACACATAGTTAAAATGCACATAGAATTGTTGGGGGGAGGGGACAAGCATTTTCATACCTGTGCACTCCAAATGCTGCCATTGATTTTACCCATTTCAGTCTCTGTGGTAATCATGAGCCAAGGAATTTCTGGTAGAGTTGCAATTTCAAGAAATTGATCATTTTAAAAATATATAAGTAAATATGACTTAATTTCCTTAGTGTTTTAAAAATTCAAAAATCCTTATTTAAAATCCCCTTTTTTTCTGGCCTTGTACCTTGAGCCATGTTTCGGGTATTTGTGAGTC
This sequence comes from Vespertilio murinus, assembly GCA_963924515.1. NCBI lineage: Eukaryota > Metazoa > Chordata > Mammalia > Chiroptera > Vespertilionidae > Vespertilio > Vespertilio murinus. The sequence goes on along the minus strand of OZ004707.1, from coordinate 52,243,302 downwards.
ATATTAAAAAGAACACTAAAACAAGGTTGGGGTTATATGGAGGATCTCAATAGTTAACTGCTCACTTCTCCCTTCAAATCAATATTCTATCAATATTAGTTTAATATTTATCTGGAGGCCAAAGAGAAAGTGGGTTTCAATTATTTCAGACTTCTCATTGTATGCCATATAATGTCTTTTCATCTTATATCATATGCATCAATCCTATTTAATAATTCACAAATCTTATAAATAATTAAAGCAAAGTAAGAAATGTGGCACATATTTTTGTTACATGCTATTTCTTATATCCTACAACTCCTTGCGAGGCATTGTAACACCTGAAATTCAGGCAATCAAATAACTCCTTCTTGGTAAAGTGGACTTGGTTTACATTATTAGCTTTCAGAAATTCCGCTGAGGCTGCTAACCTCACATGACGGTGTGCCAGCTGAGTTCAGTGGTGCTCTTTATAGAGGGCGTATCAGTGAGGACTTAAAATCTATTGCCATTCAAGGTACTTTTATTATTCTGGTTATTTAAGAAGCTGAGTGAGGAGACCCATTGAATTAACTGGTGCCATAGTTCTCATTTCTTCCAGTAAGTTTTGTTGACCCTTCAGGCTGAGCTCTGGGAACCTGCCTTCTAAGTTGCTTCTTAATCCTGTGTGGTTTCACACCAAGGTAAGAGTATTGCTAAGGTTATGGGGCTGAAAGCTTCGTAGAAAAATGAAATAGCATGGAGTCTAAAACTTTTTTTTAATTTTAACTCAGAATGAAGTTTGAGCTTTTAGGACCCCCCCCCCCAATAAAGGTACCAAACTCTTCCTAAATTCATTGTAAGATGTGACCATCCAAAATGTTTTCTTAATGAGGACGTTTAAAACAATAAAGAAAGAAAGGAACTCAAGAAGCATAAAAGATGTTAAGAGAATTTGTGAAAGAAAGGGTATAGAGCTGTTTTTTCCTACCGACATAGTTTTGGTTTCATTTCATGTTGGCTTAATGATAGCTATTTTAAGTATTGTTTATGATAACAATAATGCAAAATCATCTTACTATTCATAAACACCTTTACCTGTGATAGCCAGATATATTCTATTATGTTTTAGACAGATATTTTTCTCCTTATATGCATACTATATGTGGGTGTATGTGTATATATGTTAAATATAGTCTGTATTTTGGTACAAATGACATCTGATTTACTCCAGTTATTCAAATAGTTTGGTATGAACTGCCTAACAAACCTTTACAAAAACAATTTGACTTTATTTAAAATGACTTTGTATACAATTTTCCCAAGAAAATGGAGCTAAATACTGATACATGCCTAAAATTTCAAAAAACAAACTAAAGTATAATTGGAAAAATATACCAATTCCCTGTTATTTAACATATGAGCTGGGGATTTGTTCTTAAGTAGTATCAACTAATGTTATAATGTGAAGCCTGCAATATGATTCCTGTTTGCACTCAAGAAAATCTAGTCTATAAAATTCTCCCGTGGAAAGTGGGAGGGAAAAGTAACTTCATGGTGGAGAAACCCGATGAGCAGTACCTCAACACAGAGAACGGTGCTCTGGCTTGCTTCCTTCTGTTCGATACCATTGTCACTGAGTGGAGAGCTGTGCTCTGCCTCTGCTTTTTCTACTCATTTCAGTCGTGTCACACCTGTGTCCATCTAGTCCTGACATCCAGGTTGGGTAAATGGGTATTTATACATTATTACTTACATCATTATCACCCAAAATGCATAGCTTACCTTAGGGTTCACTTTTAGTATCGTGACGGGTTGGGACAGCTAGGTAATATCATGTATCAACCATAGTAGTATCATACAGAATAGTTCCACTGCCCCTAAAATCCTCTGTGTCCTGCCTACTCATTCTTTCTTCCCCTCAAAACTCTGGAAACAACTGATCCTTTTACTGTCTCCATAGTTTTGCCTTTTCCAGAATGTCATATAGTTGGAATCATATAGTATGTAGCCTTTTCAGATGGGCTAGTTTTTAGTTAGCAATAGGCATTTAAGTTTCCTGTATATCTTTCCATGGCTTGATTTTTCATTTATTTTTAGTGCAGAAGAGTATTTCATTGTCTGGACATGCCATGGTTTGTCTATTCATTCACCTGCTGAAGGACATCCTTGTTGCTTCTCAGTTTAGGTAAGTATGAATAAAGCTACTACCCACATTCGTGTGCAGGATTTGATTTAAACATACATTTCAACACCTTCCAGTAAATGCCAAGGAGTGCAATTGCTAGATTTTTATATTAAGAAATATACTTCCTACTTTTGTAAGAAAATGCCAAACTGGCTTCCAAAGTGGCCATATTGTTTGGTATTCCACCAGCAATAAGTGAAAGGGCCAGCATTTGTTGCTGACCCTATGGAAGAGATGTTCTATAGTCCCATGAGTAGGTCTCAGTCTTTTGGATTATGAACATTTCCCGTGTTCCACAGTCCCACACCCTCCAGGTAAGTGGGGCAGGATGGTTAGAGGTAGATGGAGTTGCATGTTTCCCTTCCCCATGTTAGATTCTGATAAAACCCCAGCAGGTTAGGCTGTGGTAAAAGCAGTTTCTCCTGAGGGCAGGCCTTGTTAAGAAGAAGAGAATGCTCTTGGGTATGTCAGCATACTTCCTTCCCCACTCTTCCCCTCCTCTTGCTGGAAGCATTAGGTGATTATTCTCCAATATTCACTGTGAGGACCTGATAGAACTCCTGGAGATAAAATTCACAAAAGCATAGGGACTCTGTAAGACTGGGAGTTTTAAACCCCCAGAGTTGTCAGCTGTTTATCAACTGTAGCTAGGATTTTCCACCCCTGCAGTGGTTCCCATGGAGGTTCCTGATCCTGAATTCTGCTCCGCTAAGGAAGGTATGATTCTCTGTATTTATCTGTCTCTCCAATTGTGGGAACAGAGGTTTGCCCCATGACCTCACTTCTTTGATGGATCTAAGAAGAGTTGTTAATTTTTTTAGTTTGTTCAGATTTTTATGTTCAGAACAGAATGGTGACTTCTGAGCTCCTCACACGCTGGAGTGGAAGCCAGAAGTTACCCTGACCCCTTTACAAATACATTTACCTCCAACATCTGTGGAGTGCCATCAATTTTAATTATTGCTGGTTTATAGTAGGGTAGGCTTGAATTTCCTTATTTTGCAAAATTTGGGTTATTAGGGATTTTTTTTTTTTTTTTTTGGTTAAAGTTCTGGTACATCTGGTTCTCACGCTGTCCAATAAAGTGAAAAAGCAAAATCCTGATTGTGAGCCTCTGAGGCAGCAGAGGATTCACTGTGGAACATGACTCTCCCTTGTCTGTCCCTCCCAATAAACAATTGCTCACTGTGGGCCCAGGGTCCCACCCAAGGTAAATGACTCAATTGCAATTTCAAAAATATCATAAGCAAGCACAGAATATTTGTGCAGGGGAACGTTCACCAAGTTATGTCTACTTTAATTACTATGGCATTGAGCAGAAAATCCTAAGAGCAATAAACCAAAGTATTGTCATAAACATTAGAAATACTGTTCAATGTTGAACTTTTGTCTTTATTATCTCTTTTTAGTCCTTTTTTTTAAAAATAGAAAAACAAAACATTTTTCCCGTAAAACAAAAAAAGGCACAAAATGAGTGAATTCCAAGATGCATCTTTGTTGTTTTACTGTCCTATTGTTAAGGAAAATTGCCAAAATTCATTTTGGCCCAGTGCTGGTTAGCCTGTGCAATGGTTTATTCCACAGACACTTATTGATTCTCTAGTCCCACTTTGTTGCCTATGATCAATATGAGGCCTGAAAAAAGCACTTTTAAAAAATTATGGATTTCAGTGTTAATTTCTGAAGCATAGAATATTTGGCTTCTTTTTTTCTACTTTCAAAAATATTTAATAAGTTATGGATTTTTGAGCAAAAGACTCGTTTAATAGGATGTTAACCAGAGAAAACAACTGTGGAGAGGGCTTGGTCTTGGAAGATTGGCCTCTCGTCTTTATGCCAGCCCCCTTAGCAAAATTCTGCAATGTTTCCCGGATCTGGTTCCAATTAACCTCCTCGAGAGAATGTTTCTATCTCCTCCTGTGAGTGACTCCTCCTTCTCTTCCCCACAGGACTCTGATATAACGAATATAAGTGTTCTATGGTTCTCTGACTTGGAAGAAAACAGAGGGTGATATTCTTTTTTTAAAATTTTATTTATTTTTTTTTATTAAGGTATTATATGTGTACATAGCTTACCATTGTCGTCCCCCTCCTCCCATTCATGCCCTCCCTCCCCAGAGTTCTGTGTTCATTGGTTGTACTTATATTCATGCATACCAGTCCTTCAGTTGTTCTCTTATCTCCCCCCAGGTCTCCTTCCCCTCCCTGCTGTCATTTGACAATCTGCTTGTTTTATGGTGACTATCTCAGGACCACATGAATAAAATCTGCTCCTCATTTGGCAGTCTGCTTGTTTTATGGTGACTATCTCAGGACCACACGAATAGAGTCCGCTCCTCCTCTGGTTCTCACCACCCCTCCCCCCGGGTCCCACTGCTTCCCCTGGGTCACACAGCTTGCCCTGGGTACACTGTCCCTGGGACACATGGCTCACCCAGGGCACATGGCCCCCTGGGACACACGGCTCACCAGGGACACACGGCCCCCTGGGACCCGAGGGTGATATTTTTAATGGGCCCTTTCTTAAGAATCCCCCTGTTTATCATAATTTAAAGGCACTAGTTAATTTATATGCACTTGACCCTACTCCATATACTGTGGGCTACACAAGAACAGGAACCATGTGTCACCCATCTCTGAGTGAACAGAGCTCATCCCTCCTATAATAAATGCCATTTATTTATTTCATATGATTTGGTAGTTGATAAAATCTAATGTTTTATGACTGTTCCATATATGTTATGTATATTCCAAACAGGCCAGCAAGTGTACCCCACAAAAATGGCAAATGGTCAATAAGTACATGCTATAATTCTCTGATTTGGAAGAAGACAGAGGATGATATTCATGATGGATCCTTTCTTAATATTCCCTTATCCTATATAATAAAAGCCTAATATGCAAAGTGTCCAATTTTTATTTGACCATGCGACCAGTTGCTATGACGTGCACTGACCACCAAGAGTAGACGCTCTGACTGGTAGGTTAGCTTGTTGCTGGAGTCCACCCAATCAGGACTGGGCAAGATGGGTTGGCCACACCCTGGAGCCCTCCTATAGTCCCTCCCTGGCCCCAGTGGGGTCCCTCAGCCTGGCCTTCACCCTCTTGCACTCTGGGACCACTCAGAGGATGTCAGAGAGCCCGTTGCAGCCCAATCCCTGGAGGCCAAACCAAAGGACCCCAGTTTATCATAATTTAAAAGCACTTGTTAATTTACTTGCACATTTCTCATATTAAATAGAAATTTAAATGAAGTAGTTTAATCTAGTATTTTGGGCAGCTAAAAATATATGCACAATTGTTCACTCCTGGAGGGCAGGGAAGGTGCCAGCTTATCTTGTACTACAGACTACATTAAACAGCACAGGTATTATAGCTGTTTTTAAAAATACTCTCTTCTGACAGAGCTGATTCATCAGGCTGGAAAGCTATGAGAAAGCAATTTCTTTGCAGGTCAGAGTTGAAGCAAGGATACATTTGCCATCATTGCCCATTCTCCAATTCAAACTCTCTCCACCACGTCCCTTTCTTTATAATATGACCAATCTAACAGAAGAGGAAAGTTGCCAGCATTTTCTTGTGAACGTGCATTGGCAATAAGTCTAGTGTTAATCTATCCTCAGGCCTGAAGGCCAGATGGAACTTGAGGTGGCCTCTGAGTTGTTCACTGTCCAGACAAGAAAAATGATTTAGGACATTATAAATTGTCAGGCAAATTCATTTAGACTAATACAGGCAAAGTTTCCTTTTCCTAGGAAGCCACAAATATTCTTAGTTGAATTATTCAGGTAATTGCTTAAATGTGTTTTGCCTTTTTGAGTGGCTTTTGTGTTTTCTATTCTTGTCTGTTTATTGACAAGATGGTCAGTAAATCTCTTGGAAGAAGTTGACACTTGACACCTGGCCAACAGTCATCTTTTCCACCCTCAATCCTGACATCATTCTGGGTGACTCAGTATGACAGCCTCTCCTGGACTCACACATGGTTCAGTGCCTGCCTCACCTTCAAGGACCTCCCTCACCACACACACTCAGGCACCATTCCATGGCCACACCCTAGACCTGTCACATCCGGATTGGTTCACCTCTCAAATAAAGATTCACACTCATTCTTAACCACTACATGTTCCCAACCACTCTCTCTCTCTCTCTCTCTCTCTCTCTCTCTCTCTCTCTCTCTCTCTCTCCTTCTCTCATCTTTATTTTAAAGTCCCTGATCCCTCTCCCCATTCAGTTCCTCCTGTCTCACTTAGTTCCCTATGCATGCCATCACTTCATCCCTTTGTTTACTAGTATTCTAAAACTTCTTATTCTATTGTCTTCTCATCACACTGCATGGAAGAAAACCTGCAAATCTTAATAAATCTAATTTCTATCCTCTCCTTTTGCATTCAACTCATTGACCTTGCACTAGAAACATCATGCCATACCCAAGATTGGTCCATCATAGACTTATTCTCTAATTTTGGTGAGACACTTACAACTTCCTGACAACATTATTATACCTTTCCTGGCCAACATGCTCTCATTTCATGTGGCATTTCAGACAAAACCTGTGCCTCTCAGAAGTACATCTCCTCCCTCCCAATCTCCCCCTTACTATCAGCCTCTGATCTTGTCTTCTGTTTCATAGAGAAAATGAGTAATTATACAGTAGTACTTTTAATTTACTTATATACAACTCTATTCTTGGCTTCTCTCTCCTATTAAAATAACAGAGATTCTTCTCCTTTTACTTAAGGGCTTAAATCTGGCTATTTTATTTCACTCTTTATACAGGGTGTCCCCCCAAAATGTATACACACTTTTTTTTTCCTGATAGCTCAATAGATGTTTCTTTCTTTCTGATTTAACCCATTGGAATTAATAATTATTCAAAATGTGTATACATTTTTGGGGACATCCTATATTTAATATCTCTTCACTGGCAGTGTGTATGTTCACTTGTTTCTAATTCAGGCCCCTGCCAATGTTCTCTTCCTAGTTTTCTTTTTCTGTTCAGAGCCCATCTTCTTGAAAGAAATGTCCTTACTGATATCTCACAGTGCCCCTCCCAATCCTGACTCAACTTAGCCTTCATTCAAGAGTCCTCAGGGAAAAAGGAATGCAGGAGAATCAGTAAGGGAGCTCTGGTGATAGAAGCAGAAGTTGTAGCAATGCAGACAGCTCCTAGAAGCAGGAAAAGGTAAGGACACAGATCCTCCTCTGGAGCCTCCGGGAGGAATGCATATTTGCTGACACCAGACACTGTGAGGCCCACTTCAAATGTTCTGACCTCTGGAACCACAGATATGACATTGTGTTGTTTCAGGTCACTAAGTTTGTGATCATTTGTTATAGCTGCAGTAGAAATGTAAGATAACCCTCTTCCTGGACAATCTCATCTGAGACTTCAGGTCTTTATTCCTTACCCATCTTTGTTCAGAAGGCTCCTGAATCAGTTATGGTAATGTCATTGTTCCCTATGCATGCCATCACTTCATCCCTTTGTTTACTAGTATTCTAAAACTTCTTATTCTATTGTCTTCCCATCACACAATACAGTATACACATTGTGTGGGTAAACAGGTCAGCAGAAGGGCTCTACCTCAGTTGTTCAGTAACTCAGGCTGACAGAAGTCATGCTATCTTCAACGATGCTAACAAGAAAAGGAGCACAGGGGAAAGACCATGGACCAGTGCAGAGATTGCTTTATAGGTCTGGCACACAAGTGGGGCATTTTTCTTCTCACATTCCACTGGCCAAGTTTTGGTCACATAGTAGTATCCAATTGCAAGGGATACAGGGTGGCGTAGTCTACTCATGTGCCCATGATGAAAGAGAAAACATGGATTTTGTTTAATAGCTTTTAAAAATAACTCTCAGATCTATATTTCTAAGTTTGGTCTATATTTGGAAAACTAAAGCCACATCGCCAACTTCTTACTGGATATCTTTGCCCAAAGGCATCTAAGAACCTTGAACTCAACATTTTAAAAACTGAACTCATCATCTCCTCACTGTTGCATCCTCTGGCATATCTATGTCAGTGAAGGAAAGCACTGTTACCCCAGCCAGAAACCCAGGGCCACCTACGACTTCTCTCACACCATTTAATTAATCACTAGCTAAATCAATAATGGTTAAAAGAATTGTGTTTCAATTCTGTTCATCTCTCAGCATTACTGCCACCACCCTAATCACCAACACTCACCTAAACTCCTGAAAATGCCTCATGATTTGGGTCTAATCTTAATCCCCACATATCCATTTTTCACACTGTAAACCAAAGATCTGTGATTGTTTTCCCATTTTGTGCCATTCCTCAGTTCAAATGACTGGTAACCCTTCTCAGTATTTCTAAGACAAAGTCAAAACCTAACATGGTTTCCAAGACTCTTCATGACCCACCACCTTTTATGTGTGGTCCTATTGCACCTCCAACCCCTCCCCAGACTGCTCGGTACTATTGTTTCATCAAGCATTGTTCAGCTCCTTTAAGGCTCCGTGTTGTCTCTTGCTTCTGAAACTTCATACATCCTCTTCTCCTTGCCTGGCTCTCTCTCCCCTCAGACTTCACCAGTCAACTCTAATTTATCTTCCAGACATCAGCTTGAAAGTCATTTCCTCTGAGAAACATTCCTGATATCCCGCAAGAACATGGGCCCATATCATCTCTATTTGTATAACTATCGGTCTTTCCTGAGAAATTGCAGGTTATGCAAGGGCAGGGGAAAAAATCTGTCTTATTCTTATCTTCAACACCTAGAAGAGTGCCTGGTACATAGTAGTGCCAAGTAAATATTTGTTTGAAGAATGAACAGATCTTCCTTTATATGTACTTAAGGCTTATGAAGTTAGGTAAAGACTAAGGTCTGGTTCCTACTTTTACTTCTAATTTCTTTACTGGTTAAAATGAATGTTAATTAAAATAGTAGCTGCGGTTGTGGCATGATTCTTAATCACAAACAGCAGCTATATCCTATGTGTCCTGTCTACAGATATTGTTATCAAATTGACCCATTCATAGTAACTCAAAGGGACACAAAAATAGCAAAAACTACTTTTCAGTATAGGTCAAGAATGCTAGACAAATAAACACAAAAACAAAGCAAAAAGATTTTTCTAATTCAAGAAAGTGTGTGTGTGTGTGTGTGTGTGTGTGTGTGTGTGTGTGTATCCCCTGATTTTTGAGAGTTTGTGTTATACCACTTTGCTCTTATGAGAGACTTACATAGTATAGTAATGGCTTTTTTTTGTAAAAGAAAAATTCCTCTTCATTTTCTTTTGGTTATTAAGAAAAAAAGGTACTAATTCAAGTATTTTATTAAAATGAAGTAGAATAATTTAAACTTTTGTAAAGGGCATACTCTTTGCTTTACCCACTTTGGCTTTTGAAGGGTTTGCTAGGAACCCACTACTTTCAAACAGTGGGAGAAACTTATGTCTAAAACATATATGTATAGACATTGGTACATATATATGTGTGTATTTGTGTGTGTGTATACACATGTTTTATATATAATTTTCTTTTAACTCAACTTCATGAGTTTATAGCAACATGAAAAATACATACATTTTATGTTACCAATGAACTACTAACTAAAATTCAAGCCACATTTTTATTCAAAAAGAGCTTAACATAGTTATAATCAGGAATTTGGTCCGAAACTTTCTTATATGACAAAAAGGAGAATTATTTTGAAATGCTTATGGTCAATATGTTGTACATTTTTCTAAATCAAAGAAAGACCATTTCTAATTATGAGGAATAAAGTACATTTGGCTAACTTCAATCTTGCAATAATTTGTTTAAAACATAAATAACTTTGGTATGAAAAAAAAATTTAAAGGATGCCTAATAAATAATAAGATATCCTTTAGTGTCCTAAACTATGTGGCTATCATGTTAAGAATAAGACTTCAATTATTCCAAAGTCTGAAAATTCAGTTACTATTCCCAAGGAAATGTAATCCGTTTCCCTAGTGTACAATTCTGTTTTTGAAAGAAGTTCTTTTAAGAGAAGTCAAGGCAATCTTTTATTTGGCACATCAAGGAATTCAATAAAACATTATGGGAAGGAATGGATCTATGTAAGGTTTGGGGTCTTTGATTTGCACTTAAATGCTATCATTTCTTGAAACCAGCCTATGCCATTTTCAGTGCAGAGTTTAATAAATGATGTAATACTATAATACATCAGTATTAAATACATATAATAAAATAACACTGACTGTAAAAGTATGCATACAATTTGTCTTCAATGAAAAAAGAAAGTAAACATTTTTTTTTATTATAAGATAAACAGAAAAATATTTTTCTGATTAGGCTGAATGAGTTAGTGCCCCTAAGTCAATTCCTGCTCTAAGTAATTTGGTGAGTAGTTTGATGTTTTTGTCTATAGTAGTAATACTAGTAATCTCACAATTTTCTTTGATTTGGGGAAAGTAAATTGTTTGATAATAATAATAATGAGGTTAAAAAAATGCTCTGATTGATACTAAGGGACTCCAAACTATTAAAGGAGCCACAGAAAATATCACTCATAAAGAGGGGAGAATAAAGATATGAAACTTAAAAAGAGGGTGGGAAATATAGCTCCCAGAAAATGGAGGAGGAAGAGTGAAAGAAGTAGAAAAACAATAAAAGAAAAATGAAACATAAGTCAGGCAATAGTTCTAGAAATCATCTGCTTAGGATCTGGACTAGCCTTGCGAGATTCTTGCCAGACTTGATGCAGGGCTTAAGGGATGACTGTATGCTTTACCAGGGCAAGTCTAATCCAACCATGACCTTTATCTGAACTAATTAGCTCATATCATCAATGTGGTGACATAAAGTTGATTATGCTTCTGCATAGTTGAACTTCCACTGAAGAATTGACCCTGAAATTTGTAGTGAAAGTTTTTATGTATGTAATCAACTAGAGGCCAGGTGCACAAAATTTGTACACTGGGAGTAGGAGGGGTTTGTCCCTCAGCCCATCCTGCACCTTTTCTAATCTGGGACCCCCTTGTTGGATGTCTGACTGCCAGTTTAGGTCCGATCCCACAGTCCTTCCACAATCTGGGACTGCTGGCTCCTAATCACTTGCCTGCCTGCCAGATTGTCCCTAATCACTTCTGCCTGCCAGCCTGATCACCCTCTAACTGCTCTCCTACTGGCCTGATTAACACCTAACTGCTCCCCTTGCTGGCTCAGTCACCTACAACTGCCCTCTCCTGTTGGCCTGGTTACACCCAACTGCCCTCCTCTGCTGGCCAGTTGGTTCTGATTGGTCAGTTTCTATGCCAGTCAGCATCAAAAGCTCCACCTCTTAGGCAGCCATTGGCTCCTCACCCCCCAGATTTGGTTCTTATTGGCTGATTTCTATGCCAGTTAGCATCTCTGGGTCTATCAATGGGGCCTGATCAGAAAGGGGGGGGGGGTGATCACAGCCCAGGTGGAGGATTGGAGAGAAATGGGAGGCGTGGTTGGCTGACCAGGCCCAGAAAGAAAGAGAGGCAATGCTGATCAACAGCTACCACAGAGGCTATGGATCAGACCCTGCTTCTCTCTTCAGACATCTCTTTAGACCTGATTCACAGCCTCCTCAGCAGTCAGTGCTGGGTCACTGCACCTGCAGCCATAGCAGTCAGTGCTGGGTTGTCATGGCAAACCAGCACTGACTGCTGGACTGACTTTGGGTTGGTTGAGCCTCTGGTCATTGTGCAGGTGACAGACTCAGTGTTTTTATATATTAGGATGATTTTTGAGTTTTTAACATATGTTAGAAATGTACTCCATTTTTGGAATTAAAATGATAACTAATGCATTCACACTTGCCAGGTAGTCTTCTGAACACTTAACATAACTCATTTAATCCTAGCAACAGCCTAATGAAGGAGCTCTTGTTATTATCCGCATTTTACAGGTAAAAAATTGAGGTATAGGATGGTTTCGTGGTCATGGAAATAGTTAAATGGTACCACTCTTGACAACTGAGATCAATTGGGGAAATGCATAACCCTACAGTTCCAGTGTGACAAGGGATACAATAGCAACATGTGCAGGAAGTGACAGAGAAGCAGGAGTCAGGCGACTAACACAGACCAAGAGTATCAAATAAGGCTTTTCGGGAAATGGTACCCAAATGAAGTCCTAAGGAATGCATAAGGTTCAGACAAGAGAAGAATGAAAAGAAGGCTACAAAGACAAGTGAGGAGCATTAGAGAAATCCCTAGCGCCAGAAAGAGCACAGATGTTCTCAAAGCAGCGCAAAGGTCAGTGCAGTCAAGAGTATATGGCAGGCAGGAAGTGGGAAATGCAGGTGGAGACGTGACTAAGGGCCAAGCCCTTGAAAAGCCTGCTTCACCATGAACACCATAGGAAGCCATCAAATGAATATTGCTTATTGGTTAAAACACAGGTTTTTTTTTGGGGGGGGGCGGTGAGGGGATTGTTTGCTTGTTTTTATTTAGCCCAATCTTGGCTTTGAATCTGTTTCTACTTATTTGGTGACTGTGGGAAAATTACTCCATTGTACTGCCACTGCTCTGTAAGACAGGATGAAGTGTGATGATGCTTAGAAATGGCTCAGTAAATGCAGTGGCCCATAATGTCTGTGATAAATTGGAGAAGATAGGAAGAAAGGATACTAGTTCAGAGTTTATTTCAGTAACTCAGTAGTGAGATGATGATTCTTAATGGGGTAGAGGTGAGGACTGATTTACCCCTTTCGGGGGGCTTTTGGCAATGTCTGGAAGCACTGTTGGTTGTCATAGTGGGGACGGGGTGGGTGACACTGGCATCTGGTGAGCAGAGTCCAGAGATGTTGCTAAATATTCTATAGCACACAGGACAGCCCTGCATAAAAAATAATTATCCAACCCAGTATATAAATAGTGCCAATGTTGATAAGCCCTGTCCTAAGCTAAGGTATGAGTATGGAGGTGGGAAGAAGTGAGCAGATTGAAGCAATGGTAACGAAACTAAATGGAAGGGTCTTGGAACTGACTTAATGGGAAAGTGTCATGATTACAGGGATGTGGTACAAGTTTTTTACCCTAGCACCTATTAGAATGCCTTACACATGTATGGTATTCCAAACTATTTGTTAAGTGAAAAGGGATTGAATATGTGAGTGAGTGAGTGAGTGAGTGAGTGAATAAATGAATAATTGGCTGAATAAAGAGAGAAACAGAAATTGAGAATTTTCATCAGTTTGTTGACTTGGACCATTCAATTAATACTAGTGGCAGCCTCTGCAATGCAGGACATAAAAAGTGGAGAGGGACTTGGGGGAAACTGGGGAATTCTGTAGTGGACTTGATATGCCTATGATGATCATTTACAGTACAGAAGACCCAATTGTTCAGTTGTTCAACGTCTCAATTATTGATTCTGATAAATGGGATAACATTTTTAAAAACAGAAACTCTCTTTGAAGAGCCTTTGAAAATAATATTGGATATTTATAAGTTACAACTGAGGGTAAATTCAAGTTATTATAATAGCTAGAGAAATCTTCATGTTTGCATTTGTTACTTTTTCTGAAGAAACCATATCTTTAAAATATATTTTATTGAGTTTTTACAGAGTGGAAGAGAGAGGGATAGAAAGCTAAAAGCATCGATGAGAGAGAAGCATTGATCAGCCACCTCCTACACACCCTCTACTGGGGATGTGCCCGTAACCAAGGTACATGCCCTTGATCGGAATTGAACCTGGGACCTTTCAGTCTGCAGGCTGACACTCTATCCACTGAGCCAAACTGGTTTCAGTTAAAGAAACTATATTTTTAAACTCCTCTTGAATACTTTTCGCTTGCTTAATCTCACTATTTTGTCTCTGAAGTGAAGGGAAATATATATATATATATATATATATATATATATATATATATATATATATACTCATACCATTTTAGCACTAGAGGAAGTGGGATTATTTTTACCCTCACCTGTGGTGACTTTCCTTGTCCAAATTCATCCCTTCTTCAAAGCCTTTCTGTCCTCAAGGGCCCATCTACCATTGACCTCCATTGTCCCTTAGAACCAGAATGGAGATATTTGTCCCCAGGGTTCCCTTGGCCTACACTTAGAGAGTGCCACGCAATGACCTTGTTGAGTGGTTTCTCTGCCACTGGTGAAACACAGGACTGTTACAGGTGTCATTGCCACTGCTATTTGTACCCTGGTCATCCCACCCTGGACATAATACTTCTCTTCACACGTCTTTGACATGAAAAGAATACTGCTTTTTTTTTTTTTTTAAGCATCTCATTCCCAAGATCCATCCTGTTCTTTTGATTTATGAACCATTAAAGGCAGATTTTCTGAGGCCTGGAGCATACATAGTGCATTTGCAAAGTGTTACACCACAGCCAGAAGAGAACCTATGAACCTTGACACTTTATATCTCAGAGTGAGTTCCTTGCAGGCCATGGCACCTATTGGTGGATAGACCTCACCTCTCCTTTTTGCTCAAGGGTTTTACTCTCAATTACCCTCATGTTCTCAGCAATCACATGATTATCAGCTCCATAAATTTTACTCTTTGGGTTTTCTAGAAATTTTAGGAGTCTTAATGCAAACAGAACATATGGGGGCCTGACTTGGTATTTCAATCTGGTCAAGGTGTATACCCAGAATATGTCCCACACCTGCCCTTTCCTACATACATTTTCAATTAATCACATTCTATTTTTACGTTGCTCTTGGCTGGAATCTTATTCTTGGACCATCTGCATGTGCTGGCTTCTTAAGTCCAATGGAATTAGCTACTAGAAACATAGTCATAAAGACATCTGTATTTTGTCCTCCGTAGCATTTGTCATGCACCTTTAGGACACTAAGTGCTGTCTAAGTAGAATCGTACAAAACACATTTGAAAAGGCGTTGTGATTGGACTGAGTCCTTTCCTCATGGCCTAAAATTATTTTTGGTCAGGCTTTTAAATCCTAAGTCCACTTTGTGATTTCTGTGGTTGGGGAATTTGGCGATTATGCTTTCCAAAAATAGTAAAACGTCAGAAGGAAGGCCCTGAACCCA
Organism: Vespertilio murinus; assembly: GCA_963924515.1. NCBI lineage: Eukaryota > Metazoa > Chordata > Mammalia > Chiroptera > Vespertilionidae > Vespertilio > Vespertilio murinus. The sequence goes on along the minus strand of OZ004707.1, from coordinate 52,228,144 downwards.
GTGCAGATGTCAGCACCTTCATTTTTAAGGACTCACACTGCCGTCATGGAAAACATGCTAATGCCAGGAAGAGGGAGGAGAGATTAAAGGAGCTCCAGAAGCAACAAGTTGGAGCTGGATTTCCCTGTGGGAGTGCGTGCAGGCACACATAGGAGGATGTAAAAACATTTGTAAAGATTTTTTTTTAAATTCAGCAAAGGAACATTTTATCCATTTGTCAGACCTGTGACCTACTGCCTCAATTGCATTCACTTTTTGTTCATTTTGAAATGACTGAAATGATGAAAACGAGTTCTTTGTGAAGTCTCGCCAAAAAGCATTAGGGGAAACAGTATCTGCTCATGTATTGGATCAGAGTTCACATTCTGACAGAGTATTTTCATGTCAAAACGAGTATCTCTATGGTTATGAAGTCCTCTTCTTGTTAGCTATTAAATTGCCACCAAGGTGTTCAGGTTGTTGTTGTTTTTAATTTTTTATTTCTTCCGTTGAAAAAGTATAAAGAAAACGACATTGGTTTATACACAAATCCTAATGTGATACAAAGAAAAGGACGTTTTGTGTGATCACATAATGCAAGTTTCTCCCATGAATGCTTAGCCCGTGCTAGAAACACTTGGAAAGTCTTTATATCATTTTTTTTGTGAAGCTTGAAGAGGCTTCAGTGTAATACCACACCCCAAGAAGTCTGTAAAGTTGTTCAGATATTAAGAAAGACATAATTGTTAAAGACTAGTTCTGAAATAAAATCCCTGTTGGAATATGAAAAATCTCCCGAGGCTACATTTTCCTTGAGGACTGATGTGACTAGATTCATTTAGCAAATACCATAAACAGCTTTATTATGGGAATTTGGTAAGGAAACATTTCATTAATAGAAAATATTTAGCTCTATACTGGAAATAAAGTGATGTTTACATGATTTGTTAAGATCGTTCAGAGACTCAGTATCCTTCTGCTCAGTCTTAACACCAGTATTATATTAAATATATGATTTTGAAAAAAATATGAAATTCGATTATGGGTAATGGTGATTTCTCATTTTAGGTTGTACACTGAATTTAACTGATGTCATTAGAGAAAATGATCCAAATTTCTACTCTGGGCTTATATGCTATAGATAGTCTTTGTCAATGGCTTTGACAGAAAGAGGTATGTCCGAATTCTGAATCCCCAAATTTATAAGGAAGAATCTGTGCTAGAATCCCAATGGTATATGTACTATAGGACCATTGCAAACACACAATTGGTTAGTATGTGCTTTGACTGCAAATCACAATGAAATCCTGAACCTGCTGATCTATCTAGCCTGGACTACCTGTGAACTGTGAGACTTCTACTGCTCCTTAGTTTACACCTGGAACTTGAACCAGTCCAAGCAGCCTTTAATGGCCTTCCCCAAAGAACCACACTGGCATTCATCAGTTAAAATCCACCTTGGCTGAGATCAGAATCTTCTTTTCTTAGAAACTGTGTTCCCTTGAGATGGTGGTGAGCCAGGTATGACCCAGAAGTACTGAGCAGTCTCTAGATAAGGTACATTAGTTAATTAGCATATGGAGTCAAGAGCCTCTAAATCTAAGAAAAGACAATCCAATTTAACTTTGAGTATGGATGAGCCCTGGGGTTAGTCGTTGGTGTGTCAAGGTGGGGATGGGGATGGAGAATGAAAGATACATGGACTTGGCCCAGCATTTCCTCTCCTCCCTTGGCCCCTTGGACTCTGCTGTCTTCCCTTACATCTCCATGGGGGTCAAGATTTTGTCCTGTAAGCCGGAAGAGTGACATGACAATATATGGATTTTGAAAAGAAAACCTAGAAGTTATCTGAGTGACAGATCAGAAGGGGAGAAAGATTGTCCTTGGAGCCAGGGCAACATTTTATGACAAGGACCATCAAGGTCATAAAATATTGCAGGTGAGAGACCAAGAGAATCATCGGCACAAGGGTAGAAAGGTGGTTAAAGAAACTCTAATGGAAAATGACTTCACGAAGCAGTGGGCAGTTTCCCAAACAGGGAGAAGAGGGGCTTTTATTTTCTGAGCTTATTAAATGGCCTGGAAGAAAGATGTCTAGGATAGGAATGCAGTGAACGAAAGAGCTGATGTTGAAAAGATTTCAAAGCAAAGTGCAAAATGGCAGTAAGCGGTAAGATAATCCAAAAGGTAAGGAGCTTGCTGATGCCTCTTTAAGCTGTCCTTAAAACTCCAACCAAGATGTATTAATTTTACATTACTTAGCATTAACTCTTCACTTTGCATACATTTCCACAAAGTCCTTCCTGTAACATACTGTTCCTAAATTATGCATTAGGGGGCTCTGCTTCCGGCTGCCGTCACTCTTTCTTAGTGGTTTCTGCCCTCTGAAATGGTGGTTCCCTGGCACATAAAAGCAAGTGATCGTTATCGTCAATCCCCTGGCTTCATTATTATTTCACAGGATAGACTGCAGAAGCTGGAGTATAAATAGCCCTTTCTTAGTGTTCATTACCAGTCACGTTTTCTCATATTCAATTTCATTCTTCCCTTCCAAGAAATCCTAATGCAAGTAGATATTGATTTTGGAAATGTGTTTCTTAATGTAAGAAAGAGAAAATTATACCCTGAAATGTAATATTAGGTGTACATTTTATGTCCTTCAGATAAAACAAAGATCGGTGCTTCATCATAATTAGAAGAAGGGTATTTTGTATTTTGGAGGGAAAAATATATTTTGATCATTTTTTTTTCAGTGCCTAGAATGAACAAATCACCTAAGATTTCTTGCTTTGCAAGTCCTTTTACAGTTTAGCAGAATCAAGAGGGGGAAATTCACCTGTAATTTCGATAACACAACTTGACAGGACGCAGACTTCAACTCGCCCAAAATTTCTGATTCAAAGACTTATCTCCTGGAAGAAATCCATGCAGAAAGAAAAAAATAAATAAAGGCTAGATAAAGCAGGATGGAATAGCAGGCAGTTGAAACTAGTTCTTACATTTTTCATATAATGATATTCTTTTGTTCTTTGTATTAAATATTCCTCATAGTCAGTCTCACTCTCTATATTAGTAGATGGAATTAAAGTAAGCTAGATATTATGTGCACATGCGTCATTTCTGATTGGCCCAGTTCGAAAGCTTACTGGGGCATGAAAAAAATCATCACACACACAATGCTTTCTTTCTGGGCAGGCTAAGCAGCACAAGGCTGGAAACAGAAATGGGAATATATCCTGAAAATCACAGCCTTGAATCACAAGCTATCATTTTCAGAAGTAAAAGCACAGTACGACTCAGTGTGAGGACACTATCCCTTGTTCAACCTCATGTGAAAAGCACATCAAATCGAAACCTTCACATTGTAGCTCTCCACAGTCACACACCACGCTGCTGATGGTGTAATTTTTCCTGCAGGCAAGTGTCAAAGGAAAGTCTGATTTCTGTGTGCAGTCATTGCCTGCTAACAAAGTCAGCCAGGGTGTGGGGGTGGGGGGGGGGAGGGGCAGTCCCTCAAGGTCCAGCACCTAGAAGGTCCCTGCACTTGGTTTAATGCTCTCCTGTCACCAAGCATTGAAACTCTTAATACTTTGTGAACAGGGAGTCCTGCATTTTCATTTTGCTCTGGGCCACAAAAATTATGTAGCCAGTACGTTCTGTGGGACCTATCATTCTGCAGCTCAGTCCTTTTTACTTTATAAATGGCAAGGTCATAAAGCCTTTTTTTTAAAAAAGAAATTATACAGTCTCACTTTTGGGGGATGATCTATTTATACTTATGGACTTGAATAACTCATGGCTTCTAAATGGCAGAGTATTTATTGTTCTTATTCTATTCTTATTCTTGGAATTAGGTCTTCCTTACACACACACACACACACACACACACACACACACACACACAGTGTAATAACTATTAACTGTAGGTAATGCTCTGAGATAGAGCTCTAAGTCAAACTTCCATGATAAATACCGAATACATTCCTGGCCTTCGTTCTCTGAGATAGAATCTCTGTGCAGGATTCATACGCTCACTTTTTTCCCGATCGTCTTTCAGTATTCACTCGGTACTGCTTTTAGACTGTTTCAACAGGTTAGTTTTGTCAAAACTGCACTTCAGAAAAGCCTAGCTAAAAGGGGGAAGCCAGAGGCACTCAGACATTCTGATTAACTGTTCCCTTTTAAATCACTTCTGAATTTTAAAATGCTTTCTGTGGTACAGACTTAATTCTTCGCCCACGACTGCCTCGTTTGAAACAGACGAACTGCATTACCATCACGTGTCTCTTGCATCTTGAGGAACTCCAGGTTTTTGAAATGATTAATGCTTTGATTTTTCTTATTGTTGTTTATTTTAGGCCACAAGAGTTCTGCTAATTAGATACAGTTAATTTATCCATATGTCGGTTTTTGAAAATCTAAAATGTTGTAAGTGTTAAAGTTGGATATTTTAGCTTCTTCTAAAACATGGAGGAGGCTGGTTGCATTAGTACCTCAGTGGTTCTTAAATTAAGTCAAGCTTTACTCCCTGACCCCCTCCCTCCCTTTGTAGATAACCAATTTACACAGTGCTATATATTAGGGAGAGAAAAAAGGCCATTGCCGAAGCCGGTTTGGCTCAGTGGATTGAGTATTGGTCTGTTGACTGAAGGGTCCCAGGTTTGATTCCGGTCAAGGGCATGTACCTTGGTTGTGGGCCCATTCCATTTTATTGATTTTTACAGAGAGGAAGGAAGAGAGATTGAGAGCTAGAAACGTTGATGAGAGAGAAACATCGACCAGCTGCCTCTTACACACCCCCTACTAGGGATGTGCCCACAGCCAAGGTACATGCCCTTGACCAGAATCGAACCCAGGCTCACACTCTATCCACTGAGCCAAACTGGTTTCGGCCTGTTTTTATATTTTAATTCATGTAGTGACGTTCCCTTTTTATTACTGATATCAATAATTGTTTCCCAATATTTTCCTTCTCTCCATTTTTTTGTTTGTTTAGTATTGCTGGGGACTTATAAATTATGTTAGTGTTTTTAAAAAACAACTTTTTCATTTTCTCAATTGAGTATTTGTTTTTTTATTTTATGAGTATTACTCTTTCTTTTAAAAAAAAGACATGCACTTTCCTTTCTTCTCTATTTATATTTAATTTGTTCTTCTAGATTTTTTTTTAGTTGAATGCTTACATTACTGGTTTTTACCTTTTTTCTCTCTCTTCATGTAAATATATTTAAGACTTTAAAATTTTCCCTTTGATCCACCACTCTTTCTACATTGCAGACATGTCACTCATTTCCAAGTATTTTCTAATTTCCTCAATTAAAACTTTTGATTTTTATCTCTGCAGTGTAGTGAGAGTGCTATAAAACCTATGGCACTATATTTTGTTTTTGTTTTGTTTTGCTTTCCTGCTCGGTGTAAAAAATCAGCCTATTTCCCAAGGGCTTGTGGGGCTCACCTCAAAGTATTTCCCTTCTCTCTAGAATCCTGACTGAATCCTCGAGTATTTGGCATCTAGAATCCTCAAGTCCTGGCTGCATTGGTTTCTTTGTGTAATGTTCAAATAGTTCTTTCTCCTAAGACTTAGAGAAAGAGAGGACGAAAGAGAGAGCCTGACTACACTAGCATAAATAAGGGGGAAAACATGTAGCCATTTTAGTAAATGTAAAAAAAAAAAATAATAGTAAGTAAATAAAAACATTTACAACTATTTATGATTGAAACAAAAATTGTTGTTCCATTTATTTATTCATTCATTAGTTGCTTCTTATATGTGCCCTGAATGGAGATTGAACCCACAACCTTGGGGTATCAGGACAACACTCTAAACAAGTGAGATACCCAGCCAGTCCCCCTTCTTTTCTTCCTTCCTTCCTTCCTTCCTTCCTTCCTTCCTTCCTTCCTTCCTTTCTTTCTTTCTTTCTTTCTTTCTTTCTTTCTTTCTTTCTTTCTTTCTTTCTTTCATAAATATTGATTTTTTCCATTGTTCTTGGCAGAGGATGAGTTTGATTCAAACTATTCCCTCATAGCCAAAGCAGTTCATTCAGCCTTCTGGCCCTGGTTTAAATTTCACCCCTGAAATATTTTTTACTTCTGCTTGTGATATAGCACATATTTGTTTAAATTATTATCTAGAGGTTAGGAATCAAAAAATACTGAGATCATTTTTGAAACTATTTAGTTTAAAATGTAGATTGCCATACTATTTCCCTTTTTGTGTGTGTGTCTTAATACAATTATGTATATGCATATTATTTCAATACCTGATTTTATCACTAACAAAATAGTAACTCTCTTTTTTTGAATGATTGCTATGGGGAAAAAAAAACTGTTTGTTTTTTGGCAGAAGGGAGGCAACAAGCCCTAATCCTTTTGGCATTTAACCAGACCTGTGTATTCCTTTTTTGGTTTATCAGTATAATAAATGCCATGGCTGAAGCAATGTTTGAGAACTCCTACCACCGAGGCTATCACTTTTGTGGGATATTCTCTGATTCACTTCTATAGGTTAGCACTTTGAAATAGTTCTAATTCATTTTATTGCAAATGTTGTCTCACTGCTGAAAACATTTCTGACTGCTTTTGGTGGCTCAGAACATCATCTTTCTCTAGAAAGGACAATCCCTAATAATTTTTGTGAAATGTCTTCATTATAACACAGGTGACTGATTCACCATGAAATGAGTGGCTTAGGATGTGCTCACACTCAGCTATAGGTTTCCATCTGTGATTATTTCTTTAATTCACTAACTAGAAAAGAAGACCCTTTGTGCCAATGTTCTATGCTCTCACTGAGGAGAAGCATGCTTGCATTTTCACATTTAGTCCAGGCTGGTGTAAATTGTCTCTTAAATTGTATCAGAAGACTTTTCCCTTATTGAGCTTTGCAGCCTGGCCCCTCCTTGGAAGCTCTGAACTCAGGCCTATGATTCTTGAGTGCCTTCCCCTAAACCATGTGAGCTCAGATGATGCCATGGCAGCCTAGGAGAAGAGAAGATTTATAAAGATAGCATCTTGCATTTTGAATGGTGGAAGGAAACAGTCAGGCTCTTCTATCAGCATGGCTTGGGGCTGGGAGAGGAATTTTGTTCTGGCTCTATGTGTACTGAGACTACAGTAATGAGCCTTGTTCAACAGGCCATTCAGGAAAATCATATTCTCCTAAAGACAACAAACAGCTTTAGGTCTTTCTTAGGAAGTGATATCAGAGCCACTTTCTTTTCCTTCATTCTGGAAGACTGATTCCCTGGACCCACTTTGTCTCTCTGCATCGTCTTTCCTCTAGTTGGAGCTGAAAGTGGAAGATCACCGTGGGAGCCATGTGGACCCAGGGTGATTAAGCACAGCTGGACAGGAAGGCTTATGAGCTGAAGATAGGCAATGTCCAGAAGAAAAGCCTGCACTGTGCTACTTCAATGATTATATTATTTTATTCTTTAGAGTAATTGTTATTCTCTATTTGAAACAAGTCCAACAGAGAGCCATTAATTGCTACAAAAATCCTTGCCACTATACAAGCCAAAAACAGAATGGGTGATAGTGACACAGGGCGACTTGGAAGAATGGGTTGTCAGGATGAAAAGAAGAGAGAAAACATGATTAGGAAAACACATATAGTGTTTTAATCTGTTCAGGCTGCTATAGCAGAATACCGTGGTCTGAGTAGCTTAAACAACAAAAATGTATTTTTCACAGTCCTGAAAAGCACTAGCAGATTTGGTGTCTAGTGAGAGATCCACTACCTGGTTCATAGATTGCCGTCTTCTCACTGTGTCCTCACATGGTAAAAGGTACAAGAGAGCTCTCTGGGTTTTCTTTCACAAGGGCACTAATCCCATTCATGGGGACTCTATTTCCGCCTCCTAATGTCATTACATTTGGGGTTCAGATTTTAATATATTATTTTGAGAAGACACAAATATTCAGACTATAGCAGACAGACCGTAAGTTGGTGTGAGAAATGTTTTTGGAAGAGAAATGGTGCCTTAGAAAGGTCACAGTCAGTGATGACAGTATGAAAAATGGATCAGAGAAGCCAGTGGGTAATGGGACCTGACTAGGATGTGATTAGAGCAAAAAAAAACGAAAGGAGGGGCTGCTGAATTTTATTACCGCTCTATTGGTTTCCAACATTTCTAAGGGTTGGAATACTTGTTTATGAAATAGTAGAATAGTTCAGATATATATGGAGAAACATCAACATGCACTTAGAAAATGTGTGATGCCTCTCCTAGAGGAGGTGGTCATGGAGCATCCATTTACTTCTGCAGTTTCCTAAACAAATTAGCTAAAAAAGACTCTAGCTCCAAATTCCTTCCTCCACCCCCACCCCCCCCCCCACCCCCGCCTACACAAATGGTGGTCAATTTTGTTTTTAATAAAATAAGGTGAGGCCAAAACCAGTTTGGCTCAATGGATAGAGCATCAGCCTGCAGACTGAAAGGATCCAGGTTTGATTCCGGTCAAGGGCATGTACCTTGGTTGTGGGCACATCCCCAGTAGGGGTGTGCAGGAGGCAGCTGGTCGATGTTTCTCTCTCATCAGTATTTCTAGATCTCTATCCCTCTCCCTTTCTCTCTGTAAAAAATCAATAAAATATTTTTTTAAAAAATAAGGTGAGGAAATTAAGTATTTCCAAAGGTCCTGATAGCTTTGAGAGTTGAAGCTTTGCTTTTGTGAAGCCCAAGGGTTTGTGACTTCTCACCCAGTGTAACTTTTGAGTGGCGTATCAGTACTCAGCGATAGTCCAGGTGTCTTAAAGACCCTTCTGTTTATTCCAATTATGATAGAAATTGCCATGTGATTCCCATCAAACTTCATGTCTTTCAAGTGGATTGCCAACACCTTGAAGCTAGAGATCACAATTGCCTTTTGGAATATCATGTGATAACTGATATCACAGTGGTGCTAGCCAATTCAAGAGAAAGATAATACTGGTCACTTGTTTTAAGAGGGCAATTCAAGTACAAGCAGCACAGACTTGGCTGTGTTAAAGTGAAGCTTGCTGATGAAGGCAACTCACAAAGCCTTGTGTCAACTGTTTTCCTTTGGCAGGTCCCCAGTGTCACTCAGATCTCAGCTTAGCAGTTATAAATGCTAATTACTTTGAAGTTTATCAATCTACCTAAGGCAAAAACAATCACCTGGTGAGTCATAGTATCACTCATATCAAACATCATTAATGTCTTCACCCATCAGAATAAATGTGTAGCTCAGAGAAGATGAAAGGAACTTGTATTAGGAGTCAGAAACCCAGGTCCTAGGATTTTGTTATTTATTTGTCCAACATCCTTAGGAGAAATCATTCATCTTCTCTGAGCCTTTTCCCACATCTAAATTTTGTAATGATCCCTAAGCGACTCTGTTTTATAAGATTGTCAAAAGAGCCAGAGAGAAAATCTAATTGACCCTCTAGTTTTATATCTGAGAAAATAGAGACTTAAGGTATGTCTCCAAGTTTATAGAACTGAAAATTCAGTGTATTTTCCAAGGGGTTATATAAATTCTACTAGAGGCCCAGTGCACGAAATTTGTGCACGGTGGGGTGAGAGGGTCCCCTCTGCCCAGCCTGCACCCTCCTCAATCCAGGACCCTTGGGAAATGTCCGACTGCCAGTTTAGGCCCAATCCCAAACCGGCAGTCGGACATCCCTCTCACAAACCAGAACCTCTTGCTCTTAACTGCTCACCTGCCTGCCAGCCTCATCACCCCTATCTGCCTCTGCCTGCTGACCTGATCTCCCCTAATTGCCCCTCTCCCCCACTGACTGGTTGCCCCCAACTGTCCTCCTGTGCTGGCCTGGTTGCCCCTCACCACCCCCTGGCAGCCTGGTCATCCCCAACTGCCTCCCTGGAAGACTGGCCACCCCCAACTGCCCCTCCCGACAGCCTTGTTGCCCCCAACTGCCCCTCCCCATTGGCCTGGTAGCCCCATGCAGCCTACTGTTCAGTTGTTTGGTCATCCCTCACTAACCCCCCAGCCATCCTGGTCACCCCACACAGCCTGCTGTTCGGTCATTACTGTTACTTTGACAGCATCCTGGACAATTTGCAGATTCCTCTATTATTAGTATAGATTCTGAAAGCCAAAGGGGAGAATGTCTATGAATGTTGTAATACAGAAACTTCAATATACTATATTGAATATTTAAATAACATGACAAAGAAAGGTACTAATGACATCTCTATTTTTCCAAATGAGAAAACTAAGGCACAGGAAAATTTATTATTTAGAATCAGCTATCAAGGAATAGAAGTCAGGCTTTTTACATACCTATTTCAGTAGTCTCTCTACTATATATACTATAAGGGAATAATATTTTCAATAGGACTAACTTCACTTGTCACTAAGTGGCAGTATAGAATAATGGAAAGAGCACAAGATCTTGAGAAGCAAGCAAACATGGATTCCAAACCTGGATTTATCCCTCCTAGCTGGATGAGTATTTAACGTCCTGATTATGGGATCCCTCAGGTAAAAAGTGGAGATGTAACTAATTGGTAATATTATTAAGTAATTATTATTTAATAATAGATACTGCTTTAATCATTTTGCTCTTATGTTTTAATACTTTTAAATGTATAAGCTCTGTGAATTCCTAGGACAAAATTTTTGTAAAAACTATTGTGAGATTAAATATGTCAAGCACCATTGGCAGTTTTCTTTCTCTCAAACACTTCCAGTAAGTTTTTTACTCATGCTGGTGACAAATATATGCTATGGCAAATGAATCCCCTAGTCTTTCCATTTTGATCCCAAGTAAGAAGTACGGAGATTGTAAGGGAAAAGTAAAGCAATTGATTATTTCATGTCTATTACAATTTTGAAGACAAATTACTGATTTTCGGTGTTTTTTCAAGCATTAATGACAATAATGTTCTGGTCTAACGTTATGGTCATCTCTGCCCAATCTGAAAGAAATAACATTGTTTTTGCTTGTCTTTTTTTAAAATTTACTATGTTGATATTTGTCCACAATTGAGCAAAAATATATTTCCTTCAAGAACTCTCTTCTAACTAAAATATAGGCAATCTCTATCCATTACTAAAGCACATATAATTTGATTCTTGTAATTCTATCTGGTAAAAAAAATATGAGAAGGAACTAATTCTCACAAGAGGTTTTTTTCTAAAGAAATTATATCCTATAATCAAAATCCAAATTGACTTTCCAATTAGAAAAGGAATTCAGGTCAAGAATGTGAACTACCAGTTTCAAAATACAACCACATATATGGTCTGGAATGAATACTAAAAACAAGCTCTCTTTGCTGCCCTATTTACCAAAAGATCTTTTGAGCATTTTCTGTAAATTCTTACCTTGTTGGCAAAGAGTGACTTGAGGTTCAAAAGCAACTAGAGAATAGAACTATTATTTTTGTGACTTTTCATTAATTCTGAGCCCAATGGTGACTGAGCATCTTTCTTTCCAGAAGTTCAGAGACATTGTTTACTGAGTTGCTATGCTAATTTATACTTTGGAACAAAGCTTGATCTAGTACTTACTTTAGAGACAGTGAAAATAAATTGAGTAGAAGCAATGGTACCCAGATCTTGTCGTTTTGGAGTTTGCCTAACTATTTGATGAGTACTCTTAAATCTATAGCTTTAGTTATAACCTCACTTCTGAATTCTAGATATAAATAATATTAACCATGCATATTATATTCACCTAGATGTCTCACAGGACCTCAAATTCAAGCCACCCATATGTCCTCGTAATATTCTCCAAATCTCTGACTTCTTTGGTATTCTACATATTGATATACATGCCAGAAATCTGACCATCATTCTTAATTATTTTTTTTCAGCGTTCATATACAATGAATCTCTTCTGACTGTCAATTCCACTTCCAAAATATCTTTGAATCAGCTCATTCCTCCAACCACTATGCTCATTTTCTCTCTCTCTCTCCTGGATTATTGTCATAGCTTCCTAATGTATCTGCCCATCTCCAAGGTAACCACTTTTCATTCCACCCACTGAACTGCTGCCAGAGTGTGCTTTCCGAATAACAAATCTGATCTTGTCACTCACACAATTAAAATCCTCCAGTGGATCTCAGCCACTTACAGCATGAAAATTCAAACTCCTGAGCATAGCCTACAAAGACTGGTTTTGATCTAGCTCCTATGTCTTTCATTTGCAACCCAAGACTGTCCACTTTGGACTTCTCACAGTTTGGTCTCATGTAGTGCTCTCTTCTATTTCCATGGCTTACATATGCAGTCCCCATGCCTGGAACTGCCTTTCTTTCTACCAACCTTTAAACACTACCATAGTTCAGGTGGCACCTATTCTGGGCAGCTCTTCCTATGCTCCTTCGTGCATAGTCTGAATAACAATATCACACACACATCCTTATAGTACTTTTTACCTCAGTATATTAATTGTTTACTAATTCGTTTTCCCTTCTTCTCTGTGTATTCATCTGAGCATTCTTTGTATTTCCAGCATTTATCAGAGCACTTGGCAGTGCAGTAGGAACTCAGAACATGTTTGCTGAATATGAATGAATATCCAGGCAGCTAGTTTCAGTGAAAGCAGAGCAACCCTGGGCATGCAACTTAATGTCCTTTGCGACTTTGTCCTCATTTGCAAAACCAGGGACCACAAGACCCATCTTCCTGTGCTGCAATAAGAATTCAATAAGACAGCAATGGAATGGAATATAGAATCCAGAAATCTACCCAAATCACTATGCCCAATTAATATTCAACAAAGGAGGCATGAACATAAAATGGAGTCAAGTCAGTCTCTTTAATAAATGGTGTTGGGAAAATTGGACAGATACATGCAAAAAGATGAAACTAGACCACCAACTTACACCATACACAAAAATAAACTCAAAATGGATAAAGGATTTAAACATAAAACAGGAAACCATAAAAATACTAGAGGAATCCACAGGCATAGAAATCTCAAACATATGCCCAAGCAACTTCTTCACTGATACTGACCCTAGGCAGATGGAAACTAAAGAGAAAATAAACAAATGGGACTATACCAAAATAAAAAGCTTTTCACAGCAAAAGAAACTATCAACAAAACAACAAGAAAGCCCACTGCATGGGAGTACATACTTGCCAATGTTATCACGGATGAGGGTTTAATCTCCAACATTTACAGGGAACTCATACAACTTAACAAAAGGAAGATAAACAACCCAATCAAAAAATGGACAATGGACCTAAATAGATCTTTTTCAAAAGAAGACAGAAGGAAGGCCAAGAGGCACATGAAAACATGCTCAAAGTCACTAATCATCTAACAGATGCAAATCAAAATGACAATGCAGTACCATCTCACACCTGTCAGAATGGTTATCATCAACAATGGACAAGTGCTGGTGAGGATTTGGAGAAAAAGGAACCCTTAGGCACTGCTGGTGGGAATGCAGACTGGTGCATCTACTGTGGAGAACAGTATGGAGTTTTCTCAAAAAACTAAAAATGGAACTCCCATTTGACCCAGTGATCCCACTTCTAGGAATATATCCCAAGAAACTAGAAACACCAATCAGAAAGGATATATGCACCCCTATGTTCATAGCAGCACAATTCACCATAGTTAAGATTTAGAAACAGCCTAAGTGCTCATCAGTAGATGAGTGAATTAAAAAACTGTGGTACATCTGCACAATGGAATACTATGCTGTGGTAAAAAAAAAAGAAGGAGTTCTTACTATTTGAAACAGCATGGATGGAACTGAAGATCATTATGCTAAGTGAAATAAGCCAGTCAGAGAAAGATAAGTAAATATCACATGATCTCATACATTTATTGAATATAATGAACAACATAAACTCAAGAACAAAACAGATCCAGGGACAGAGAAACATCGACCAGACCATCAAACCACAGAGGGAAGGTGGGGGAGGATGGGGGCAAAGGAGAGAGATCAACCAAATGACTTGTATGCATGTATATAAGCCTAACCAATGGACACAGATAACAGGGGGGTGAGGGCATGAGTTGGGGGGGGGAATAATGGGGGAATAAGGACATATATGTAACACCTTAATCAATAAAGAAATTTTTAAAAAATAAATTAAATTAAAAATAAACACATCAAGAAACTCCTGTAAACAGTAAATTAATATACTCATTAATATATAATTTAAGATCCTATAATTATTGTGACCCATTATACACTAAAAAATATATTTCTAAAAGTGGATTTATTTATTAATAACCGATTAATTTATTAATAACCATGACACACAGGACATTTCACTAACAGCCAAGGCCTTCTTTGATTTCCCTCTCCTCTGCTTTGCTTCTTCCTGCTATGGATGCACAAACTCTTTCTGTTATAACCACCTTATCTGGTGTCCCAAATTTTCCATCCACTTTCCCCCTGACAAGCCTGTCCTCATGTTCTTTCCCTGGTCAGAATGATCCTTCCTCCTGCTCTTCTGGTGAGTGTGTCCTCCAAAGTCTGACTCCAGACTTTAATACTCTTCTGAGCTGTTCCTCTCGCCACCCAGGCAAGACTGATCACACTCTTCCCTCAGCCCCAAACGCTTAGTTACATATCTTGTGACTTGCATCAGTTTATGTAGTTTTTGTCTATGTGTTCATTTTTTTTCTACATTCTACTGCGAACTCCTTGAGTTGTTATCTCATTTTCCTAGGACTGTTGTTATCATTTCTCTGTGATTACCTCTGCAAAGGGTGTCTCACTCAAAATCCCAAAATAAGATCTTGTGAAACACCCAATAAACTGCCATCCTTTACCTGATTTTGATTATTGGCAAATCCTAATTCAGTTTTTTATCTCTCAAAAAGTTACTTATAAAATTATACAGTTGGTAAAGCAAATCTAATTTGAACTCAGACATTTAACTTGTGTGATCATGAGTCATTGTAGAGTATATACTATAGGCAAAATAAATTTTGTTTTGTGTAAAGAAACCTACTAGTAAATTAGAAGTCATCTTCCTTGAACTGTGAGTATGTGATAGGAAAAGAAAGAAAATAAGGAAACAAAAGAAAAATAAACAAATAGTGACATCAAACTAAAAAGTTTTTGCACAGCAAAAGGAACCATCAACAAAATGAAAAGGCAACCCACTGAATGGGAGAACATATTCACCAATGATACATCTGATAAGGAGTTCATCTCCAAAATTTATAAAGAACTTATAAAACTCAATATAAAAAACAATTAAAAAATGGTCAGATAACCTAAATATACATGCAGATGGCCCATACACATATGAAAAGATGTTCAACATCACTAATCATTAGACAAATGCAAAATAAAATCACAATGAACACACCTGTCAGAATGGCTATCATCAATAAATCCACAAACAGCTGAAACTGGTTTGGCTCAGTGGTAGAGCATCGGTCTGCAGACTGAAAGGTCCTGGGTTCGATTCCAGTCAAGGGCATGTACATTGGTTGCGGGCACATCCCTGGTAGGGGGTGTGTAGGAGGCAGCTGGTCGATGTTCCTCTTTCATCGACGTTTCTAGCTCTCTATCTCTCTCCCTTCCTCTCTGTAAAATATATATTTTTTAAAAATCCACAAACAGCAAGTGTTGGTGAGGATGTGCACTGTTGGTGGGAATGCAGCCACTGTGGAAATCAGTATGGAGTTACCTCAAAAAATGAAAGATGGAACTGCCCTATGAGTCAGCAATTCCACTTCTGGGAATATACCTGAAGAAACCTGAAAATTTGGAAGAATATGTGTACTCCTATGTTCATTGCAGCATTTTATTTACAACTAGAAACCTGGTGCATGAATTTGTGCATGGGTGGGGTTCCTCCACGTGGCTTGCGGGGATTGGGCTGAAACCAGCAGTCCAATGCTGCCTGCCACTCCTGCCTGCCGCTCCTGCCTGCTTCTTCCGCTCATCCCAGCCCCACTGTGCCTGCAGTGGGCTTGTGCCCAGTCAGTCCTGATCAGGAGAGGTTCGAGCCACCACAGCTGCACTCACCAGCCATGAGCCCTGTGTCTGGCACCTGTCCCACGGTGGTGGGGGGCGGGGACGTGATCAGCCTTCCAAGAAGGTAGTGGGATGCCCTTGCAGGTCTGGCATCCGGATCTGTCCAGCTGACATTCACGCTGGTTGTCAGGAGCCACCTGGCAGCCACTTTTATATTGTTTCTTCCTTGGGGAATGTCTAGGGAGGCGGTGCCTGAGGCCAGCTTCCAGGAGGCCAGCAGTGCTGTTGGAATCTTGCTGATGTGCCTGGCCTGTTCTCCGGAGATTGGACCTAAAGGATTACTGAGGGGGTGAGTGGCTGCCGCCGAGCTGGTGGGCCACCTGGACAGGTCAGTCACTGAGCTGCACTCCCACTGTGGGAGCGCAATGACCAAAAGGGGGAAGCTCCTGCATTGAGCGTCTGCCCCCTGGTGAGGTTAGTATGCGCCATAGTGACTGGTTGACAGGTCGTTCAGTCGCTTAGACAGATGATAATAGATAGATAGATAGATAGATAGATAGATAGATAGATAGCCAATATTTGGAAGCAGCCCAAGTGTCCATCAGTAGATGAGTGGATAAAAAAGCTGTGGTATATTTACACAATGGAATAGTACTTATCCATTAAAAAAAATATAAGGAAATCTTACCCTTTGCAACAGCAGATGGACCTGGAGAGCATTATGCTAAATGAAATAAGCCAAACAATATATTATTTCACTCATATGTGGAATTTAATGAAGAAAATGAACTATCAAGCAAAATAGAGACATACTCATAGACAGAGAGCAGGCTGACCACAGTGAGAGGGATGGGGTGTGTGGTTGGAGGAATGGGTGGGAGGGGTGGAGGGATTGAGAAAAGAAAAAAAACGAAAAAAAAACACTCATGGACAAGGACAACCGTGTGGGGACTGCCAGGGGATGGCAAAAGAGATGAAGGAGGTATAGGGGTGATAGATGCTGATGGAAGGAGAGTTGACTGGGGGTGGTGAACACACAATATAGTGTACAGATGCTGTGTTGTGAAATTGAGCACCTGAACCTGTATAACTTTGTTAACCAGTGTCACCGCAATAAATTCAATAAAAAGGAAATAAATATCAATATGAGCCACGAGGGATATTAATATAAAAATAGCTTTTGGATCCATGAATTGAACCATATAAATTTCTCTTTAAAGATGTTGCTATTTATGTTAACCCATGTACAATATCTCAGAACAAGTGAACACATATCTGCCTGAAAATAGAAGAGCTGTATTTAGCTATTCATCCCACCATCCTGCTGGTAAGGGCTCTACCAATTCACTTAGACAAAGACTAGCAGACCTGAATCAAAAAGAAAAATAGAGCAGCGCTAAAGGCAATTAGACATCTCAGTCTCTAGAGTAAAATGAATTCTCTCTTGTCATCCACAAGCAAATGATAGAAAGCATCTTTCACCCAGATCTACAACCCATCCTTTAAAGTTCAATTAAGAGAATTTTCTTTGAGAATGACTTGAAGGATTAACATCACATGGCAGATGTACTGTAATTACAGCAGTTCATCTTTTACTTAAGATTTGCAATCATGTTGAATATATATATATATATATATATATATATATATATATATATATATGAAGCCATTGCTTTACAAATTTTTGTGTATAATAACTGATATTTTCCAATTGATTTTATAGGTCAGGTAGTTAATACAAACACTACCTTTTTGTGAAAAAAAATATTCCCATCTTTTAGTCAATCAGTATGTAATTTTAAACGCATTTGAATTCCATTTCCTAAAATAAGTAACAAAGTTTGGAGAGAAAATGTGCCAGAGAAAATTAAACAGATAAATGAAATAAACTTTGTCTTTAATAGAAATAAAATTTAAGAATTTTTTTCCACCCCATGCAAAAACAACCTGTCCATTCTGTCAAATGTGACCTGAGATTAATCATTCATTCATTTATTTAGCACATAGTAACCGAGAAGCTGCCTGAATTATGTAAGTTGACCCTGGAGATGTTTATTAAAGAGTCATATCCATGATTAATCAACCAGTGAGAACAAATTTGATGCAATTCGATAATTCTACATGTTGATTCTCCAAGCCCTTACCTTCATGAGAGGTTCTATATTGTGAAAGCAAAAAGTAGCCCAGATTTCACCAATATTAATGTCGTCGGTAAGATTAATTCTCAATTTGTCCACAGATCCATTGGATTGATTGCCAAATACAGAGAGACAGAATGTCAGCCCTTCCTTGCCTGGGTCTCTAGGAATCCAATGGAGTGTGGGTAGAGTATAGTTTGAGCTGCTCCAAGCCCCTCTTCCCTGCCCCTGCTCTCACTGCCTGTGTGGCTTTCCCTCCCTCTGCCTCATCATTTACTGCTCCTCTGGGGTCTTTCTCCGAACCTGTGCCACAGCCAGACACATCCAGACATCTCATCACTCCATGCTGTTATTGCTCTTGCCTTTTGGAGTGTAATCTGCTTAGTCATGAATGGTGGTCAGAATAACAGCCCCTTCCTCTCCCCCAAAGATATCCGTGATTAGATTCTATGAATTGGATCCAAGAGCCAATGAATAGGTTAGGCTGTGTGGCAAAAGAAAATGTAGGCTGCGGATCACATGAAGATCGCCAATCCGTAAAGTAAGAAGTCTCCTCTGAATTATCCCGGAAAGCCTAATGCACTCACGGGGTTCTTTAATGGAAGAGGGAGGCAAAAGAGGCCAGAGTCACGCAATGTAAGAAAGGCGGCCTACCATTGCTGGCTTCGAAAGGGACATACGTGGGGTGCACTGGCCTCTGGCAGCCAGAAAAGAGAAGGCAACAGACACATGGCTAGAGCCTTCAACAGGAGCCTGCTCTGCTGACACCTTCTTTATCCCAGTGAGACTCATGTCAGACTTCTGACCTACAGAACTGTGAAATCATAACGTTTTTTGTTGTTGGAAGCCACCAAGTTTGGGGTAATTTGTTACGGCAGCCGTAGCATTAGAGTGCAGCATCCCTGTGCTGATGTCCCATCTGCCCGCAGCCTTGGGAAATGGGACTTCCATACTCTCTCCTGGAGCATCCTGTGTCTGACTTTGAATTTTGGGGACTCCTTCCCAGACTGGGGAGCATGTTGACTTTCACACACCAGTGCCTTTTAGAAGGGAGGGTGGATCCCACCGAGAAATGCTTTGGCCCCTCAAGATACACTAGTTTTATTTGCTAAAATACCCTTCTTCCATCTGGGGCCCAGATATTCCAGACTGGTGTAGAGAGTGCTGAGTGGCAATTGGTCACGGACCATCTCACTTGTACCTGAACCTACTGCGCCCTTTCAGACGCAGACCAAGATGAGATGGCAGGCCCTAGCTGTCAGGTTTGGCATGGTGCTTTTGCCTTGTAAGGGACCATGTATTTTAGTGGAGTCTGGCTCCTGTTCCCCGCTTCCACCCCTACCAGACATTGTCTGCATATCAAACACTGATGGTGAACAGGTTTCATGCTCTTTCCCATGACGTTTTGAAGCCCTGGGGAAGACAGGTAAATAGTCAGATTACTGTTTCTCGAAATCACCAAATATTCTGTGATAGGTAAGGGGTCTCCTAAGCATTCTAGACCAAAGAAACAATGGTATATGCTTGAACATTGCTCCAGGAGCTATCCTAATTCAGCTCTGGCATAGCCAGTATGCACTGTACATGCAATTAAATATCAATGGCCTCTGTCCCCAAGGAGCGTAGGCTCCTATTGGAGAGATATACACAATGTGATCTTTCTGGCAGTAGATATTCAGCCGGTGTGCACTGGTGCTACTGCAGGGCTGGATTTGTTTTGATTGGCCAAGGGCTCTGCCATATTGCCTATTATGTGTTTTGAATGTGGGAGAACAGTGACATTGAGCTTAACTCATCTCAGGGTAGAAAAAGAAGCCAGTTGGGGGAGAAAAGCCAGAACTTTGAAGAATTAATAAGAGCCACAAAGCAGCAGAAAGAAAAATCTGGAACATGAGCAAATGTCAAGGTTTGAATAATTGTTTGCTGTGTGTGGAGAATATTAATAATCCAGAGTGACTAGGGTGCTAAGTAAGTGCCTAGAGGAGTCAGAACCCTCTAGATAATTTGTCTCTAAAGTAAGTGGGTTACACATTTAAACACACACACACACACACACACACACACACACACAAACAACCAAAAAAAAAAAACCCACGACTGGTCAATGTAATAATTTGCTTAAAATGTTTGTAATAATTTGCTTAAAATGTTTTTGGTGATAGTGTTTCTGGTTACTTTTTCATTTTTCCCCTCCAGAGTTGCTCATTTTGGTGCACCATGAATTAGTCCCTCACATGGCTTGAACTATTATTGATTTTTAAAATGGCTTTTTGATTTTGCTTTATAATGCTTTAAATCAATTGCTGAACTATTTGTTTCCTCCTCATGCTGCTTGCAATAGTTGAAAGCACTACTTAAATATCCATCAGTAGCTGGAAGCATAATGACTACTTGGGAGCATGGTTCATCTGTGTGCAAAATCCCATATCTGGTCATAGGCACAACACGGTCTTGAACTTGAACTTAGCATCACTAAGTTCATATTTTTGCATTTATAGAATGACATTCATATTATCTGTCTCACAGAATCATTGAGGATTAAAACTAAAATTTGGTCCTGGCCAGTGCAGTCAGTTGGCTGGGTGTTGTTCCATACATTCAAAGCGTGGGAGGAGGTTGTTGATCCAATTCCTGTTATAGAGCACATGCCCAGTTGCAGCCTTGATCCCCAGTTAGGAGTTTGTAGGAAGAAGCCAATGGATTATGTTGTGCTCTCACATCGATATTTCTCTCTTCTCCCTTCCTTTATCTCTAAAAAAATATATCAATAAACTATTCTTTAAAAACAAAAACAACTACAATTTGCCACAGTGTCCAGCACACAGTAAACTCTCACTCATTAAAAGGTTTTTTTCCCCAACATCAGTTTCTATTACTTTTTACTTATTCAAATAAGTGATGAATTATTACTGCAAAACTAAACAAAACAATAAGACAGATATAAAGAAACAATAATTTCACTCATTCAAAAATAACTGCTATTAAAAATACTGCTATTAATATCTTGCTGAATGTTATCTAGATCCTTTCATATGATTTTATATAGTTTTATACATTACTGATTTCTTTCATAGAATGAGATGATACTATGTGTGCTACATTATAACCTACTATAATTAAAGAAAACCAGCATTTGATGAACATTCATGCTATTCCAACTTTTTGCTACATGTCAATGCAAAACAAACACAATTAATTAGAACTTAAAAATACCTAATGGTTGACCTGACTGGTTTGGCTCTGTGGTTAGAGTGTCAGCTCTCAACTAAAGGGTCAGGTTGAATTCCAGTCAAGGGCACATACCTCGGTTGCAGGCTTGATCCTTAGCCCCAGTCAGAGAGCATGTGGGAGGCAACCAATTGATGTGTGTCTCTCTTTGTTTCTTCCACTCCCTTCTACTCTTTCTAGAAGTCAATGGGAAAAGTATCCTCGGGTGAGGATTAACAAAAATAAATAAATTAAATAAATAAATAAATAAATAAAATAGAAAGAACTAGTGGTTCTAAAAGTTGACACAAATTTTAATGCACATAGAGTAGCAAAATAATGCACAATTGACCAGTACCTTCAAACCTATTTGACTATTATTTAATTTTTTTTGTATGGATCTGCTTTCTTTCCATGAAGATATTCTTAGAAATATTTTTATTTCATGAAATCATGTGTGGCTAAGTCATATGCTGCCAGGGAAAATGTGAAACTTTGGAGGCATGAAGAGGGGAGGGCAGGAAGAGCTTGCACGCCATGCTAAAGAGCTTGACCAGGGAGGATGAAGAACCTTAAAGTTTTAAAGCAAAGCCTGAGGATGGACTATCTCAGTTTTAGACCTTGCAATACTGAGACTTGGGGAGAGTTACTTAGGTAGCAAAATCACCTTCAGATGGGGGTGAGGGCTGTGAGCTAACCCAAAGGTTCAAGTTGCCTTGAATCCTTTCTGGACAAGGTTAAGTAAGACATATATTAACAATAAGTATTAACCAGTGCAAATGGATCAAGTCTCTTTTCTGCCCTGAAAGAATTCTGTTTTTTGTTGTAAAATGCATTACACCAATAAAGTCTGGATACCTGTTGCCCCCATTAGTATTCTAGAGGTGAAGGGAGAAAATAAACGAGCTGTTACTCTATTCATGAACTGGACTGACTGCAAAGGGAAATGGTTAATGCCTCGTGGCTGCAGGGAAGCGCTTTATCTCCAGTGACAGGCCTAAGAGTTACTGTCCAAGGCAGATGCTTTCTCAGGCTGGTTCCTGCTTCCACTTCTGTGGTGTCTGACGCAGGGAACTCTGTAGAATGTTTCAGACTTGCTTGGTGGTTTTGCAAAGTTTACTTTAATTTCATCCCTGAAATATACATCTTCCTAAAAAGAATATCCAGGATTTTTTAAAAACATGCCTCTCTGGTGACATGTCTGTGTGACCAACATGCGGGCCACAGTGGCACAGGAAAATTGTCGGTAATCAGTGCTGTGAATACACACGCCTACCTGATTCATCCACTGGGCTCAGCTTGGTACCAGTGCTTTTGTTTCACATTCATTAAAATTCCTATCAGGACACAAAATGCTGAACATCACCCAAAACAAAACCAAACAAAACCAACCAACCAAAAAAAAAAAAAAAAAAAAAGCTTACATACAGATACAGCAGCAATGTTGGTTGATGAAGAAACAAAACAAACCATTTATATGTTGCCTATTCTTCTTTAGCTCATTGGTGATTGTTTTTATTAAAAGCTTTATGGCAGTTATAAAACATAAATATTAATCTTTTGCTTATTTGATTCTCTCTTTGCCTCATGACGATACACTGAAAAAGAAAACAAAAATGAAGGGAAGATGTTCAGTCACACTTATTCTAAAATGTTCAAACATTACTATGTTTGAAGGATTTCCTGTCTTTCATTTCACCTCAGATATTTTGCTCATTAACCCTTCTAAAATTATCATCTTACTCTATGCAAGTTTAGAAAGCATATTGGGGCTAAAATAGATATTTTATTTCTATAAATAAAATAAACCTCTAACAACCATACATTATATAAACATGCAAATTTGAAAATAAAGTTTAGTCTTTATTTTCAAAAATTACAAGTGCGAGTTAATTCCAATTTGGGGAAATGCAATTATATTTTAAGGGAAAACTGTAAACTATTCCAGGACAGAATTGTCATTTGATACAGGCTATTGGCTTTTATTTTATTTTTTATTGAATACATATGTGCTCACTGGTTTTACTTTTTTTTTGTAGTAGTAGTAGTAGTAGCAGGGAATAAGGAAATAAAGATTAAATAGGCCATGTGTTATGCACTTTGAAAAACAGATATTGTATTAAACTTGAGATACAATCATTTTCAGTGAATGGGGGAGAGACTCTATTCCCATAAGGCTTGCTTCCCTCTCTCTTATGATAATAGGAAGCCTGATTCGGGGTTTGGCCCATCGCTCGTCCCTAGAGGCAAACCTCCATTTCCCAAACACCCTTGCTAGCTGTGGCCATGTGACAAGTTTTGGAAATGTTTTTTCAACTTCTGAAACATATTCCTCCTTCTTCTCTCGTTTCTTTCTGCTGCTCAGAGGTAGGTGGGATAACCGGCTGATCATCTTGATCTACAAAGAGAAGAAACATTCTGGCAATGATGGCATGGGAAACTGAAAGCAGCATGTACCCCAGATCTGACTAAGGAATCACCATGCCACCCCTGAACTCCCTCAACCCAGACTTTTATGCAAAAACAAAAAAACAAAAAAAACACAATCAAGTGAACAAACAAACAAACAAAAAACAAAACACACACACACATACACACACACACACACACACACACACACACACACAGAAAGAATCATTATCTTGAAGATCTTTATTGTGAGCAAACAAATATAAGCCCTAATGAATATGGAATGTGTTGCCTGAAAGTAGAGTGTTGGCCGTGACAAAACCTAAAATTAGATGCTAATGGCTGGGACAGTAGAAGCCAAAAGGCTTAAAAACCCTTGTCATGCTGTGACAAAACATATGATAGAACTACTACTATATTATTTTGAAGAACAGACAGCATGCTATAGCCCAGCAATAGGAGAAAATATCTTACGTCAGTCACTTCTGGATGCTTTTAGCAGTCTATAAACAAGATAAGCTCAGGTGTTTATCTTGTTCATAGATAATCAGTCTGGAAGCAGACCGCACCCTGCAGTATAAACTGACCAAGAGTCTAGCAACCTGACATTAGCAAATTAATACCAACCACACATATATGGTGCTCACTGTGTGCCAGGCCCCATTCTAGTGCTCTAGATTTCTTAAGCAAGTTAATCTTCAAACAACACAAGGAAATTGATACTGTGTTCAGCCCCATTTTACAGATGAGGATCAAAGAGGTTAAGTAACCTGCTGCACATCGTTAAAGTGAGAAAGCTGGTTTGAAGTAGGCAATCTGGGTGCAGGGCCTGTATCCATGGATGCTGCCATGAACAGTCAGCAATGTGGGCCTTACGGGATTGGAAACGCAGATTGTGTCTGTGCCGCAGAATGAAGCAGTTCTAGGTAAAGGCTGCAAAGGGGCAGACTTAGAGGAAGGGCCTGTCTTTCCCCAGCACCTGCAGTGAAGAGGTCTGTCTCTGCCACGCAGACAATGGGAGCCAGCTCAGTGGCCAAGATCAGATGAAGAGCATTGTCTCTCGCCCCAGCTCTTTGTTTCAAATGGCAGAAAGCGAGCCAGCCTGAAACCTGAGAAAAGGAGGATGGGCAGAGTCCTCAAGCGATAAGTAAAAGACCTGTGTGTCTTCAGTCTTAAAAACTGTGACTCTACAAGATTTTTATCTGTGGTCACTAATCCATAGAACTGACCAGAAGCAAATACATTGCAAGTCCATTTAATTTTTGAAGAAATTATATTTTTTAAAAACACACAACAACATTCAAAATCCTGTTCAATCCCAAAGCGTTTGCTGGGCCTTCAAACCAGGACTAGCGAAAAGCAGGCTACATGAGTCATGCAGGTCCCAAAAAGGATACCCCCTTCCATGCCCATCTCAGACACACTGTGAGGAACAGTAAACAAGAAAGTTCTACTCAGAGGAACTCTCAGCTAGGATAACTGGGGAACTTACTATACGGACAAGAAAGGAGTCATCACGATTCCTGTCCAACAGGGCATGGTCACTTCCAAGATAGTTCTGTCTTCCATCCTTCAAGTGCCATCAAACTTTACTACTGGTACTGTTTGTTTGTTTGTTTTTTGTTTTTGTTTTTTACAAATTTTGACTCTTTTCCCCCCTGCTGTTTTCTTCATAGCAGAAGTATCATAATATAATTATCTCAACTGCAATAACTTTTCATAAATATGAAGACAATTTTGAGGCCTCTGCTCAATGCATCTCCTCCTCTCTGCCGTATGTTTCTCCCGAGCATCTGTTTGAGACCTTTCTCACTTTTGTCTCCTCTGTGAAGGACACTTGACAGTGCCATTGCTTTCATAAAACAATGGTGATTCCCAACTAGGTAGGAGAGTTCAGTAAAGGCTGAGGGTGATGCTAGATAAAGTTCAATGCAAATCAGGGGTCACTTTGACATGTCACAGATGAGAATGAGGTTCCAGAATAAACAGCAAAGCAACACCTATATTACCCAAGAAGAGAAGAAAATCTGGCACATTTCCAGTAATTCCAGACTGTGTAGGAAGGCAAAATATAATTGCGGAGAGAAGACTGACTGGTAGATTAGAAATGCCATGACATATCTTTGAGCTCCTATTGAACTCGTTATTTCTGAACTCTAAGAAACGTCTTGATATCAGGGTAATGGTTTTGTTTATTTAATGTGTATAATATGTCCTGGAGCCTCAAGAAATAAATGGAGGTATTATCAATGTTAATGAAGAGTTAGCCCTAAGCAGTGATGCTTTGGGGAAAGGTATCGAATCCAGATGCACATTTGTTGGGAGGAAAGTGGAGTGGGTGTCACTGTCAGGCATCCACAAGTTAACTTGCTGCTATGGCAGATGGACATATTACCAAGGATTGTCTAATAAATAATTGTCCTCAACAGGGAAGGAGGATTCCCAGGTTCTCTTCTTGCCCCTCTTGTCTCCAATGATTTGGAGAAAGCAAATAAACAGATTGGCCACAAGAAGAGGGAGAAGAGCAGCTTGCACCCAGAGAGGACGATGTAGTAGGTGTCCTATAGGAACAAAGCCTTCCTCTGGCCCATGGTCGGTACACAAACATTGGATTGTTGCCGGGGCTGGCAGCAGATGGTGGTGTGTCTTCTGCCAACACGTGTCCTTTTCCTTTGATAATGGTGTCCAGAATTCTTGATGAATAGTTGGGTAAATTTCCTAGGTTTCTGGGTGGAGACTCATATCAATAGAATTGTGACACCCTTGAAAGATAATACTGGTTCAGTTAACAGAGGTATCTGTGACAGGGTATTACATAACCCTTTTTTTTTAAAAGACTAGCCAGATCAAATACCCCAAACTATACTTGTTACACTAGATAATTATAAAAAGAAAACAACAACACTAAAGTCTCCTTAAGATTATAGCAATCCAATATTTGAAATGGGTTAAGCCAGATAGTTTATAGTAAGTTAGCTCTGGTCTGTAAATCCACTTTCAGTGATGTTACTGGACCTGTTGTTCTACTTATTTGTGCATTCATTGGTTGCTTCTTGTATGCACCTTCACTGGGAATTGAACCCCCAACCTTGGCATATTGGGACAATGCTTTAACCAACCTACCCAGCCAGGGCTCCCTCTCTTCTTGACATCCAGACTTGGGAAAGATGGAATGGAGTTGGAGGGGCTGCATTTTTCTGCAACCCCAGGCTAATTCTGTTCAACATGCCTGCCTCCATTCATCCTGTGTCCTTTCCTATCAAATGAATCTTTTTCTAGAATGTAGCAGGGGAGAGGTCACTGTCATTCACTTTTCCTCCCACTTATTTTGTTCTTGCACAGAGTCCTCACTGTTGCTTAACCACTGGGTTTCTTAACTTTGGCACTATTGATGTGTGGGGCTAGATATTTTGTTGTTGTCTAGGACCATTCCGTTTGCTGTAGGATGACAGCATCCCAGGCCTCACTAGATGCCAGAAGCACCTGAGTTGTGAAAATTGGAAATTGTCTCCAGACCTTGCCAATTGGCCCTGTTGAGTTAACCATCAGTGGAGAACTACTTCTTTAAGGGCATAAGCTTCCGGAAACCAAAGACATTAAGATTCCCTGGAGACAATGAACAGAGAAGAGCTGACAGGAGAGGTGGCCAAAGGAAATGTGGGTAAGTGGGAGTTTTTATTTTAAATTATTCATATGCTCCCTACTAGACATGCAGGAAAAGGAGACAGAAATGTTAGGATAGCTATACATAAACACTTCCATCCTGAACACAGATACTGTAATGTTGGAAGAGTTTGGGGTTTTGTATTTTTTATGAAGTAATTGTCTTCTTCTTATCAGCACTGCTCTCACTTTTCTAAGGAAAACTCTGCATCACTGATGCAAATTAATTGATGCAAATAAAATACATTTCAGAAGCATGAACATTCAAGTTGTGCATGACTAGTTGTTTAAAATTGAATGCTTCTAAAATGTATGAATGTCTTCTACTATAAATTAACCAAAGAGGAAATATTATATAGAACATCATCGTGACGTTATTAAACAGAAAAAAAGGCCACTAAATATAACATGTATGTGTAGCATTAACTATGCCACACTTCTTGAGGAAGAATAACAAAAGTACCAAATTGTAGAGAATTTAATTTCTGAACTTAGAGAAAAGGAAGTCACCTCCTACTTCCCTGTGACTAATCTATGATGGGCCGAACAGAAATGTCAAAGGCTGTTGACAGAACAAGAATAATGAGCATATGTTTATGGTCTTTTGTCAATAGCCCTGGAGATAGATGAATTGCCCTGTTGACCAAGCCCAAGTATTTCCTCCCAAGGATGAATCTTGAAAAAAGAGGTTTCCAGATGCAGTGTATAGCCAGGTGTTGCATTGGCCTTTTTGACACCTTTTCAATCACCTTTCCCCAGGCAAATGGAATTTGAAAACCTACTGAGATCAACAAGCTCGCAGTTCTTCCAGGCAATGTTTGGTAAGCAATGGACTGGCAGATGTATTCATTCAGGTGCCTAGTAAAGAATTTGAAGCAATTATTTAGAATGTTTGCCCCTGGATGTTTAAACCCTCTTCACTTTTAGTTTGGTCACATAAAGAGAGAGCCTAAATGATTTGATGTTGAGTATATTTCTTCCATCAACTGTTTTGTATGTTTTCAAGCTTTATTTTATTGATTCTCATAAATCAATACTCAGGTTTCTATAAATAAGTTTGAATAACTGAATTGAAAGTTAACTGAATTAAATATCAGCAAACAATGCAAATGAGAAAATGTACCTAATTAAAAGACGAAAACTATCCATTAGTAAACCATAAAATGCAAATTAAGACAAAAATAAGATATAATTTTTTATCTTAAATTAGAAGGGAAAAAATTTAGAGTACTCAATATTGGACATAGTATATTGCAAGTGGGAGAGAAATGTTACAGATTCTGGAAAATAACTTGATAATATGTAGAAAAAGTTTTTTAATTTCCAAGCCTGAGACAAATAATTCTAAATCTTGGAATCTCTCCAAAAAAAATTTTTATGTACAAAGGTACTCATTGTAGTATCTGTCTGTCTATATATAAAAGCCTAAGTAACCATTATGATGGAACCACTGAAACTGGAACTACCGGTTGCTATAATGTGCATTGACCATCAGGGGGTATATGTTCAAAGCAGGAGCTGCCCCAGCCTGCAGGCCCCAATGACCAGCCAACTCCCAGGGTCCTTTCCTTCAGCCGGCAGGCCTCCATTGGCTGATTAGGGCTGGGCCCTGGGCTTGGGTGGGGAACCAGGATTGGGTGGCAGCATATGCAGTTCCTTTCCCAGGAGCTAACCTCCCATGTCCCTTCCCCTAGCTGGCAGGCTCCAATTGGCCCACCGCCTGTTCGCCCTGGTGGTGGTTGGCCCTTACCCCCGCCTCCTCTCCATCCTTGGCAGGCCCTAATCGCCCAATTGGGGCCAGGCCCCTGTCTGGGATGAGGAACTGGGAGTGGGTGTTGGCAACCAACCTCCTGAGGCTACCTGGGGGCAGGGGTGATGGGGATGGAGGTGTGGTGAGAAGAATGTGGGGTGAACCAAGGAACTTTCTGGACGTGATTATTCTTATTATATGAAACCTAACTAGTTTTTCTCTTTTACCTCAAAAGTATTAACAAAACCTTAGAAAAGTCTGAGGTTGCTCTTACTCCCCCTGTTACCCTCCCCCAGGACGCCAGGGCTCACGTGCTGGGAAGCTTTCCCACTCAGGTGCTTGGTGCCCACGAGGAGCCCGCCCTGCACCCATGCGGTCTCTACCAGGTGAGCCAGGCATAGCCACTGGGATCGCAGGGGCCATTCGGGCTCCCTGTGGATTCTGGTCTGGTCCGGCTCCTGCCCGGGCAGTGTCTAGTGTACAAATAAAATACAAGAAAACTTTTATCCCTCGCCCACAAATCAACTCCACAGAAGTATTTGTCCTTTAGAATAGAAATCTTCATAAAGATTTTATTTTTTTGCTGGCTCTTTGCAGCTGTATCAAGTATTCTTTGATCAACATTCTGAGAATGTCCAGAGAAAGAATTTATATTGTTATTCTGGTTCTGTAAAATAGCATGGCTTGCAGTCATTCTATGTCTTCATTTTCATACTTGGGTTCCAGAATTCACAATCAATTTCCCAAATTCTAAACTTAGTAAACTCTTTCATGCCTGGGCACTGTTCCCAATGAATTATTCATTATGCTTTCCCCATCTAGTTTTTGCAGGATATTTTCTCATCTTTACCCATTTATCTTATTCTGGCAGCCAGCATGGGTTCTACTAGTAGATAAGAAAGGTAGTATGCTTCAGAGGACAGCAAATGGCTCCCTTGCAAAGTGTCTCTTTTACGAGGCACTTCTCCAAGGCCTATGTTTTCATTGGTCCATAAAATTTCCAAGGCCTGGCCCCAGCTGCTGTGGCTCAGTGGATAGAGTGCTGGCCCGTGGATTGAAGGATCCCAGGTTTGATTCCTGTCAAGGGCACATGTTCGTGTTGCATACTCGATCCCCAGTGTGGGGCAGGCAGGAGGCAGCCGGTCCATGATTCTCTCTCATCATTGATGTTTCTGTCTCTCTCACCCTCTCCCTTCCTCTCTGAAATCAATAAAAATATATAAAAATTTTTTTTTAATTTCCAAGGCCTGATCTCTCTCCCATACCCCTGCTCCATATTTTTTTTACTCCTTAATTGGTGTCATTTAACTTTCTAGTATGTTTCCTAACTCCAGAACAGTGCTTCTCCAACTTTCCTACCCATCACAATTGCCAGGTAAGCTTTTTAAAACACGGATTGTTGCCAAAACCGGTTTGACTCAATGGATAGAGTGTCGGCCTGAGGACTGAAGGGTCCCAGGTTCGATTCCGGTCAAGGGCATGTACCTTGGTTGCGGGCACATCCCCAGTGGGTGGTGTGCAAGAGGCAACTGACTGATGATTCTCTCTCATTGATGTTTCTAACTCTCTATCCCTATCTCTTCCTCTCTGTAAAAAATCAATAAAATATATTTTTTAAAAATAATAATAAAAATAAAACATGGATTGTTGAACCCACTAGCAAGCATTCTGATTCAGTAGGTTCTGTGTCGGGCGACAGAATATACATTTCTAACAACTTTGCAGGTGATGATGCCAATACTGCGGTGTGGGTCTAATGACAGCGTTGTGAGATCTTCATGTGCTCCGTTGTTTTATGATTTACCTTTATTTAATGTTTATATGTGAGGCAGATCCTATGGATGTCGGCCCTCCAGCAGCCATTTCCCATTTTTCCTTAATAACAGCTCCTGATCACATCTAGTGACTCACACAAGCTTCTTGGTTCAGGAAAATCTGCCTTTGATTCCAGTCCTGGAATATTTAGGATAAAAATTTCAATCTATTCAAGAGGGACGGTCTTAGGGGTTTTAGGGTAGACCCTGGATTCCTGCCGCACAGCAGGAAGGAACTGGGAGTCTGTTTCTCTCATCCTTTGTGGTGTCCCTTCATGCCTTTGTATTCACTCTCCACCATGTGTTCAATGTAATTTTTAAAAAAAATCTGTTCATGCCATTCTCATTAAAACCTTTTAAAAATTATGATTTTTTGTTTTGTTTTGTCTTTTAAAAATATTTATTATGGTAAGAACACTAAACTTGAGGTCTATGCCCTTAGCAGACTTTTCAGTGTATGAGAGAGTATCGTTATGTATAGGCACAATGTTGTACAGCAGATCTCTGAAATTATGCAAGAACTTACTCATTTTGCATAACTAAAACTCACTGAAAAAACTTCCCATTTCCTTCTTTTCCCAAACCCCGTAACACCATTCCTCTCTCTACTCTTATGTGTTTAACTATTTCAGGTTCTTCATATAAGTGAATCATGCAATAGTTGTACTCTGACTTATTTTATCTAGCTTAATGTCCGCCAAGGTTATCCATATTGCCACATAATGCAGGATTTCCTTCTTTTATAAGGCTTTCATAAAGCTGAATAATATTCCTTTGTATTTGTATATCACATATTCTTTACCATTCATCCATTGATGGACACTTAGGTTGTTTCCACATCTTGATTATTGTGACTAGTGCTGTAGTGTACATAAGAGTGCTAAAAAGAGATCCTGAATTCAGTTCTTTTGAATAAGTACCCAAGAATTGCTAGGTCATATGGTAGTTCTATTTTTAATTTTTTAAGAACCTCCACACTGCCGAAACCGGTTTGGCTCAGTGGTAGAGCATCGGTCTGTGGACTGAGGGGTCCCAGGTTCAATTCCAGTCAAGGGCATGTACATTGGTTGTGGGCACATCCCCATTAGGGGGTGTGCAAGAGGCAGCTGGTCGATGTTTCTCTCTCATCGACATTTCTAGCTCTCTATCTCTCTCCCTTCCTCTCTGTAAAAAATCAATATATATATATATATATATATATATATATATATATATATATATATATAAAACCTCCACACTGTTTTCCATACTGGCTGCACTATTTTGCATTCCCTGCAAGGGTGTACAAAGGTTCCAATTTATGCATATCTCACCAACATTTGTCTTTTGTTTTTTTCATAATAGCTATCTTAACAGCTGTCGAGGTGATACCACATTGTGGTTTTGATTTGCATTTCTCTGATGAGTAATAATGTGCATTTTTTCATATATCTGTACGTCTTCTTTGGGGAAGTGTCCACTCAAGACCTTAGTCTATTTGTTAATAGGGTTATGTATGTATGTATGTATGTATGTATGTTATTTATTTATTTATTTATTTTACTATTGGGTTGAGTCCCCTATATACTTTAGAAATACATCCCTTATCATATATATGGTTTGCAAATATTTTCTCCCATTTGTAGATTTTTAAGGCTTCCCATTTTTCTAAAAATAAACATGCCAAATCCACACTTTGACTTGCAAGGCCCTGTATGACTGGTCCCAGCAGCCTCTCAGCCTCATCAATGCCACTCTCCCTGTCCCGTATTCTTTTTATTGTAGCCCCCAAGCCTGTTTTCAATTCTGTATCCCTGCCATGTGCTTCCTGCCTCAGAGACTTTTGCTTACAGCACCTCTTCTTCTTAAAAAGCATCTCCCACATCTTTGCCACTTCACCTTCACCTTTCATCTTTCATAATTCAACTTTAATGTCTCTCCTGTACAGAACCCCTTCTTGAGACTAAACTAAATCTTGTTCTGTTTTTATTCATTCTCGTAACACCTGTAATTTCCTTTTGTGTACTTATCACAATTTTAATTGTATAATTAAATGTGTAATTAATCATGTAGCGTCTGTCTCCTAAATTACCATGTGAGCCCTTGAGGGCAAGAGCACATCTGTTTACTACCATATCCCTAACACCAGACCCTAAACAGCAGGCTGAACAATGTCTCTTTTCTTCAGGCACCTCCGCTAATGACTGAGTATTTTCACCCATTCTTTCTTCATCGAACATTTAATAAATAATAGTCAATCTGATTTTGCACGTGACCTTTCCCACTGCTACCTCCCAGGGGCGTTAATTTCCCCACTTCACAAATTAGAAACTGAGGCCCTGTGCAATGAACTTGCCTGCTCCTATTTGTTCTGCTGCTCATGTTGGCACGTGAAGTCAGAGAGCCTGACTCCTGCTCCCTGTCCCTCTCCTTGAAAGAGTCACCTCAGAGCAGCATTACTCAGCCTGTTCCAACGCACACTCATGCTGAGCAGGCGACAGCCCTCTCCCTTCCTCGGCACCAGAATTCTGTGCTGCTTACCCTTGCCCGAGTCTTTCATGGGAAGCATCTGAGAACATGTTGTGAGAAATACAGCAGCCCACCAAGAAATGTCCTTTCATCATTCTGGGCACAAGGGTCAATGGAGTGTTCTAGGAATATCTTTGAAAGGGAAGGGAGAACATTTTTCCCCAGTCACTACCCTACTACTTGCCTGTAGACTATCTCATATGGGCTTACTTATAAAGACCTGGGAAACTTTGACAGTGAATAAAAGAGTTTCAGTTACTCCTGGAAGAAGAGCCACAGTGATACAATGACAGAAATTAGAATCCCTGCTGTGGCCTTGAAACTCTGAAAGTAGTACTTGAGCAACTGAAAGGTCTCACTCATTACCATGAACTAGGGCAGTAGAGAAAACTTGCAGAGTAGAGGGTAGTATTTGTCTAAAAGATAAGGGGCTTCTTAGAAGTTACCATAGGGCTGTAGACTCATCTCTTCCCTTCTTGCTCCTCCTAATATTCCTCTGATAATAGCTCAAGAGTGAGATTCTTTAACTCTGGGCACTGCTGGTTGCTTAAAGCTTACATGCTTTTGTTTTTATTCAGGCAAGCAGCGTATCCTTGATTGAGGAAGTATAAAGACAGGGAAATGACCAGGGACCAAGTTTAAGAGGGATAATGGCTCAGTTTAGTAGCTGCTGGGGTGTTTGAAAACTCTGTACTAAAATTTTGGCATCAAAGCTAAATGCTTCAGTTTATCAATAAATCATTATTGCTGAGTTCACTGCTCTGAGTTCACTTCATGATAGGAGCAATCAGGAAATTCAAAAGATGATAGGGGGCAGAGTGGAAAGAACAAAGGCCTTAGGGCCAGAAAAAATAGCTATGGCTTCAGATCTTCAGATTACTGGATCAGCCTTTGGATCTGCATTTTATTTGGAAAGCATGATAGCCTTAACAATGTCATAAGGCTGGGTAAAAGCTGGGAAAGAAAACTATACAAAAATGAAACTGGCCAGAGTGGCTCAGTTGGTTGGAGTATTGTCCTGTACACCACAAGGTGGTGGGTTCAATTCCTGGTCAGAGCACACACTCAAGTTGCAGGTTTGATCCTGGGCAGGGCTTTTGTGGGAGGCAGTGACTGATGTTTCTCTCTCACATTGACATTTCTCTCCCTCTCTTTCCCTCTCCCTTTTCCTTTATTAAAATCAATAATAAAATGTCCTCAGGTGGGGGTTTTAAAAACATTAGCTAAGCATTTTGTTAGCTCTTTCACTTAACAAATATTTTTGAAGACTTATATATTATAAATGTACCATAAGAAATTCAAATGCTTATGGCAGATTCTTATTTATCCTTCAAGGTTCAAATCAACTATTACCACTTCTGGTTATGTTATATCCTTAAATAATTCTCTTCTTCAGTTAAATCTCAAATTCCCTGACTATGTTGCATTGTATTATGTATTTGTTAGCATATCCATGTTCCACACTAAACTGAAAGTTTCTCAAAGACAGAGACTCTGTTTTAGTCACCTTTCTGTTCCCATGTTGCTAGTGCAGCACCCAATACAATCTGTTTTCATTGAGTGATAGACTGAATGGGCATATGAAAAGAGGAATGGGTGCAGGTATGGTGCATCCCAGGCTCAGAGAGAGAATCAGCATGAATGCAAGACTGCCTTGACTGGAACAGGAGACGGGTTTTGACTTCCAAGGGGAAGTAAAGTGAACACACAGGTGAGGTCCCTGGTGAGAGAGCCTTGAGAACTATGTTATTGAATTTGGACTTCATTTTGTAAAGTATCAGAGTCTGGTTGAAGTTCTTCAGTAGAAAGGTGGTACGATCAAACTGTTACTCAGACAAGAAGAAAAGTTGTTATAAGCAGAGAATTCTGTCCATAATCAATGTCTTCCCTGGAGCCAAAGAAGATCTTGCCATTTTGGGAGATTTCTGCCAATGGGTGACATGAAGTCATTAGAATATAGCAGTTGTCTAATCAGAAACAAGGTGGATAATGAAAATTGGTTATATATGCAGTGTTGTTGAATAATTGCTTTTTATCAGAGGGATCAATGCAGGCTAATTTAAAAATGTAAAACTGATTTTTCCCCCAATTTTCAATTGCAAGAAAAAAAAAATTCTTGAGCAAAAAAGGATTAATAAAAAAATAAAAAAAAAACCTCCTTGGTATGATTTGTCTTCAATGCCATGTTTATTCCTTAGAGATAAATTGTGCAAAAGAAATATATGACCTAAAATTTTTTAATCTGAATGATAAAGGTTATGCTTTACTACCAAAATTTAACTTACTATTTACTTTTTAACACTAAAGCATTAATGGGAACTCAAAGATCAATGAAATTTCTAAAATTTATTGACATTTCAAAAGATAATATAAATATTGAGGTAATTAGATTTACTGAACTTTGTCATAGACCTAACCCTTTGCAAAGTTGAGTAGAAAATCCTACCTTCCTTGACTTGAAGAATTGGAGTCCTCCAACATTATATCAGATGTTTTTAGTTTTCATTATATAAGTGTTCCTGGAAAATGTCAGGTCAAGCATTTTTAAGGGAATCCTTTAAAATGTAAGAGGGTGCTTAGAAATAAAATCACCAATAAATTCCTTATGCTATGAGCAAGCCTCTATGTCACATGTTTTATAGGATCGATATTTCTTGTGTCAGATTTTCGTAAAGAAGGATGTAAATGGTCATGAGACTAGGTTTTTTTTTTCTTACTACTATAAACAAGGTTACAAGATGCTGTTCTCAAGTACCATATGTCTTCCTTTCAATTGTTAAGAACATTTCTAAAGATCTAACACAAGAGCAGATGAGCCACACTGGCTGGATTTGAGGATAATTGGATTTTCTTTTCTCTTCACAAAAATTATGCATGCCTGGAAAGAACGGCAAGAATAAACTTCAACCGATGCCTACTAATTACCGTCAGCTAGTGCCTGGCTTTTGAAATCTGATTTAAGGGAAAAAAAGGAAAAAATGAACTAAAACCACAGGCTTGGCTGATAGAAAACTGTATAATGTTTAAGTAACGATGGGGGAAGCCCAATCTTCAGCAGGCTAGACTTTGGACCAAACCCAACTGATGTTTCTCATCCTTGTTTATTTTGTTACTTGACATGATTCAACTCATTAAGTATTTCAAAGGTCCAAGGGAAAGTACTTCTACTTTGCCAAGGCATCCTTAGTTGGAATTCCATTATCTTCCATGATCCGAGACAGGGATTTCCTCCTACTCAGTTCTGAGTAATTATGTGTAAGCAAACCCTTGGTGTTCTTGCAGAGTGACTGTGCTGAGTTGATGGTTCACCATGAATCATTCATGTGGCAGGCATCTTCAATGAGAGGGTGAGGAGGGATAACATTGATTTGCAATGTTTAGATGAAGTACGGCTTTCTCATTCGTTTTATTTGCTTCATCAGAGTTGATGCTTATCCCTGTAAACCATACCCTGTCCTAAAATGATTACAGGAAAAGAAGAGACAACAAGCATATTCAATCAGTCCTTCCTGTTCTACCGAATCTAATTTGGATTTTTGCCTTAGGAAATAATGTATCCTCCTTTCAGAAATTGAGAATTAGTGTTCTCTCTCTGCCTCTCCCTCTCCTCTCTTCTTTCTCTCCTTCAGGCCCGTCCTCCACTCCTCCTCCTCCAGCCAGGGAAACATAATGGATATAAACTAGAAAGTGGCATTTAAAAAATAGTCTGCATTTTATATTTCAAACTTTTAAACATTTCCGGGGGGGGGGGCAGTTATGGGGGCCAGCGATTCCTCTGAAACCATGATAAAAGTACCTCTTTCCACAATAATTCATTGAACCACATGTTCACAATTAACATCATAATTTTAGGAGGGTTGCAGTCTGAAACTATCTATGAAGCCCTTCCCTTACCTCCTCCTCCCAACACACACCTCCCTTCCTCTACAGCCAAAGATATCATGTTAAATCCCTGCTCAAAAAGTCCAAGGCACGCATTCTACCAAAATTTCAAGTCTGTTTGTCCCCTTATTTCTTTGATAACATACCCTGAGTAGGCATGTTACAAGGTTCAAGAGAGAACGACTCAAAGAAGTACCTGGTAGGTTCAGGATTCTGGGCCATTGTGATTCTCACATGACTAAAAACTTTTTAAGAGCTTCAAAGATGAAATAGCAATACACCACAGGATTGTCCTGGCAAGTCCTTCAGCCTTTCTCATTCTTTTTTTAAAAAAAGCCTTATAGTGATATAATTCACATACCGTATCATTTATCCATTTCAAGTATTCAACTTAGTGTTATTCATATGCACCTACTTTTGCCCCACCCTATAGTAGTAACTTATTTATTGCAATATACATAGCAGTTCGTGTTTCAAGAAAGTATGTTGGCTCTTTTATCTTAATCTGTTTGACCCCTACACTCTCTGTCCTTGGTATTCATTACAGATTATAGGAACCAGGCCCATAGACTTTAAGGCCACCTATGGGCTGATGCCTCACCAGACTGGAACTCTATCCCTGAGCACCTATGATACCATCTCAAATGTAAGATAATTATTAATTCTGTCTTTCTTCTATCTCTCCAAAGTTGTGTGCTCCATTTCAGAAAGCAGTTTCACCATCTCTCTAAATGCTGAAGATAAAATTCTTGATACCTACCTTCCCATCATGCCCAGTGTCTAAACTATAGGTAAACTCTTAAAAAAAACATATCTAGGACCCATTTAATTCATTTTATCTACTCTGCATTGTGCTCTTCAGAGCCCCATTATCCTGAGTTACTCCAATAGCTCACACACAGTTTTCCCTGCTCTCTACCTGCTAATCTATTTCCACACAGAAAACAGAGTGAGCTTCTAAAATGGTAAATTAGATCATGCTATCCCCTGATTAAAACACTTAAAGTTTCCATTAAATTTGAGAACAAACCTAAACTCTTCCCCATGGATTATAATATTCTAGAAGAGTTGACCTCCCCCTTTATCCCTAGTTTCATGTAGTACCCTCTCCCACCAGGTACTATGTCCAGATCTTTGTTCTGTCCTTCAGATACACTCAATTCTCTTTCTCCTCAAGGCTTTTGGTGTTAATATTTACTCTGCCTGGGATGATTTTCTCTTAGCTCCCTCAAAGCTGGATGTAGCTTATATTTCTAATGTCAATTCAAATTAACATTAGAAATATAAGACCTATGCTGACTATCCTATGTAAAGGAGTCTCCAGTTACTTTCAAACTCATTAGCTTATTTCTTTTATTCACTATTGCTCTCCGAAATTATATTATTTATTTATTAGTTTTGATCATCCCCCTCACTAGTTCATCAGCTTCTTAGAGCAATGAATACTCATCCACCCCCCAATCTTACTCCAGTACTCAAAACAGGCCCCTCAGGAAACATTTGTTGAGTAACAGCGTGAATGGGTGGATGGAAAATGAGCATTTATAGAACTGAATGGGAGAAGCAATGACAGTGAGAGAAGAAATAACACATCCTTGGGGAAAAATTTGGTGAAAAAAAATAAGCAACACAATGTAAAAATAAAGTAAGAAAACTGGATGTGAAGTTTAAAGAGGTTTGGGCCATGCACTCCTTTGTGAAAGCATGTCATTTTGGGGTATCCCCCAGGTACTCTGAACATCTCCCAGGGTCTTCTCCACAAGTCCCATGTCCAGATTGATCAATGCCAACTTATTATTCTAGAGAACGTTTTATTCTAAAAGTCAGCTTCCATATAACATTGCCACTTTGTCCACACACCAGCCATTACATCAAATTCCCCTGTTAGATGGACAGAAGTGTGAGTACCTAGCTGGTATTATATTAGCTTCACAGAAGTTGAGGTTTGGTGAAGCTATGCCAAGACAAAATATAAAACAAAAGAATTGTCCTCAGAATCTGTTTCTTACAGTGAAGTTACACTGACAGAGCCAACTTCACTAGGTTTCACCTTCATTGTAATTAAAATATCATATGTAACATTTCTCAGGATCCACACTGTGCTCATAGCTTCCAAAAAAAATTATTGTCAAACTTTGTGTGGATACAGGGACTTGAAAACAAATCCATGAGCCAAATATAACTTTTCCACTGGATTAGTCCAAAGGATAGTTGTCTTTGAAGTGACATGTCTTGTGTATATTAGAGTGTGTTGAAGCCACTGGAGGCCATCGAACCTACAACCTCCTAGATTATATAGGAATTGTGTCATATTTTACGAACTCTCCCTAGAAAATGTTGCTTGACAGTACTGCCTTGCTTTCACGGGCCAATGTCCAGGGTAAGCAGGGAAACATTCTCCCCCTATCTTATCTGAGTTTGCTCAAGGACTGAAATCATCGTGTTGTGAGCCACGTACCATGTGCAAGCCTCTGACTAGCACACAGAAAATTCAGTGGTTCTTGCCACCTGCAAGCCTGTGGGATCCAGTGCCCGCAGGAAGGAGTGGAGAAGTTTTTACAGCCTGACCGTATCAGCTGTCTCACCACAAGAACCTTCTGTTTTGGCTGAAGTCCTCCTATCCGACGTGAGCTATTCTTTATTGGCCAGATGGGAGTGTAACACGTGTGGCCGGTTTATATTCTGCAAGTGTCCCTCTCATTTGTAGGTTCCTCTCCTTATATCCAATGGCTGGACAGCTTCGTATTCATGTTTGTTTTTCAAGAGGAGGTCGTAGGGTTGGACATTTGAAAACATAAACTCTAGAAGTTTAGATTCGGGGAATGGTGAGATTAATGATAACACAAAGAACCATACGCACTGAGAATAGAGCAGAGGAAGTCAAACCAGTAGGATATGAGAGGCAATTAAATAACAATATGAATGTGGGGTGGACAGTAATAGTAATAGGAAAAGTGGGGTGAATTAAACAAAGGTTTTAATAACTATCTTTTTGTCTTATTTATATGGTTTGGGGCATTGCTATAAGCTATAATACTGTGGCAAAGGACTTGATGGAGAAGAGTTATAAAACTTCTATTAGAACCCAGCCCACTGGAATTATGAAAGCAGCCTCAGTAAGTAAGATAGACATGTGTGCTTTCAGTTCCAGAGGTGTAGGAAAAGGAATGACTCTGCTTACTGGAAACTTGATTTGCATTGGACAACATCATTATCTGAGTTGGATAGTGGAGGGAAAGGTGCATCTTAACTTTATCAAATCTGTTACAGTTGTAATTCTGAACTCATCTACCCAGGGCCATTTTATTTGTGGTTACAGAATGACTGCTAATATTTTTTAAACACGTTTTACAGGTTACCTTTAAGCACCTTAAGAATTCCTAAAATAATTTATTTGCATGTCAAAGACTGATACCTGCTATATTCTATTGTTGATTATTTTTTAAAAGTAATTTCGTATATAGCCTGCTATGGAAGCTACTCTTTTCTTGTGTGGATAAAAGAACCAGATAAATTCCTTTAATAAAAAAAATTTTTTCCCCTCACAGAAAGTATACCACGTTCACCTTTGCCCATCTACCCACGAGGTAGTTTGCCTTTTATGGTGACTTTTTTTCTGGGATGTAAAAGTTATTCAGTTTAGGTGAGTTGGGTGGCAATTTCTGAACATTACTCAGTTAAAGGTAAATGAATCATCTTCCTCCAAATAACAGGATCTCAGCGTTCAAGGAGCTGCTTTTCAAAGTCTTCCATTTTTATCAGCTGCATCGAGAGTGAGCTGTGCTCACTGGTCTCCAGGGAGAGCCCACCCTGCCTCCCGCAGCTCATTAACTTGCAGGAAGCTCTTCACAGTTCACTCCCAGGCACATCACGCTTCCATCAACTAAGGAGGGCGCGCTGGAGGTTGAGCGTGGGGGTGGGAATGGAGGCGTTTCCGTTCTATTTTGGTTTCTTCTCCTGACTGGCTGCTCAGCTGTTCATGAGTCATCTTAACCTCAAAATCTGTAATTAAACCAGAAATGATGATACCTCTTTTCTGTGCCTTATGTGAATTGCATGAAGGCGTTATTCATATTTCTGAAATACATGTGAGAATTAGTCAAGGTTAGATGTGAGGAAAAGTACAGTGCTCTTAAGTGGTGATGAATATGCTTTTATCATTTTGATCTTGAGAATTCTCTGTTCTGAAAACTAAGAACGAGAAGAGATCTGAGTAATGATTAAATTGGATAAAATATTTATTTGGCAAGCTGCATCAAGAATACATGTGGCTTAAATAATACATGGCTTTAGAAAGTATTTATTCAAACGTTCATTTAATGAAATTTTATTGAATGTCCTGGCACTTAATTAGACATTAGGGATACCGGATGACACAAAACCTCCCCTAAAGAAGGTCACATACTAGAAATCATGCAGTAAATGACTCTAGGTCATGGCATATGTAATTCTGGTGGTATGTGGGAGATTTTTTTTTACACTTTAATATCATCAGTACTAGTGGTCTTAAAACACTGGTTAGGAGCACCAGAGAGAAATAATTCACCTTAGTAGTTTACATTTATCTAAAAAGCTTACATTTATCTTAATATCTTACAGTATTACTTAGTTATTCATTTTCTATGTTTGTGAGCTTAATGTTTATCATTTTATTCAATGCTCTATAATTATAACTTTTATTAGGTGATCTTATTAAAATATCTAAACGACAATCAGCCTCTGCTTTAATTTTTGCTCTCAATATTCAGCTAGCAAATTTGTTTGCATAGCACTTTCTTTTGTCTTTGTCATAAAGTCCAAGTTTCTCCCGTGGATTGTTGTATACTTGACCTCTGAACGAGAATGAGTAGTTTACAGATACTTTATTTAAGTCTTCCCAGTCCACCCACACACAAGCTTCTACCATACAAGCAGTGTTAACAATAGGTTTCCACAAACAGAATCCTGCCAAACTGACCAGTCTTTACAACAAGCCCCTACAAACGATGAGAACAGTTTATCGAGGGGGTGCGGGGGTAACAAAATAAAACAAAAACAAAACAAAAAATAGAACCAAATACCTACTTTTCATTCTCTCATCCAAAGTCCAAGGTAGTCCCTGGTGAATTGGTATTCTTCCACATGGGATGGATGGCGGAATTCCAAATGTGATGTTATTGGCCTCTCTTGGACCACAGCTTAGTTATGTGGTCTCCCCTCTTTCCTCTGCTGGGGAGAGATGAAAGAGCAGCATTCAGCCTCCATGCAGCAGCATCCAAACACTGTGACTGGAATCCCAAACTCTTAGCTTCAGTCTATGAGCTGGGCTCAGACCTTTTATCATGTTGCAGGTCTAACTATCTCATCACTGGTCCCTCTCCTTAGCCTTGTTCTATGAGATATGAGGGGATTCTCTCTCAGTGTTTATTTTTCACCAAAGATCTACTGAGAGATAAATGGAATTCTACTTATTATTGTCATTACTATTTTACTTCATTTAGGAGAAATAAAGTTAATAAATTGAATTTTTCTTTCAGTTAGATCTTGCTAACCAACTAAAAGTTATTTTTTATTCTCACTGTATTTTATGCCAAAACATACTTGCCATCTGAATTCTAAACACACTCTGTAGGCTGTTTCCCTTTCTTTTCCCCAGGAGCAAATTTCATAATAATATTTTGTGCAAAATCCACATATTCAGGTGGACATTTTCCACCCTTTCTTATTCCCCAAGTTAAGATAATAAAAAAAATGTTTCACATTCATACAAGGACATGATTAAAATTAAATTTCTTAAAAATTAGATAATTCTTGAGTTTTCATTCATAAAATTTGGCATTTTCTTTGTTCCGGCTATACAAAGTGATCCTTGCTGAAACTAGCAGCATGACTCCCTAATCACTCATTCCTCCACTCTCCAATTAAATCCCATCAATAGGTTCAGCCAAATCATAAATGTTGGAAGCAATACTTTTATTATTGAGGGAATTGAAAGAACATTATTTTAATTGTTCTGATCATCAGAATCAAAGCCTGGCCTAGTCATGTTCTAACCTGGCAGCACGGCTTCTGCCCTGTCCCCATAACAACGTGCCTACCTTCATCATCAATAGCTGAATATCAGACATATTGACCCATCCCTGAGTATTTACCTAGAAAACCTATGCTTCCTTCCTATTATCTTCATGTTCATTTCTCTTGTCTATTCACTTACATCCCATCCATTACTTATTCACTTACATCCCATCCATTACTCTACAGAGTGTGATAATAATTAAAGTCTTAAAAATATTATGCGTAGAAGACAAGACTAAAAAGAAAAGAAGCAATATCTGTATGGGTGGTTGACTATCATAGTCATAGCCTTCTTTGAATTTTTCTGCATTTTCTAAAAGTTAGCTAATGATTAGTATAAGTAGGCTCTAAGATGGCCCTTGATGGTTCCCATTTCTTGAAATTCACACCTCTCAATAATTGTGGATTGGACTTGCTATTAGCCAACAGAA
Organism: Vespertilio murinus; assembly: GCA_963924515.1. Classification (NCBI taxonomy): domain Eukaryota; kingdom Metazoa; phylum Chordata; class Mammalia; order Chiroptera; family Vespertilionidae; genus Vespertilio; species Vespertilio murinus. The sequence continues at coordinate 52,184,413 of OZ004707.1, read as the reverse complement.
TATAGTCAAGATGATGGGATGTCATTTTCATAATTAGATTACATAAGATTGTGACTTCTGTCTTGATAGCAGACTTTCCCTATCACCTCTTGACTTACAGACTTTGATGAACAAGCTACCATATGGGAGAAGCCCACCTGACAAGGAACTGAGGACAGCCTCCCATCAGCAACCTTGAGGATAGGATGATATCTCAGTCAAGCCTTCAAGATCAGACTGCAGACCCAACCTAATACTGTGGTTAGAATCCTGTTAGAGGACATGAAACAGGATCCAGGTTCCTGACCCCCAATACTGTAAAATAATAAACGTGTATTGTTTTAAGCTGCTAAATTTTGGAGTACACTTAATCCTTGAACAACAGAGGGGTTAGGGGCATTGACCTCCTGTGTAGTGGAAAATCCACATGTAGCTATTATTGGTTCTTCATTGATTCCCAACTGAAGAACAAAAATACAGTTGACCCTTGAATAAAATGGGTTTGAACTACATGGGTCCACTAATACACACATTTTGTAAGTGGACCTGTGCAGTTAAAATTGATCTTATTCACGGGTCAACTATAATTTGTTATGTAGCACTAATTAAATGAAGGTCTTATTTTTTATAACACAACAGTAGATTTCTTTTTAAAAGGACACATTTCTTGAACAATTTTTCTTAGATGCTGACCCCTGCCCTGCATAAGAGGGAAAGGGCAAGACTGTGGGTGTCATCACTGCCCAGACTAGTTGAGCAAGCTCACTGGGGTAAGGGATCATTGAGCATTCGGGTTCCATCCTTTTGCTCTCCTAGAAGAATGAGGTTTCTGGAAGGTAAAGCATGCATGCTGAAATGAAAACCTGCCTATATGGGTAGTCACCTTGAATATATTTGGGAGAAATATTTACTCCCCTGTAAGGGTTTGCCCCTGGGAAAGGAGGGAAAGGAGGTGCTGTGACACTGAAGATCTCTTTTCTGCACCCAGAAGAGATGATGGAATGAAAGAGCCCTAATGCTGACTGTGTGATTTTTATCCGAGGAGGCCATGCAGAAGAGTTGTTCAGATTTTTCACTCTCCCTGTGGGGCCTATATGTGTCCATATGTAAGACTATATATATATATATATATATATATATATATATATATATATATATATGTATTTGGGCCAGGCAGGGACTCAAAAAGGTAGAAGAAAACTCAGATAAGTACCTGACAAGGAAAGGGGGTGGGGTGCTTGTCCTTTTATGTATTAAGTCTCCTCCTTCTTCCTTCCACCTGTGGTCTTACCCCACATAAGTTTCTCCAGCTGAGCATTGCCCCCTCCTGGAGCTGTGTCTATCCCAATATCTACCCCTACCACTCCTCTTCCTAGTGCAGAACCCAGTCTCATTCATGCCATCATTTGGCCACAGTTCATGAGGCCCAATCATATGGGCCTTCCAGTAGAAGGGAAACAGTTGATACAGCTCTCTCAAGAGACACCATTTGAATTCTGGAGTCACAATTTGTTCTACTATACAAGATAGATGGGAAGCACACATTATCAGTGTCGGCCTGAGTCACCAATAGTTAGATGTTTCCTGTCAGTAGTTATCATGCTATGAGTAAATGATCACCACGCAGGAGTGTGTGAGGGGCATGAAGTCACAGATTAATAATGACACTCTCAGAGCCCAGTCATGGATGAAAACCAAGTCAGAGATACAATCTTATTACTGTTCATTTATTACTGTCCTCATGACTTTGTATTAGTCAGCACAGGCTGCCATAACAGAATACCATAGGCTGGGTAGTTGAAACATCAGAAATTTATTTTCTCACAGTTCTGGAGACAGGAAATTTAAAATTAGAATGCCAGTATAGTTGGTTTCAGTTGAGAGCTCTCTTTCTGGCCACCTTCTCACTGTGCCCTCACATGAAGAGAAAAGAGGAGAGTAGCAGAGAGGGGAGGGAGAAAAGAGGAGAAAAGGAAAGGGAGGGCAGAGGGGGAACGAGGGGAGTGGAAGGGAAGGGAGAGGAGAAGAGAGGGCAGGGTGGCAAGCTCTCTAGTATTTCTTCTTATAAAGGCACTATTTCCATTATGAGAGCCTACCCTCATGACCTCATCTAACTCTAATTACCTCCCAAACACTTCATCTTCAAATTTCATTGCATTAGGGGTTAGGGCTGTAACACATGAATTTGGGAGAGGGTACAAATATTCAGTTCATAGCAGGTTTATTATCACATCTGTATTTTTTCCACATCAAGTTAACTACATGTTAGGTAGTCTTGGTATTTTTTATGTGTCACAGAATTTTGCCATTTAAAGAATGACTTTTGGTAATTTAGATTATATTTAAACTTTCAGCTTAAAGGATCTCAAAAGCAAAACACAAAATGTAGATTATATTAGTATTATGCCTTTAAAATATTTAAAAAATAACACTGGTTTTTAAAATGCTGCAACACAGGCATGGATCATGAAATCAAATATGTTTTTAAGGGAAATAAATTTCATTCTACACGTAGCAACACTATGTGAAGCAACACTCACAAATCCCAGTTCCCTTATATACGAAAACTTACGCCCAGTGGCCTGAAATAAGGTCATTATACCCTGATGCTTTCACAACCTTCTCCTTTTCTTTCTAACAAGTGCTCACTATTATGGAAAGAATGCCTGCCTTTTCTTTGCAGCTTTGCAGAGCTTTAAGGAAGCAGGGTTTTTAATCACACTCTTTTCTTGCTTGCACTTCTGACTTCTCTGAGTTGGCAACAGAATTTTAAGTTCATCTCCGAGATAGCATCTTTAACCTTGGACCACTTAGAAGTCTCTACCAGGGCACCTCTAGACTTTTTATTGCTTCATTCCTTTATTCTCATGTCAAGGATAAGTGGACTTGAGCCAACAAACAACATTAGGGCAGAGCCCTTTCTCTATTTCCAGATCAGCTAAACCAATTAACACAATTTAATTAAAACTTATTTTCTTTCCTTTCTGCAGAAGGCGCTCAGAGTGCAGCTGTTGCCATTGCATTTTCAGTATGTGGTGCCTGCTTCACTTAACTCTTACAGGGACACTTTCAGAGTGAGACACTGCAGGTATGTGATACTCCTAACTGACCTCACTTAAAATTCCCCATGGAGTATGATGGCAGATTATCTCTTTAAAGTACATATTTTCTTAATCTGTAAAAGGAGAATCTTGATTCAACTCTGACATTTTGGGGGGAGGGAGGATTTAGTGCTTTAATGTTAGCCGTGACTACAATGCACTATTCATATTTGGTAGGCCTCAAACAATCCATTTGGATAAATGTAAAGCACCCCTATTACAAGAAGAAATGCCCTGCAACTGAGGCACAGGATGTGTGTTTACCTTGAGTCTGAGTAAAAAATTCATGACAGTAATGAACCCTATTTTGCCCCATAACACTTCAGCATTCCTGTAAGTTATACATATGGGTATTAGCAAAAATAAGCTGACTTAGCCAAAGCTGGTTTGGCTCTGTGGATAGAGCTTCGGCCTGTGGACTGAAGGGTCCCAGGTTCGATTCCGGTCAAGGGCATGTACCTTGGTTGTGGGCACATCCCCAGTGGGGGGTGTGCAGGAGGCGGCTGATCGGTGTTTCTCTCTCATCGATGTTTCTAACTGTCTATCCCTCTCTCTTCCTCTCTGTGAAAAATCAATAAAATATATATATTTTTTTAAAAATAAGCTGACTTATTGACAAGACAAATTCCAAAAGCCCCCTTCCCTCTTTAGTTGGATTCCAACATTTACTCTGGGTTCCTTTAAGTCCTGCCTGCATTCAGTCTTTTGTGGGGACAGAATTTCAGTGCCTTCCTCAAAAGCATGCAGTTGTAACTTACTTTGTTGCTCCTTTCTTCCTCTTTACTGATCCCCCCCCCCTCCCCAGACACGCGCACACACACAGCCTATGAAAACTTTATTGAGATAAGGGCACAAAATGTTACTGTGATCCAGACAAAAGTGAGTTTGATTGCAAGTAACAGAACTCCAAAAAAAGATGGAAATAATTGATTACTTATTTTGCTCATAAAGAAGCCGGGAGAGGAGTAGAGTCGTTGATACAGTAGCCAAGCACACTGTATGGGACCCAGGTTTTCCTTTCCTGTTGGGCAAGTAGTTCCATCTGCCAGTTTCTACAGCATTGGCTACTCGACATCCAGATACTCATTTATTCTATTATTCTGTGCTCAGGAATATTATAAAATGTGTGAAGACATTTTAATCTGTCAAGAGGACTGGGGAGGTGAGATGCGTGCTAGTAGCATTTGGTGTCTAAGAGCTGGTAATATGAATTGTCCTGTAATAGGTTAAATGCACCTGGGTAACAAAGAATTATCGCAGCTATAATTCCAATATTGGCTGCCATTCACACATAGAAATATTACTTTCCTGAAAGGAAAGTATGTCCTAAAAATTGTAACTGTCCCTCTCCTAGGTCACATAAAGAATTTCTGGGATTGTGTCACTTTTATGATAGCCTAGTTATCCACCTCTAAAACATCCAATATACAATGGTGGTATAAGAACAGCATTAGTTGCAATTTAAATTAACATTTGTGAAAAAGTTAAATCAATAGGCATGTATCAGATCCTGGTGATATGAATAAGTGTAGCTCTTCATTGAGCCAGCTGGTAGCCTCAGTTTGGGTACTTAGAAGATCTCTCTGGTCCATTATTTTTCATTGCCACGTTGAACAGTGGCATAGGAGTGCAGCCTCAGCACCTTTGACCATTGAGCAGTACGGTAGGAGCACACCTTTAGGGTTGTGTTTGCTCTTAGTACAGTTCAGAGTTCAAGGATTGCTTGGGGGGTTGAATAGTCATAGGCAGATGCTGTCCTTTCCTCGATGTTTGTTTGTTTGTTTGTTTGTTTAGAAAGTATAAGTCTCTCAAAACTTAGTAGCTTTCAGGTTATTTGCTTCAGTTAATTCTTTGAGTAAATACAGCCAAAGATCCTGTGTGGACATAGTTTTCTGAGTTAAAGGCTTTTATCTACTGGCTCCTGTTACTTGATCATTTTCCTAAACTCTAACTGGTCAGTGCTTTGAGGTAATTAGAAACAACTTTGGGTAGGGATATAAAAATGCAGAGTAACATTTTCCCCCCCAATAACCACGTGGTCTATCTGGCATAGAACTTTAGTAGAAGGAATGTGGGAAAGGCCCAAGGTACCAAATCTAAAACTGTCTCTTCTAATAAGTTGTCCTCTCTTTCAGACAGAGAAAAACTTAGCTCGTCCAACTCTAACAGGCTCAAACCATGAGAATTTCACTCAACTTGGTGTGCAGGTCATTTGCAGGAAGTGAGTCTCTCAGCCAAGTTATTTTGTTAATTCATCTCTGCTTGCAGACGGTCTAATTGAAGTCTGAGCTCATTTGTCTCTTGTAGGACTGGCTCAAAGAGGAAAGAGCAGATCCCACCATCATGAATTATTCCCACCATTTTCCCTTGTACGACAGCCTTGGTTTGTGCATGGTCAATACCCACGGTGGAGAGAGCTGAACCAAATGTTTTGTTACTGAAAAACAAGGGTCACCAGCTGCATGTACTTGAATCCCATTACAATGGTTTAACCAAATTGGAGCTTATTTTCCTCATAGAAAGAAATGGAGGTAAGTAGCTCAGTGGCTCATTGAAATCAGCAATGGCTGGAGCCCCTTTTTTCTTTTTGTCCCACCAAAATTAACATGTGGCATTTGTCCTCAAAGTTTGTTGCCTTATTGCTTAGAACAAAACAGCTATTCATCTCCATCTTTCATATTTGTTGTGTGGCCTCGAATCTGCTGTTAATTTTAGGTTCAACTTCCTAAATTGTATAGTGGAGATAATCCTATATAATAAAAGCCCAGCGACCATAACGGCAGAACGACCACTCAACCAGTCACTAATGAGGTGCACTGACCACCTATAGGTTCCCTCCCCTGGCCGACAGGCTCCCATTGCCGGATGAAACATGGAGAACTGGGGTGGGTGGTGGTGAGGGATGGGACTAGTGAGCAAGCGGAATGGGCCGACCTCTTGGTCTCTTCCCCCAGCCCGCAAGCTCCAATTGTTGGTCGGGGGTGGGGGATGCAGGCAGTGCCAGGCCAAGGTCCCCACCCTTCTGGTGGCCCCACACACAGAGGGTGAACTGTGGGGGTAGGGCCGGTGAGTGGATGGGAACAGCCAGCCTCTCAGTCCCTCCCCTGGCTGTCAGGCTTTCATCACTGGATGGTGATGGGGGAAACGGGGGGGGGGGGGGGGGGAAGGGCAGGGCCAGCTGCCAGCATCCAGGAAAGATGGCCCTGATCCCAGGCTAGGCCTAGGGACAATACCCAAACATGATTTCATGCCCTGGGCCTTAGCGGTACATAAAAGCAAGGGTCATTCTGCCTCTGGATGTCCTCAACAACTCCAGCTTGCTATGGTTCCTGTCCTATAAGATTCAAATAAAGCTGGCTTGACTTCCTTCTCATAGATGACAGAAAATCTAGTCTACTTTTTAATATATCTAATATGTCTATGGATTCTTGGGTGCCTTAGGTTTCTGGTAGACACTGTAGATCTAGTTTCATCCTTCTTTTGAATGCTAAATCATCAATTTTTAGTTTGAAATTTCAAATTCTGCGGTCTTTACACTCTGATTTGACTACTTTAAGGAAACTGTACTAGATGGATAATTACTGCTTAATGCTAATTTCCCATATTATGACTTTTGGTCAATAAAAGTCCCCTTCCAAACATCTCTTGCCAATCTCATAGCAGATCTAGGTTTTAATGGGAACTTAAACATATAGAATCTGAAGAATCCTTTAAGAGAAATATAATATAAAATTATAAAACCAAAATCAATTATAAAAGTGGGCATTTATTTAGAACGAGAAAAAAATACAACCACCACAAATTTTTAAAAATTGACAACTTCAATTATCACAAAATTCAGTAGAACAACGTACTATTTTTAGTAATTAACTATGTGACCCACTTCTGTAATATATTTTTTCATATACTTTTGGGCTGAATGCTCTTTAATTGCCTTTTCATAGAACAATATTTTGTAATATTTTTCCATTTATTTTTTAGAGCAAGTGGAAGGGAGGGAGGGTGGGAGGAACAGAGAGAGAAAGAAGGAGAGAAACATCAATGTGAGAGAGACACATTGATTGGTTGCTTTTACATGCTCCTCAACTGGAACCAAGGATTGAACCTGTACCCCAGTTACTTGCCCTTGACCAGGAATTGAACCTGTGACTCTTCCATGAATGGGCCAGGGCTTTAACCACTTAGCAACACTGTCCAGGGCAATATTTTCCATAGAACCAGGAAGATATTCAGTCAACCCTTCAGAGTTGATTAAAAAAAAATTTTTTTAGTTACACTTTAGAAAGTTAATTTCAATTGTACAATTTGGTATTGGTAATGTGATTTTAATTTCTAGGTGTGTGTCAATTTTCAAACCTATAAATTTTTGGTCATATATGAACTATAGGATCAGAGGGCATTTCAAGTTTTCTTGTGTAGTGAGTCATTTAGTTGGGCCATGAATTGATAATCTATCGAGGTCATGTTTTTCTTTAGGTGAACAGGCACAACAGGCAGTGGGAATGTTTCTACACCAGAACAGCTGCAACAGCTTAACTGTTTGAAGAAGTGACAAAAAACCACAAATAGCACCATGTTCCCAATTTTTCCAACCCCAGAAATGCCATTGCCACTGGGGTGAGGAGGGTGGGTGTAGTGAGCTTGACAGGGGATATTGCAATGAAAATAGTCAGCCAACTGGGACTGAAAATACTTTTGCAAATTTTAAGAAACCTAATGGACATGGTGTCATAGTTTGCAGTCACTTCTCTGTACAGTTCTGAAACACTCCTACTGCCTGTTTACTAGTCCACCCAGATACAACACCAGGACATCTGTGGCATATCACTTATGTGTCCCTGTTAAATGAGTCACTACACAACAAAACTTGAAAAGCCCTTTAATGGCTTGCTAACGCCTCACCAACCTGAGTGAGGCCTAAACTTAATTTCCACTAGTGGCATAGGAAATCCTTCTCTGATAAACTATTATTGGAGAAGAATCCATAAATTACTAAGCAAGCACTAAGCAAAACCAATCAGAAGGTCATGCCACTTGATTGCTGTGCAATCATTCTGCTTGCGACAACCTAAATAAAAGTCAAACAACTGGCATCTTTATGTCTCTTGTATTTTCTACCTCATCTTAAGTAATAGTGGGGATTTTGTAGTGGCTTTTGTTTTTTGTTTTTTTTTGGGGGGAGTTAGTTTATAACTTTGCTATTTTAGTTAAAGTAAATGTTTGGTTTTTGATTTTTTATATTCCTTTATATAAATATGAAGGAGAACACATGGTGAAAACCATGTCAAAATAATACATGGAAGCAATCAGGAAAATATAAAGCTGAGCAAATGAATTAAATTGAACCTGAAGGTAGAGAAAGCTCTGTTACGTCCAGTGAAGCTAAGCTTTGGGGGGGGGAAGTTAATACTTCTTCAACAGTTGTACTAAGAACCTTAAAAATACTTTTGCCAAGGAAGGGTATCAACATTTTAATCTACCTTACACCCGATAAAAAGAAAAACACACAGCAGGGAGGAGGCAGGGACAAGTTTTCAGGGAGCCACAGACGATGGGAGAAACAAAATGCCCTTTGTTTGGAGAATATTGCACCTGCATTAAATTTACTGCTGACATCTCTTTGTAGAAATTTGATTTTTCTCTCATTCCCCCACCTTTGATTGTTTTCAACCCTGAGGAATGTGAGGCATGCCAGTTGTCCTCCTTGTCCTCGCAACATTTCTGTCTTCAGCTGTGAAAGAGAACAGGGCTTCCTCGCCCCCTGGCCATCAGCACGTCATCTCCGCAATGCACCTGCACCCGTAACACGACACTCTACCCTGCAGAGCTTCATACTTCTGTGACAGACGCGAGAGATCAATTTCCTGCCAATTGGGCCTCGGAGTCAGGGCCCTGTTCTGACAAGGAAGGTCTCTTTCAAATAATCCTAACTGCTGAGGGCAGCTCAAGTACAGATGTAGCACCTTTACAGTGCCTGTGGTATCAATCTCAGAAAGGAAGGAGCCGTGGCCACGGGCACAGTGACTGTTGGGGTTTTGAGGGAGAGTGGGGTCTATAATCTCAATGTCCATATAGTGAGTGACTCTGACATTGTGTATGTCTTCCTGAATTGTCCACATAGTCGCCAAAGGAGAGAATGTGAGTGTGATGGAACATCACATGTAATACGAATTTTGTTCAGAAATTATTTTACCTGTGAAAGCATTACATGTAATAGATTAGTTTAGCTTGTTGCTAATGTTTAGGCCTTGTAGTTTTCTCTTAGCCACTGTGAAGGCAAAGTTTATTCCACTTCCAGACCTTGTTATTATTTGCACCAGTCATTCTACACAACAGTTCACTGATAAACATAGCTAGCATCTCTCTTATCCCTGAGTTTCCTAGGACAGAGCTGGGCTGTATTTCCTGGTTCCCAGTGCCTAAACCTGCATCTCCACCCTGGCAAATTCCTACTAAATGTTGTGTTGTTGCTATTGTTGTTGTTGTTATTGTTGCTGTTGTTGCTGCTGCTGCTGCTGCTGCTGCTGTTGTTGTTGTTGTTGTTGTAAATAAACCAGTGAATTGTCAATCAAATTAGTCACCTTCTAGGGGATCCTGGAGGAACAATAATGCTTCTGGATGAAGGTATGTTAGTTTGGCCTTCACTTAGAGCTTATTTTGCTATTATTTACTTCTGACTACCTGCAAACCTTTTTCTGTAACTGCAACTGTGCTTGAGGTTAATTTATCTTTTGCAAAAGAACAGGATTAAAATGATAGCCTTTAAGATGTTCTTTCTTACACTGAGACTACTCTTCTCATGTTATTATTATTTACTAGTATACTAGAGACCCAAAATTCACAGAAGAGTAGGCCTCCTTCCCTGGCACCTGCTTCTCTCCAGCACCTGGGACCCGGGCTTCCCTCCTCTAGCTACCAGCAGGCACCTGGACCCGGACTGGCTTTCCTCGGGCAGCCTGCAGGCATCTGGGACTCGAGCTGGCTTCCCTCCAGCCTTAGGAAGGATGTCTGGAATGATGTCGGGAAGATGTCTGGTCTAATTAGCATGTTATCCTTTTATTATTATAGATTTTTATTGATTTCAGAGAGGAAAGGAGAGGGAGAGAGAGGTAGAAATATCAATGAGGAGAAATCACTGATCGGCTGCCTCCTGCATGTGTCGCCCGCCCCCCCCCCCCCCCCCACACACACACACCCGGGAATTGAGCCCACAGCCAGAGCACGTGCGCTTGACCGGAATCAGACCTGGGAATCTTCAGTCCGCAGGCTGATGCTCTATTCACTGAGGCAAACTGGCTAGGCCTCGTTTTTTATTTATTTTACCATTTAACTTTTAACATAAGAGTCCTCCGAGGGAACTTTAAGTATCATTCATGTAATTGGCTATAATCTTCCAGTTTACAGGGGCCTAAAAAATAACTCTCTACCTTCCATGACCATGTCCAAGTTGTACCTGATCTGTGAGTTGCAAATTTAACATTAGCTCCTAAACAAGCCACTCCATTGTGAATATTTTTTTAGTCTTTCTCCAATTTCTCCCAGATTTTCTGCTCACTCAGAAGTCAGGAAAAATAAACTGATATTTAGTATTTCAAATTTATGTCATTGTAATTCAATCTTTGTCACCTAAGTATTTCGTGTGTCTATAAGGTCACTTTTTGCTGTTCATATCACAGTGTTTGAGTCTGATGACACAGGAGTCTTGGACATTCTGGTCTTTTGCCACGGTTTCTCTTTTGCATTTCCCAGTTGTCTCTGGCTTGGCAAGGCATGCATGTTCCCTGTCTGCCCTGATTGTTAACCTCCCCTCACTCAGCAGTCTGTTCCCCTGTAGGTTCAGGGTCTTGCTCCTGCCATCTTGCCTCTCGAGCCTGGCTTCCTTCAGCCTGCTGCCGCTTTCCCCTGCATCAGCTCATCTCAATTTGATGCACAGAAACTCTGCTCAAACCTCCCAAATGCTAGCTATGATCTGACCATCATTTGGCAAAATATCAAGAATAACAAGAGGGTCTTTAAACTGATATCTGATATGGCTCTTCTCAGCGTTCACAGCCTATATCTGTCTGTCGGAGCCCCGTGCTGGGCACTTCTGGCTAAGGTAGTCATACCAGCATGTTCTGGGGAGGGTTTACTCCCCACCACCAGTGCTCTTTTTTCATTCCAAGTCCTCTGCTGAGGACCTTCTGTGCCTCTGACCTGGAGGAAGAAAGGGGCGTGTCTGTCTTTGTGCCTGGCCAGGGTCTCCCTCTCAGTCCCATCTCCTCTGGGGATGGATATTCTGAGGAATGTTTTAAGAGTGGAACTGTGCAGCCCTTTCAAAGGAAAGGCATCCTTTGAGGTATCATCTTGCTTTTGAGCTGCTTACAAAACAGTTGTCTGTCATGTGCACGTTTTGAGCATATTGTGGGTTATTCAACATCATTCGGTTCAGTATAGCTTCCACCCCGAGTAGTGTGAGGAGCTCAGGTTCTGTCCAGCAGTTGCCTGAGAATCTGCTCTCAGGAATCTAATCATCAGCTCTATGCAAGGATTTTGATGAGAACAAAAGCACAACACTCTCAAGAATAAGTGATCTCACTCATTTATGGAATATAATGAACAGCATAAACTGATGAACAAAAATAGATCCAGAGACAGAGAAACATCGAGCAAACCATTAAACCTCAGAGGGAAGGTGGGGAAGGGTAGAAGTACGGGGGAGAGATCAAACAAAGAACTTGTATGCATGAATATAAGCCTAACCAATGGACACAGACAACAGGGGGGTGAGGGCTTGAGTGGGGGAGGGGGTAGGAATGAAGTAATGGGGGAATGAGGACACATGTGTAACACCTTAATTAATACAGAATTGTTTTAAAAAAAGGATAAGTGATACATTTTGGAGAAAGCGCATTGTAAATCCTAGTCAGAGCGATACATTTTCCTAAAATAAGTGATCTCCCAAGATTCGGCGTTGTCCACCTGGAAGACAACTATTCATATGAAGCAGAGTTTTGGCTTTTTAGACCCACATGATCATACTAGTAAATCTGTCCTTCCAGAAAAATGCTGTATTATATTTGAAACCAGAAAACCATGCAAATCTTGTTTTTCTAAAATAAAGGATCAATTTACTCCCAAAAGTTAATATGTATGTCCACCTCTATAGAAACAAAAGAGAAATAGTTTCCTCTTTAAAATTTGGTTTCCTGTTTCTAGCTATATCTTCCAATATTTGAGGGCGCCTAGTCTGAACCTAAATACTTCCACAACCACATAACAATATATTGTATCAAAACCTTTTCTTTTTGGGTTATCAATTGGCGCTTCTTTTCTATTTTTTTAAATTCATATTCACCAAAGTAGAAAGGATCTTTGCATTCTTTACCTCTAGGATAATTGCAGAGTGGAAGCTGGACTCTTGGGTAAAAAAGCTAACCTCAATGATTATTTTAGGGGTCTGGCAGTGTGAGAAGAAGACAGACATATACTTTTGATGGGTAAAAATATGGAAGAGGAAGAAGATTTTTCCACAGATATTGGTAGATCCCCTGAGCAGTGAGAATCCTTATACCACCTCCACAGAAGGCCCCAGAAAAATGAAAGAGTAATAATCACACTTTTCTTATGATAAAGGTATTAGTAGAACCCCCATTTCATAATTAAAGAAGCTGAGACCCAGAGTGAGATTCACTAAGCTATAATCTTTCTCAGAGACAGAAGGTGACAGAGCTGGAATTTGCATTAGGATCTGCTTAACCTCAAACCTATGCCCTTTTAACCAAACCTCTCTGGTTTCATGCTGATAAAAAAAAAAACTGGGGGAGATAGTAATTACCCAGTAGACTTAGAGAATTCTAGAAGGCACCAACTTTATCAAATTATCACAGTATATTGATATCATGAACCTCACAGTAGGATGCTCTAAGTAGACAACATAATTTTTTATATTCTTGCCCAAAATGCATGACCTCTGTCCAAATATGAGACCACATCAGACAAATGCAAATGGAGGAACATTTTAGAAAATAAATCATTACTGTTTTTTCAAGTGTGAAGGTCATGAAAGGCAAAGAAAAACTGAGAAACTATTGCAGACAGAGGGAGGCTCAGGAGAAATGGATACCACTGCATGCAGTGAGAGGTTCTAAATCTGGTCCTGGAACAGAAAAAAGAACATTGGTAAAAACTGGTGAAGTTCAAATCAAAACTGTCATCTTTTTAATAATATCATACTGATGCTAATACCCTGTGATCTCATAAAACTTTGCATGATAGGAAGTGATGTGAGGAATATAAGAAAACTCATGTGCTATGTTTACACATTTTTAATTTAAAGTTGTTATTGAGTTAGTTTGTTTTTTTAACTAAGATATAATATGAATTATTGAGGCGGTTTCAGCAGAAGGTTTTTTGTTATTGTTTTGGTTTCCAAATCACTTGCTACAGACAGACATTTTGGAGACCCAGGGTGACTCTATGAACTCCCGGGGATAGTATCTCCTGTAAACATAAAATTGTAGGGCATTTACAGAGTCCACATGATGTATTTTTCCCCTGAAATAAGGGTGTTGATGATGAAAACACTGGGAGCCGAGGCCATGATATTGACCAAGATGAAGCAAAACAAAGCACACTCAAACCCTTCTGACTAGAGACCTCCTTTATAAATTGTAGAAGACATTCATATGAAGCAAGTATTTAATGAATGAGTAGGTATAGTTAAGCTTTTCACGAAATTCCTTCTTCAACTATTTTATAAGTGGATTGCTTTATACTTTGTAGATCTCAGTGATGGTGACAATCTGATGAATAATTATTTGCATTGTTAAATAATCCATAGATATGATTTATACCTAGAAAACATTTATTCACAAGTCAATTATGGACTGAACAAGTACTGTGTTGAAATCTGGATCCCTAGAACTAGAATATAATGAGATCAACCCTGTATTGTAGAAACCTGGCTTTGGTCACAGGGTAAGTGTGGGATTAGAATAGGGAGAGATTCCTCTATTAGAGGAATGGTTGCTAGTGGGTTTAGGAAAGATATGATAGGAATCTTCCTGATGCAGTGTTAGGAAGATAAAGAAGATGTCATAAAATTAAAAGATAAGATCACTAGCAAGAGAACAAAGATATATGATGAGCTGTCTCAAATATTGTGTGAAATGTTGTACAAAAAGAGGGGGAAAGATAGGGGAGGAGGAAGAGGAGATGATATGATGGGGATATTTCAAGGTAAAAATGAGGTAGCAAGAGAGGAAGGAAGAAAGACTAGTTGATGGAAGATAAAGAAGAAAAGAAAATAATGTTTTCTATAACTTTCATCTTAGCCAACTCTGAAAGACCTCAGCAATAGCCAGATAACCAGCACTATAATTCTAATATTGGCCCCAGACATTACAATATCAGTTCTAATATAATTTAAACCCCACAAACCTTCACCATTTTTTTTTCTGAGAATGTTATTAGGAAGCAGTAAGTTATCAGGAAATAAGTCCCCTTCATTGGGATGTTTCTCGGAACTCAGATATGCTCAGACCAATAAGTAAGCAAAGGGACTGAGGTTATTGACATGGCTTAAACTCATGTGACATTGAGTGGTCGTGAATCAAATTACTGGTAATGATCAACCTGGATGGGTTTCATCTGTGTCCACAATAAGAATGCAGAAAACAGAAAGCACGTTTATTCCTTCTTTTAGGAAATATTGATTAAGCCCTACTATGTATCAGACAATACACAGGTTCTGGGGATATGGTGGGAAATACGAAAGACAGTATCTCTGCTAAAAACTGTTTTTACTATAACACATATTGCACAGGAACTAAAACAGAGTGGATAGAACTTGACCTGCCTGGGGAATGGTGCTGAGGGGACAGTGCCACTTGACTTAGATAAGTTCTCCAAGGAACTGTCTTTTGAGCTGAGAGCTCTCAGAAGAGCAAAGGCAGCTACCCTATTTCCCCAAAAATAAGACAGTGTCTTATATTAATTTTTACTCCCAAAGATGCACTAGGTCTTATTTTCAGGGGATATACTATGTTTCCATGAAGTGGGTCTTATTTTCGAAGGATGTCTTATTTTCGGGGAAACACGGTATAAGGAGGTCTAGAAGAAGTAGGAAAAGTGCTCTAGGTAGAGGCATGTGGTAGTTTCACGCACAAAATCCAGAAATAAGACTTTTTGAGTTTGAATCATGGCTTTTTCAGTTACCAGCTGTTTGTTCTTGGCCAAGTTCCTTAACTTTTCTGTACCTCAGCTTTCTCATCTGTAAAATGGGGACAGCAAGAAACCTAAATGTGTTAACTACTTGAACATACTGTGATTTGTGTTTGTTGCGAACACACACACATATACAGTCAGTCAGTCAGTCTGGAGTTGTACGTGAATGCAATAGTAAAAGTAAGTTTTAAAGGTGTAATTGTTATACTGAATACTGAGGTTTGGTGCAGGAACTCTCTAAGCAAAGGGACAAGTAGATGGAAAAGCTGTTTAGAAATAACTCAGACTGCCGAAACCGGTTTGGCTCAGTGGATAGAGTGTCAGCCTGAAGACTGAAAGGTCCCGGGTTCAATTCCGGTCAAGGGCATCTACCTTTGTTGCGGGCACATCCCCAGTAGGGGATGCAAGAGGCAGCTGATTGATGACTCTCTCTCATCAATGTTTCTGACTCTCTGTCACTCTCTCTTCCTCTCTGTAAAAAATCAATAAAATATATATTTTTTAAAAAGAAATAACTCGGGCTACTTGAGTGACTTCAAGTAATTTGAAATAGATAAGGGCACAGGGGAATATTCTGGTTATCTATCCAATGTTTGATGGTTGTTTGAGTCAATTCAACATGAACAGGAATTCCCAATTTAAGATGCAATGAAAAAGAAAACTTTATTCAGTACATACAGCTCAATTGTGACAACGAACAGCTGTGAGAACAGCTGGTCTATTAGAAGGCAATGGGGCGAGGCAGCCCTGAGTCAGCCCTCTTTCTAGTTAGAGAGCTCTGCTCTGCTCCTGTACTGGTCTGCTCTTCAGACATCTTCAGTGTTTTGGTGCCAGCGGGGAAACATAGTCTTCAGTCTTGGTTGGAAAGGTAATGGATGTTCCCTGAGCCAGAGGGAAACTGGCTTATAAAGACAGAATCCCTGCTCTGGTCCCTAAACGGTCCATTCTCATGCAAATGAGAACTCCAAATCCTTTCAGTTTGATTGGTTCAAAGGCACCATCTTGAGTGGGGCTGCTCTGATTGGTAGATGAAGATGCTGATGGGAATATAACTACACAGCTCCAACTGCATGGGGAAAGCCTCAGTCCTCTTGGTTGAAACACAATTCTAGGAAATCCTTTATAAGGACTGGCTCAGATACCAGGAGCACAGTGTAGGCAGGCAGTTCAGTGCAGAGGATGGTAGCTTAATGCAGGCTTCTCCCTACAGTGTGGTTTGTGTGAGAGGTCCCTGTGTAGAAATGGCTACTAAGCTCTGATTTTTTGTTGTTGTTTGTTTTTTAATTTAAGACCAGTGAGCCACCACGAGCCCTTCTTGGTGGATAACTTCTTTGTTAGAGTCCACGATTGCTATGTGACAAACTATGCCAAGACTAATTGTTCAAAAGGACACCATTATTATTATCTCTCACAATTGTAGAGATTGATGGGCTTAGCTAGGAGCTGTCATGCAATTGCAGTAAGATGGTACTGAGGCTGGGTTTATCTTAAATAAAGATATCTTAACCTTACACTTTAGTCTGGTTCCTGGCTGGAACAGCTGCAACAGCTGCAACAGCTAGAGGCCTCTCCACATGGCTGGCTTGGGCCATTCCACAGAATGGTGGTCTCAGGATAGTCATACCTTTGACATGGCAGTTTCTCCTAAAGTGAGAGTTCCGAGAGACAGGAAATGAAAGCTGCTAGTTTCCTGAGGCCTGTGTTTGGGAATCTACACAATGAAACTTGCACCATACTCTGTTGGTTGAAGGAGCCAGAAACCAGTCCAGATCCAGGAGAGGGAACATAGACTCTAGCTTTGACTAAAGGGTCAAAGAATGTGTGGCCATTTGAAATCTGCTTCCTGATATGGGAAAATTTGTGTCTTTCTTCACCATGAAGAATGGAAAATAGTTTCTTCTTCTCTAATCATGACTTTATTTAATTAACAAATGCTTGCATCCTGCTTATTATATGCCAGGTTTGATTTTAAGTACATTTTAAATAATCACTCATTTTCTCATCATTTCCACCCTAGAGTGAGTGTGGTTAGCCTCATCCCCACTTGTGTAAATGAGGCCTAGAGCATTTGGGAATACCCTATATAATAAAAGGCTAATATGCAAATTGCCCCCATGGGCAGGAGTTCTATTGGCTGGGAGTTAGGCGGCTTGGAACATGGCAGGCATTGGAAACACAGCACTGGCAGTGGCAGCAGTGGAGGTAACACCAGCCCATTAGGACCCCAATGAGTGTGGGACCACAACGATATGGTGGAGCAAGTGAGCGGGCAGTGGTGAGGGAAGGAGGGGAGCGGGGCCAGCAAGTGGGTGGCGCCAGGCAAAGGTAGGTGTGAGTGGGGGCCCTGATTGCCCCACCATTCGCCTCACAG
This sequence comes from Vespertilio murinus, assembly GCA_963924515.1. Classification (NCBI taxonomy): domain Eukaryota; kingdom Metazoa; phylum Chordata; class Mammalia; order Chiroptera; family Vespertilionidae; genus Vespertilio; species Vespertilio murinus. The sequence goes on along the minus strand of OZ004707.1, from coordinate 52,166,755 downwards.
ATTGGCCCTGATCACCAGCCAGGCCTAGGGACTCTACCTGTGTCCCTAACCTAACTTTGTGCACCAGGCTCTAGTAGGTAATAAATGACAGGGATGTGAATCTATGCAACTGGGCTTCAGAACTCACACACTCAAACTCTGTGCTTGGTTGCCCCTATTATCCCCCTTATCACCACGATTTTAGTCTCCGTATAACTCTGTTTTAGCATTGACCACACTAGTACAATGATTGCTAAGCTCCCTGTGAGCAGGAGCCTTACTTAATCTTCTGTGTATCCACCATATCTGGCATTGTACTTAGCAACTAGAAGGTACTCATCAAATGGGCTTGCCTAAATGAATAAAACTGGAATTATAAAGAGAGGCATTAATGATTCCTAGATCTTTGGATCTGTCATTTAACAGGACTGTGTTAGCCACCAATCCGGCCACATACTTTTCATTTTCAATTACATGGATGAATTTATATACTTATCCCATTTTTACTTTCATCTGTATGCCTAAGCGTTCACATTTTTTTTCTCTCTAGAAATATCCTTAGTGAGTTTTACAACTCAAATTTCATCCCAAGACAAAGGTTAATTGGAAAGATTGCACAAGCATAAAGTACTGTATATGAATCAGAAGGTCAATTGACATTTATGAATCAGCTCTTACCATAATAAAATTGTAAAAGAAATGACATCTTGTACACTAATGGTGTTTAGCCCTATTAAGGCATCATTTCTTTAAACTAGTAGATTAATCAAAATTGACTTCCATGACTATAAATACCTAAGTATACAACTTAATCATGGCCATTGTTGACAAAATACCTCTATTATAGGCAGGGTCACTGAATATATATTGCTTGCCATTGTATCATAGGCATTTGAAAACGAGTAGGATTCAGCTGGCCAGCATGGCTCAGTAGTTGAGCCTTGACCTATGAACCAGGAAGTCACAGTTCGATTCCTGGTCGGGGCACATACCTGGGTTGTGGGCTCAGTGCACAGTGGGGGGCATACAGGAGGCAGCAGATAATGATTTTCTCTCATCATTGATGTTTCTATCTTTTTGTCCACCTCTTTTTCTCTATGAACTAATAAAAATATATGAAAATATGTAGGCTTCAGTAAATATTATTCATTCATTTTTTGCTAAATTTTATAGTGATATCAAATTTTAAGATAGAAAAAGCCATACTTTAATCACTGAACTAAGTGATTCAAATTTAAAATAAGCCTCTTAACAAAAGATCTTTAAAATTTATTTTTCCCTAGATAAAAGGACACATTTATAAGAAAGTCACAATTATTTTTCTGATTTCACATGTATTTACTTGAGTACTTGAAGAAAAATATAGCTATTTTTCTTCCAAAAACAATACACACATACACACATGCATATATATGTATATATACTATATATAATTGAAATAATATTTGAAAAATATTTTCTCTGAAAATTCTTAGTTACAAATGCTGTTTTAAATCTTTCTGAATATGAATTTATTTAAAATGTGAGTCATTTTTCACTGCAGGATTTGTATATATAATGTTTCTTGTAAAATATGAAACAAAATCTCTTTTTTACAAAAAAACAAACAGAGATCAGAAAAAAATAAACATATGAAATGGAAATTTCAATATTGTTTTCATAAAAGCAAGCTTTTCTTATTAAATTTTTAGGATTGATTTAAGATACATAAAACAGAAATCAGGGATATTGTAACTATGACAGCACACAATTTGGGAACCTATTAAAACTGCAGACCCTGGGCCTCCATCTCCTGTAACGATGATGGTTATCTGAACTCCTAAGAGTAGTTCTTAGTCTGGCTTGTCAACCATCTGCATTGGACCAAGAAAAGGTCATTCTTTACCTCACTTCTCATTTTAAATGTGTGTGGAGGGGTCGGAGGGTGGGGTGTGGAATTGAGGGGCAGCAGAGAATATGTCAGATGAAATGGTATGTTATAGCAAAATAATTTTGTTATTTTATCTTTTTCTTCAACTAGGGAATCACTCTGCCATGACGGAGGATCTGACAGAAACCAAGGAAGATCAGATAGTGCTGAGTGAAGTGGATAGTTGAACACTAAAAGCAGCAGAGAGACATAGTTAAAAGGCCAGCCACTTGAGGACAGACTGAGAAGTTATTTGACAACTAACTAAAGTCTCTGATATAGAGATGACCTTGTATATTAATTAATAACTGAAAATGCACACTTTGAGGAAAATCAAATATGCATTAACTTGTTTTTCTGTTAGCTAATTCTGAGATTTCCTGTTTCCAGGTTTGAAGCAGACCTGTCCACACCAAGAGAATGTTCAGCAACTAGTCATCTTATGGTTGCTTTCATTGACTTTCCCAGGTTGGCAATAGGACTCAGGCATAGAATAACAGATCTTAGAAATTGTGAAATTGATCTCCCTTCTTGTTTTTCAGGTAGAGATAAAATGGTTGAGCTGTCCAGAGTGCGCAAGTCTGTAAGGTCTAGTTCATACCAAAAGCAGAGGTGAAGTCCCAAACTTCCAGTGTAGCATTCTGATTAATATCAGCACAGTAAAGTGATTGCTATGTAATTATCACAAAGGCAAGGAGAATGTTATGCACATATGAGGGAACAATTAAACAACTTGAATTGAACCTCTTTCTGCATTTTGACAATACTTATTATATACATACTAGAGACCTGGTGCATGAAATTCACGCATGGGTAGAGGCCTGGCCAGCAATGAAGGCCAGGCCTTCCTTGACAGCCCGGGTCTCCCTTTGTTCCGCGCCACCCCCTGGTGGTCAGTACACATCATAGCTAGCGCTCAAACTCCCAGGCTCCCAGTCTCCCAGTCGAATGCTCAAGGGGACACTTTGCAAAGATTCGTGCAATAGGCCTTCCTTTCCCTGGCTGCTGGCACCAGTTTTCCTCTGGAACCCAGGACCCAGGCCTTCACTCTGGCTGCAGCAGAGAAGCCAAGCCTCGTCAGTCTTCAGTCTTCAGTCTTCACTTGGGCCAGAGCTTTCAGTCTTTGCTCCACACCTACATATGTAAATTAATACAACATCTTTGTTGGGTTAATTTGCATACTTACTCCTGATTGGCTGCTGGGAGTTGCAGCAGTACAGTCAAATTACATATTTCCCTTTTATTAGTGTAGATATAGATATTTTGAGGTATAAGAATCTAGTCACTGTTCCTATAATTAAACCATGGACTGTGACCTTTAATTTGAATAAGTTGAAACTGCAAGAGCTTGAATGACTTGCTCAAGGGTTGCATTTGGTTGCCAAGTAGACGCCAGGGAACTGAATCCTATTTTGTGACTTTCTCCCAAAACACCACATTTGGTTCAGTGACTTCCTCTTAGACCCAAGAAATGCTGCATTTTGGAATCATGCCGGAGAGGACGACTGGAGGTTGATGCTTTAAGGCACAGGATCTTTTTCTCTGCTCTCGTTGCCATCAGGGCTTCAGAAGTTTGCGAGAGGACAAACGAATGGGAGCCCTTCCAGAACTAAGCGTTTTACCACTGTGGACAATGCATTATTTAAGGCACTGCTCAGTGCCAGGATGTTTAGCCAAAGGGCCATGTTGTCACCCTGTATGAAGCCCAAGGTTGGTTTAGCAGTCCCTGTGCTGGTTGGGTTTCAGGATAGGAGACTGTGTTTAAAGGGAATAAAATGAGAATAGTCTTAGATAGAAACAGAAGAGCTTGTTTATTCCAATCTCCACTGAGCAGGGACCCATCAGCTCATTTCTCTGGTTTTAGAGCAAAGTGGACACTGGAACATCTTTCAATCCGGTGTCAAAACTTCACCTGAAACAGAAGAGTAAAGCATTATGTACAACAGAAAGTGAAGACACCTCACAAGCATGCCTGAACCACTCCACAGCCCAAGGAACCAGGAGCTCGTGTTGCTGCTGCTGCTAGGGACTGAGGGGAGATGACTTGGTTGATAACCACTTTGGGGGAACACCAGTGAATTGGCCCATAAGAAGTCCATGTTACTGGGTCAGACGATTTCAGCTAAGAGCTAAAATAATAATACATGATGGGCCACACTCACCCATTATGGGTTTAGAGCCTAGCTACTTTGCAGACATTTAGTGTACTGTCACGAACCCTGGGAGTTTGCAGGATTCTGTCTCCAGTTAGTGCTGTGGTACATCTTGCCACCATTGACATTGGCAGGCACTGCTCTGCCTGAGGCATTAGACTTCTAATGTGATCAAATTCAGACCCTATAATTTGAATTCAAGCCAAGCCACAATCAAATCATAAAATTTCCAAAGCTGCTACCATCTTGGAAATGTCAACTGCTGGGCGGGGGAGCAGAAAATGACTACACAGGGAATAAACAGAACCATTTTTAATGAATTTTTGCATCTGGTCCTTAAGGGAGACCATCAGTCCATCAGATATAATTTAAACATCCTTATTAACATTTCATTGCTTTACATGACTGCTGGGAGGAGAATCCTGTCTCCATGCACCAGGCATACCAAAATACCCTAAACTGCTGTGAGGTTTAAGGTGCTAAATATAGTGCTTCAGGCCACTTAGACGGTGTCTGAAGTCTGCTTGATATTAGACATAAAAATAGACCTGAGAAAGGGGGTGTTTTATGTGCTCAGATATGAGGGCCTGCTGGACGCATGGATTGCTTTGGCAGTCACTGTCAGACCTCCCGGGTGTCTGAGGAATTGTACGCTCCTTTCTAAATCCTTTCGGAAATTGCCAGTTTGATAGAATAACATTGCAGGAAACCACTCAAATTGAACATATTTGTTGTTTTATGTTCTGCCAAGCAAATGTCAGGATAATGCCAAAAGACCAGAGCGGGTCAGAATTGGAGAGAGCAGGAGGGGTGGTGAAGGGGAGGAAACAGGAGCAAAAGAGACAATGAGAATAGAATAAAACATAATTTTAATGGGGTATTTTAATCACATTAAAACAAACTCTTGCTTTTGGAAATTAAAGGCAAAATAGATTGCATCTTCTCAATTGTCTTGTGGTCAACAGCATGACGTCCAATCTGAGAATTTTTGTTGTGAAGTTTAATTTTTTTTGTGGTCAGCAGTTTCCTGGTAAATCTCTAGCCACTGGCCAATACCTTGCCAACAGAGAAGAAATTGAAGGATTACTGGGAGAACTCACTAAGGGAGACTTATTCTTCCAGTTGGATTTCATTGATTTTGAATATTAATCTACTTTACCACTGGGATGTACTTTTCACTTTGAAAGTTGCAGTTACACTGCATGTCATATAAATTATTTTAATGAATTAGGAACAACAATTTGCCATAATCATTTCTTCAATTTCATTATTGAAGTCTCAGTGACATTCCCCCCCCCCCTAAGTCTGACAATATAATAGAATTTACTGGAAGTGATTCTGAGGAATCCTGTAGGAATTTATTTTTCCAGAAAGATCAGAGTGGGAAAAGTCTGCATGATGATCCTGTTAGCTTTGCCTTTTTTTTTTTTAAGTGAATGACTCATAGATTAGAAACTTGATTCTCTTTCCCTTCCCTTGGATGGTTTCCTAATGAGCAGAAGGGCTATTTTACGTACTTACTTACTTGCTTGCTTGCTTACTTACTTACTTACTTACTGATGTGGATTCAAACCCTTAATAGCACTTTAACACCTTCCTTAGTGACTGGTTATATTAGTATCGCAGGCACTGTTTGGGCACCAGAAAAAACTTTTTTCTTCTTCTCTACTCAAGTACTGGACCCAGAGCCAAACACATGCTATATGTTTTTGCCAGATTATCTTTACATTTTAGCACACTAAAGAAATTTGGTACTGATTAAATTTGAATGTTACTTTAAAGTAAATAAATCTACTTTATTCTCCACATCAGTTAAAAACAACAAAACTGTAGCTTCCTTTCTAAAATTTTTAATACTAGAGGCTTGGTGCATGAAATTTGTACATGGGGGGGGTGTCTCTCAGCCCACCCTGCACCCTATACAATCTGGAACCCCTCAAGGGATGTTCAACTGCCCGTTTAGGCCCTATCCTAAACAGACAGTCAGACATCCCTCCCACAATCCAGGACTGCTGGCTTCCAACTGCTCACCTTCCTGCCTTCCTGATTGCCCCTAACTGCTTCTGCATGAAAGCCTAATCACCCCCTAGCCACTCCCCTGCCAGCCTGATTGGTGCCTAACTGCCCTTCCCTGCAGGCCCTGTCCCCCCAACTTCCCTCCTCTGCCAACCTGGTCACATTTAACTGTCCTCCCCTGCAGGCTTGATCGCCCTCAACTGTCCTCCTAGGCCTGGTTCCTCCCAACTGCCCTCCCCTGCTGGCCATCTTGTGGTGGCCATCTTGTGTTCACATGGGGGCAGCCATCTTGTGTGTTGGAGTGAGAATCAATTTGCATATTACTCTTTTATTAGATAGGATATTAGTTTCGGCAACAGCCAAAGAGTAAAAACTATATTTCATTTTCAAAAATGTAATAACATACCCAGTAAAATATTTAAAAATCAGAATTTGGATTAGTCTTTGGAAAATATTTATGTTTGATCCTAGATACATATTCATCTAATTGCTCTAAAATTGGGGACTTTCTTGTGATATGCATGTCTAAATATTTTATGAGCTCTAAGGATAACTATGGTAGGTTTGATGGTGACCATTTTTACCTAGCAGGTACAAAGGAAGGTGCAAAGGAGGTGAAATGAGTTGTCCAATGTCACAAAAAGTCATACTATTGAAATTAAAGATCATCAAGAACTTATTGCCAAAGCCTTGCTAAATCAACATTCGTGATACTATTTTTTTTTGCACTGATATGATTATTTTGCTAAAGTAGCAAGAGAATGAGGGAGTTGTTCGCTGCTTTCTCAGGCCTCCAGGCAAATGGAGTAAAGTGCTAATTACACACAGTTTACATGAAGTGGTAGTCCAGTCTGCCTGGTAGGTGGAGTAGGTGCTCTCATATGTCATGTGATTTGAGAGCTGCAAAAAAAAATCGCCTTGTAATGTATCCTCTGAGTTGCTTTTATTATGGTTAGACAACTTCGAAAAAGGGTGAACTACCTTCGTGCATTTTTTTCTATTATTCCTCAGTGCACATAAATGGAGTACTCCAATTGCCCACCCCAGCTGACTGAACTTGAGTTTTTCTGAATTTACTTATCCCCAGTTCTCAATTTCAATGCTCCTTCATTACAAGATTTTCTCTAAGGTCCTTGCTATGACCATCAGCAAAGAAGAAATTTTACATTTTTAAGTAATTGAAAAAGAGAGCAAAGATAAATATTTTATGACATATCAACAGTAGAAGAAATATGAAGTTCAGTGTCCCTAAATAAATTTTTATTGGGGTATGCCATTTGTTCATACATTTTCTATGGCCACTTTTACTACATAATGGTGAGTTGATTTGTTATGATATTCTATCAAACAGGAAAACTTTGACAACCCCTGCCCTACAGTAAACTGATGCCCTTCAGTGCTTATTGAACTATGATGACTGTGTGTCTTTATTACTGGACCTCAAGCTCCATGGGGAAAACTTACCTTGCTCAGTGTAGCATTGCTAGCACCCCTAAGAGAATGCCAAAGCATACAATAAATGCTCAACCAGATGTCAAAATTATTCGCCCTCCCTGAGAATTTTTCCTTTTATGAGTGATTTTGTAAATAATGTGATGCATACTGAGTTATTCCTTTATCAGTCAGTTAAAAATTATTTTGCAAGAAACTCTGTTCCTTGTTAAAATGAATTAATGATAAAAACAAACAAACAAACCACAGATGAGAAGGCAGCGAAGATTAAGAAAGAAACTTAGCTACAGTAAATATATTTTATTTGCTTAATCCTGGGAAGATAGTAGGCACTTGTAAATATTTGTTAACTGATAGATTCGATTTCCTAAACATATGTATTTCTTCATCCACAATCACCAATATTTCTTCACTTTGTTCACTTTGCATTAAATATACATGTCATCTTAGTTTGTTAGTATGCTTTGATTCAAAATTTAAATGAAAATCTCTCCTATATCCAAAGTTTCAAAGGATATTAAAGCACAAGCACTATTAGCATGCATAATCTAAGAATTTGTGAATAATTTTAAGTTGTATTAATGCCACGTGAAATATTAAAAATCAGTAAGTGATTAAGTAGTGTAATTTATTTATCTGGACATTTTCAATTATTATTCAGATAATAATTCTAGAAGAAAAATTTTATTGGGAAATCAGAAGATAAAGTACAAAGGAAATATGCACTTTTAAACAGTTCTTTTCAAAAAGCATAAAAGAAAAGAAAAACTAATCATATAGATTTCATGGTTGCATTTTAATTTATTGACTCACCTTATTCTCTCTGAATCAGTCCCCTTGATAATCTGGCATTAGAACTTGTAACAAAGCCTTTAAATTGTTTTTCTATTAATGGATAGCAACATGGAAACTGAAATAAAAGCTTTTCTTTAAAACTTTTGAAGCATGAAGCTGTAATAGAATTCATTCTTACAGAACACTCACTCAATGTGATTTATAGGAGGTTACCATCATTCAGTTTACAAAATTTTGATTTAGTGAACTTGAGTATTCCCAAAGACTTTTCAAAGTCCATGTCCTTTTGAATGGAAAACCTATCACATGATTGCTATTGCACTTTTGAGACTTCTTACTGTTTTTAATAGTATGAGTAATTGACACAATGTTCTCCTACCTATGCAGTATTCTTATCCTGTGTATATGAACCAGCTCCTCTCATCACATCTCATGTATCTAAAATATATTACTCAATGAACCAAAGCAAAGCCACTTTATTCTTATTTTTCTACTTAGAGGCCCAGTGCATGAATTCATGCAGAGGTGGGATCCAGCCAGCTCGCCTTAATCAGGGACAATTAGGTCAGGCCAGCCTTGGGGAGGAGACTCAGGAGGTTGGCTGGCCAGACCCGCCCTTGATCAAGGTGGAGGGGGGGGGGAAATCAGTGATGGGGCTGGACAGGTGGAGAGTCCACAGGTGGTTGGCCAGCTGGCTCCACCCCTAATCAGGGTGCGGGGGCCAATCGGGGCCAGACCCACCCCCTGGTCAAACTCCCAGTTGAAATCTTGGTCAAGGGGACAATTTGCATATTAACCTTTTATTATATAGGATTAGATTTTCAAAGTATGAAGTGTGAGGAAAACAGTAATGTAGGGGAAAATATACTAAATACTTGTAAATTCATCACTTGGATCTAACAAATGTTTCAAATATTAATGTTTAAAAAGATTTGCTTCAGACCACCTGTCTGAATTCTGATGTATGTTTTTATGTTTTCCTATGTAGCTATAAAACTAAAAGCCCTATATACTAAACTTTTGCAACTTTAAAAACTTTATATAAATAGATTCATTATATATGTACTAGAGGCCTGGTGCACAAATTTGTTCACAGGTGTGTTCCAGCTGGGCTGATGCAGGGGAGGGGCTGCAGGCAGTTGGCAGCTGGTCCCACCCTTGTTCAGGGTGTTGGGGGCCTGGACTTGCGGGGGAGGGGCCAATCGGGGCCCGTATCAGGCTGGTTGTCTGTTGCAGTGCATGTCATAGCCACCAGTCATTCTGGTCACTGGGCTTTTATATATATAGATAAGATATATATTAGAGGCCAGGTATGTGGCATTCATGCACTCAGGGTTGGGGGGGTGAGGCGTCAGCCCTTTAACAGTTGGGAAGCCCTCAAGGAATGTCCAACTGATGGCTTGTGGACATCCTTAGCATCAGCTTGGCTTGTGGCTGAGCAGTGCTCCTCCTGTGGGAGCACACTGACCACCAGGAGGCAGCTCCTGTGTTGAGCTTGTCTTCTGGTGGTCAGTGAACATCATGGCAACTGGTTGTTCCGCTGTTCGGTCAATTTACATATTACCCTTTTATTATATAGGACCTTACTGTGATCAGATTTTTTTAAATGTCCATCTTATTTTTGAGCTCAGTTCAATTTACTTAATCTTTTGTTTCATATTTTTGTTCATTACTATGAATCAAAAATCTTGTATTTATTGCTAGAACCCAAATTATAATCATTTGAGGCTGACCCCAGGTTTTTCTGCAAGAACATCTGAAATTGCTTCTACACATTCCCTTGTGGCATTAGAGCTTTGCTAGATGGGCTGTTCTCCACTGATGACTGCCATGGCCCTTACCATCCTCTTTCTGCGACATTGGACAAAAATCACTGTACTCTTCTTACTGAGCATGTCCCATTTCTCAGTGCACAGCCAAGACTAGCCGATCATGGCTGTTGATACTCTACCTGAAGTTTCCAAGAGAAGGAAAGATAAAGAGCTTCACAAATAAATTTAAGCTAAAGGAGTTCATCACCTCCACACCAGAATTATATGAATTACTAAAAGGGGTTCTTTAGGAAGAGGAAGAAAATAAAGATAAAAATTATGAACAACAAATACGTAACTATCAACAAGTGAATCTAAAAACCAAAAGAAGTAAAAATCATGATGAACGATATTAACCGGTGAATATAATAGAATCAGAGGTTCTATTATAGGGAAGGTTCTATTATAGGGAAGGGGAGTGGACTGATGATTCTCAGGGAAATTGGGAGTGAAGGCGGGGCGGGAAGAGACTATATAAACTGCACCTATGGATGAGGACAATGGGGGATGGGGAAAGGGCAGAGGGTGGGATAAAAACTTGGTGGAGGGGAGCAATGGAGGGGGGAAAAATGAAGAACATCTGTACTAATATGAACAATAAAGATTTATTTTTTTTAAAAAAAAGGAAAGAGACTTTCACACATGTCTTGGGGTTCCTCTCCAGGCAAGTTCCATGACTCATTCTTAAGTCTAGCCGTGTGAGGCAAAAGCTGCCTTACTCCCCATCACAGAGGTGTTCTGCTTATTTCCATGCCATGGAGCCCAAGACAGGACCCTTGGAAGAGAAAAAAAAAAATTGCTATCTCTGGCTTCATTCTCCTTAATTGACTCTCCTCTGAGATAATTGGTCTTCTGTAACCCACTACACTTAAAATTGTGTTAGTTTCCTATGGCTATTGTAGCCATTTGCTACAGACTTTGACTTAAAACAACACAGATGTATTATGTTGCAGTTCTGGAGGTCAGAATTCCAAGATGGGTCTCAATGGGCTGGAATCCAAGTGCTGACAGGCAGCGTTCCTCTGGAGGTTCCAGCAGAGGATTTGTTACCTTGCCTTTTCCAGCTTCTGGAGGCTGCTTGCATTGCTGGGCTCATGGTCACCTCCCCTCATCTCCAAAGCCAGCAGCAGTGGCGGCGAGTCTTCTTCACATTGCGTCACCTGACACTGCTTCCATTGCACATCTTCTCTGGCTCTCCTGCCTCCCTTGTGATCTCATTAGAGCCACTCTGACAATCCAGGGTGATGTCCTTATTTTAAGGTCAGCCAATTAGCAACCTTAATTCCCCCTTTCAATGTAGCATAACAGGGGGATTCAGAGAGTAGTAGCATCTTAGGGAACCACCATTCTGCCTACTATAGAGACAACTGCTGCTCTATACCCAGGATTACAATGCCGCTAAAAAGGAATCTGAAAATAATAGTTTGTGTCAGTAGATTCAGCAAATGCTCTTGCTATTTGTCTTAAATACTTTTACATGTGAGACATCCCTGGCCGTGCTCATGGAGGACTGCATGAACATAGTATGCCTCCGATAGCAGTGGTAATGAGATGAAGGGAACTTCAGGTCCTTATACCTTTTAAATTCAGGGTCTCTTTACCTGCCACCCCTAGGCAGCTGCTTAGACAAGGGAACATACATACCTATTAAAAGAAAGATGTGCCGAAACTGGTTTGGCTCAGTGGATAGAATGTTGGCCTGCTGAGTGGGTTCAATTTTGGTCAAGACCATGTACCTTGGTTGCGGGCACATCCTCAGTAGGGGATGTGCAAGAGGCAGCTGATAGATGATTCTCTCTCATTGATGTTTCTAACTCTCTGTCCCTCTCTCTTCCTCTCTGTAAAAAGTCAATAAAATATATTTTAAACAAAAAGATGCAATATACATGTAAAAACACTCTAGACCCACTCATAGGAAAGGAAATGTGTCTCTATCAGAAATAAGATTTGCAGAACTTACAATTCCTAACAATACACCCAATTTAGAACTCTAAACTCAGTCATCATGCCTATAGTATTAATGTTTGATTTAATGCCTTACATCCAGTTCTTCCTTAAACACATAAATTGTTTCCCTCCCCCAAACTGTCTGCTTCCAGTATTATATGGTTTAACAGAACAATAGGAAAGTCTGTTTAAAAGTTAAATTTAGTCTCCATCTTAGAAGACAGAAAACAACTTGCAACACATACAAGACAGTGTTTTTGTTTATTTGAAATTTATTGAGGTTCTATTTAGAGTCTACCCTATACATATAATTGTTTCATACCTATAGCTTTGATGTCCATATGTGATAGATTTCCCAAGACTGCCTAAATTTTAAAATATTGGCTTTTGTTATCTGTCTATGTCAAGACTTGAGGCAAAAAAAAAAAAAAGTCATCTATTTCTACCCTACCCTACATCTCTTTACCTTAAATATCACTGGAAGAACTTGTCAATGCATTAACACAATTTTCGTCCTTTGTCTTCTCAAAACCCTCATCTGATCTCTTCTGAAATTTATTCTACACTCTGTGATGTTTCTTTCCTATTTCCAGCTTCTACTCAAACAAATCCATTTTGTTCACTTCAGGCATATTTTCCCCTTAGTGCCCAGCCCAAACCATAATCTTATGTCATTTAAAACCCAACATTGAGACCTCTCTTTGATGAGACCAAGAATACATTTGATTTATCTGTCTTTCTTTTATCCTTCCCACATATTACAAATTATAAAGAACACTTTAGTTTGTCTAATAATGTAAATTCCAAAGGGTCAAGGATTGCATCTTTTTTACATTTTACAACCTTCAAACAATTGTGTGTAGAAAATGTTGAAATGCTCAATTAACAAATGAATCAAGGCACTATGATTTCTTTCTTAAATGTCACATATTTTTACCCAGCTAAAAATATTTTTTCTGTGGTCTTGGCATTTTGCATGTGACATGGCATCTGCTCTGAAAGTAACAATAGAATTCTAACAGACCTCTCAACTGCTATTTTCAGTGAATTATTTTGTCATTGTAAAATCTTTTGTTAAAATGCAAGAAAAAATAATATTTTTCCCTCTTCACACCTTTGTGAATGCAAATGCAGTGTACTTACAACAGAAAAATTGTGGAGTTGAGTGAGCTATTTTTCTACTTACAGTAGAAAAAATTATCATTGAACTGTTAAAGTGGAATCACTTTGATAATAATGTTAATCCTCTTGAGATCACTTTATATTTTTTTCACCCAAGTTATTTCTGCCTCAATAACTTCAGCATTGCTACTCTGACCATAATCTGTCCCTCAGGCTTTTTTTAAAAAAGAGAGGCAAGTACATAATCACTTCCTCTGCTCTTTAAATAGAACTTGGCACTGCAGATATATCTGAACCACAGATGACATAGCCTGCCACTGGGAAGCCTGGCACAATGACATCAGACCTAGGAACAGGAAGTGACATTTAGCCAGAGAGTTTACTAGATTGAAAACCAGGCCCCCCAATTATTTTAGTACTCCAGTTGCAGATTGTCAAATTAAATAAAAATTTAAAATAATTAAGAGTGGTCAACTTCATTTGTATATGATGCCAAATAAATGCCTGAATTACTTTTTCCCCATAAAATTAATAGGTTGGTTAATTAATTAGTTTGCTGAACTGTAGAAACAGAATACAATTGATCTCAGAATTATGATTATAGAGATAAGAAAAACTAAAGAGAAAATAGAATAATTAAATAAGTAATTATGCCTATAAAAATTGTGACAGACAAAAAAAATCCACAGAAACTGTGACAGAGAAGCAATCCATTTCATACCCAAATCTTGAGGAGGTGTTAATCCCATATAATAAGAGGCTAATATGCAAATAGACCGAACTGCAGAATAACCGAATAACCAAACCACCAGTCACTATGACCTGCATTGACCACCAGGGAGCGTGCACAGAACGTGGTGGGCATTGGCCACAGTGGCATGGTGGAGAAGGTGAGTGGGGCCACCAGAATAAGGTAGGGTGCCAGTCGCTGTCATCAGGGTGAGTCTCTGGTAGTTACTGAAAATTCTTTGCTCCCATGCGTCACAGTCCTGCCCAGCATTTGCACCTGCTGCCAATGCCAGCCCTGCTTGCACCCACTGCTGCCTGGTCAGTGCCCCAAATGATCATTGGGTTTAAGTGGCAGCTACCAGCCCTGATCACCTCTGAGGGCTTCTTCACCTCTGCCTGTTCCTGAGGGGTGATTGGGGCAGCAGCTGCCATTTGCACCCGCTGCTGGTGCCAGCCCCAGTTGCTCCGCTCTGTCAGCAGGTGTTAGCAAGGCTGGCACTGTCAGCACATGGGAGTGGGGCTGCCTGCAGAAAGGGGACTGGGGGCCTCTGCGGGAGGAGCCAGGAGGGAACTCGGAGGATGGACCAAGACCTGCCCCTGTGCCTACTGCAGCCCCACAGCCCACAGTTCCTTTCAAGGTGCACGAATTCATGCACTAGGCCCCTTGTATCAATATAGTTTGCATATAAGCTCTCAGTTTCTAGTTTACAAAATTTTTCATATTTCCTTTTTAAGCAGTAACACTAAAAATTAGTTATTAATTATTATTTTTTAAAATTTTTAAATAATGAAATATTTCCTTTGACTTGTAAGTTGTCTCCCAAAGTGTTATACATACCAGCCAGTATATTTGTATTGTACTTGTTTCTGAGTTTATTTCACCTCTAAAATATATGCACATATGTCACTCAACTCCATAATTTATCTGTACTTGTGTTTCTATAGAAATACCATTTGCCCCTCAGCATTTTGGATAAAATTGATTCTCAAGGAGGATACTTCAGGTATATGCTGTGATCTTGTCTTCCACCTCCACACAAGCCAGGGCCCATGTCTCCTGGCAGGGCCCTTCCCATCAGCATCCTCCATGGAGGGGCCTGCTTTCTCATGTAAAGGGCGCATAGGACCAGGGATGGGGGACAGCCAAAGTTTGACTGCATCTTGAAATGGAGCCATGGCAGATGAGGAAGCTGTACTTGGTTTTCTAGTTCAAGGTTTGCTGTTTGCCTTTTGTATATCTAACAGATAATTAAAATAATAATCTACACACAAAACAAATTCTTGATATACTCATCCTTTCAAAAATTTCCTTCTTTCTCAGATCGCTATATCTGAGCCATGGGCCACTCAAGCCTTAGGGTCTCTCCATTCCCCTGATATCCTATCCATCTGCAGATACTGTCATCTCTGCATCCTACATTTACTCACTGTTGCCTCTTAATCCAGCAACTTGACACATGTTTCCTCCCTCATTTCACTCAGGTCCCATCTCAGATGTAGATTCTTCCACAGAGATGCTCTCCCTGCCTGCCCTTCCTGGAGTAGCACTCACCTTTACTTTTTATATTTATTCATCTCATAGTTTCCACTTTTACCCCCTTAGAAAACATTGTTTCCTTAGCTTTCAGACTGATCTTCCACTAAAATCAAATCCAAAATCCTTGTTGTGGCCTTTACTGAGATAACTCATTATCCTGATTTTAGTTTGTTGGTTTCTTAGAGATGTCTTTTCTAAATTTTCCCAACATCAGTGTCTGGAAGTTTGCCCCAAGTTACTCTGTAACACATAAGCCTGTTTTTGTTTGTTTGTTTGTTTGTTTGTTTTATTATCATAGCTCAAGCCCTAATCCAAATACCTCAAACTTAGTTTTGCTTCATTATTTAATTTTGTAGGGGTTTTTTTTGTTTGTTTGTTTTTTGCTTTTTTAAGGGAATAGAAATCTTGCCTATCTTATTTATCACTGCAAGTCCAATGCCTCGTAGTTTCTGACCTAAAATAGGTGTAGTTCAGGAACACTATAAGACTCAACCATAGAGGAGAAAACAAAGTAGAAAAATGGCATGGCTATTTTTTCTTTCTTTTTTCACATAGAAAACACACACACACACACACACACACACACACACACACACACACACATATATATTTTTTAATTTAAATGTTGGCAATTAGCCTGGGGTGAGACTAATAACCCAATTTTACAGATGAGGAAACTGAGGCTTAGAGAAGATTTGCCAGGGACACACAACCAGTTGCAGAGCTCAGAACTGAAACAACACTTTTTAAAAGCTATATTCTTTCCATTACATCAACCAGATTTTGATTCCTATAGCCATGGAAGAGTCATATTGCTTTGGACTAAAGTTTCTTCAATAATATAAAGTGAAAACTAACCTTGTCTTGTAGGCTGCTACACATTTAAATCAAGATGACGAGTCTGCGGAGCACAGTGTGTGTTTGCCACCCTAAGACACATGGTTACATAGATTCCAGATAGAAATCCATAGACACCAGATAAAAAATGATGATTACTTTAAAAATAATCAGGATGATTTAAGATGAAAAGTTCTATATTATCATATAACTTAAAGCTGTAATTGAATTTATTGAACAATCTAGAATAAGTGAAAATGCAGTAGGACATTTTGAAAATGGAGATGTAGGTGACTATTCCGTTCTGTTTTGTTTTTTTTCACAAATCCCCCTATGGTATATGCACCCAAAGGCATTTTGGCCTTGCAGAGGCCCTGCGTATCTTATAATAGCCATCTTGACCTTGCGTTCTGGGGTTGAATGGGAAGCACTAATCTTGGAGAGTCTTTTAGATGACTTTGAAATATTTCTTGCTGAGGAATGTTGAAATATTTCTTGCTGAATCCTTTCATAGAATTCTTAATATGTTTGGTGGGAATTATTATACTCCATTAAAGATACCTGACTCCACTGATAGCAATGAGGTATGCACCACAGAGCTTCACTTCATTCTTTGTAAAGAGGTACACACAAATATTCTCGGTTAGCATCCAGAAAACTGATCTCCATTAATAATTCTAACATAAAGGCTTTAATGATAAAAGCAAATGGCATGATTACAGCCACCCTTTCCTGAACACTTAGTATGTGCCAGGTATTTTACATACACTATTGCCAGTATCTCTCCAGCCGTATAAGATGGATGTTATTAAACATTAAATGATTTGCTTGAGGCCAAACAGCTCGCAAAATTGAAGAACTATGGTTTTAACCCTATCTTCTCTGATTTCAAAGTCCTATTTTTTCCTCCCATTCCACACTATTATTCATTCTTTCATTCATTGAACAAGAATTAATTTAATGCCTATTATGTAGCAGGCACTGTTTGAGCTATTGACTAAAGCATAGTCATTCTTTTTATGGGTCCCTCAAGAGGAAGGCAAAAATATAAACAAAAAAAAGTTCACTCATTAATTTTATTTAAAATATAAAATACATTTAAAATGTGTAATGAGATTCCCATTAGGCCCCAATTCCAACTACTGTGTATGGCACTGAAAATAGAGCATGGGAAGATGTGACCTTGAGAGAAGGAAGTTTAGAGAAGGTCACAGAGCTTTTCTCAGAAGAGACATATGTAGGATGTTGTTCATAAGGGATGAGTAAGAGCTTACCACATGGACAGCAGAGGTCCGGCAGTTAAGAGAAGATTATAAACAGGAAAGGAGGGATTGGCATGTTTGGAAACAGTGAGAAGACCTGGTTGGGGGAAGGCAGAGTTCAAGAGGGGAAGTAGCAGGAGATAAGACCAGAATAGTTGGTGGGGCTTGACTCTGAAAGATATAGCATTTAAATGGTGGATTCAGTCCTAGCTGGTTTGGCTCAGTGGATAGAGCCTTGGCCTGTGGACTGAAGGGTCCCAGGTTCAATTCCAGTCAAGGGCATGTACGAAGGGCATGTACATGTACATCCCCAGTAGGGGGGTGTGCAGGAGGCAGCTGATCAATGTTTCTCTCTCATTGATGTTTCTAACTCTCTATTCCTCTCCCTTCTCTCTGTAAAAAATCAATAAAATATATTTTAAAAATATAAAAAGTTTTTTAAAAAGTGGATTTAGTCAGTAGTCTGTTGATGAGGGACATTTTTAGTCTCCCTGTGTCATGTTTCCATGGAGAGGAACTTCCAAAGTCTGTGTACCCACTCCTCTCACATTCCTTTTTGGAAGAGAAAGAGAAGCTCATGGAAGATAAATTTGGGGGAAGTCACTGAATATGCACAGTTTAAATACACTGTCCTCCACAGTAAACTCACTGGAGCATGCTCTGTCTGCCCTGACTAGCAAGTTGACTGGGTCAGAAAACCTGTGCAATTCAGGGGTGAAGTATTATATACAACTACTTGTACCGAGCTAGTGTGGTTCAGCAATTGCGCATCAACGCAGGAACCAAAATGTCATGGGTTCAATTCCTGGTCAGGGCACATGCCAGGGTTGCAGGCTCTGTCCCCAGTAGGGGGGTGCAGGTGCAGCTGAATGATGATGTTTCTCTCTTATCTCATTGATGTTTCTATCTCTCTATGCCTTTCCTTTCCTCTCTCTAAAAATCAACAAAAACATATTTTTCAAAAGAGAAAGAACTATTTGCCATTGATCTAATGCCATACCTACCAATTGGCTTTATCAGTAATAAAGCTGACATTTCTATTGCTAGTATAGTCTGTCTGACTTCAGTACTTTCTCTCTCAATTAGCTTCTGATTTGGAAGAAGACCTAGTTTACCTATTGGCTTTCCTAAAACTCCAAGAAACCTGTGGAAGTCAGAATGATGGCACCCAAAGAGGCCTCCATACTAATCCCCTGAACCTGTGACCATGTTACTTTGCATGGCAAAGGGGATTTTCCCCATGTGATTACAGTTAAGGACTTTGAGATGCGAGATTGTCCTAGGTTACTCCAATCTAATCATGTGAGTCCTCAAAAGCCAGAATTTTTCCCTGCTGGGTCAGAGAGAGATGCTAGGCTGGAAGAGTGGTCAGAGAGATGCAACATTGCTGGCTTTGAAGATGGAGGGAGGCAGCCACAAACTAAGGAATGTGGACAAGCCTCTAGATGCTGAGAACAATCTTCCAGTTGATAGTCAGCAAGAAAATGAGGATCTTAGTCCTGCAACCACAGGAAGTGAAATTCTGTCAACCCAAATTGGCAAGGAAGCAATTCTCTCCTAGGGTCTTCAGAAGGAATGTAGCCTGGCTACCACCTTGATTCTAGCCCAGTGAGACCTGTGTGAACTATAAGTTAATCATTTGCATTGTTTTGACCCACTCAGTTTGTGATAATTTGTTATGGCAGCCATGGAAAACTAATCACAAGGAGGCATTGAATGTTTGTTTTTATTTGTTGGTATTGTTTTTAAATTGAAATATAATTATCACATAACATTGTATACATTTGAGGTGTGCCACATGTTGGTTTGATATATTTATACTAGAGACCTGGTGCACAAAACATTGTATACATTTGAGGTGTGCCACATGTTGGTTTGATATATTTATACTAGAGACCTGGTGCACAAAATTTGTGCACAGGGCGGGGGGGGCAGGGGTCCCCTCAGCCAGCCTGCACCTTCTCCAATCTGGGCCCCCCTCGGGGGATGTCTGACTGCCAGTTTAGGCCCGATCCCCAGGATCATCCTTCTTACAATCTAGAACCACTGTCTCCTAACTGCTCACCTGCCTGCCTCCTGATCACCCATAACTGTCCTTCCTGCTGTCTGGCCTTGTCACTTCCAACTACCCCACCTACTGGCCTAGTTTCCCCCAACTTCTCCCCGTTAGCCAGCCTCGTTGCTCCCAACTGTCTCTCCTCTCCACTCCACCCCACTCCCCCCTGCTGCCAGCCTGGTCACCCCTAACTGCCCCCACCAGTGGCCTGGTCACTCCTCACTGCCTCCTCTGATGGTCTGGTTGCCCCACACAGCCTTCTGTCCAGTCATTTGGTCGCCCTTCACTAATCCCCCTGCTGGCCTGGTCTCCCCACA
This sequence comes from Vespertilio murinus, assembly GCA_963924515.1. Classification (NCBI taxonomy): domain Eukaryota; kingdom Metazoa; phylum Chordata; class Mammalia; order Chiroptera; family Vespertilionidae; genus Vespertilio; species Vespertilio murinus. The sequence goes on along the minus strand of OZ004707.1, from coordinate 52,146,833 downwards.
CAGCCTGCTGCTGAATTGTTTGGTAGCCCCTCACTAACCCACCCTTGTTGCCACAGACAACCTGTTTATTCAGTAGTTTGGTTGTCCCTCACAAACCCCCCATGCCAGCCTGGTCATAGGCAGCCATCTTGAGGGTGTGAGGGTAAATTTGTATATTACCTATTTATTATATAGGATAGACATACTTGAAATGAATATAATGCTATGAATCAATGTTACCCCAATAAATTTAATTATTTAAAAATATTATATAAATTGAAACATACAGTAAGCAACACTTTGATATTGGCATTTTAAAAATATCCACATAATCACCTTGAGATTTACTCATGTTTCAACATATAACAATAATTTGTTCCTTTTACTGCTGAATGGTATTCCATAGTAAAAGTATGTATCTTTCACCCAGTGAAAACATTTGGGTTATTTCCAGTTTGGACTATGACAAGACTGATATAAGCTCTATCTATAGGTTTTTGCTTGAACATAAATTTTTATTTCTTTAGAATAAAAGCTCAAGAGTGTGATTGTTGGGTTGTATGGTAAGTGCATGTTTAATTTTATAAGAAACTGCCAAACTTCTAGCATGCCTATAGCATTTTACATGCTCACTAGCAATTTATGAGAGATCCAATTTCTCTACATCCTCTCTGGCATCTGATGCTATGAGGGTTTTTGGTTTGTATGTTTGTTTTTTAGTCATCTTAATAGGTGCGCAGTAAAAAACAGATGGATTGTTAATGGTATTTTTGGAACTCTGCATAAACACTTGAATGAGCTCTCTGAAGTGAAGACAATTTCCTATCCTCACATATGAACATAGTAAAAGGACAGGAGGTTGGATCTTGGCCCTCCATATTTGCAAGTGAAAATGAACACAAAAGCATGGAACTGTAAGATCATCAACAACCATTGATTTGTAACAGATTCCCTTTTGGGATCCTTGTGGTGAGTTTCAGGGATCCCAAGAGCAGAGTGGACAACATAGTTTACTAACTATCTTCATGATTTAATTATCAAAGTTCAAATGATAAGGAACCTTTGGAAACTTTTCCAAAGAATTTAACATGCTGCACTAAAGAAAGGCTTCAGTCACAGAGTTACATTAAAAATATTTAAATAGCCAAAACTGGTTTGGCTCAGTGGATAGAGTGTCTGCCTATGGACTGAGAGGTCCCAGGTTCAATTCCAGTCTCAAGGGCACATCCCCAGTAAGGGGTATGCAAGAGGCAGCTGATCGATGTTTGTCTCTCAGTCTCTCATAGATGTTTCTAACTCCCTATCCCTCTTTCTTCCTTCCTCTCTGTAAAAAAAATGAATACTATATAATAGTGATTTAAGAATAATATTAGAGATTTTAAATGATTATAAACATATAGAAAAATATCAGCACACTGCAAAATAGAAATGTCATTTTATTTAAGGAACATAGGAGGGGGGAAGAAGAAAAGAAAATCTGCTATTTCTTCCTCTACACTCTTAAATGGAAATTCAGAATTTGCAAGCACTAATCCTGAGGAATCCTAACTCTCTCTAACAAACCACCTGGAATTGAACAGAACTATTGAAATCCTTAGAGCAGTAGGGATATTTGTAAGCCAAAAAAAAAAAAAATACTTGTCTTTAAGGGTCTACAAGCATTAAATGAGTGTATAAAAATAAGTTTCTCCTTCTTATGGCAGATGATACAACATAGTGAAAAGAGTATGAGCTATCTATAGATATAAAATCCTAATATGCAAATAAACCAAATGGCAGAACAACCGAACAACTGAACAACCAGTTACTATGACGTGTGCTGACCACCAGGGGGTGTGTGCAGAACATGGAGGGATGTCAGCAGCAGGCAGCAGAGTGCAGAACATGGCAGGCATTAGCTGTAGTGGGATAATGGAGCAGGTGAGTGGGGGTGCCAGACCAAGGCAGGGTTCCAGTCACTGTCATCAGGGCAAGCCTCTGGTGTTTACTGAAAATTCTTTGCTCCTATATGCCACAGTCCTAGTTGGCACTTATACCTTCTGCCAGTGCTGGCCCCACTGCTGGTGCCGGACCAACTGCTTGCACTTGCTACCAGTGCCTGGTGCTGGCCTCAATTGCTCGATGGCATCAGTGGGTGTGAGTGGTGGCTGCCAGCTGCAATTGCCCTTCAGGGCTTCTCCACCTCCCCATGCTCCTGAGGGCCAATCAGGGCAGCACCTGCCACTTGCACCCACTGATGGCGTAGGCCCCAATTGCTCCATGCTGTCTGTGGGTGTGAGCAGGGCTGGTGCTATCAGTGCATGGGAGTGGTGGCAGTGGGAGTGGGGCTGCAGGGGATAAGGGGCTGAGGCAGGAGGGGCCAGGCAGGGGATGAGGAGGATGGGCCAAGACCCTCCCCTCTGCCCATTGCAGCCTTGCGGCTCACAGTTCCTTTCAAGGTGCATGAATTAGTGCACTGAGCCACTAGTAGATCTATAAAAACCAGAGTTTGGATAATTTAAATTTATTGTGCCTTACTTTATTCATCTATAAAATAGGTATAATAATATCTACCCAGGAGGAAGTTTGAAAGATTGAGATAATAAAATAAATATAAACATAGTTCCTAGAAAGCAGTGTGCTGAGAATATGCTACCAGCAATTCTCTGAATCAATATGAAGGTGCACACTTCCTCATCTGACAGAACCACTTCACAAGTTTGGTTATGTATCCTAAAATTTTGTAACTTAAATGACAGTGTAATATATTGGAGTTGAAATAAAACTTGAGCTTAGACAATAATCTAGAGAATTCTTGTTTAAACAAATATGTTTCACATCTTCCTTCTAAATCTATTATTTATTTAAAGACCCTTTTGACCACTGAGAGTTATAAGATTAGTGCAACTATGTATGGAGCACATAAAACTTGAAGCCACCAATTGGATGTGTCAAATTGCATCCATTTCTTTGTTACAATTCTTTTTGTGCAGTGAGGAAAGGAAATAGCATGTATGATTTGCATATACAAAAAATTGATGCTCAAGGAAATGATAACAAGACCTTGCTAAAAATAACTTTAAAAAATATTTTTTATTGATTTCAGAGAGAAAGGGAGAGGGAGAGAAAGATAGAAACATCAATAATGAGAGAGATTTATTAATCATAACCCTCCTGCATGCCCCCTACTGGGGATTGAGCCCACAACCCAGACATGTATCTTTGACTGGAATCAAACCTGAGACCCCTCAGTCCATAGCCCAATGCTCTATCCACTGAGCCAAACCGGCTAGGGCTAAAACAACATTTTTAACATTAATCATAGACACAGCAACAAAGATGTTTTTATGTTTGATTTGTGGAGAGACTAGAAATGGTTTAAAAATGATTATATGAGTTTATAGTCTGCATGTTCCACCATGGGCCATCAATATATGAAGTTAAAAACACTGCTCTGAAGTGAGCCAGACTACTTACACACCTTCACTCCTGAGTTTTGACTTGCTTCTGGTTATGATGATAGATTAGAAGTGATTCTTCACCCACATGGAGCCCAAATACCAGGATTAGTTTAAGGAAAGGAAGAGGTAACATTCAGTACTAGTTACTAAGAAATATATATTGAGTATTTAGATGAGAAAATATACTATTTAAAAAAATAATTTTATTGATTTCAGAGAGGATGGACTCAAAGGCAGATGAGAAAGAAACATCAATAATGAGGGGGGATCATTGACCAGCTGCCTCCTGCATGTCTCCACTGGGAATTGAGTCCACAACCCAGGCATGTGCCCTGACAGGGAATCGTACCTGTGACCTCCTGGTTCAAAGGTAGACACTCAACCACTGAACCACACTGTCCAGGTCAGACATTTTCCTTTCTAAATCACCTGAAAGTACACCTGGAGCTCTGTAAGAAAGTCTTACAGGCCAAGGAGCTGGCACAAATCTTTGGGAGATCTGTGTATAGACACAGGCATATCTTTGCAAAAAATCCTTTAAAATTAGCATATGAACCCCTTTTTCTCTAAATAATATTAAACCACAAATTCAATATTATTTGGGAATTTTCATGCTTTACATCAGTGGTTTATCTTTTTTAAACTTTTTAACTTCCTATCTTTACTATGAAGAGAAAAGAATCATGCAAATGCAGTTTGAAGATATGTTTATATATATATGAATTCATATATATATATATATGAATATACATGGTGAATAATAATGCAAATGTAGTTGAAAATTTAATATATATTTTGAAATATATATTTTATAAATATGATTGACTATATATTACTAAGATAAAATAATGGAGGAATCCACAAATTCATTTGGAAGTCTCAAGAGAATGAGTTCATACTAGGTCTATTTATGCAAGCATTCCCAAGGATGCATTTGCTGCCTTGAACAAGGTTGTTAAACTGGAGAATTTGTCTTTATCTGAAGATTCAGTATTATAGACATTAAATGCCATAATGATTAATGGGAGTGGTGGACCTAAGTAATACTTTCAATAATCAAGATTTAGAAAAAAATAAGATAACAATAAAGCCATAATAATAATCAATGTTTTATCTTTTTTCAATAGGATATCAGAGTAAGAGATATGAAATTCTCCTTTCTTAAAATATGGCGTTCAATTTGTTCTACTTCTTAGCCATTTATCCATGCCTCATTTGCATTTCCCAGTAAGAAGAAGATGACCCAAATTCCACATAATAAGTCATTCTTTGAAGAAAAAATATGTACACATTTTTCTTTAGCTTTATAAACAGGATTTTGAGAACTTATCAAAGAAATGTTGCACTGGGTTAGTGAGGTGCCATTTGCCTCACTCACATTGGAATCTCCCTGTGGAGGCAGTTCTGAACCCAAAGTCCAATTTGGTCTTTTATACTGTGGGTTCCAGAAGTCTACAATGAGAATTTCTCAGGTTTCAGACTCAGCCTCATCTATGAACCATGTCTTTAAAATAGTAAGCTAACTTTTCCAAAATGTATCACAACCTGTCAGGAAATAAGAAAGTACAGATACTTTCCAATATGCTCTACTTTATTCATAAAAATATCTTTACTTTAGCTGTAACAGGACATTTCTACTTCCATAAAATATAACAAATGTAAATATTTGCATATAAATACTTTTAAACTTAATATACTTTTATATACAACTAGAGGCCTGGTGCACAAAATTCCTGCATGGGGTGCAGGGGTCCCTCAGCCCGGCCTGTACCCTCTCGCAATCTGGGACTGCTGGCTCCTAACTTCTCACCTGCCTGCCTGATTGCCTTTAACTGCTGGCCTGCCTGCCTGATTGCCCCTAACTGCTGGCCTGCCTGCCTAATTGCCCCTAACCACTCTGCCTGCCTGCCTAACTGCCCCTAATGCCTCTACCTTGGCCCCGCCCACTGGGGTAGCTACCTCTGCTGTGACTTCATCTGGAAGGACTTCCAGAAGGTCGTTCAGCTGTCTGATCTAATTAGCATATTACACTTTTATTATTTTATATAAGATTTAAGTCACCCAAATTAGCAAAAGGCAAATTGCATGCCTTTATTCCAAGCAATATATATACATACACATCTATCAGTAATATATAAATTTAGAAAGAGAGAAAGAGTAGATTAGAAAACATAGTTATTCTAGAAATATTGGAAATTTTATTTTTAATTTGTCAACCAATATTAAATTTCATCAAAGCTATATATAATCAGATGATTCCCATAAATTTTCTCAAGAAATGCTTTTGTTACTATAAGCTTATAGATATCAAATAGATAACATTAAAAGTACTCTAAATCCGTATTTGTTTTTTGAGACACATAAAAAAATTCTTTGTTAATCAAGAGCAGTTTATTTTTTATATGTATCATTTAATCACAGCCCCCTTTACACATATGGTGCTTAGGAAATGTTTTATTAACTTTGTCCCCAAATCAACTCACAGGCCTTATATTTTTAAGTACTACATGATTTTTTACAGAGGAAAAGTTTTGATCCAGTTAATAGCTCTTTTCCTTTTAATTCTTAGTGGGGTTTTTTCCCCACATTTGGTTCTCCTAATGCTTATAACACATTTTTCTTCTTTTTTAATCCGGGAAAATATAGCTTTGGTGCACCATCTGTTTCATAGTGAAGTGCTTGTACTCCGCTTCCCAGATGGATTGAATAAGAGAAAAAGGTTAAATGATTTAACTTGAATTCACACTGTGAGTCATCTGCCCTAAGCCCAGTCATGACAAAGTGAGAGATTTCCAAGGGTTTTTCCTAATTCTTCATTACACTAACGTGAAGATCACACAACTTTCAGCAGAGCTTTATTGAAACAGAATAGAGTATCAATATACTCACCAGTGCTGGACAATCATTTAGAGATCAATTTTAATTCTAAAATACAACTTTCAAACCATTGAAAAGCTAAATACTTCCTCTTACAAGAAATTAAAACGACATTTCAATATCATTGCCTTCTAGCTGATATTCTAATGTCCTTTTTTTCTCCCTTCAGCATATTTTTAAACTTCTCCCATATTAATCTTGTAACAACACCACCCCCTTTGTTCTCATCTCACTGATGAGCAGGCAGAATCTTCCTACTAAGAGTGCACAGACTTCTAGCTTTTCCAAAGACTGCCTGAAATTCATTTTCTTACATACTTTTCTTGTCTGAGGTATTAGTACTCCAAGATAGTTCCAGAGTAGTATAGCAAAAACAAAAACAACAAAAACAAACCTCCCATTATAAGAAAGAGTTCAAATAGCAAAGGGTGCCTAGATAAATTAAAAAAATGTGCATTAATTCAATATATTGCATTTTAATGATATCATAAGAAATCAAAGTTGACTTACTGAAATTTTACAGATTCACTTGGTACAGAGTTATAGTCCAGAGCCTGTGATGAAGTTGAAAAAAGTAGAAATGATGGTTGCTTTGAAGAATTTGTATGAGCTATTATCAAGGTATTCCCATTTAGGGAAGAAACAAATTATGTTATTAATGAACTGAATTGTGTGACAATCAATTTAACCAAAATCTGATGAACTAATTCTTTATTTTTATTTTTTTTAGTGAAATTGTTCTTAACAATCAATCCAATGATACATTTTGATGTGCTCAAAATATAAGAAGTCACCCTGACCTTAAGGTAAGATGTCTCATTCTCTTAGTTTATTATCTGTTAGTTTATTATAAATTACTAGAGGCTCGTAGCATGAATTCATGCATGGGTAGGGTCCCTCTGAGTGGCCTGCAGGGATCGGGCCAAAACCCGAAGTCCAATACCACCTGCAGCTTCTACCTGCCACTACCACTCATCCCAGCCCTACTGTGCCTGCAGGAGCTTGCACCCAGTCAGTTGTGATCAGGAGAAGCTGCAGCAGCAGTGCTCGCCAGCCATGAGCCCTGTGCCTGGTACCCTCTCAAGGGGAGTGGTCTGCAGGATTGTGCTGAAACCAGCTCTCCAAGATCCCCTGAGGGTATCCCAGATTGTGAGAGAGAACAGGCCAGGCTGAGGTGCCCCACTGGTATACTGTCTTGCCCAAGAGACCGCTGGAGGGCTCCAGCGTGTGTCTGGCCCATCTTGCTCAGTCCTGATCAGCTGGACCCTAGCAGCAAGCTAACCTACTGGTAGGAGCATCTGTCCCATAGTGGTCAGTGTATGTCATAGTGACTGGTCAACCAGTTGACTACCTGCCTCCCATGGTCAGTACACAGCATAGCCATTGGTTGAGCAACCTTAGCATATCATTAGCATATTATGTTTTGATTGGTTGTTCAGTTGTTCTGCTGCTCCGTCTATCTGCATATTACCGTTTTATTATATAGAATAGATTAGTCCTATTTCATTAATATGTGGGCATATTTTAATATCATATATTTGAAACTGTAATAATGCAATATAATGTTAAAGAATCTTAAAAACCTCTTATTTTTAGGGATAATTTAACTTAAGTTAAAAAAAAGTAACTTTGGTATAGAGTTCTTGCAAATACATCATAAAGTAATCTATATGTATATATAAAAGGCTCATATGCAAATAGACCGTAACAACCAGAAAAACTGAACAACCGGTTGCTATGATGTGCACTGACCACCCAGGGGCATGTGCAGAACATGGCAGGCATTAGCAGTAGGCAGCAGGCAGCAGGCAACAGACCATGGAACAAGGCAGGCATTGGGCATGGTGGGATGGTGGAGCAGGTGAGAGGGGGATCCAGACCAAAGTAGGGTGCTGATTGCTATCATGGGGGCAAGCTTCTGGTGATTACTGAAAGTTTTTTGCTCCCACATGCCACAGTCCCACTCAGCACTCACACCCACTGCCAGTGCCAGAGCCACCACTTGTAACCATTGCTGATGCCCAGTGCCAGCCCTGATAGCTTGGTGCTGTCAGTGGGTGTGAGTGGCAGCTAACAACCTCAATCACCCCTCAGGGCTTCTCCACCTCCCCCTGCTCCTGAGGGTGATTGAGGCAGCAGCTTCCACTGGCACCTGCTAATGACTCCGGCCCCAATCACTTTGCACCATCAGCTGGTGCGAGCTGGGCCAGAGCCATCAACGAGTGGGAGTGGCAACAGAGGGAGCTGGGCAGCTGGCAGACAGGGGACAGGGGTAGTGGCAGGAGGGGCCGAGCGGGGGACATGGAGGATGGGTCAAGACCGGCCCCTGTGCCCACTGCAGTCTCGTGGCCCACAGTCCCTTTCAAAGTGCACAAATTCGTGCAGTAGGCCCCTAGTATATACATTGAGTGGCCAGATTATTATGATCTCTGAACGCATAATAATCTAGTCACTCAGTGTATGTACTGAATTTGTGCATGGGTGGGATCAGACCAGCCAGGCCAGGGGGAGGAGACATAGGCTGTTGGCTGGCCTGCCTGCTGGTAGAACTCCTGGTTTAGGGGACATTTTGCATATTAGCCTTTTATTATATAGGTTATACACTGAGTGGCCAGATTATTACCATATTTGCCGGCGTATAAGACGACCCTTTGGCCCTGAAAAATATGCCTCCAAGTGGGGGATAGTCTTATACGGCGAGTATATAACAAACTCTGTATTTTTAGTGGAAATGTTAGGGGGTTGTCTTATACGCCCAGTCGTCTTATACGCCGGCAAATATGTATTTTTCAGGGCCAAAAAAATCGTCTTATACGCCTGCAAATAGGGTATGTGTTCAGAGATCATAATAATCTGGCCACTCAGTGTATATAAAACCTAGCAGTATGCTTTGCCAGTGGCTGACCTTCGCAAGAGATGTGATTTCTCTAATAATTCTACCATTCTGGAAAATTGTTCTGAATATTTATTAAAATGACAAAAGTTGTTAATAATAGACATGACATTAAAGAAACATTTTGAACTTGAAAATTTATTTTTATCTACATGATGCTTCAGATATAGTTATCTCTTCACTGAGCATCAACCTTTAGGTTGCTCCATTTTTTTTTCTTCTCAGATTGTAATCTCTCGAGGTCAAAAATGATCTCTGCTTATTCAACACTATCTCCGCAGTCCCTAGACTAGCCTCTGGAATAGTCTAATAATATTTTGTTGAATTAAGTCACATTGAAGACCATCTGCCCTTCATTTTAGGAGCTTACAGATTAGAAAAGAGGCAATATTTAAAGAATTTCAATCAAATTAAGCATTTTTATACTACCCTGTTTCCCCAAAAATAAGACAGTGTCTTATATTAATTTTTGCTCCCAAAGATGCGCTAGGTCTTATTTTCAGGGGATGTCTTATTTTTCCATGAAGAAGAATATGGTACACATTTATTGTTAAATGAAAATAAAGGAAATTTATTACCTGTATACGGTACGGTAGTATGGTAGTTGTCAACACAAACCAGACAAACTGTGAATCCTACAGTATCAAGAATTTACTCATTTCTTCAGTGACAATCATGTCATCATCTTCTGGAACATCATCATAACAATCCAATTCCTGAATTTCCTGGTGAATTTCTTGTGACTCCATTTCTTTCAGAATCAGTGGACCAAATCTCTCCTGTTTAGCAATAGCACTGTCTTTAAATGAGTACTTCTTGTCAAGGTAGCCTGCTCGCAGTGCATTTGCAATGCAACTGTCGGTGATCTTCTCCCATGAATTCTTCACCCAAGTCACAACTTCTTGCAGTTTAGGTTTCGCAAAGTTTCCATGCTGATTTCTCTTCATTCACACAGCAGTGACGTCAACCGCGTAACATCACTGGTTGCTAGACGCCAGTTAGGGCGGCCCTAGTGACCAGTTTAGGGTAAATTAATTATCATTCTGAGACAGAGCCAGGGGGCCTTATTTTTGGGTGATGCCTTATTTTTAACTCAGAGGAAACCTATAAGTAGGTCTTATTTTCGGAGGATGTCTTATTTTCGGGAAAACACGGTAGTATGAATGGAGTTATGCAAATAATACACAGTGAGGGTTACAGAGAATTCAATAAGAAAAAGGCACATGCTTGGGCCTTGATAGGTGATTGGGTGACCATGCAGGTGTAAGGGTGGGCAAGGTATTTATTCCAGCTGGGGGAACAGCCTTGGCTTTTAATAAACAGGAGTGAAGAAAATTCTCCTTTGCCTTATTATCTTTCTCATCTAGCAAAGAGTTGCAAAATGTTGAATACATTTTTTTTTTCAACCAGATACAATTCAGAAAGATGCCAGCGTGACCAGATGGATGGCTTTCAGATTCACACTTTAGAAACACATGCTGTTTCTCTGAGGCAATTGTGTTCTGTTTCTTTTAAAATAGCAGAAAGCATATGGGAACAGGATTGGATCTGTCAACTACTATTAAAAGAATGATGAAGCTTATAAAATAAATTAAATCAAAACCTATAAAGTGACAAAAATTTTTATTGTATTTTGAAATTCTAAGGTTTTACATTTGTAGAAACATGGACATCTAAAAAGGAAAGAAATCTGCTTTTTTCATGAAAACCACAATCCCTGCTACAGCTGCCAAGAAAAGATCAGTGTAATGAGAGAGTCTGTAAGAATTTCATTGATCAATCGTTAAGTATTTCCACTCTTCACTAGTACTGCAAATTTATTTCCCTAAGAAAAGAATGTGTAGAACAGTTTTTCTATTTTTCTTCAAAGTCCCTTTCTTTTATTAACACAAACATACAAACAAACAAAAATAATCACAGCATCAGATATATATATATATATATATATATATATATATATATGTAAACATCTGACTTGATTTAAGTAACTTTAGTAATTATGGTTGTCCATTACTAAAGTTACATCTCTCTGTGTAACCTGTTGGTGCCTCTAACCAAGAGTGGCTTTGCACCAACTCTAACCACAGTGCTTCCAGGAATGAGTTTCATAACCAGGTCAAATTTTTCTAATGATAGACTTCTAACTCTACCAAAATTCTATTTTTTTTCCTATGGTAACTTACCTCTCCCCAAATTATTATTTGGGGATTTGGATGATTAAATTTCAAGGAGAGTAATTTCATGGGCTGAACCCAAGGAATTAAAGGAGCTTTAGATAGAAAACTTCTATTTTAAGAAAACATTTTTCCCCCCAAGGAGGAATACTTCCTTTGCCTTTTATCCATGCAGAGTCCTTGATCCCAGATAAAGTAAATGGGCTGCTGGTGGCTTTGAAGTCATCAGCTAACCTTCACTCATTCGGGAATGTGCGTTACTCTTCTTGACTCCCACATGCATAGAGCTTTGCTCCCAAAATGTGTTACATGCCCATGTGAGTTTCTCAATATCAATTCTGGAGTGGTAATATGAAAATGATATCATCTGTCATTCTCATTTATTCATTCCATGAACATTATTTTTTTACTTCTGGTACAGGTGTTAATGGGGCATTCAAAGATGAATTAGACCTATATCATGTCTTCAAAGACTTTATAGGCTACTGGGGAAACTCATCTATACAGACAACTATAATAGAAGGAATAAAGTTTCATAATAAAGGTAAAATAGAGTGTTATGGGAGGTCGGTAGAGCAATAGGTGGTCATAAATGTTTAATATTCATAGATATTTTGATGATTTTTCTTTTCAATGTATTAAAATTATTTACAAAGTGTTTTAGTCAAAGTCAGCATGTTAAATATGCACAACAAGCATGACATTTTATATTTCTACATGATATTAAATTGTTATCAGCATCATTATTATCCCAGTCTATTGGTGACTCCTCTCACACTTTATTATAATTTCAGGAAAATGGTTTATGATTAAAAGATGGAAAGTACTTTATTTTTTATCTTTATAAATGGATTTGCTTGCATTCCAAATCCTATTTTTATATATCTGATATTCCAATGAAAGCTGTTTGTTGTTTTAAAAGTTAATATTTATTATTAGTCTCCACTTCAGAGGTATGATGTACTTAGCTTATTTGGTTATTAATGGTATTCAGTGACTCATGGATGCATTTCATTTATAATGTCAGGTAAACAAGGAAATGAAAGACTAAAGTCACAAGCTCAGTAGTCAAGATATTAACAAGAACAAGATCTCATTTGGTGAACAGATTGAGAAGACAGTTCAGAGAAAGGGGTTCTTCGAATTTCTTCATGTGCTGTGTGGTTCGTGTTCTGTGGGCAGGCACAGTGACTTAAAGAAGCTGGAACTTTGAGTCTATCTTCATTTAATTTCTGAGTAAATGTCTCCCAGATAGTCCTGCCACCAATTATTTGCGTAATAAATATTTGTCATCACCCATGCCATTTCAATTTCAAACTCTTCAGCGTATTTCAAGACATAATGAATGATCACCACGTATGGGAGCCAGGCTTAGCTGGCTGTTGTTCCCTTCCTATGACTTTGTAAAGATATCCCCTCTATTGTTTGGGCTCCTAAATCAAACCAGCGTGACTTAGTGAATTTGCTAAATCAGAGGCGTTTGCCAAAAAAATAAAATTAAATTAACTTAGTATTAGGTCAATGAAGACTTTATATTTAAATTCTAACATTAAATAAAACATGTTCCACACAGCAAACAGCAACTTTAAGCATATGCTTTTGAAGGAGGAAAAAAAAAAGGAGCATTTAAACTCCAAATTTCTAGTGGCTGTGCCAAAAAGAAAAAGAAAAAAGAAAAAAAAAACACACACACACACAAAACAAAACAATTAAGCCATGCATATTCAATTACAATATATGTAAAACACAGTATCAAAAAGTAAACACATGCTAATAAATAAGCTGGTCTGCCATAAGTCAAGCTTTAATTATCTGAGAAATGGGGGGACTCACATTTAATAAATTTACTTTAACATCAAAGATGTCTTTGCTAACCACTCTGTTGTTGACCAGACTGTTGTCACATTCCAGAGGTTTAAGCTCCCATCCTAAAACATAACTGGGAAGCCAGCCGTCTCTTTGCTTCCAAGAATGTTGGCCTCTAGGTAACAAAAAATCAAAATTAAGCCTTTTACTAATAGCAAGGTTAAAATTGACTTCCGGGGAGATGGTTGAATGTCTTTCTTCCCTCCTCCCACTTGAGCGTCCCAAAGTCACTCCTGGGTTTTGGTGAGAAGTCTCCTGCCCTGTTCCCAGGTGGTGTGGTTCCTGTGCTGGAACCCAGACGTGGATGCCTAGCAGTGGGTTGGTAGTGCCTATGTGTCTCTCCCCTTTACAAGTTTGTCTCCTTCTGTGCTTCCAGGGGGTTTCGGTATCTTCAATATATTATATTAGTTGCATTGAGTAGTGAAAGTAATTTGGATTTCCCTTCCTGAATTGTGACTCCGTTGCGGGCCAAGTCTATTTCACTTTCTCATCTCCAAGATCCCTAGGACAGTGCCTTAACAGACTATCATTAAGGGGGAGGTGGGAAGGTGGGGGACTTGTTAAATTCAACTACATTGCTCATAACTGTTTCAAACACCAGCCAACTGTAGTGTTGAAATGTCACGTGGGAGAAAAACTGGCTCCTCACCTCCACCCCCACCCGGCCTCCTGGTGTGAGTTTACTGAATTTCCCACACACCCTTACAGACTCAGGAAGCTGACTTTGTCTCGTGGGCGCAGAGCTACGATAATCTCGCCAAGAAACCCAGGAGTAAAACCAAAATGTCAATGTATTATTGCTTTACACTGAGCATTGTGTATGCACCCTTCTCAAGTCACATTTCTGTCTTGGAATATCTTCCCATCAGATTTAGCCTTTAACATGATAGAAAAGTACTCAAGTCATCTTTACTGGCATTAACAGGAAGAGGCAACACATTACTATAATTTAAGTTTAAAGTACATGGTTTCCAGTAATGCAACCAGTTTCAGGATTGTTTCCAAGGAGACAGTATCAATTATGGCATGAAGAAAAAAAAAATATTTCAAAGAAGAAAGAACTTTTATAGGAATTTAGAATGTACTCATTTGTTCTCTTTTTTTATATAACTTTCTACCTATTATTAATGACATTTTTCTTTTCTTATTTGTCACTTAACTAAGGTTTCAGTCTATTTGAAGAAAAAGCCTGCTGAATTTAACATAATTGTCTGGAGAGTAGACATCTTTCCCAACATAATGACATGTAGGAGGCTTTTATTGTCAGAAAAATGAAAAATCATAAAAAGAGGGTTTTAAAATATATATATTTTATTGATTTTTTTTTTACAGAAAGGAAAGGAGAGGGATTGAGAGTTAGAAACATTGATCAGCTGCCTCCTGCACACTCACTACTGGGTAGGTACCCACAACCAAGGTACATGCCCTTGATTGGAATCAAACCTAGGACCCTGAGTCTGCAGGCCGATTCTCTATCCACTGAGCCAAACCAGTCAGGGACATAAGAAGAGTTTTAATCAGCAAGATAAGAAAAGCCTGGGACAGGGGAGGGTGGTTGGGTGGGAAAAGATCGACCAAAGAACTTGTATACCTATATGCATAGCCCAGGGTCCCTGACAATAGGGTGTTGAAGGCCTGGAGCAATGGTGAATGGATATGGAGAGGTAGGTGGGGCTAGAAGAGATCAAAGGGGGGAAGAGGAGGCATATATAATACTTTCAACAATAAAGATTTAATAAATATTAATAAAAAAAATGGTGTACCTTTATGGAATGCATTTCTGTTATTGAGTTTACTCTGCAGCTTCAATCCAAGCATATATGGTAATAAGATCTAAAGCACATAAATACTTTTAAATCTGTACAAATTAATCATATTAATGTAGAAATACATAGACATAATTATTCACAAATTTAATCAAAAGCATATTTACTCAATATTCACTCATTACCCTATACTGACCGGCTATGCTTCAGCAATAACTTGATGATAGAGTTATTAGAAGTCCTCCATGCTATCAAGACTCTAAGCCACTTTAATGAGCAGCTTGTAGAGAAGACTTTTTATCTACTGCCCCACCACCTCCTACCGGTAGTATTATAGTCATCAAATGATTTAGCTAAAGCTAGACGTAAGGCAGCCCTCTTCTTCACCAGTTCCTAAGACAGGAGCTTCACAAAATAAATCTAAGATAAATGTTGTTGACTGAATTGTGTCCCCCAAAATTCATAGGCTGAAACCTTAATTTCCACTATATTTAAAGATAGACCTTTAGGAAATAATTAAGGTTCAAATAAGTCATAAGAGTAGAGCCCTAATCCAATAGGACTGGTGTTCTTATAAGAGGACGAGTCAACAGGGAAACACATGAGCAGAGAAAAATGCCATGTGAGGACACAGCTAGAAGATGTGAGCCAGAGAGAGGCCTCAGGAGAAACCAACCCTGCCAGCACCTTCATCTTAGACTTCTAGCCTCCAGACTGAGAAAATAAATTCCTGCTGGTTAAGCCACCCAGCCTGTTTGATTTTTTTATGGCAGTCCTAGCACACTGTTACAATAACCTAGCAGGCACTTTTTGAGAGGTCTGTTCAAGTCATGCCTGCCCTTTTGCTAAGAACTATCCCCAAACAGAGTGTATCTCTAAAACTCCAGATGTACTAAAGGGCCGTCGCCTCAAGGTTACAGACTCAGATTTGTGGGGGATTCCTAGCATATTTGGGACCAATTGTATTTTCTCTCCTGGGAAATTGAAACTGTGAATCAGGAGTTCTCATCAGTCTCTAGTAGGGCTTGAACTTGGGTAATATAAAGGGAGGGGGTGGGATTGCATTGGCCCTATACCCAGAATATCCCACATGTCAGAGATCTACCTCATCTACAATATAAACCCTCATTTTCTTCAATGAGTACTTGCTAGATGATAAATATTGCTATCAGAGTTAAATATACATACATCTTATCTACAGTATTTGCCGGCGTATAAGATGATTTTTTGGCCCTGAAAAATATGCCTCCAAGTGGGGGGTAGTCTTATACGGCGAGTATATAACAAACTCTGTATTTTTAGTGGAAATGTTAGGGGGTCGTCTTATACGCCCAGTCGTTTTATACGCCGGCAAATATGTATTTTTCAGGGCCAAAAAATCATCTTATACGCCGGCAAATACGGTAATAAAAGTTATATGCAAATTGACCTTACCTCTACTACACCCACAAGCCACGCCCACAAGTCACACCCCCAAGCCCATCAGGAGCGAATATGTAAATAAACCCAATCAAGTTGGCTGTGGCCATGGAGAGAGCAGGAGGGAGGCTTGGTTTTCCCCGGCCACGGAGGAAGCCAAGCTCTCTGCCTGCCCTTGCCTCCACTCAATGCTACAGTTTCAATGATAGAAGATAAATAAATCCCAACAAAAATGGCTATGGCCACAGAGTGAGCAGGAGTCTTAGCTCCACTCAAGGCTACAAAGTTTCAATTATAGAAGATAAATAAATCCCAGATACCAGGGCCTCCACTTGGGTCTCCAAGAGGCATGGCCAGCCTGCAAACCACCACAGGCCCCTTGCCCAGGCCACCCCACACCCCAAGGGAACCCCCACCCTGATCTGGAACACCCTTCAGGGAAAGCAGCTGGCCCCCACCCATGCACCAAGCCTCTATCCTATCTAATCTAATAAAAGAGTGATATGCAAATTGACCATCGCTCCAACACACAAGATGGCTGCCCCTATGAGGTCAAAGATGATTAAACCTATGTGGACACAAGATGGCCACCACAAGATGGCCAGCAGGGGAGGGCAGTTGGGAGGGACCAGGCCTGCAAGGGAGGACAGTTTTGGGTAATCAGGCCATCAGGGGAGGGCAGTTTGGGAGGGACCAGGTCTGCAAGGGAGGGCAGTTGGGTAAGGTGACCAGATGTCCCACGTTTGGCGGAACAGTCCCAATTTTTAACAATTTGTCCCACGTCCTGCGGCATTTAACAAAAGATCACGATTTTTGGAAAGATTTGGAGAGGGCAGTTAGGGGCAAACAGGCTGGCAGGGGAGCAGTTAGGCATCAATTAGGCTGGCAGGGGAGCAATTAGGGGGTGATCAGGCTGGCAGACAGAAGTGGATAGGGGCAATCAGGAAGCAGGCAGGTGAGCCAGCAGTCCTGGATTGTGAGAGGGATGTCCGACTGCCTAAAAGGGGTCCTTCAAGGTCCTTCAAGGGGTCCCAGATTGTAGAGGGTGCAGGCTGGCTGAGGGACACCCCCCGCCTGCCATGCATGAATTTCGTGCACTGGGTCTCTAGTATATTTATATATGTGTATATTCACTGAATCCTTACAACAGCCTTCTAAGCGAGAGGTTTTACAGGTGAATACACTCAGTCACAGAGAAGTTAAATAGTTTGCCTAAGATTAAACAGCTGGTAAGTGCTGGAGAGGGTTTTCAGTCAGGCAGCTTGGCTCCAAAGTCCAGTTTCTTACCTACCATCTATACTGCCTCTCTAAGAAGGGAGGGGAAAGAAAAAGGAAGGAAGGCCAGAAGTCCCTTTATACTTTTAGGTTTAACAATGACAAATTCCACTATTTGTAAACAATGCTGCAAGTCCACATCTGCAGAGTCAGACCTTGCCAGGACCCAACTGACCAGCCATGTGGCAGGGCCTGCATGAAGCAAGCAGGTGAGGTGCATGTCTGCCTCCCCTCGTTTCTGCCTCAAAGCCCCTCTTTGATTCTGCAGAACTCATGGATGTAAAACCTTTTGTGCAGTGAGCATCAACTCAGAGACTCAGTTGGGGAAAGGCTAGAAAGGAGGCTGCTGGGGCGCTGTCAGGATGGACGTAAGAGATATGTTACTGTGAATGGAAACGTGGATCAGCAGAAATCCCCAGGAAGGTCAGGCCCATGCCTTTCAGTATCTGGAAGTTTGGTAATTGAGATAGTTTCCAGACATATTCCTGGAATGCCCAGAGTCTTACTAAAGTTTATCTGATTTGTTGATTAGCTTTGAATGCTCAGTATCTGGAGTTTTCTTCCTCCCATAGGAGTCTCACTGCTTTTAACCGAGCATTTGGCAAGTTTTAAACGTGGAAAACCCAGAGCTTTAAGATGTACACATTTTTTTAAACTCATTTTACATGAAAAGTTTCTAAAAGATAGAAAAGTAAGTGATATAAGAATCAGATACAAATATGCTTCTAAGATTAAATATGTAGAATTTAATAGTAGAGATAGATATGATAAAATCATATTAAGATGGATTTCTTCGGTTAGTTATTGTTTTATTTTACTCAGTAAATTTATGGCTTAATGGGGAGGCTCTAAACTAAAGTTACAAAGGGACCTTACACAATGCCTTTAAATAGCAATAAGTGACAAATCTATAAACTAAGAAATGCCTAATCATGAAAAAATCATAACTTCCAAACACGTACAAATGTCAACATACTGAATTTAGAAGATGAGAACAAACAAAAACACATTTGCAAGACACAATTGCCTAAACTAACTGTCCCTCTGGGTCAGAACAAAAAATTGGGGTCTCTTACCTTCTTCCCTAAAAAAATTAAAAATAAATCTTAGGCCATTCTTTGCCTAACACTACGAAAATGTCACATAAACCAACTTGAAGGTTTCATAGTTCAAGAGCCTGGGTAAGATGCCTATCTTCTGGATGGTGCTGAAAGGAGGTAGGCATACATAGAGAGAAAATGGAAATGTTCTGATATCGTTTAAAGAAAGAAGAGGAAGCCCTAACCAGTTTGGCTCAGTGGATGGAACGTCAGCATGTGGACTGAGGGGGTCCCTGGTTCGATTCCAATCAAGGGCACATGCCTGGATTGCAGGCTCAGTTTCCAATGCGGGGCGTGCAGGAGGCAGCCAATCAATGGTTCTCTCTTATCATTGATATTTCTCTCTCCCTTTCCCTTTCTCTCTGAAATCAATAAAAATATTTTTCAAAAAAAAAAAAAAGAAGAAGAAGAAAAAGAAAGAAGAGGAAGGAGAAAGGTAGGCTCAGGACCCAGGAAATAAATATACATTCTGCTTCAAGGCAGTTCTCTGCTGGGCTTTCCTGTTGGAAATATTACAAGAATCCTAAAGACTTTTTTCAGGCTACAGTAAAAGGGTAGTTTTTTTTTTCTTTGTGTGTTTATCCCTAAAGATAAAGTGTGTTTATCCTAAAGCTATACACAAAACCAAATTATGCACTAATGGCTTATTTTCACCTAGCTCACCTGGGTTTTTTCAGACAGTGTGTGTGTGTGTGTGGAAGGGGGGGGGTTCACCTACATCCCCAAAATAGAGAGCATCTGTGAAATTAACAATGAGAATCATGGAGCATATAAATGTGGTTGTATTTAGATTTTGCTTAAACTGAATTTGCACCAGTTGACCTTTTAAAGTCTTCCCTAATCCATCTGTGTTTTTCTGTGGTATTACATTGCAGCTACTCTACAGATACCTTTTAAAAGATGGACCCATTGTATTTTCAGTTTAGACTTTTAATATCCCAAGATTGAAGTCCTCTGTACTGAAAAAGGATTGTTTATCTTCATACACCACATATTCATAGGCATTTTGATCACAAGATTCCTATCATCTTTTGGATGCATTTCACATAAATTGAGCAAAAGCAGCTTAGTTTCCTGAATGGAATAAAGCACTGATGGTAAAATGGGTTTTGTAGTGTCACAGAATTGACTTAAACCCTAGTTCGTTTAAATTATGCACACGCTTGTCATCTAAAAAGAGAGTGAGTCAAATAAAGGAAGAGAGACAGGAAGCACTGAAAGTAAGAAAACCCAAAGCTGTTGTTAACTCCATCACATCTTAAAGTCTCCCTTCCAGGCCATACCTGGAGCTCTAAACAGCCCCCGACTTGACACCTCACTTTCTTGAGTTACAGTTGCATTCCTTAAAACCAGCCACTGTCACAATGAAAGAGAAAGGTTCGGGGGAGGAAGTAGCTGTCAAGGATGGCTAGACTGGAAATTTTACTTATCTTGACAGCAGTTTTGACTGTAATGGATTAACCCCCAGGATTAGTGTTTGCCTACTTTCGCCTCTTCCTACCTCCCCCTCTTTTAAGCAAATGTCTGGATCCCTGTGATGTTGTTCTATTGTCTGGAGACATTTTTGTTTGTCCCAACTGTAAGGGAAGCGGTGCTATTGGCATGCAGTGAGTGAAAGCCAGAAAGCATACTAAACTTCTTACAATGTACAAGGGTACATTACCTTCTTCTCTATAAAAATAAATCTTAGGCCATTCTTTGCCTAACACTATGAAAATGTCACATATAGAGAGAAGATGGAGATGTTTCTCCCCACCTAAAAAAAAAAAAAGAAAGAAAGAAAAGAAAAAGAATTATCTGGCCCAACGTGACAATATTGCCGAGGTTGAGAAGCACTGTGTTCGTCCTACTTGTACTTACAAATACCAGAGCATGAATGTGAACTAAAAGCAACCCCAATTTTGCCTTCATTTGTGCTCTTGTCAAAGTTTAATTCTTTTTTTAAAAAAAATATATACTTTTTGTTGATTTCAGAGAAGAAAGAAGAGGGGAAGAGAGAGAGATGATGCAAGAGAATCATTGATTGGCCACCTTCAGCATGTCCCCCACTGGGGATCTAGCCCGCAACCCAGGCATGTGTCCTTGACCTGAATCGAACCTGGGACCCTTCAGTTCACAGGCCAACGCTTTATCGACTGAGCCAAACCAGCTAAGGCATAGTTTAACTCTTTTAACATTAAATGAATGACAATTATCCCTTCATAGAGAAAATATCCTGTGATTAAAATATGGTTATCTTCCTAAGTTATATCAGATAAAGCGGAGTGGAGCTGACTCAGATATGATGCCAGGGGATAAAAAATTATTTGTTGCTGCTGGATAATAGTAATTTGCAGCTAACTAACTCATCCTTGGCCCTAGCTGCACATTATCATCACCCGGGCAGACTTTTTAAGGTGCTAGTGTCAATGCCTCACCCCCTGGGGATGCTGGTTTAATTGGTCTCAGTTTGGGCCTGAGCTCAGGTGGCGCGTAAAGCTCACAGCAGCTGCCATGTAAAGGCAGGGATGAGAACCCCTGATTCTAGCCCATGGGCACCACTGCTCTGCCAAGAGGTTCAGGAATTCATTGGGAGGTCCAGGCAAGGCTCTCATTCTGGCAATGAGATGATTTATATCAAGTACAAAGTATAACATGAAAATCTGGCAAGGATGATTTATATCAAGTACAAAGTATAACATGAAAATCTGATGTGAACAATACAGAAATATAACTAACTCTGGACAACTCTAGAGAGAGCTCTCGGTCATTTAGGGCACCATGTCATTCCACCAGGTCATCTCAGCATATACTGAGAGTTGAAGAAGGCAACATAGTCAAACCAATGAGACTGCAATTCTCTAATGGCCAGCCAACTCTCTTCCCATTATATCCTCTGCTCAGTTTAAGGCGACTCTCAGGAACCTAGGAGAAATGGTATTGCATGAAGAATTGTAACTTTCCCTGGCCAGTGTGGGTCAGTTGGTTGAGTATTGTCCCTTGCACCAAAAGGGAACATGCCCGTGTTGCGGCTTTGATCCCAGGTGGGCATGTGTATGGGAGGCAAGTTTCTCTCTCACATCAATGTCTCTCTCTCTCTTTCTCTCTCTCTCTCTCTCTCTCTCTCTCTCTCTCTCTCTCTCTCTCTCTCTCTTTCTTCTTCTTCTTCTTCTTCTTCTTCTTCTTCTTCTTCTTCTTCTTCTTCTTTTTCTTCTTCCTCTTCCTCTTCCTCTTCTTCTTCTTCTTCTCCTCCTCCTTCTTCTTCTTCTCTAAAATAATAAATACACACATATTTTTAAAGGATTGTATATTAACACCCACCAGGCACTATTATTCTTTTAAGTAACTGTGTCAGTAATGCTTTATGGAATATTCAACCAGAAGAGTTAGTCAACACAGAACATATATTCCCCGAGATCAAAAGGCTATGAGAAAGTGCTGGTCAGTGCTTCTGACTTAGCTCTCACAAATCCAAAAGAGAAAAATGATGGTCTCAGCTCATTCTCAAGACCTAGGGAAGAACATCCTCCTCTTGGTTAACGTTTAGACATGTTGCCTTCAGGGGCTTTTAATTGTTTACTTGCCAATACCTGCCTCTGAACTATAAATGAGAATACTATAAAATCCCTATACCTGTGAGAGAACTATATGAACAACCATAAAAAGCAAAAGTTTGAGAGGCAGACAGATGAGTTTAAATAATGATTCTAGTACTTCCAACCTGTTATCTTTGGCAAATTTCTAAACCTCTCTGAACCTCATGCTCCTCTATTGGAATAAGAATCATTGGACACCCACCATTCAGCATTCTGTGAGAGTCACAGGCAAGGCATCTGACATAAACTTGGCCACAAAGAAAGCCTTTAATAGATAGTGCCTGCTGTTGTGATTCTTACTGCATTCTTCTCTTGCCCCAAGCATTACTTTTTTCACTTCCCTCCCAAGGCCCTCAGGTCCTCTGTGCTCCAATAATTGAAGTGGAGTTTGACCACACAGAAATAAAATTGGGTCAAATGACCTAGAAAGAGTAAGAACAGTAATGGGGGAAACTGAATGTTCATTCATTATGAGAAGGAAAATAAGAAGGCTGATGGGAACCTCAGACTATGGTACTAAAACTATATCCCCACTTATTCCTTGACTTTCTTTGTTCATTCTACATACAATAGAATGTCTTCATAGTTCTTAAAAACTGTGAAAAATTCCAATTTTGAATTTCTACAAGAAGAAAACAATATTATGTCTTTAGATAACTTAACCTTTGGAATTTCTTTTAGATTCCTCCATTTGATTGGATTTCATTTTCTATTTAGTTGCATTGTATGATATGCCACAAGAATCACCTTTGTGTGTTAAAAAATGAATAGTTCTCCTTTGTGATTGATAGCATTTGAGGTGACTAACTTTCCAGGCTGTACTAAGTATACAAGTTTGGTTTATTAATTGATAAAATTATGATAATCACACCTATACCAAAGAATTGTTGTTGTAAGATTTAAATTAAGTATTTAAGTGCATATAAAGCTTAGCATATAGTATGTGCTCAATAAATATTCACTTACCTCCATCTTCATATAGTGGCCACTCAACATATTTTTTTTTACTACAAATGATTCAAAGAAAAAAAAAAGTCAGAGAAGTATTAATATTTCTTCAAATCTATAGTCCAAATTATTAGTTTCTTTATCTTGCAGATTTCCCTATAACTCTGAGCTGCCATTAGCATCAAAGAAGATCTCTAGGAGAGTCACAAGGTGAAAAGTTAGCACTTTGCAAGTAAAATACAATATGCCTCAGTATTTGGGATTTGCTTTCTCTGTAAGTTCTCACTAAGTAAATGTACAGTGAATTCTGCAAAGAGAACAAGCTTTCAAAGCTACAAATATCTTCTAAATTATATCCATTATAGGGGTGGAAATAGCCTAGATAGCCTGGATTTTATTCTAAAATGAAATCACTTTCTGTCCTTTAATGTAAGTCTTATAGGGATCAAAATTAAAGTCAATTTAGAGGAACTCTCTATGGAAACAAGCTGAATCCCCTGATTTGGGAGCCAGCGCTCCTCTCCACGGACTCCCACCCACAGAGGATTTTAACCCTTAATGGGCATTGTTCTGGGAACAGGAAAAGAACCTACCTGGGACTGGAGGCAGATTTAATGGTTTACGTGAAGTCGGGGCCATATTTTTATGCAAACACTCACAACATAACTTTTTTTTCTGGGCTAAATGAGAGAAAGGCAGAGCCATTGTTGGTGAGACACAGTGGAGTTACTGTTCAGAATGCATAATGGCTCCGGGCTGATTGGGAGAAAATGTGTCCAGTTCCTGGACTGAGAAAAGATAATGGTCATCAAAAGTAGTTCCAGATGTCCCACATAAACAGAATGCATCTTAATGCAGGTACCGCAGGGAGCGGGGGGTAAGTGGGCAAATGGAAATGTCATGCCGTCACTTTTTTAATTCTTCTTGACATCCAAAGGTGGGTTAGTCAGTAAAGGCTCGCGCATTTAGAAAGGGCATTAGCAGGGTTAAGTACATTATAAGGCTAGGGGAGCAGAGCTGGCTCTTTTCTAGGTCTGTGGAAAATTCAATTGCCAGAATATTTATTTGAAATATAAAAGTTAATGAGTCAACCCTGAGAATAATAGCATAAAAATAATGTGTCTCAAAAATAGAGCAGTTCAATACTGCTTTTAGCACGTACATATACCTATTCCCAAACTGCCCTGCTAATTAAAATTGCAAAATAAGTATTTTGCAGCTTTAAAATTATGTATCAAGAAATCTTGAAGCACATGAGGAGACCACAACTATCCTGAAACGTTGGCTGAAGCTAGTGAGAAACAAAATTCTACATATGCTTAAGGTCTCCACCATCTATTTTTAAAGATGTTGGAAGAAGATGGGAAGAAAATACACTGAAGTGCTCATAATGGTTGCCTTGGAATCGTGGTATGCAGCACGGTTGAACTTTCTCAGCTGTATATTTCTATTTCCATATAATCTACATGCTTTGTTTTATAAGTTTTTGGAGGGGCATAAAACAAACTCTCTGGGATATCATAATGTAGGAAATAACATATGCATATTTCTGTTTCAGTGGAGGTGACATTCACATACCGAAGATTGTCAGTTCTCTCTCTCTCTCTCTCTCTCTCTCTCTCTCT
Source organism: Vespertilio murinus (assembly GCA_963924515.1). Classification (NCBI taxonomy): domain Eukaryota; kingdom Metazoa; phylum Chordata; class Mammalia; order Chiroptera; family Vespertilionidae; genus Vespertilio; species Vespertilio murinus. Next base: position 52,121,896 of record OZ004707.1, on the reverse strand, counting down.
CTCTCTCTCTCTTTTTTTTTTTTACTTGCTAATTGCACAGAATCCTACCAGGATATTTATTTCCTCTTCATCTCAATGAGAACCTTACTTTGAAACAAGGAGCTCTAATTTTTTTTCCCTACCCTAAAACAGTGTTTGTGCTTTTTTTTCTCTCTCTTTTTTTTTTTTTTTTTTTTTTTTTGCTTTTTTTTTCTGGAACCCAAATTAGATGCCTTCCGCACACTCCTTTCCAAGGCTGTAGGGAAACAGCCTTGTCGCCCCTCGCCAGCGCAGCCACTGTTACTTTAAGAGCCGCATGCCACCTCCCCCTCACACCCACATACTTGTCCTCTCTTTGCACAGCAAGTGCCAAGCGGTGACATCTACTATAGTTTCTAGGACACGCTGGTCTCTGCTGTACAGGAGGGGAGGGGGGCCCGGGGGAGGCGGGAGAGGAGCTGGAGAAAGAAGGCGGGGGTGAGGGAGAGAGAGAGAAAGAGAGAGAGAGGAGAGCGAGCACAAATCCAGCTATGTTCCCAGAGGATGAGTCACTTCCTCGCAGTGATCCTGAGATGCTGTTTATGGCTGCGCCGCTGATATGCAGCCCCGCTCCGTCCCTCCGCGGCCCCGCCGGCCGGCCGGACGCAGCCTCCCCCCGGCTGCTGCCCATTAATCATGAGGGCCTGTGTACACACAGAGCGGGAGTCCTGCCTGCCAGGGGCCTCTAGCTGTCTCCAGCTCAATGAAGTGACCCTGTGTGAAAACTTGTTTTATGAGAGATTGGTTTATTTGTAACTAAACTACTTCCTCCGTTATTTGATAAGCTCAAATATTTGCTACTGATAGTCTGAGAGTGTCACATTTATTATCCTGTTTCAGTGGTTGCCTAACTCCTTTGGAACTGACTGCGTTAACCCTTGCAGGGATGGCAGCGGGCTCTTCATGGCCCTGCTTCTAGTGTCTCTCGGCAAAGGCAATGCCATCTCGCAGGCAACCAGCATTATTTTAGATCGGCTGTGGCAGAGTGCAGACCAGTACAGAGAGGGGGGTCCCTGCCGAACCCCAGGAGAGGAAGAAATGGCATTATTCCACTCTCTGATGTAAGTCTGCACATGTTTAGTGTTCCTGAATCACCAATGTTAAATATGTCGCGATGGCTTTCTCTCGCTCCCTACAACCCCCAAAGAGAATTTGTGCAGGCAGGGCATGCTGCCTGCAAGCCCGCAGCATTCTGCATTTTGAAACTTTGCCTTTTGGAGCCCGAGCTCATTTGCATTTGGCAGAACTTGATTTCCTGCTTCTACAGGAGGGGGGGGGGGGGCGGTGGTGAAAGCCTTTACAGTCCTCCCTCAAAAGGCTCAAAGGGCTTTCTGAACATATTAAACTATGTTTCCAAGAGTTCAATGAACCAGAATGAGGCAGATTTCATCGGAAATAAAAAAAAAAGAAAGAAATACGGGCTTTGTTGCATGCAATACATTTGGAAAACCCACATTGAAATATCTTTCCTGACACGCCAGGACTGGGTCTGCTTTTCAGCTCCCTCGCTCCCCGCTCTCCAATGGGCTATACAGAGCTCTCAGTGAACGCAGAAGAGGCGAAGGAAATAACCACTTATGTGTGGCAAAATGTTCCAGACTTGCAGAGATTTTTTTCCCCCCCAAAATCATTAGACCCACCAAAACGCTTTCCCTGGGCCAAGTCCACACCTTCTTCATCAGATTTTCCACACTTCACCAGACTCCAAGTACTGTCCATCTGCATTTCCTAAGAGATTTGTAGCTGAAAATGTAACCGAGTTTATTCTCACAACCAGAGACCTCCTTGACTGTCAACCAAAAAAAAAAGAAAAAGAGTTTACCTCCCAACTCGTTTCAAGACAGGTCGAGAATGCAATCATTCATCCATTCCCACCCCTCAAAAACGGGCGGTGAATTTGGGGGCCACTACTGTCCGACAGCGTATAGAGATGAGCATGAGGAGAACCCGCCAGATCTGCTCCCCTGTGACGGTCAATGGGGAGGGGTTAAGGGTTAATTGCATGTATCCCACCACTGGTCACTTTTAGGCCGCGTTCTCAGCAGGTGGCTCCTCTGTGTCACTGCCCCAACTGCCTATCAGTGGAACAAAGACTGGCCCTGAATTGTCATTGGCAGTGGATTGTTATTCAGAAGCAGTTAACTAATGTGTTGAATAGATTTTACGTTTTAGTGCCCCCAGCCCTTCCTTCATCTTGGGTTTCTTTTTTAATTTTTAAAATTGTGGTTAAAAAACAACAACATATGACATGAGGCCTACCCTCTTGACCAATGTGTAAGTGTACAGCGTGGTTAACTATAAGCTCAATGTTGTATGGCAGAGCTCTAGAATTTTTTCATCTTGCTTGCCTGAAGCTTCGTACCCACTGAGCACAGCACCCCACGTCCCCTTCCCCCAGCCCCTGACAACCGCCATTCTACCTTTTGCTTCAAGGAGTCTGATAACTTCAGATTCCTCATTAGACAACATCATGCAGTATTTGTTCTGAAACTGGTTTATTTCACTCCACATAACGCCACTAAGTTCATCCATGTGGCAGCATATGACAGGATTTTCTTCTCTTTTTATGACAAAATAATATTCCAGTGTGGTATGGTGTGTGTGTGTGTGTGTGTGTACGTTTAACATTTTTTTAAATCCATTCAGCTATTGATGTATATTTAGGTTGTTTCCCCCTCTTAGCTGTTGTGAATAATGCTGCAATGGACAGTGCAAATGTATATCTGATATATCTGAATACCCAAAATATTCAAGGAACTTCTACAATGTAACAGAAAACAAAACAAAACAAAAATCCTCAAATAACCTGATTAAAAAATGGGCAAAAGACTTGAGTAAACATTTCTCCAAATGGCCAACAGGTATACAAAAACACATTCAACATCACTAATCATCGCTTAAATGCAAATCAAAACCACAATGAGATATCGTCACATAAATATTAGGATGGTCAATATCCAAACAAACTGATGGTAATGCGTGTTGTTAAGGATGTGGAGAAACAGAAGCACTGTGAACTGGTAGTAGGAATGTAGAATGGCACAACCACTGTAGACAACAACTTAAAAAATTAAAACAGAACTGACATATCGCCTTGCAATCCCACTTCTAGGCATTTATTCAAAAGAATTGAAATCAGGGTCTCAAAGAAATACCTGCATTCCCAGTTCCCTGTAGCAACTTGGGGTTTTATTTGTTTGTTTATTTAGAAATGCTATCCATGCTGATGATACATAGCAACACATGAACTGAAATCATGATGAGATGAAAAAGGAATGAAATTCAGTTCAGATACCTAGACTTTAGTTATAACTCCAACCTTCATTGCCTTTGGTAAGTCAATTAAATTCCCTGGGGCCTAATTTCCTTTTCTCTAAAGCAAGCATGTCAAACTCACTGCCTGGGGGCCGCATGTGGCCCACGACAAATATTTTTGAGGCCCAGCCAATATAACAGTATGTAAGAAAAAATTGATTTTGTTCTACTTTATAATATACTTTTTGAAATAAACCTATGTTTCTATGAAAATTGAAGCTTATGTTTGTTTTGTTTGTTTGTTTGTTTTTGTTTTTTTGCAACCCACATAAACTTAAACCTTATTTATTTGACCCGTGTTAGCCTTTGAGTTTGACATGCTTACTCTAAAGTGAATATGATGCTGTCTTCCTTGAGGGCTGTTCTGAGAAAGAAATGGGGTCCCTTGTGTAGAGTTTTGTAAACTGTAGAGCACTATTGAAAAATGTCTGTTATTATAACATGAATTTTTTTAAAAATTATGTTTATCCATTTCTCCTTCACAAAATAGGGGGTTGGGGGCAGGTTGGAAACCTACTCTCTAATTTTAGTTTTCTAATCTTCATCAGTTCTGGATTATTAACGGTTTAATAATAAACTTTTCATGTCTCTTTTTGGCTTGTAATTACAAAAAATATATTTTATTCTTTAAAAAAAACACAATGAATAACAAAGTATTTATGTGTATATGCATGATATATTAAGTTATCTTGGATGAACCTTTCACAAACTGTGTACTGTCCCTAAGTAATAAATGGCTTTTCAAGATAATTTTAAGATAGCTGATCATTGCTATTACCTCTCCTCAGGATAACGGCTCTGAAATGAAAATAAAGTTTTCCTCGTCAGCCTCTCTGGCACTGACTAGCCCTCGCTGACACCTGTGCTGGAGAGGGGAGGGCGAGGTGATTTGGTCCCCCAAGAAGGGGGCCCTTTTCTCACACTCTACTTGCTGCGGTTCTCTGGTGTTACTCATTCCACCACATTGTGTTATGTAGCTCAACATACCAAGGCAGTTCAGTGGCACAACAATGTTTACTGGAATGTCAAGACCCCTTGGAAGTGTAAACATATACAGCAGAAGTTAATTTCCTGCCCAAGGTCATATTACTACTCCCTTAGCTTGGGAGTTCCTTCCAAGTGCTTCCCGTTTTCCTTTTACAGTTGACCCTTGAATAACACAGGTTTGAACTGCACAGGCCCAGTTATATGCAGATTTCTTCCAATAAATACAGTTGGCCCTCCATATCTGAGAGTTTGGCATCAACCGACCATGGAATAAAAACAGTTTATTTTTATTCCACGACTGGGAATCCATGGATGCGGAGGGAGGAGTGGATGCATTGTTCTATGTCATTTTATGTAAGAGAGTTGAACATCTGAGGATGTTGTTATCTGAGGTGGGAGGGGAGCCTGGAACCCATCCCCCTTGGAGATGAAGGGTCAAGATGCTTTTTTTTAGTTCTCGGTGGCCTGATGCATATTAGACATTCATTTTATAGAGAGGTTGTTTTCGTTGCTTTAGTCATTCTTATACTTAACCCAATATTCTATTTCCTTGAGATGAATCTTATGCACCTATTATCATGTCTTGATTCCGTTGCCCCTGGTTCCCTTTTCCAATCCATAATGTCATAGAGATTCAGGACAATAGTTAAGATTTGGCAATAAACTTGGTTTGTTTTTAAATACTGATCTTTCAATCTATAACTCTGTGACCTTGAGTAAATAAATTACTTAATCTCACTGAGCTTGTTTCTTTAACTATAAAATGAGTTCCCCAAGGAAGCAGATAGTGTCTTCTTTAGTTTTACATTTATTTCTAAAAATTAGCCCAGTAGCTGGCATATAATAGGAGGTCACAAAATGTGAATACTTTTTATTTTGACCCCAAATCATTTTTAAAAAATCTTTTAAATTAAGTTTCATTAGACATTTTCAAAGGTAATTTTATAAAATGATGATTTTTAAAATTGTGCAAAATGAGTAAGTAAAAATAGAGTGTAAAAATACAGAAACTTCTTCTGAAAAGAGCACAGTAATATATTTTTTAGCTTTGCAGGCCATACAATCTGTTGCAATCAACCGTTGTAGTAGGAAAGCAGCCATAGACATACTAAGTGAATAGGTGTAGCTACGTTTCAGTAGAACTTTATTTACAAAAACAGGGTACAGACTGGATTAGGCCTAAATAGTTTGCCAACTCTATTCTAAAACAAAGCAAAAGATACGAGTAGTAAGTTAAACTTATATTTTCTGGAGTGACCAACCATTCTGGTTGCCAGGGACTGAGCGGTTTCTCAGGATAAGGGTGTCCAGGTTATAAAGAGGGGCAATCCCAGGTAAACTGCAATGAATTGGCCATGCTACTTTTCCTAGATCCTTGTGTCCTTCCTTCCTCCATTCCTTCATTCATTCACTCAGCATTGAGTGCCTAGTCGTATTCAATCAACAACAACTTTCAACTTAAAATAAGCATTTACAGTGATCTGAATTATCTGACAATCATATAAGGACATTTTGAAACTAATCATAAGATATAACTTTTACTTTAATTTTATTTTAATCTGGACACCTTTAAAATAAACTTACTGCAATTAAATATCAGCGGAAAATTTAAAAAATCGGATTTTACTCAGAGGAAAAAACACATTGTAACAATATAAACTTTTTTTTTTTTTTAGCTTACATCATATGGAAGTTCTTCACTTAATCTGTTTCACTAGCACACATTTTATTCAGGCAATAAATGATGTCTTCCTGTAATAAAAATCTCAAATTAGACTTCTTTATAGGCAAGAAATTTGAAGAGGTTGCCAAATGTGCTTAGGAAAATCCCAGTGACTTCATGATTCATCATTTGTATTGAAAATTAGAAGGTGAGAAAGTTAAGAGAGAAAAAAAAAATCTCACTAATAAGTATTAAAAACAAATGATTCATTTCTTAAACTTTTTTTTCAGAGAAGCGAACTGGAGCCAAATTACAGGCCTGACAAGCCATAATTAAGGAATAAGAGGAATTATGGGGGATTGAGAGGTGAAGAAGGCCATGTTTCAGCTTAAATATCAATTTCATTTAGCGTCGTTAAAATTAGCTCTTTCCTGCTACAGATGCTTTAGGTTCCGAAGTCACCGTTTAATGAAAGGGAAATGGAATATTAGAACCTACATATATAAATCAAGTGGGATTAAACATAGGAAGGAATTTATAAGTTTTAAATAATGTGCTCACACAAACATGGGTAATATTTTCATCTGGAAATTAGAAGGGAGGATTCAAGTTCAAAAGTTAGGAGAACAATACGTGCACGCATTTCTCTTTTTCCCCCCTTGACAATTTTGGTGTTTTAAGAGAGTTTCTGAAACTATCGTTGCCTTGAACAGTGTTTCTCTTCGGATAATTTAAAAATTTGCAGTAGAAAAATTACACTTACTTTCAGTCCAACCACTCATTTAGTTAAAAAATGTAACTAAAAATCTCAACTTACTAAAATATCTTGAGAATAAAGTGAGTGAATTTAAAATAAATGTTTGTTTAGCGAGTTGTTAATTGGGAGCATATTTTGTTTTACTGCTCTTCGTTTTGTTGCATAGTTTATTAAAAAGACATGGGAGAACCATACTTTCCCTTCAGTAATTCAGTAATAACTACAAAGGAGCCTTTAAACTAAACAGCATTTTTATTGTATACCATTGCATATGTTGAATAGATAGTGTGCATGAATCTAGACACTTTATGTGTGCATTGAATCGGGGCGAGAGTGTTTAGTGGTTTTTTTTTTTTTGCTTTAGAATTTTAATTGCATTCATTTGTAATCCGGTAGAGGAAGTAAACAGCATACTAGTAACATTCATCATTGAGAATAGGGTAAAAAGTGATTTCAATAGAGGCTGGCTGCGTGAGCCTAATCAAATGAGGCCAGCAGTGTTAATACTCTCATTCTCTCAGTAATAACAGTTCATTCATAAAAAATAAAAAATAAAAAAACCCAACACCAAAAAACTTTATAATCATTTTATTAGCCAGCATTGTCAAAGGTCTAGTAACTTTAATTTAAGGGTCTTTGACTGTAGAAGAAATGGAAGTATAAAATGTAAAGGGGGCACTTGTGGTCTGAATGTGGTCCATGCAGTTGGCGATACATCCCCCTTCTCATGCTGGAGAGCATCCAAAAGCAACAAGGAGAATGGGAAACAAAAATGCGAACTCCATTTTCAGCAAAAGTAGGAGACAGCTCAAATCTCCAGAGCCCAAAATAGGTGTAAGTGCTGCCAAAAGTAGATTGAGCAGGGCAGAGCAGTGGCTGTGTGGGAGGAAACTGAGAGAAAATGCCACAGAGTGAATTCCCTAGCAGCAGGCAGGGGGCCAGCTCCTGCAGATATCAGAAGGAGCAAAATGACAGCTCTCACATGCAAAGGGCACGGTCTAGTTGCTAAATCTGTATCCTTGTTTGAAACACAGGATTGGGATGCACTGGTTCGCAGCAAACGCAGCCCTGGACCAGAGTTGATTGTGAGACGCAAAAGAGGGGGATCTAAATAAAGAATCATTCATAAAACAGCCAGAAGTACAGGGAAGCAGTTTGCCTTGTTACTGCAGGGTTCAAGACAGTCTTTGCACTGTCTTGCACCTGCCTCTATGCATTGACTGAATAGAAGCAGTAGCTACATGAACCAATGTGCAAAAATGCCATATCCTGGAACACAACTCTGGGTCCTCCTCCATAGCTGAAACTTGTGCAATAGTTAGTCCAGAAAAATACACTTTTGTTACAATGAGTTCAAATTAAAACAAGAATGAGATCTATAAAGAAAGAAATACTATATATATATATATATATATATATATATATATATATATATATATATAATGATCTAACATTTTTGGACATTTAGAACAGTGCCTAGCATAGAATACCTTGTATATAGATGGTAAATTTGGTTAGAAATGATACCATGAAGCACAGGTAAATTTATCTTAATTTTAAAAAAATAATTTAATGGCTAATCACCACTAAGAAGTAAGACCACAGAGCAGAAAAACAAGAATTAAGGGAAGTAAGAGTGAGGTACTAGGAGGAAATGAACAAATGTGCTAGTATTGCTCAGGAAAAAAGGAATTGGAAAAAAATATCTCAAAATGAAGGCACCATTATACAGATTACAAAGGGAGAATAGACACTGTCAAAAATACAGTATATATACTAAGTGTAGAAGGAATTAAAGTGACAAAATAAAACTAAAGTTTAAAAAACGTTTTAAGAATTGGAGATAAAATGATAAAGACAGACAGAAAAATACAACATGAACATTGGAGTCCTTTATTTTTACTTTTTAAAATATTTGTTTTTTAATGCATTTTTATTGACTTCAGAGAGAAAGGGAGAGGGAAAGAGAGATAGACACATCAATGATGAGAGAGAATGATTGATCAGCTGCCTCCTTCATGCCTCCTACTAGGGATGGGGCCAGCAACCCAGTCATGTGCCCTGACTGGAGACTGAACCATGACCTCCTGGTTCATAGGCTGACACTCAGCCTCTGAGCCACTCCAGCCAGGCTGGAGTGCTTTAAATAAAGCATCAAACTAAAATATGACAAAAGAATAAGCATTTTAAAATATAATTAAAGAAACATTTCTGTACTATAAAATGATTTAACTTCACTATTTAAAAACATGTGCTATATGCTAGGGGAAATTTAGTTGGTGTTATCAACAGTGAGACATATCCTCACATATAAATAAATTTTGAAGATAAAGTCTTCCTTGGCTAGCAGGTAGAAGGATCAGGTTACTTATGAGGAAGAAAAATAGGCTGGATAGAGACTTCTCCTCAATACCATTCAGTACCATTTGAGTAACCCCAACAAAATCTTTAAGGAAAAAAGTTCAACATAAGGATTTTATACCTAGCTAACTTGCTATTCAACTATAAGCCAACAAATTGTATTTCTTATATGATAGCTCAGGCAGTATTATATATCTAATAAAATTTACAAGAAGACCAAAGAGAAACTATGGTAAAAGGACTAGTAGTGGTGGTAAGAATTGACTATATTTACTGCACAGCTAAGACTAAAACTATTGTCAACATTGGGGTGATGGAATATGGACAAAGTGTGTGTGAGTGTGTTCATATTCTCATTAAGTTATTCCCCACAAGAGATTTGGTGCAGAGATCTAGAAGAGTACAAAAGTAGATATGGAGATTGCATCTTAACACTGAAACTGCTGTCCTTACTAAAGCCCAACCTGGATTAGACAATTAATGTCCCATGCACAACATAATTCAAATATAAATATGCCAGACTTTAAAAATCATGCAGTCATATCTTTTATATATATATATATATCTTTTTTTTTTGAGTCAAAGTTTACGAGATTGGGCTATTAGGATTGATGAAGTTGATATTCTTGTTCCTGACAAAAGAGACAACAACTTTGAGTGAAAAAAAATATTTTAAGTTTTGCCTGTAATGTCAAATATGTAAAAATGTTATTTTGTATGCAAACTATGAATTAATCTTTTTTGACTTAAAAATGTATTAATCTCTTCCTTTAAATGTTATTATTTTTATTGATAGAAAACAATGTTTGTTCCACTAAATAAATGTTGGATTCTTAAAAATACCAGGTGGAAGACAACTTGGGATTTTAGTTTGCCAGGAGACCTGACTCAAGCAAAAAACAGGCACATGAGGAATACTTGGTCTCAAGATGGTAACATATTACCTTCCATGTGGAGAGGAACAGAGCTGCAATTTGAACCAACCTGGTAAAGTCCTTAGTCTTCATCTCCATTCTCTACTGCATCTAAAATTGGCTCAGTGGATAGTGAATTGGCCTGTGGACTGAAGGGTCCTGGGTTTGATTCCAGTCAAGGGCACACACCTTAGTTACAGGTCCTCCCCTGCTGGACCCATGCAGGAGGCAACCAATTGTATTTTTCTCTCACATCGATGTTTCTCTCTGTCTTTCCCTCTTATATTATACTGATTGTAACTCTATTAAGCTCTAATAAATAGAGTAAATGTTTGTTGATGTATTTACTTATCTCTCTGCCCCATTTAGCAGAATGTTGTTTCTTATATAGGAACTCCAAATGTATTTTAATTATATAAACAGTAAGCATAAAAGATTTAATCTATCATTTATCTATCAATCATAAAATAATTCCAAATTATGTTAATTCATAATAATTATTTCCTTCCAAAGAGTTAAAAATAAAATATCCCAAAACTAATTGTAATAATTTATGTATTCATGTAGCATATTTTATCATTCATCTATTATGTGCCAGGCAGTGGGGATTCAGCACAGTATGAGAAATAACTGCATTCATAGTTCATAGATAAGGGGGGATAAAAAGGTGAATAAACAAGATAAAGTCATATTATGTTAAAAGTCTTGAAGATAGTAATACCAAATGCAAAGATCTTGAGGTGGAAAATACTTTGTCTTCAAAGTCTAAAAAGAAAATCAATGAAGTTTGAGATGATTGTACTCAAGGAAATATAACATAAATGATGTTGGAGACAGAAGTAGAATTAAAATCATGTAAAGTTTTATAGGCCATAGTTAGACTGGGATTCTGGTTGTAATATAAACCATATGCTTGTCCATGGAACATCCTAGTGCCACATTCAATAGCATCTGAGTAGGCCCCAGTGGTCAGTTCTCACCTATAGAATGTGAACAAAAGTGAGCTCTGTCACTTCCAGGCCAAGGTAGTAAAATGTGCCTTCTCCAACCTCTGTCTTCCCTCTCTTGCTGCAAACAAAGGACACTGATACCCTAAGCATGTCAGAGCTACAGAATGAAGTCAGCCTGAGGAACAGGAACCGGGACACAGGCACTGGACACTCATATAGAAATAAACGTCTAATGTCTTAAACCATTGACAGTGTTTATTTTGTTATAACAGATTGCATCACCCAACCAATACAGATATGATGACACTTACACTTATAAACGATGACTCTGGTACTGTGGGTATAATGGAACATAGAAGTACAGAAGCAGGGAGACTAAGAGGAGGTTGTGCAGGTGTCTTGAAATTAGATCCATCAGAAGCTACTCATGAGAGAGTAAGGGAAAGTTATGAATATTGTGTCATATGTGTAATGTTTTGCTTTATATTTTGCCTTTAAAGGGTCTTATTAAATACTTTATTATTTATTTCACTCATGTTTAATAGTCTTGGGGTATTTATTGAATAATAAAATTGAAATTAATTTGAAAATCATTAACCTAGTCTAATATTTTTCATAGGGCTGTGTCTTGACATAAAGAAAGTAAAATAGAATTACTAAATTTCCTTTGCTTCAGAATATACACTTATATTTGCATAGTCTGCATTTATGTTTGTTTTCTTCATAGCACATGATATAGCTGTCTCATTTTGAGTCAATGGTCAATATGATTTCTCAAATCTTTTTTTTCTCCACTGATCTACTCAAGAATAGATTCATTTGCAAGTAAGATAAATAGCAACTTCAGGGTGTTTTTTTTTTTTTGTTTATTTGTTTTTAATTTTTCTTGAATAATTAGAAATCCCAAGGTAGGCAGTCCAGGTTTGTTCTAAGAGGAAAAGCCTTGCCTGATTCAAATTTATGAATCAGTGTTTTAGTTAAATGTGTACCAGTTCACAGGTTCATGATTTAAAATGGCCTAGGTAGGAAACACAAAATATAATAGTGTTTTAACCATTGTTAGATGAGGATTATAAATCTTCAATAGGAAATTGGTAACAAGAACATACATTGTACATGTTTCCCAAACAGAAAAAAAGTATGAAAGACAAAGCGAAAAAATAACATATGCCTGTCTTAATCCTTTTTATCAGGGAAACAACATTTCCTGGAAGCTCCTTCCAGAAATATTTCAGTCATATTTCATGGCCAAAATGGATCTTATAGCTACCTATAGTTGCAAAAAATCTGAAGAAGTAATGGATTTTAATTGAGCACATGAATATCCTGAACAAAGTTGTTATTTTTTAAGAAAAAAAATGAGAGTATATTTGTTAGGATACAGGCTAAGATGGTATAAAGCACAATAGTTTAACATTCCAGAATCAAGTGGATAGTCTGAGGATGGTAGACACCTCTATCATCTTCTAAAAGGACCCACTTGGATACCTAAGTTTTTATTCTAGTCACAATTTCCTATGCACCTAGAAAGAGAAGAGAACTTAAAGGATTGGATATCCAGTTATTTTAAGAGTAAACACACAAATGGCACCCATTAATTCTCTTCCTAAATTATTAGCCAGAACTTAGTCATTTGGCCATTTCTAGCTGCAAGGGAGGTTGGCTGCAAAATGTGATGGTTAGCTGGGCATCCATGCATCTAGCTGAAACTGTACTAATGTGAAAGGAGAAAACACAGAGTGAGCAGATCCAGTAGAGGTTCAACAAGAAGTTTACCAAAAAAACATCTTTTTATTTCAGATACACAGGGATTCTTCAGACAGCTACTTTTGGACAAAATTATTCAGCAATCCAAAGCATACTATTTATGTTGATTATGCTTTTCCATATTATACAAATATATAATTAAAAAGGAAAGAATAAGTCATTCACTCTTATCTAATCATTTAATCAGTACTTCCTGAGCACCAAATCTTCAGCAGGAACTAAGATGCCCGGGGGAAATGATGCAGAAAAGATGAGCAAAAATAGTATATGAATGCATGAAAGGTCAAATGAGCTCAGAGAAGGAAAAGAGCTTGGAGGTGGTTTGATGAGGTCCCATCACATAGATTTGAGAGCCACATGCAGCTCTTTGACCCCTTGAGTGTGGCTCTTCCACAAAATACCATGGCCTGGGCAAGTCTACTTTGAAGAAGTGGCATAAGAATAAGTTTAAGTTTAAAAAATGTGGCTCTCAAAAGAAATTTCAATTGTTGTACTGTTGATATTTGGCTCTGTTGACTAATGAGTTTGCCAACCACTGACATAGAACAACACTAAGAGAACGGGTTGAATTGTACATTGAAACCATATATCAGCCTTTGGAGTAGAATTTATTTCTGTAAACAATGTGATGCTACAAAGATGTTAAAAATAACAGAACAACACAGACACTGGGGCAGTGGGGGCTTGCCCAGAATGGGAATGGCTGGGTGGGGAGTAGGAGGCTTCAATGGGGAAAAAGGAGACTTATGTAAAACTTTAGACAATAAAAAATAATAATGATAAATAAAATAAAAATAAGAGAACAGCATTATCTGAAATGTGTGTTTTGAAGATTATCCTGGTCACAGTGCATTTGCTGCTCAGTGGAGCTGAAGGTGAGCATGGATTCATAGCATTGCAATAGTCCACATGGGAGAGAATGGGAGACTTCACTTGGGATAAAGAGAACAGATGTGGGAGAAGCAGATGTAGCAACTGTGTGAGGAAATGGGGGAGAGGGTGGACTGGATCAGACTGGCTAATCTGTATAACTAGGGTCTGGTGCTGCTGTTAGCTGGAAGGTAGAAACGCAGAAAGAACACGTGTGTGGGGGAGGGGGGAGGGGAAATGATGAGTTTAGTTTCTGATTAAAGTTTGAGATCTCATTTGGGGTGGGGGGTAAGCAATAACTATGATATGTGACTAATAAAAATAAACATTTTGTGCTCTGCAACAGTTTGTACTGCGGATATTCTCATATTGTTCTGGGAAACTTTCCCAACTCAACATTTGGCTTCAGTCATTGTAAGCCCTTGAGAGTTGTTCAGGAAATTCCGTGCACTCATGACTCTACTTTAAACGTGCACACCCAGGAAAAGACACTGAGTTATGATGCACTTGGTAGAGTCAGGACCATACTGTACTAATAATAGGCCCGAAGAAGGCTGGATCCTGTAGGGACTTGCTCGAGGAAACACCATATGTGAGGCTAGATTTCATGGGCGATACAGATCTAAGAGCTGGCTTGAAACTTGTAACCAGCAGTACAGGATAGAGTGACTGGCAATTAAGTAAAAAGAGAGAGAAATAAAGGCTAAGGACACATCAATTAATATTTGACAGAGGAGGCAAGAGCATACAATGGAGTCAAGACAGTCTCTTCAGTAAATGGTCTTGGAAAAATTGGATAGATACATGAAAAAAAAAAGAAACTAGACCACCAACTGACACCATACACAAAAATGAACTCAAAATGGATAAAGGACTTAAACTTAAGACAGGAAACCATAAAAATCTTAGAAGAATCCAAAGGCAGCAAAATAGCAGACATATGTGGTAGCAATATCTTTACAGCTCCTAGGACAATGGAAACTAAGAAGAAAATAAACAAATGGGACATCAAAATAAAAAGCTTCTGCACAGCAAAAGAAATCATCGAAAAAATAATAAGAAAGCCCATTGCATGGGAAAACATATTTGCCAATGTTATCTCCAATAAGGATTTACTCTCCAAAATTTATAGGGAACTCATACAACTTAACAAAAGGAAGATAGACAATCCAATCCAAAAATGGACAAAGGATCTAAATAGACACTTTCAAAAGAGTACATAAGGAAGGCCCAGAGACATATGAAAACATGCTCAAAGTCACTAATCATCTGAGAGCAGCAAATCACAACAATGAGGTATCACCTCATACCTGTCAGAATAGATGTCATCAACAAATCAACAAACAAGTGCTGGAGCGGATGTGGAGAAAAAGGAACCCTCCTGCACTGTTGCAGACTGGTACAGCCACTGTGGAAAACAGTATGGAATTTCCTCAAAAAGTTAAAAATGGAACTTCCATTTGACCCAGTAATACTACTTCTAGGACTGTCTCCCAAGAAAACAGAAACAGCAATCAGAAAGGACACATGCACCCCTATGCTCGTAGCAGCACAATTTACAATAGCTAAGATCTAGAAACAGCTTAAGTTCCCATCAGCAGATGGGTGGATTAAAAAATGGTGGTACATCTACACAATGGAATACTACGCTACTGTAAAATAGAAAGAACTCTTACCATTCACAGCAGCATGGATGGACCTGGATAGCAGTGTTATGCTAAGCAAAATAAGCCAGTCAGAGAAGGATAAATATCATATGATCTCACTCATTTGTGGAATATAATGAACAATATAAACTGATGAACAAAAATAGAACCAGAGACATAGAAACATTGAACAGACTGTCCAAACTATGAGGGAAGGCTGGGAGTAAGGCGAGGTGAGGAAGGGGATCAATTAGAGGACTTGTATGCGTGCATCTGAGTATAACCATTGGACACAGACAGGAGGAGGTAAAGACATGTGCTGGGGAGAGGTCGATGGAGGAAAAAAGAGATCATGTAATACCTTAAACAGTAAAGAATTTAAATTTTAAAAAAAATGGAGGGGAAGAGAGAGAAAGCAATTCATTCTGTGACCAAAACAAACAAACAAACAAACAAACCAAGGATACAGAATCTAAAAAGCCAGTTCAGTCTCTAGGAACCCAGTAAATATTTTTGTAATAATATAGCATAAATAGCATTAAGTTAAAGATTCACAAACCAATAATTCTATCCAGAGTTGCTGGCCATTTGAAACTCGGTGTCTAAAAAGGCAGGGACACATGACCTAGACATAAAAGTCTACCACGATGGATGGCTGATGTCAGGGAAGATTTGCCCTAAATCAAACTTTCACCTTATTCCTTTGTCAGATATACCCGTGTGACCCAAGCCATATCCCTCCTTACATTCCCTGATCTGTTCCTCTGGCCTTCCCTTTCCCTCCATGCCCCCCCTCCCCCAAGCCTCCTCCCCTTCCTTTCCACCTTAGGTTTTTCTAACTCTCTTTTTGCCGAACTCCCAATTCAGTTCATCCCCAGTCTCCATTGTGTCTGGTTTGCTGCTTTCGAAGCACCTGATGAAATTGACCTCTGACTATGCCCTGAACTTATCTTCTTAAAAATACTCCCAGGGACACCCAGAGAGCAGTGCTGCCAATCCCAGCAACGCCCCTACCCTACTTGTGTTTCAACACCAGCCCAGCAGAAAGACAGTTAGCATATGTACTCGGATGCCTGTGCACTTCAATTGTTACCTCTAAGTTGAAAATTAGTTTTGTCAGTAAGGTCTTAGAGTCATATGTATAGTTAGATTCATTACCAATAAGTCTGTGGAATATCCTGTCTTTTTTTAAAATATATTTTTATTGATTTCAGAGAGGAAGGGAGAAGGAGAGAGATACAGAAACATCAATGATGAGAGCAAATCATGGATTGGCTGTCTCCTGCACACCCCATACTGGGATGGAGTCCACAAGCTGGGCATGTGCCCTGACCGGGAATCAGACGGTGACTTCCTGGTTCATAGGTTGATGTTCAACCATTGAGCCACACCGCCCAGGCAATCCTTGGTCTATCTTATACAACAAATTTTTGTAGTTATCAGGAATACAGGAATAATGTTAAGCAATAAGATTATGTTACTTAAAAGACACAACAACTGCCTTTCATAATCGAAGAAGAAAATTTAAAAATATATCACAATATATACTGTGTTAAGTTCTATGATAGGAATTTGCATGGGGAAATTGTCTCACCTTGTTTTAAACATCCATATGTGTATCTATATATCTTTATTGGTGACTATGATTTTTAAATTGGCTCTGCCATTACATATAAAATATATAGATTGTTTGTATGGAAATTATATAATAATTAATAATACAAGAAGAAACTGTCCTCACAATTGTAAACCTACTTTCGCCCCACCCTGTATTGATGTAAATGAATAACGTGAGCAGTTCAAGTGCTGGAATGTAGATCTGCACTTTTCAGGGGTTCTGAAAGGTCAAAACTTATTTCATAATCACACTAAGCCATTTTTTGATGTTTTCACGATCTTTCCCTCAATTCGTGTTGAGAGAAGTCTCCCTGAGGTTACATGCAATGTGATATTGCAACAGATTAAATGCAGAAGCAGTTTTGAGGCATTGTCTATGAGGTAGGCATTAAAGAGGTTTCTTCCAAAATGTCAAAGAATACCACTGTATTGTCTTACTGAATTTTTTTTTTTTGCTTTAGAAAATATAATTAGTTTCCTAAAAAATGTGTTATTGATTTAAATATGTAACAGATTTATTATCTCTAATGAATTAGGGAAAACTAAACCATTTCAACTTTCATTTCCAATAGGTTAAATGTTGAC
Source organism: Vespertilio murinus (assembly GCA_963924515.1). Taxonomy (NCBI): domain Eukaryota; kingdom Metazoa; phylum Chordata; class Mammalia; order Chiroptera; family Vespertilionidae; genus Vespertilio; species Vespertilio murinus. Next base: position 52,104,446 of record OZ004707.1, on the reverse strand, counting down.
AGATATAATTCTCATAATTAAAAGTGCTTTGGGGCCCTTCATAATTTTTATTTATTTATTTATTTAATATATGTTATTGATATTTTACAGAGAGGAAGGGAGAGAGATAGAGAGCTAGAAACGTCGATGAGAGAGAAGCATTGACCAGCTGCCTCTTCACACCCCCCACTGGGGATGTGCCTGCAACCAATGTACATGCCCTTGACGGGAATCGAATCTGGGACCTTTCAGTCCGCAGACCCCCACTCTACCACTGAGCCAAACCGATTTCGGCCCTTCATAATTTTTACGCATGTAAAGGAGGCCTTGAGAGTAAGCCCTTCAGAACTGCTGCTCTAGAGTGGCTAAGAGTGATCAGAACTGTATGGGACCACTCTGATTTTCCAGCAAAGAAACATGGAGGTGAGGAGATTTAGAATAGGAAATCACAATATATGCTAGAGGAAATTTATATATTAATATCATAAAGATGTATACTAGAGGAGATTTAGAGTTATGTACACATAACACTGTAGGACAAGAAAAACACTCTTTTCAGGTAGGGAGGGAGAGAGAATGAAGTGATACTCCTGTTTGGCAATCTGGAAGAGCTTCAAAGAGGAGGTGAGCCCTAGATTCATTTGATCCTTGGAAGTCAGTAGCTATATATTGTAGTCTGTATCTTCTTCCTCAGGGAGTAACAGTGCAACATAACTTGAGAAGATTCCAAAAACTTGAAGTTGGGAAAAAAAATGGATATTCCTTTAAGCTTGGTAGTCAAAAAGCTAGTAAGATGTCAATGCTGACTCCCCCGAGGCAAGGCCCCAGTGAGATGCTTTTTGATCTGAACAATAAGACCATTGTGATTGACACAATTGCGGCGTATATTCTTTTCTCAATTTATGGGCACAGATCCCATGGAGTCAAAGGGACTTCAGTGCTTGTGTTAAGGGGATATCGTGATCTAGAGCATGAACATACATGGATAAAAACCTGCTTTTTACAGAGTGCTTAATACTTTTTTAAAAAATGTATGTCACTTTACAATTTCATATTTCACATGAAAAGTTTTATTCTCACGTGTCTATGATAAGAATTGTTGCAAATTCATTTAAAATGAGACTAAATATTAACCACATTCAGGAAAATGCTATATGCATTAGCACCATTTTTGTTCCCAAGAAATCAATAAACAGAAATTGCTTTACATGAGACAGAAATTTCCTATAAAAGCCAGAATGAATAATAAAAGTGTATATTAAACTAGAGGCCCAATGCACAAAATTTGTGCAAGAGTAGACTTTCCTTTCCCCTGCACCCAGGACCCAGGCCTTCCTCTCTCCCATCTAGTCAGCCACTGCACCAGATTCACCCAACTGATTCTCATGGAGGTAGTTCAACTTCCCTTTGTCTCCATGGTCACCACCATCCTTCTCCTTCATCATAACAAAGGTCCAGCTTCAATCCCCATCCAATATACTCCACACACTGCAGCCAAAGTATCCATTCCAAGAATGCAATCACTTCCTGCCTTTCCTCTGTATAAAGTCCTCTTGTGGCTCCCCATTTACTTTGGGAAAGTGTCCAAGATTCTTCTTAGGGTTTATAAGGTCCTAATGAGCTAGATTCTATTTACTTCTCCACACATCTTTTACCACATGCAACCCTCAACTCAATCCTTCAGCTAAAAGGAACTTATCTAGTTCCTCAAACACCCAACTTCAGTGCTTTCAAACATTCTACTACTTCCACTCTTCCTCCCTCCTTTTACCCAACACCCATTCTTACTTCATCTGGGCTCCTACTTATTTCAGACACCTTCCTTCATGCCCTCCCTCTTAATCAGATACTTCTCCTATGGCCCAGCTCTCCCCCCATCATAGCGTTTATCACAGTATTATAATGAACTATTTGTGTATATTATCTCCCTCAGAATT